>OY744530.1:56874538-56997038 GCA_963556195.1 Sepiola atlantica
CTGTGTGTTTTATTAATATATATATATAATTTTTTTTATTTTTTTATCAAGCTTATATTTGAATATTCACTTCATATTTTTATTTTGTTTATCTTTCTTTCGTATTTAAGAATTTTAATATAAAGTAAAGTAATGTGTCACATATTTTAAATATTCAAGATCTATCAAACTTATCGATTATCATCTATTAAAGAAGTGTTATTAATTGTGAGTTTCGTCAAATTAGATTAACGAATTAACTTATTAACTTGATATAGTTACTATAAGATAAAGGGGAGTAACTCTGGGTTTTTATTATTTTTTCATAATTAATTTTTTTTTAGGTTGAGATCTGTATAACAATATTAGTATATATATAAAACAAATATACACATACATGCATATATACATATATATACATATCTATGTGTTATTGTTTGATTAATTGTTTATCTATATATATTCTTTACTTTCTTTACATATTTTTTATTTTTTTATTTATTTATTTTTTTTTTATTATTATTATTTACTTGTTTAATTTATTTTATGAATTATTTATTTAATATTTGCATGTTATTTGTATACATTCTATATGTGTTTGGATTAATTGATGAATAATGCTAGGTTATGTGGTGACTTATTTTGGTGGGTTAGAAGAGTATGTTGAATATGGTTTTTGGTTTGTGGTTGAAAGTGTGTTAGGATGGAAGTTCATATGGGGAGGGGCCTGTTTGATTGTTTGGGTGTGTGGTGAGTTTATTATAGGAGGTGAGTAATGAGTGAAGTGGTGGAAACGGAGTCTGTTAAGTGTTAGATATGGGGGTTTATTGGTGGATGGGGGGTAGATATTATAGAATGAATGGTGAGTAGAGCTCGTGACGCTGATTGAGTGAGGGGTTTAATCTGGAGATGAGGATTGATTCTGTGATTCTAAGGTCACCAATGTTTCTGACAGACGCTAAGATGGAGACATGAATATCACGCTGAGTGTTTGAGCAAATCTCTATGTGTTTGTTGAAAGAGGATATACGGGTATTCAAGTGCTCCTTTATGCGCATGTGTAGCGGTCTTGTAGTGTTGCCGATGTAAATTTTTTTGCATTTATTGCACTGTAGTTTGCACTGCGGTCTATATCTGGCAGCCATTTTGTTTTGTAGTATTCTCTACACAGTCGGAGAAGAAAAATAGTCTTCTTCTGGTTTAATTATTTTTGAAAAAGGGATGTCTTTTCCCGAAATATCAAATAGTGATTTTTAATCACGCGGACTTCACACGCACACCTAAAATCACTCTTTCTGCTATGTAAGAAAAAAAAAAGGAAAAATAAATAGTAAGTCTTATATCGTATTTGATTTATTGTTATTGTTTTTGTTCCTTACAACTTGCATCTAACCCGGAATTGCATTGCCCACAACCTTTCAAAAACTTACTAATATATATATATACATATATATATATATATATATATATATATATATATATATATATATATATGTAAATATATATATATGTGTGTGTATATATATATATATATATATATATATACATATATATATATATATATATATATATATATAGAGAGAGAGAGAGAGAGAGAGAGAGAGAGAGAGATGCACATATGGAATATTTTTGTATTTTCCATACACACATGTCCTTTAATTGAATCCCTCAACAACATTGGGTATGATCGAATGACTGTTTTTTAACTGGTGTTTCCTATGGACAGTTTTACCACCTTCGACATACAAGTCATTGTTTGTTTGTTTTCTTATTTTTGTCTAGTTTTTTCTGTCTAGTTTTTTTCGCCCTGAATAAATCGCGGAGCCTAGGAATCAAGCGAAATTGCTTTGTTTAAATTTCTTTTTCGCCTTAGTAGTTAAACACCCGTAGATATGATTTATTTTTATGCAAAGAAATAATTATACACCAATGAAAAAAATATCTTTGTTTGGACGGATCTATAGCGAATAGATGTTTTGGTATCATTAATAAACATGTATACCTGCTCTGAATCCTGTTACCGGGGCTCATTGAGCTTAAAATATATGTCATGGTTCCTCAAATTAATTGTGAGTACGCAACTCTTTGTGGGAAACACACACACATACACACCCACCCCCCACACACACACATATATATATATATACATATATATATATATATATATATATATATATATATATATTGATGGAATAATATATGGTTTCTTAATGGAAGGTCCCATCTTCAATATTGTCTAGATATATTTTTATTTCAAAAAGTTCTGAAATCTGATCTTTTCTTAAATGACTTCTGATGATATATTATAGGCAACGCTGATGAAGACGGTTTGGAGTAATCAGAAGTATAATACAGAATAAAATATTTCCAAACTGTCTTGAACAATATCGTACGCCAAAAAATCGTTTCGTTTAAATTCTTGGAACTGACATAAATCATGTTCAAATTTTGTTCGGGTATTTGTTTTCTATACGTATGCATTCTATTTCCTTTTTATTTAATTTTTTTAAATATATGCGTATTTCATTAGTCTATATCTGTATTAATGTCCGCTTGTGTTGATTATTCACTGCATTTAAAATATATGTCTACAAAAAGGACTTATATCTTTACCTTTCCTTCTTTTTGTCTTTCTTCTAACTCTTCTCTCTTTCTGCTTCGCCCATTTTGTTTGAAGCATGGCCTGATCTCCGCCTATAATTTTATCTAGTTTCTTCTTCCTTCTGTCTTTTCTCGTTTTCCCCTTCCCCTTCTTTCGTTGCTGTGCGACTCAAATTCTTTATTGTTTTCTTTTGTTATTTTCTCATTTGTATTCTTCATCTCTTACACTAGATCCATGTAACTTTGTGTATGGCAACCCTTTTTAATTCATGTTCGATATCATTTTCCTTGGTGACACAACCTAGTTTACGAGTACCACATTATATATATATTGCATTATTCTCCTCTCCAAGGGTACCTATAATGGCTCGCATGGCACGATCAAATAAAATACACGTTTTTCATTGAATAGAATTATACACATACAAACACAACACTTAAATCCTACTTCGTGTGACTTGCAACTCCTGTGAGTGAGGCACTTAGAATGAAAGTTTCACAAAAGCACAAAGGAAACAAATGAATATTGTGAATTCAAAAAAGGACGATGTCTAAGCTGTTAACGTTCCCTTATTTTCAACGATCGTTAGAGTGTGTTAATTTTGATGCATTTAGAGCATCGGCCCCTTAGTATTTAATCGGTTCTTAAGCGATTTGTTTACATGTGCAGTCCGCTTAAAAGCTTTCTAATGAACTCACTACTTCTCTCGCTCATACTCTCTGATCTTTCTCTTAGGTCATTGTTGGAAAGATGCCCTACGGAAAGGATCATATTTTAATTCCCCTTGATGAGATATCAGTTTCAAATATGTGTAGATCGATAACATCGACATTCCAGTGCCGCAGATTATGCACATGTCTGTATGAATAAAAATAATTATATACGTATAAAAGCTCTATTTTACATTAAGCATTGTCTATAAGCCCGGTCGACATTGTTTTGGCTTTTATACTGCGGATATTTACTTAAGCTCGATTACTATATACATATATACATACATGGTACATTACCTGCATAACATATATTATATAGTGAAGACAAAGAGAGTAGAATGTTGACCTTGTGTTTGGTTTCGGCAGCCTCGTAACTCTTGCTACTTTTTTGTTGTCCTTTATTCCTCACATTCCATGAGCGATGTTTCTTACAAAGAGGAAGTAATGCTGTTTTATCTAACACTTATCGTTGCTAGTTTATTTTATCTTGAAGTAGTATGTTTAGCTTGTTACATCAAGTGACTTGATGCCTTGTCTGGAGCGACTTCCATAAAATAAATTGTATCAACTCGTATCCATGAGATTCTACGCGGGTCGAACGAACAGAGAGAAGTATTTTTTTATATTTTCTCTATTTAAGTTTTACAAACAAAATTGAACCACACGAAACAAGTAAGCAAATACTTCTTTTAAATGTAAAATAAGCAATGTCATAAAAATGAAAACATATTAAACAATTTTTTTCAGTTCAGGACTAACATCAGAGATGAACACATAAAGCTCAACGTAGTGAAGTGACTACCGGTGCGGACTGACACCTAAGTTTGAATAATGTCGGATACATAGCACCATTTACACTGTGGATAATAACAAACTTCTGCAGAAATTTTAAAAGGAAACAGAAATAATAGGAAAATGTATTATTCAATCTTATTTAAATAGTGATTAAATGCTAAGACAAAAGCTATTTTTGAAGGTTATCTGAGTTAAATGTGTAAAATATGTGTAAAGTATTCATCCATGTATTCATCTGCCTAAGATGCGTGAAGAGGAAAGAAAGCTATCTCTTCACCATATGAATGTAGAAGATTGTTATTAGCAGTTTAATGAGCAAAATACAGAAGTGTAGAAGAGGTTAATGTAGTTTTCTTGAAGCATTGTTTAGTGTGGATATATACATTTGATTTATAGAAGAAAATGCAATGCAGAGGTGCTGTTACGTACTCGTTTATATAAATCCTTTCTTTTTAAATCAATTGCCACTTACTTCAATATCCTCGTATACATTTTTATTTTTCTATACTGACGCCCGGTGACGTCGCCAACATCATCGCAATGTGTTGTATTTCGTCACCACTATCATCATCGTCCAGTGCGCTGTCTCCCTGCATCGTCATCGTCCAGGGTATGTAATTAAAATTTGAATGTAGAGAGGAAGAACTCGAGCCTGACGGAGAGTTTCAACTAAGTCTTTATTTGGGGCAAATTTCCTTGTCATACGAATAAAAGTCACACATTTATAAAATTTGAGAGAGAAGCCAAATTGTTCTTCTTAACTTAATTCTAGTACCTGGTTACGGGATAAAGAAGAAGGGCAGACAAGTTGCTATCAACTCTTTTAGGAATTAAATTCCCATATTCCTTTCTTTTGAATTACATCTCGATTTTTCATCTGATCGGACTCTAAAAACTTATTTATTTTCTCATTCCCACGATCGTGACGTAATTGCTTCAAGGGAGCCACTGAACCTGTCACAGCGCACTTGTTTGACTTTTCCCTAATCTTAGTTCAGGCTTGTTAATATTTTTAGTCGGGGAGCGAAATTGTTTCCCAGATTTGAGTGTCAAGTCTTTGCACTAGTCTACCTAGATACTAAACCCACACTAGATGATGTAATCTTACTTCACATCCATCCATCTAGTATGTAACAGTGTAGCACATAGACACAAACTGAAATAATTCAATATTCTAGTTGAACGAGTTATATAGTTTCACTGTTTTTATTAAAAAATGTATATACAATACAATGTAAATAGATAATATATATATTGTATATACATTGTCTTAATAAAAAATGTGAAACTCGTTCCACTGCTGTATGTGCAAAAAGAACAATTTGTAAAAGTGCATAAAGTTTTTATGTTGGAGTTTGTCTTTGTAGATTGTTTGTGTCTTAAGATATGTATTTAATAGAATTGATAAAACTAGGGAAGATTGCCGATGAATGAGCCATTTATATTCTTGCAATATTCCGGTTTGTGACATTGAGTAGAATTGTAGCTAAATGTAAAAAAAATATCTCGGACAGAAATGCGCTCGGCTACGAGTTTGTACGAACATTATTAAAAAATAGTCACGTACCCGTAATCGATGTGTACATTTGAATGATTCTTAAAGTGGATAAGTCTTATATAATTTGGATAATTCGGACTAAAGCTATCATCTTGAATGTTATATTTGCAATGTTTCGACCGATGTAATCTCCAACCTTTGTCAGGCGCACTCTGTTGAACAAAGAAATATTTCTGTCGAACTCCAGAATCTGTACGGAATTTAGAGCGGAACCTTTATCTTAACCACAGGGGTTAGCTTTGACCCATGGCGTAACGGATATAAGCGCTCAGTAATAATCAGTTGTAAGTGGCAGTTTTCTGGAGTTTGAAGGTGAATCTTCAGTGCGGGCGATACTAAGAATACGATTACAAATTACTTAAGACTTCTACTTGATCATGACTGACGGAACGAGACAACGCTACACCCGTGGATTAAATAAAAAAAAATCGTACAGATTTACGAGTTTGACAGAAGCTCTCTCAAGTTCAACAAGGTGCAACAGACGAAATTCGAATGTTAAATCGGTGGAAACGTTGTGACAATAACATCTAATATGAGAAGTCCGAATAATATATAATCATCAATCCTTATCTAGAAAAATAAAAAACATGAATAAGTCTTATGCATAACGTTTGTGAGATCCAGATTGACGAGTAAAGTCATAGCATGGTAGTTGGAGTGAGGAAAGTTGTTGGGGTAGTAAGTTCACCTTAGAGCATGGGCAAAATAAAGAGCCGGGTATCATTGCTGGGTAATCACTTCTGGCTGATTTGGTTTTTATATAGCTTTTTATAGCTTTCAAAACTGAACACATACTTAGCACCACAGTGGGGAAACTTTTATATTAATCAGTTTTATCGGATATTCTGCGTAGAATCTTTATTTTCATTAACGGTTTTTTTCAGATATGTGTTTTGTACGTAGAAGGGTTGATATGCAGTTGTATGTACGTCAGAACATTTCTGTTGACCTATCTTGGACGTTGCCGTTAATTGTGCAATAGAAATGAAAACAGTGCCCTTTAAAAAAGTATACGTTTTAGACAGAAGTGCGTTATTATTTGAAAAGGAAAACATAATAGAAAAAGAAAAAACGTATCTAATATTACACCTACGAGATGAAGGATCAATCAACTAGCCTTAGTCTGTTTTACTGTCTTTCTGGCTTGAGCACTCCCCCTAAGACACTTATTGAACTTCAATTTACAGGTGATATCTATGTATGCTTTATCGACTAATCAAACCTTCTAAGCTGGCATAATGCGCAAAATCATTTATATAAGATGAAAGAAACATAAATTTATACTTTACTAGTAAATATAAAGGGTAAATATCACGATTCATACGCTCCACGATATTATAAGCGTGTAACTGAACACGAAATATATGATATGATACAGGCTACTCATACCTGATCCCATCGGTTACAATTGTATTCATTGCACCAGTTACATACCCCTATGAAATTCGGATGAGCCTTGTCTCGTACAAAAGTAGTAAATATTTTCCTAGGAATATAGACACACGCACGCACATATATTATTATTTCATCCATATTAACATATGATAATATAAGTTGATATGCTACATTATGTATATATTTTCTTCAGCAGTGCTCAATACATAAATACATATGAGTAGTAGTAGTACTACTACTACTACGCACTTATATCTATGGCGAATATGCAAGACAGGGGCGTCCATGTTTCATCCGCGCATTCAGTCTAATGATTTTCATTCGGGAATTAAACATGTACGTTTTTGTTTAGCTTAATTGGCATAATATACAGGGTGTTTCAAAAGTCTTGGGAACATTACAAATGCGTAAATCTCATGAACTATTCCAGGTAGAAAAATGAAACTGCTGCCATTTTAAAGCTTGCTTAATCAGGTTTTTGGTCATACTAATGATTTTCGTGTTATCTTTCCAGGTGCAGTAATGGCGTTCTCTAAACAAGACAAGGCATTTTGCGTCCTCAAATTTGCAAAGACTGAATCGTGGACATGTGTTCAGCGTGCATTTCGCAGGAAATTTAAAAAAGAAGCCCCTGAAAGGAAATCCATTGTCAGATGGCATGCTAAATTTGTGAAAGATGGGTGTATGTGCCCAAGTAAGCGAACAGGTCGCCCTTCAACTTCAGAAGATGCAGTTGAGCAAGTTCGGACAGCCTTTCAGCGGAGCCCCCGTAAATCAGTGAGAAGAGCCAGCAGGGAACTTCAGCTTGCTCCAGCAACTGTCTGGCGTGTCTTAAGGAAACGACTGCAAATGGTACCTTACAAGCTCAAGTTGGTCCAAAAGTTGAAGGACACTGATAAGCCACTTCGCCGTGACTTTTGCATTGCAATGCAAGAGAAGTTGGAAGATAACGGCTTTGATGACCGGCTTGTTTTTAGCGATGAGGCGACCTTCCATCTGAATGGCAAAGTTAACAAGCATAACACTCGCATATGGGGTACTGAGAATCCTCATGAACTTCTTGAGCACGAGCGAGATTCACCAAAAGTGAACGTGTTTTGTGCAATTTCCAAGAAAGGTGTCTATGGACCGTTCTTCTTTGAAGAGGCAACTATCACTGGTGAATCCTATCTCAACATGCTGGAAGACTGGTTAATGGCTCAGTTGGAACAAGCAGAATCTGATGACTTCATTTTTCAACAAGATGGTGCACCACCACACTGGAGTCTTAGAGTAAGGCAGTTTCTTAACACAAGGCTGCCTGGTAGATGGATTGGGAGATCTGGGCGAGGTGATGACGTTCTCATGCTCTGGCCTCCTAGGTCTCCAGATCTTACCCCGTGTGACTTTTTCCTTTGGGGCTTTGTCAAGCAACAAGTCTATGTGCCGCCCCTTCCAAGAGATATTGACGAACTAAAGGCTCGAGTAACGGCAGTTGTGGGAACCATTGACGTCAAGATGCTGGAACGCGTTTGGCAGGAAATTGACTATCGACTAGATGTCTGCTGTGTGACGAATGGTGCTCATATTGAGCAACTTTGAAAATTCCCCACAAAACTTGAAACTTTAACCTTTCCAACGGTACCAATTTCATTTTTCAACTCCCAATATTTTTTGAGTTATTAAAAATCGTTATGTTCCCAAGACTTTTGAAACACCCTGTATATATATATATATATATATATATATAGTATGAAAATATATCCATGGCAAGTAAGCTATCTATCTATATATATATATATATATATATATATATATATATATATACATATATCATATGAAAATATATATATTTCAAGTAAATTAAAACGAGGCGTCCATATTCAATTTCCGCATTTAGCCTAATACTAAAATTCTTATTAGTTTTGCTAGTTTATTAATAATACATTTTTGCCTAAACAATGTCAAAGTTAATCTCATACATGTATCTTTATCTCTCGAAACACTCACGCAAACCTACATAAGTACGTATATATATATATATATATATATATATATATATATATATATATATATATATATACATTTCTCTTATGCAACCTTTATATTTAACCCTTCCTCTCGTCTGCTTCGATAACCACCTATCTGATTTCAATAAACGCACGCTCCCGCTCTGACCGCAACAAATTTCACCCACCTTTTCCACAGTTAACATATTTACTCTCACTGTTACCATGTTTTTTAGCACATGATATATTTTCGCATAAGCGACCCTTCAGGCTTACATGACGCACTCTGCCTCCTCCCCGTTATCGTTTTAATAACTCCAACCGGGCCCTCTTCATTTTCCATACTTAACTCAACTTTTTTTTATTGCTACCATCTATTTGTAGCTCATAATGTATCTTTACATAAACGGCCCTTTGAGCTTTACTCCTCCTGTTGCTTTTGTATCGAACCTTTGTACTTGTGTGTTATATTTCTTGAGACCAATGATCCTAATGATGTCTTTAAATATAGGCTAAACGTGTATTAATACATACATGCAATTCATTGGTTTTCTTTTTTTCATTTTTCATATATATATATATATATATATATATATATATATATATATATATTAGATGTGCACGTGCCCACTACAACTATTACGACAATATATGTTAGTTTACTATGCTAGTTATTTTTAAGCCAATTGGGTGTGAATAAAAAATTCATACACTATGACATAGTTTTTGGGATATTTTTCTTGCTTTAAAAATGTAATGATTCTTGTTACTTCTATATTAATAATATCAATCATATAGAACGGAATATATGTATTTTATCGTGATCTAATTCACATACATTGTTATGATGTGTACATCTCACGTATGTGCATTAGATGGCGAAGCTAAAAATCAAAAATCACTTTTTCTCTAAATGCTCTTAGATACGTTAAATAATATTCGAGAGTCGTATAATTATATAAATATCTTAGTGAGAGATGAATGATTTATGAAGTTAATTATTTAAAATAAATATCTTGGCCCAACTTTAATGTTTTGTTTGTGTTCTTATTTCCACATGTTCATAACCAATGTTACATATATAGATTAACAATATAAAATTAGATTCTAGTTACAATACTTTTGAGATCCAGTTATATACCGTCTGTTCTATCATCACTTAGTTATATATCTTTGATTTCCAATGAGTGGAATTAATCAAAATAAAAATGCCCAAATCGTGTCAAAAACATAAAATAAATAAACAAAAAACTGACATCATAAAAGCATTCATATATGTTACGGTTTACTTTCATAAATCAGCGTCAAATTTAACACTAACAAAGCTACAAGCAATACGCGTATTTTTCTTAAGAATATAAATTCTAAAATAGATCGTTAAAATATCGAATAGAATTCGAGTAGCGAAATAAAAGTAAAAAGTAAAATAATAATAACAAAATAAAAAAGAATGAAAAGAAAATGAAATAACAATTACCTCCCGTTATGAATATATGAGGGAGTCAAATTACCGACGGTTTAAAGGTTGGTAATGTTACTCCCTCATTACGTTCAGGTTAATGTTATCTGTAAATATGTTCAGCAATTTCTTTATCGCTAAAACAATAACGTAAACAAAAATGTATGTGTACGAAGTTATAAGCTAAGAAAATATATCAGAAGGGACGCTTGGTTGGTTATAGTAACTATGATCTCGGTTTCGAATCTCGCCAAAAGTACAGGCCAACTGAGAATCGTGATCCGGCGAAATGCGTGCGCGTCCGCGATAATTATTTGAAAAAAAACATATCATAATTATGTAAGAAAATGTGAAAGAGGTAATGCAACTTTCTCATGACATCCAGGTAAATGTTTCTGGCAGAGAAATAAACCTTATCTCTATCTCGAAAATGATGATACAAACAAAATAGAATGTGTATGCACTCATGAGCGATAAAAATATCCAGTAATTCTGACGAGATTTCGTTTCGAATCTGGCCAAAAGTACATTCACGCTGAAGAGGTAACGAAACGCATTCACGTCTGTAGATAATTATCTAAAAGTTAAACATATTTAGTCTTGAATTTTTCACGTAGATATATAAAACCTTCTCTATCGCCATAACAGTTATATATATATATATATATATATATATATATATATATATATATATATATATATATATATGTGTGTGTGTGTGTGTGTGTGTGTGGAGTGGGTGTGTGTGTGTGTGTGTAGTAATTGAGATAAGGTGTGGATCCACGGGTTAAAATCCAGAGAATCTTTACTGGGGGTATATAATAGTGTTCAATCATATATATATATATATATATATATATATATATATATATATATATATATAGTAAGCTCAATAACAACGAGCTGAATATCACCTATAAAAATAATTACTTAGCAATCATTACATACTTGTGTGATAACATTCGTACATATTTCTACACAGAGCGTATTGGCCCAGTGGTAGAACGCTGGACTAAAGACATCAACATCGAGGATTCAATCTCTGTGTAACTTAGCCATGCTGATGACGGCTGTGAGGCAGAAACACGTGTCCATGGATTACTTTTATGTACGTATACATTTAATATATATATCAAAAAAACAAAAAATACGGCCTTTGAAATGAGGACGACTAATAATGCAGTTTTTCTGCATCTTTATCACTTAGAAACTGATATAATTAAAATGAATAATAAGCTAATAACAACGAGGTGAAAATCACCTATAAAAATAATTACATAGAAATCATTACATACTTGGGTGATAAAAATCGTATATATTTTGACACGGAGCGTCTTGGCCTAGTAATAGAACGCTTGACTATAGACATCAACATCGAGGGTTCGATCTCTGTGTAAGTTAGCCATGCTGATGACGGCTGTGAGCCAGAAACAAGTGTCCATGGATTACTTTTATGTACGTATACATTTAATATATAAATATATATATATATATATATATGTAATTAATTATTTAAGACAATATATGTACTATCATATATCATCAGATCCTTTTACTTTGTAGTTTCCTTTGAAGATTCAGCTCAATGGGTGTCAATTATTGATAGCAGAGCAAAAAATAGAATAGTTTTTTATTATATTCCAATAACCATGGTTTGTTTTATTACTTTTATTTTTATTTTTTTCACATTTCCAAAAATTCCAAATTTCTGTTAGATATATTTAACGGTCCGTTTCATTTGTTATGTGCCAAACAACATCTGTATGTCAATATCGTCTCTGCAACACTACAAAATCATCAGAAACAAGTTCACAAATATTAAGAGTTCTTAGATTAGAGTGTCTTTAAAAACACCCACATCATACATCAGTTTTATTTTAAGGTGAAAATAAACAAAAGAACAAACAAAAAATCTTAGAGCAAACACTCACACGTGTGCGATCACACTAATCCGCCATTTTGATTTTTTTCTTCAAAGCTAGTATCTCCCAAAAGAATTAGTGCGATCAGTTTAAAAAACTTTAATTCGGTAATATTCGCTAAAATATTTAATATGTATTATAATTTATTTATAAAGTTCCAGTTTATTTGAAGATAATTTACTTTTTATTAAAGTTACCTGAATGTTTATAGTGCGAAACTCATTTAAGCAGATCATTATAGAGCTAGTCTCATTGTGTCAAACCGTCCATTCAATCAACTATTAAAAAATGTCTTCTACATAAGTGTTCATATGGAATTTATATAGTATTTATTAGTAAACCCTTTCTAACAATATTGAGACAAGCTTACCTTCCCAGACATTCATCACTCAAGTAGTAAGCCACTAGTTTAAATGCGAAACGAAGGGGGTTATATTCACGGCGAAATATATCCTCCATATTTAGCCAGATTACGATTTCGAAATATGGAATGGGCATTATATATTTATTTATTTATTTAATTTCTTAAAGTGTTCTAAGGATTCAAAAGTTGTTTTACGGGGATCTGTACCGTAAACATTAATTTTTACTATGTTTTATTTCTAAATCGTACTATCAAGTGAATTGGTAAGACAAATATACGGATGTAAACAATTAGAGTCTTACATTAATATTTCCATCTATTATTTAGTCGTTTTTCTCCCTTCCTTTAAGTATCATTATGCTTATTAATATACATTCACACATATGCTTAGTATCGATCAATAAATTCATACCAACCACACATATATATACACACACAACATAAGCATATATATACATACATATACACACACACATATATATATATGTATACACACACATACATGCATGCATACACCTACACATACGCTCACACACATATCGAAATATTTCTTCAGTATATGTACGATAAAAAACAAGTATTTCTTTTACTTCTAAAACTAAAAAAATTAAGTGCAAATAGGCTAAAGATAATGTCAAAAAACTCAAGTCACTCTAAACAATTAACGTGACTAAAATAGGAATTAGATCATTCCTGTTTTATTTTCTACGATGAAGCTTTTTTTTTAAATCTAATATTAGGTTGTACCTACTCTTACACTTATCTATCAACATGTCTACCTGCATACATACAGTAAGAGATCCGAACGCAAATAAAAACGTTCAATCAACATCTACAAAAACTCCACAAACAACCACTACAAAACTGATTGTATTTCAACAGATTACAAGCCTCTAAATATTTGTGTTACGTAATATGATATCAAAATCTTTTCCTATAAAAAGAAAACTTAACATCGAAGTTCAGTTATAATATGTTTGTACCTATCCATTGCTTAAGGTTTCAATATAAGTGAATCGGAACTATTATGCTCAACATCCAAACCTCCGACATACATATATATGCACACATAGATACATACACACACACAATATATATATGTACATATCCGAATAAACAAGCATACACATGCATACACCATATATATACATATATATAAACACATTATTTATTTATCTATTTATTTATTTATTTTATGTCTTCATTTATCTATTGGACATTTATTTCGCATAATATTTAAGATGATACTAGTGTTATTAGTTTATACTCCTACCAAAGAGATATCTTACTTACTATTTACCATTTCTCACCTAATTAATACAGATCGAAAGCACCAAGATGAAAACACCTATTTCAATTACTTATTGATGTTCTCATAATCTAGCCTTCTTACTATTTTTATTATAAGTCAGATATAATTTTAATTACTTAGATTATTTTAGATTATAAGTGATGTTCTCTATTTCTAAATGTTTTATATTGATGTATTAGTACTCAGTTATCTAGTATTAGGTTTATGTTTTTGTATTGTCAGGAAATTCTTATATTGTTCCTATACATTAGTTACTTACATACTCTTGTTGATGAAAAGGGTAACCAGCACAGATATTTTATATGGGTCTGTAGCGGGATAGGATGTATGCGGTTCTATGTACGCAGTTTTGAATCACCTCCTGTCTTTTATTTAATAAATTACTTTAGACGTAACTATATTGTAGGATTCTAGAATACAGACGCTGCATCTCTTAGATTTGTTAGGTCTATATTTCCCTGCTCTACCTAGTATAGACCATTTTAGGTTGTATTGTATTTTCTTGCTATTTAGTTCTCTTAAATGCTAAGCTAAAGTCGTAGGAATCTTTTTTTGAATTTGTATTAGGTTCTTTAAAAGAGTGTGTATGGTTTCGATATCTGTCCTTATAACTACAGACTGTCGAACCAATGTATGTTTTAATTCTGTTTTCTTCTATAACGTTACACTTATACACTATATCTGAAGTTAAACAATTCCCCGCTAAAAGGCATTCGCTAATGTTTCTACAGTTACATTGGGAGTTATTATTCTGATTCTGAACTGTGCTGGTATCTAAGTTATTATTCTTTTTGATTTTCGTGTTATTTGAACTTACTATAGTTGATGTGAAGTTTATCGAAGTTGAAAAGGATAGCTTAACTGTATATATATATATATATATATATATATATATATATATATATATATATATATATGTATATATATATACATATATATAGTATATAGTATGAATTAGTTTTCTTCTTTCTTAAAAATGACGGAAAAAATATGCTTTGCCAGTATTGACATTCGCTGCCTATCAGGATATATTACTTAAACATTTATCAAATCATAAAATTACGTATGTTAAATTAGTATTATCATTTCTATTTACTTAAAAAACAAAAAATTACTGTTCACTTTTTATGATAGAGGGAAGGATTTATTTCTAAATTCATTTCAGGTTACGTTTTGAGAGTGAGGTGGCGGTCCTATTTGCTATTCTGTTTCTCGGTTCCTTTCACTACTTGAAATAGTTACTTCTTGGGTAAGAAAGGACATGTTTTTCGCCCTAACTTTTGGTAACTATTATATAGAGAGCAGAATATATATATATATATATATATATATATATATATATATATATATATATATATATATATATATATATATATATATAGTGAAAACATAAAATACGCCTCTATAATCATTGACCCTACATTGTATTTCGTTTCAATGTTCAATTAATTTATTTTTCACATTATCTCAGATGGTTTGTTGAACAGAATCCAATTCTATTGTTTTTATGTCAGAAAACATTAGATTAATGCTTCTTTCTTATTTTAAATTCATATTTATTGTATTCTTATTTTTTATTCATATCTTCTTGGTTAATGATTATCCTGATAAGCATCGTTTTATTAATACACATTTAATCATTTTTATGTATCTTCGTTTGATGTTTTGCGAAAACTGGTTTCGTCTTTATACTCTTATTTATTATTATGCGAGATCATCGATACGTTTTATTTGTAAGCGCGGACAGCCTTTCCAGAGGATATCGACGGCATATTGTCTGAGTCTCGTACCCACTTGCTTTCAGACTTCCAGCAAAAATCCATTATAGGCTTGTCAAGTTTGCTTTGATAGGGCTGTGCAATTTCCGAACGCTCTCGGGTCTCTGTCACCAAGGTACAGGACATTGGTCAGAGGCCAGAAGGTGCAAGGGGTGGTCCCTGTTTGATCTGTTTAGAATCTATTGAGTCAAGTTCAAGAGATATTCCGCGAGACGCCAAGGAGACATATCTGATCGGGCGCCCACGAGAAACAGAAAAGCCCTCGACCGCTTGTACGAAGCGATATGCGTAATACAAACACGTGACCTGTCCTGTAAGATGAGATGTCGTGCACATTGTTCGGCAGCACGGCATGGAAAATCTATCTCATGAGATAAACGAACACTTCGCATGAGCAAACATTTATCAGAGCCATGAAACAAAAGACGCAGTTGATACACACCTCAGTTCCTAACTTCCCTACGTTTACTACGTATCAATTTTACAAAGCTTGTTAAGGTACACTGATGTGATACAAGTAATTAAAATACGCACTGTCGAATAAGTATTTAATTTAGTTATACAATTAAGATGAATTATACAAACAAGAAAAAGCTTCTGTAACACTATGATTAGCAACATCACAGTCCTTTTTCGTCAGCTTACTAAGAAATATTAATTATCCTAAATCGTCCTAGAAAACGATGGCACTCGGCATTTATACTTGTATTCTTAAAATGGTAAACACCATGATCGAACACACAGGCACTTAGAACTTTTCTCTCAACGATGGCAGACTATTTCGGTTTTAAATTAAGGGAATAAGTCCAGCTTCTTTCCCAAAAGATGCACTTTACGTTTAAACAATAAAAATTTTGCCTCAGTTTAGAATGATTTTACCTTCACTGTCCGAGGACAGAAAGAAAGATAATGTACAGTATCATAACAGTTACTGCACTTTTCTCTTAGCGAAAAGCTTAAGGAAATCCGTTAAATATCTAGAGATTCAAGTTCGAACTGCGTTATCCGTAGTAACAGTTTTTATTTTCATGCATGACGCAGTATAACCAATGGAAGCCATTGTCAAAGTAACTATGTGCAAAATAAATATATTTTTCAAAACAAAACGTGAAAAAAACAGTTAATAAAAAAGTGTGAAATTAAATCACGAAAGGGACTATTAAGAACTAAAATTAGTAAATGGACATTACGCTTTAATACAGTTTTAACAATTCCAACATCAAAAGGGTTCCTACATAAATGTGATTCTAAATGTGTCTCGAATCAAATTAATACTCTGTATCCTATTTGCTTACGATCGATAATAAAAGAAAAATAACTGCAGTGTCTTTAATTATACATCATTACTGCGTTTTTAAAAATTGGATTGGTATATTATAGTTGAATTTAAACAGACTATATCATTTTTATTTGTTTATACTCCCATATCTGGATCTATATAAAACAATGTATTATGTATATATATATATATATATATATATATATATATAGTATTTGTAGGGTTGTGAGTCCATAAGTATTACTCGCATGAAGCTGTGGTGTTTATAAGCTCGTGGTTGATAACACGTTCGATTGCATTTTAGTACAAATTATTATTTATACAAACGGTTTTGCTACATATGTGCATACATGATCCAGATACAGCCTTTTTAATGTCTATATTTTGATTGAGGTCGTTCCTTAAACATGTGTTCACATATATAGCCGATAATGGTTGTATAAATACGAATGTATACTAATACACACAGACGCACATGTATATATATATATATATATATATATATATATATATATATATATATATATATATATATATAAAGTGGTGAACTAAAAGCGAACTTTTAGGAAAGGTAAAACCTATTGTGAAAAGTATACAACTCAATATCCAGGATAGAGCAGATATATATGTAGAAGGCTGAAAAGAAATTAGAGAAGCACAAGTCAAATCGTATTTCTATTCAGTTGTTCAGAGCAAGGTATATTCCGCAAAAAGGCAATTTATTCAAGTTAAATTTTTCCTTAAGCCAGGCTTATCAAAGATCAGAATCTTATCATCAGAGGAAATCGCTGGGATAGATAAGTTGGCAAAGGCCAAGATTTAAAATTTGAAAAAGTAAAATAAAAATTGTAGGGAAAAAACACAAGGCAAAACTCTGCCCGAATGAAAGCAAATGTCCGATTGCAAAAAAGTCGGGCAGAGTTTTGCCTTGTGTTTTTCTAATGCCCAAGATTCTTCTGTTTTTTTTTATTGTACGGCAGAATTCATCGTTGAATTTTATAATTGTAGATATCTTGAAAACAGTTAATTGTAGCGATGCAGGTGTACCTATATGACATCAGTTTTTTACGAATGGTGTGACGACACAGCTCATCAATGAACATCATGTATTTTTTAAATGTTATTTCTTAAATTACTTTATAGTATAAAGTATATGTAATAAAAGTTAAATCTAGCGAATAAGGTTCTAGAATATAGAACCAGTATTATATGGAGTGTGTGTTGACACGAGTCCTCTCAGATCTGTCGTGGCCCAGCTATGCTATTAACAAAACGGATGTTTGCGAACAAGCGATCGACTTTCAGCTTTTATTACTGATTGGTATTTGATTAAACATGTACTTTCGATATAAGTTCAACACAATGAAGAGATAAATAATCATGAACCACATTTAATATAATTTATTAAGTGTATGAGGGTTTCATAATTTCTGTCTGAAAATAATTCTTCATCATTTAAACTTCCGATTATCATTCTTCACTAATTTGTAAGATTTGATATGAAATAATTCGGCCCGTTTTGAGAAATTAAAAAGCTTCGGCTATTTTTTTCATTAAAGACAGTGAGATACTTAACAAGGTAATATGTCTGGCAAAGAAGAGGATGTTTGCCTTTTCGCAGGCTCTCCTTTGTCGGTATAAGTTATAGTTCGGTTGGGTCATAAGTTCTATCCTCCCAGGAATTACAACTTTTATGGAGGGATTGGTTTAATGCCGGTTTTTTAAGGGTACTTTACTGGGAAATGTCGACGGCTTCGTTCAAGGACTTTTTTGTACCTCTTCTTGAAGAAATATTGTTTATCAACATTAAAAAGACTTTGTGTTACGTCATCCTCTGTTGGGAAGAACATGAATACAAATGGTTCTAACAGTCAGCCCGCCCACGGTGGCCCTGCACGAATGAACTGGTCGCTAGGGAACTCCCTGACCATTTTGGATAATCTCTGACATCGCGTTTGCAGATTTCAATAAATTGCCGATTTATGTCTGATTAGTTTCTAGTATGTTGCATCACATTTTCTGTTCTGGTGTGGCATTATAAGAACTTTGTGAGCCCTATGTATACTAACATTTTTAGTTACAATGCTCGTATTTAATACTACGAATTATTTCTATATTTATTTTATGAAACTATTGCAGAAATTCTTCTGAAATTTTCAAATATAAACTTTGACAATGAGTAGCAGAGTATATAAACATATTGATGGCCACGTCTCACTCTAACTTCTTTTCTTCTCGCTCTGTCTCTCTCTATATATAGCCTACATACACTCATATATATAGATATACTTCTCCCAGGCCGGACCTCAGTCCTGCGCTCCCAGTAGTGGTTACTACTTTTTCTCATTAACCCATCATGTCAACCTAATATTTTCATGTACTTGCATGATATTTTTCTTAAAATACCATCCTGAGGAAGTCTTACAAATAAAGATGACACGTTGATGAATACATAATAAAAAAACATCATTTGTTTTTTCCTTTTTCATTTCCCATATATATATATATATATATATATATATATATATATATATATATATATATATATATATATATATATATATGTACCTATATGTGTGTGTGTGTGTGTGTGTGTGGATGACTATGTGAAGCTCCTTCCCTGGGTAAAGCTTATTTGTAAGGATATCGCCAACTGCTATTTACTTTAAGGCATAACTCATTAGGTAAAACTAATTCGAGCTCCCGGCACTTGCAATGTTTACATTGAGATATTACTTACATTCAGCCATTGTCGTATAGTAGCGAAGGGGTAGGAGCGCCGACTGTCACCTCTATGATTGAGTTTCAATCGCGGCTTGAGGCACTAACTGGTCTAGTCGCACTGAAGAGTTGTGATACAGCGAAACGGTTTGTATGTGGATGACTATATATATATATATATATATATATATATATATATATATATATATATATATATATTCGTATTTCATGTATCCACATGAAATTTTATAAGTAGATATAATTTTGAACGTATAAATTTTCAGTATTTACTTCAACAGTGTTCGATATGTAAGTACAGCTAGGTAGCATTGTAGCCTGAAGATCCCCCCACGGAGATGAAACGCTACTCTATAATATAGATAAGTTATATATATATATATATATATATATATATATATATATATATATATATATATATATATATATATATACTTCTATCTTGTCACGTTAGCGAGTAACAAACGTACAAATTTCTAAACTCGTAACAAACGGAGTACTAGCGGGAAAATGTACGTCTGCTAGTATGATATAACATACTTTCATTACTTTCTATTGATAACGATGCCTTTTTACGATCTCCGCAAAAGTGTATATTATTTAACAATGTTCATTGATAGAACATCACATTAAAAAATCATCCCACGTCCTGTTGCCGGAAGTAGTAAATGGCCTTATTTGTTTTGTTCTTATACATTTATCCATTTAATATTCACTTTACGGTATTTTATTACTTGAATTCTTTTGGGTTTGACATTTAAGGTATGTAAACAGATCAACGAATACTTTTAACTTCATGTGTGTTATCCACTTATAGAAACGTTTGAATCATATCGTACGCACTATGCTACATGTATCAGCGCATATTCAATATTGAAAATTCTTGCAAAATTAAACATAATATAAAATATTTGATTTCAATTATGTCTCCCATCAGGATAATGTTTATAATGTTGCTTAATTTCGGCAAAGAAGTAACATTCATGCTCCAAGCATTCTGGTAATTATACGTTTTCTGTAACTATATACGAAATTTATTGGTCTATGAATGACCATTCAAAGTTTGATTTGTGGTTACTGATAATATCTGTAAATAGGGTTCATATGAATGTGTGTAGGCAAGCGCTTCGGGCAAGTGACATTATAATATAATGGTAATTTGAAGATTATCTGCGGGTTAAAGAGGCTGCCCGGTGATAAACGGCTATGAGCGGTGGAAAACAATGCATAGTGTGACCTAAGCTAGAAAAGGCTTCACAAACAGCAGCACTCTCTAAATTCCAATTGTTTTTCACCGCGGTCTGTGTGGTGGCAACGTCGTCATTTCAAATCTATGCTTTTTGTTACAAGGTTTCCTGACAGGGCAGCACATGGTGGACAGGTTTTAGTATCAATTTATATTAGGGCCGCAACCAGGATCCGTTGTTCTCAAGTCGTCTCTGCCCCTGTATGTTACAAGTAAATACGTGTCAAGCAAAGAACCGTAAATTAATGGAGTGGGGGGGACAATGTTGCTTTTATACCCTCAGTTTCAGTCGTAAAAAACCTGTAACTTGCAGGGTAATACATATTTTAGACCAACGAGTTGCACTTTGTGCACACCAAATAATCCTGTGGACCGATCTTCTTTAGCTCTATACAGAAGTCCAGCTTGTCTAGAAAAAATATCAACCAACCAACGATGACGGAACAGGGCGCATGCTCGAAAATGCGATATGTTTTTACCAACAACGTGGTCGCTCTTTCACTTCAGTGGTTCTAGAACTCACCCACTCAAAAGTGAGCAATCCAACGACAGTGAACGTAATAAGATGCAGGGATAATTTACAAAAATTGTCTCATGGCTCTTATCTATTAACGAGAGTCGTTCCACAGTAGTCAAGACGTAGCCCCGTTACTAAATATTGTTCAAGTTCTTATTTCCTGACGTCGTTCATGAGAAAGTAAAATCTGTTTGAAGGTGTCCATAACCATAGAGTTTCAAAGAAATCCTTTTCAAAGGCTTTGAGAGGGGAACGAGATATTACACAGGCGGGAAAATAAATCCAATTTCGTTATTAAATTAAATTAAATCACGGAAGCACTTATCATGAAATGTTTGAAGACATATTTGGAATGTTATTATGAACTTAACGAATTAAAATGGTTCTTAGCCCTTCAAATAGTGTTGGTTCAAGGACAATGAATCACGTATTATTTGCGAGTCTTCAAAACATCCGACAGCTCATGAAGTTTAATCTTTGAAATTTAATTATATCGTTGCCTCTTGATTCAATCACATATCTTATGTTTAGAGGCGACGATCAAAACGAACGTATCAGCGCGAATCTTTTGAACTTACACTTGTTAAACTTCAATGTGCAATAAACTGGAGATTCATACAAATAAAATTGTGATTCAACCAATATAAGAGAGAAAATAAATGAATGAAACACTTTATCTAATTATTTCATACCTTTTAATATGTACGAAAAATATTATTTCATAAGCATAGTTCCGTAGAAACATCATCATTTTCCTTTGAATAAAAACCATGAGTAGAATATGTAAGTACTTAACTTAATATTTCGAAACTAATAAGCGCGATATAGTAGTAAAGAGCGTATATTCTACTGTCAAGCATTGCTCTTAATAAATGCTCTCAGTGAATAATCAAAAAATAAACTATTGAATGCATTTTAATATGTATGAGATATATTCTTATGAGCATTATTATAATTTTCAGTAGGAAAAAAACTATTTTTCCCCAAAAAATCAATGGAACATGTGGGTATTTAATTTAAAACGTTGCACAAGATGGTTGTGGTATAGCAATAATATCGTTTACAATTCAACAGAATCAGATCATATATTATGGTGTGTGCGTCGGCTGTGTATCTAATATGATTGTAAATCAGTTACGTAACATCTTACACTACTCATGTTTCTCTTATTTGTTACATTTTGTTTTTCTATATATTTTCAACATCTATTAATAATGGAGATTATGTATATGTCTGCCTGTTTTTGTCTGTCTGTCCGTCTGAAGCCGAAACTATATCATTAGTTTTAATCGCCTTTCTATTTTATCTACTTATCAGCTCCTATATACCCATTCCAAAACTTTCCCAAACATAACGTGTCTTTCAAAATTACATAATTAAGTTGTTTTAAAGCTTCTAATAAATTTATATTCGCAAAAATACACTCACGATATCTACTTATCAGCTGCTTTATATACCCATTCAAAAGCTACCCCAAATATCACGCGTCTTTCAAATTTACATAATTAATTTGTGTTACAGCTTCTAATAAATTACTATTCGAAAATATACACTCATGATTGTTTTTTGCAGATGTATTTAATATATATTCTTCGATAATGATAATAAAAATTATTACGAGAATTAATTAAATACATTGTTTTTTTTAATCTATATAATTGAGTTATGTAATTAAATGTGATTGTAGTGATATATGATGGAACAGCTGGCGGCCATTCCAACATTTGGTTACTCGCTCTCTGATTATTCTGAACGCACGGAAAAGTATATTTCAAGAAAGAGAGATAGAAAGAGAGAGAGAAAAAAGAGAGAGAGAGAAAAGAGAGACTCAGATAGAGACAAGGAAAGAAAGAGAGATAGAGAAAGAGCGCGAGAGCAATTAAATAAAACAACTAGCAAAAAAATGCGACCGGAAAGAGCATATATTTGCTAGTTAAAATAATGCACTAAAAAGTATAGATACAAATTAGTTTAATACAAACAGCGAAAAGCGTCCGAATGTAAATGTTAAAAAAAGAAAGACGACTGAATTAAATGATTATGACTTTTATAGGTATTCCTTTATATACGACGGCTCCTTTTTACTGAGAGAGTAACATATAGGACGTCATCGCTATTCGCAATCAATGTTTAAAAAAACTGTCGATTCTAATCGACTGTTCGTACGTATAAAAATATGTCTTTGGTTTTCAATTTTTTTTTTTGCGAATCAAAAACAATATTTAATTTTACAATTTGACCTACCGATATTCATGAATTACAAACTGTCAATACAAACTGAACCTTGAATACCAACTCCTACCCAGTTCTACATTCCAACCTTTAACCGATATATGCATAACTGTAACAAAAATAGCTATCGTCGTCATATACATTACTAGTGGTCATTATCATTATTATCAAACAGCACTAATCATAATATCATCATCATCATCATAATCCTCATCATCATCATCATCATCATCATCATCATCATAATGATAATAATAATAAAATTTATAATAATAATAATAACTCGCGAGACCCGTGTAAATTACACGTAATGATGTTTTCAATACTAATTAACTTCATCCTAACCTATACATGTTTTAATAAAATATGATTAGATTTGAGTTGCATGTTTATTTCAAAAAATGAACACCACATGAAAAAATTTACAAAACTTCTTTGTACAATATTTCTACTGAAGGTAATATTTCGACGAATAAACTTGTAAATACTTTAGATTAAATAAAATGTGGCTCCAATTAATGAGTAGCATACAAAGATTCGGAAGGTCCTTGCTTGTGATGTAAGCGTGACACACAAAATAACACACACGCTATCGTATTAATATGTGCCTTCTCGGTCGTCCTCTTCCTACCTCCTCCTCCTTCGATGTTGAAAAAAATCTTAGAGGTTGGTTAGGATCGATCTATAAACCAGTCGGGCCGACGTTAAAAAGCGACGTCAAAATCCTATGTCGCTAACCGTAGCGCCAAAGGTAAATCCTTGAAATTATCGCGAAAATTAGGTTACTTTAATGATTTTCCAAATCTAGGTGCGGCACGCATGTGCAGAGATTTTGGTGTAAGCGTGACACACGAACACACACGCTATGGTATTTATATATAGATAATAATAATGATAATTTATTTACCTCCCTACGTGTTCTCACGTAAGACAATCAGTGATACACGCTACAAAACTAATAATAAGTAAATAGTCACTTTAGACCGTCTCATCACAAATGTCGAACGAACTCAGTCCTTTACTTTTTACCCAGTTACTGTTACGTATCTAATTCTTACAACTCCTCTATTCCGACACCAGAGTCTACCTTCTTTTTATGTGCTATTTGTGCATATAGAACTCTTTTCATGAAACGTTTATGAAGCGTTTACGCTCGCTGTATACATATAGCATAAGAATGACTACGCGATCGTATGAAACTTGCAAAGCACGGATAGCCGCAATATAAATAAATGAGTTTAATAGTACAGAACCCATACCCACGTTTATTTATGCTTATATATTATAACTTACACAAATAGCATACTGATAATAATGCGCTTGTATTTTTGTTCGTATGGAAATTATCACCTTATACACTCATTTTCCCAAATAAGATTGCCCAATCGTCAATTATACAAGACATAAAGTTAATTGACGATCATCTCTTGTCGCTGGGACCAAAAAATAGATGTTAACCGTTTCAAAATCAATTATATTAATAAAAATATTAATAGAATGTTGTTGTCAACTTAAAATGACGTTTCTTTATATTTATTTTAAAGAATTAGTTCTATTGTTAGAAAGAGACTCTTCATCGTGAGAATCTATGAATTATTACGATAATACATTAACTAAAAGTTACAGCATTCGTTTTATTTAAATACACATATTTTAGCTGATAAGTATTTTTACAGTCTAATAACAAATACATTAAATTAACAACCAAAGAATGGCCGTGAAGTCCCGCTTGTATACTTATCTCTCTATCTTTGTCTCTCTCTCTCTCTCTCTATCTTTCTCTCTCTATATGTCTCTCTCTCTCTCTCTCTCTCTCTCTCTATATATATATATATATATATATATATATATATATATACATTGCCTTGGAAAGTTGGGACTCTAACTGTTTACTATACTTTTCCGCCAATTGACATTGACAGAATTTAAATTCCATTCTATCTGGTTTGATTTACTGTGGCTTGGGTGTAAAGGCTCGGACTGCGAAGTCGAACCAGACTTAGTAACTGGGTTCTGAGTCTTTACTCGGCAGTAATAAACATTTCCTACACTGATGATTGTAGATAGAGTTTGTAGATAAAAAGTAATTAATATTAATAAAAATATTAATTTATATACATATACATACACAAACACCCATACACACACACACACACATATATATATATATATATATATATATATATATATATATATATATATATATATATATATATATATATATATATATATACTAACACTATGTGGACCTAACTTGTTTGTTTTTTTTCTTGTTTGTTATCTCCGTGCAAATTCTATTACGTCACAAATGAATGACGTCACCCGCTGAAAAGATGGGAGAATAACCGAGCAAGATTAACTTTTTATAAGAGATACAAAAAGGTGATGTTTTTCTAGATGACCCGTGATTTAAAGGGTAGCGTGAGAAGATTAATGAAAGTTACTAAACGTGATTACTTAGGGTGGGTGGGCGAGTGGGTTTATCACAATGATTTGTTTACATTGGATGTTTAATTGACAATGCTGTTATTTGCGTGGAAGCAGTCCCGTGGTGATATATTAGAAAGGCGAGAAGTACTTTAGAAGAAGGTATGTTCGTTGAAATTCTGCCTCATCCTAAGCATACGAAGAAAGAAAGGAAACATTTGTCATTGTGGTAGCAACGGTTATGATTCTATAATGGCGTGTTCATCTTGAGAGTGTTATTAACCATTAGTGCTTAAATGAATATCATGTTATTTATTACAAAAATGTTTTGTAAATACAATATTATTTTTGAAGAAAATTACTTTCAAAGATCTACTTGACTTCATGAGATAGGTGGTAACCTCATTTCCACTCTATATAAAAATGTGACTTGGTTATAAAACAACTTTAAAATATTTGATGGAATAATAGATGAAACTGATTGTATCCATCAATAGTGTCAGCGTTGTAAATATACATTCGGCAGTAGATGTAATAATTTTTAGATTTTCATGACGAACTATATATATATATATATATATATATATATATATATATATATATATATATATATATATATGTAAAGGAGTAAGGCTACCAACATTTGTAGAATGTTTTTTTCAACATTTATTTATTATTTTGTTGTTTTACCATTTTATAATTTTATATAACGCGTTTCTAGCGATGGTCCGCTTTCATCAGATATGAAAATCCATTTGAAGAAATGTCTTTCGATTTGAGTAAATGTTGTTTCATTTGAGGAATTTGTTATTGTTTTTGCGCATGCGTAGGTTTGCGGGGTTGTGGGTATCTTTTATTTTTTATTTTTTATTTATTTGCCATTTTTCCTGCTTCTCTTGGTCAAGTGCGTGTTACCCATCCATGACCCATCGGTCATCCCAGCCTTCTAGGTGCGCCGGATTTCTTTTGAAATTTAATACTTTTTATTGCTTTTTGTAGTCTCCAAGAGCGAAGTCGCGTCTGCGTGTGTGCGCGTGTCCGCATGCGTGTGGTCTAATCTTGAGTCTTGTGAATAGGTGAGCGATGCATACACACACATACACATAAATACGCATATATATATATATATATATATATATATATATATATATATATATATATATATATATATATATATATATATATATGACCGGTAGTGAATAGTCATATCTGTATGTCGATAAGTCCCGATTATTAAGGACGAAACGTATACGTACATAGATAATAAACAATTACAAATATTTATTATTATTTGTCGCTCCTCGAAAAAGTAGAGCACTGTAAGTGTAGTATTAACACAGCATGACGTCACTAGCTTTTAATGCATCGTTACTTTCATTAAAAAAAGCAGAACGCTCTCATACCTTAAGCTGCCGATAAAGTGTTAAAATTATCACAGTTTATTCGTTATTCAAAATTGGCCGAGTGGTTTAGACGTCGGATTTGAGTTGCAAAATACTCTTAATCCGGGGGTTCGAATCGCATGAACGGTAGTGAATAGTCATATAGTTATGCTGATGAGTCCCGATTATTAAGGACGAAACGTATACTACATAGATAATAAACAAAATATATATATATATATATATATATATGAAATTTACAAATGTTGCTAACATATGATTAATTTTTCTTCTTGTATTAAAGAAGTAACATGGAAGCTAATGGAGTATAACAAAGCTGTTGAAGGAAAGTGTTACCACTGTAGTGTGTAAGTGAAAAAAGTACTAAAATGTTATTAACTAGAAAGTCTGGAGAAAATCGAAAAAAAAGACGAGAAATAATCAAAGGGCAATAAAACAAATTTCGAATTGACAAAATCTGCACAAATATTTTTGTAAAAGCTCAAATCTTGAATTCAAACATGGCGTCGTTCAACACGCTTGTCTGTGTGTTGAGTGTGTCGATAACGTCTGAGAAATGACGAAATCCCATTTTAAAGACACAAATTTCTTAGAAAGTTTTTATTTGAATTTTATTTTGGTTATTATTTTACTTTAATTTGTTAAAGCCGTGGTTAGTTGGAGGTCATTTTCGATTGGAAACCAATTCACAAATAACGATTCAGCGATGTTTTCATCTGTTGATAACAAATAATGACAAATAGTAAATGGACTTTTAAGAATAGAAGAAGAAAAATACTAAGATGAAGAAATAAATTAATTCATATAAACAAACTATAACATTCTGTCTATGCCTTATGTTATATTATATTTATAATAATAATCAGATGAATAAAATCGGAACTATAATATTACTTCAATTAATGTACAACTGCACTTCTATTACTAATGGATATTTGTTATCTGTCTGAAGACCGAAACTATAATATTACTTCAATTAAAGCACAAGTAGTATGGGAAATAAAAAGTGATATTCAAGTTACATTGTTTTGATTGGAGTGGCAACATAATTTCATGTATCTGCTTCACCATAAAAAAAAAGTGTGACAATTATTTGTTGTTTTTTTATTCCTTTTGCTTTAGTAATGAAACGCGCGTAGCGATAATTTATTTTTATGCAAATAAATAAACATACACCAATGGAACAATATCTGCGTTGATTGATTCATATCCAATGAATGTTTTGGTAACATCATTGAAAATATATACCTGCTCTGAATAATGTTACCGGGGCTCATTGAGCTTACACAAATGGGCACTATTTCGGAATTCCTAGAGAGTACGTACCACTTTATGGAATATATATATATATATATATATATATATATAAGTATACATTTTTATTTATACAAACATTATTGGTTACATATGTGCATACATGTTTCGGTTGCACTCTTCGCAAAAAGTCAACCTCATCAGACCAAGGAGTAAGAGAAATGGGATGGATTTGTAGATTTTTCTCCCCCGAATAAATCTTTGTTTGGGATTGGTTATTTTCCATTTCTAATGAATTGGTATCGGATTACCTATTTTACTTGTTGACCATTCTTCAGCCTTTTTATGACCTACACATCCTTATGTATACCCTCCTTAGTCCTAGCTACTTGCCAACTCTATTTAAATTCCCCAAGTTTTACAAACACATTTAGGCTTAAGTACCTTATCTATCAGTAAAATACACACATATAAACAGATTTAATAGATAAACAAGTACATATAAATATACAGACATCAATATACACACACATCTAACCATGAACACACAAAAAAATCCACTTCAATGCAAAAATATATGTAAAGTACGTACTTGCGTATTAATATACTTTTGTATATAAAACAGTTTTACTATATAAATTAATTTTAATACAAGAAATACACACGCCTGTAAAAGTAAATACATAAGCACAACACATATATACATACACGAACACACATACACATATATAAACATATACATACACATACACATACATACACATACATACACCCATGTGCATACATACATGCATACATCCACAACGAGAATATACATTTATATATATATATATATATATATATATATATATATATATAAATGTATATTCTCGTTGTGGATGTATGCATGTATGTATATATATATATATATATATATATATATATACACATATACATTAACATACACGCATACACACACAAAGCGTATACAAATTAATACATACATATATACAAACACGTACATAGAATATATAACCCCGACTATACAAATATAAAGACTAAACACAAATATATACGCGTATATCAATAGCTGGATATACATAACATACATGCACAATGCATAGATACATATACACATACATACATACACACATATAAACGTATATAAAGCAGACACATAGGCAAATAAATAAATATGCCCATTACCCACCTATACGTACACAAGGAAGTAATATAGAATGCAAATAAAATATGAATATAAAAATAAAATTAAAATCAAAATTGTACCCCTTGGACAAATAAGATATCAGTAAAGTATCAATCCACGTACATACACATATATTTCGATCAAATCACGCATGCATATATACACATATATATGCTCATAAACACATATACATACATACATAAACTATACAATTATATACTTATACACCCTAACAGATACGCGTACACTTTCCTACCCATATAGCATAAAAATACATAAAATTACATAAAATTAGTAGATATGCCTACTGACACCGTGCACACACATATGCGAGTGTACAAAAATACTCGCAGGTATTAACACAAAACAGGACCACATGTACACAAGCATATCACAATATATATATATATATATATATATATATATATATATATATATATATATATATATTCATAAAGAAATATTGAAGTATGTGTAACTTAGTCCGCCGACATTTCGAGCTTACGCTCTGATCATTTGTTACAGTCACAAGACTCGAACCCGGTTCACATTTCGCTCTATCCTTGCGGCTATCTGACATTTTGACCTTATAGGAGATAAGTGTTATATTAATGCCTTAATAAAGCGGGCTGTGATCACTAGACTATCTAAAGGGTTCTACGAACGTAACAGAAACCTTGCTTATAACGAAGTAACTATTTTTTTATATCTCCGAACAGTACTCAACTGTAATCTCTTAAAGCGTTTTCATAACAAGATGGACTTTCAAATATTAAATTATTCATACCTACATACACCGACGTTTTGAGCTTAAGCAGTCATCAGTGTAGGACACGATAATTTCAGGCGGTCACAAGCTGGAAATCTGTTCACAGTGTCAACTAAGACTCCGTACGCTTGCACCCTATCCTCGCGGCCATCGGACATGATCACGCGATACGGGATACATTAAGTTATATTTATTCCAAAATACAGCGGGCTGTGTACATCAGACTATCTAAAGGGTACCAGTCTGTTTTTCATATCTCCAAACACTGCCAAACTTGAATGTCTTAAAGGGACTTCATAACAATATTTACAAAAAAATGTTTAAAATAATTTATACCTACATATGCCGGAATTTCGAGCTTAGGCGCACATCAGGGTGGGGAGCAATACATTCAGATGGTCGTAGGGCGAAAACCTGGTTCACAGAGCCAACCAAGAATCTGTATGCGTTCACTCTATAAGAATAATAAATTGTAATACTTATATATGATATTGATAATAATAAAAATAGCAAGATACATTATGTTTAGGCATGTCTTAAAATGTATGTGAAAGTGTATGAATTTTCGAAATAATATATATACGTGTGTCTATTTGTGTGTGTATACCTAAATTGATGAACTCACATTTAGTATAATATATATATATATATATATATATATATATGTATATATATATATATATATATATATATATGTATATATATATATATATATATATATATATATATATATATATATATATATATATATAAATACATCTAGATTTTTCACTTATAAAATAGATCATTCAGTGAAGACCAGGGTTATTCCAATGAAAAAAAGCTCGATGATACTCGATTACAGAGTACAGAGCATTTATATGCGATTTTATGAAGCCTTACCAAAGCATTTTTTTCAGGACACCAATGATCACCATTTTCATTTTTATCGTTGTTCGTTCTTGTTTTTTAATTTTAACTTTATTTTTTTATTTTTTCCTCTTCTTTTCTTAAGTGACCTCAACTATTGCAACGCCACATTGTGTATTGTCGGCAGTTGAAACCCTTATTCCAGACATTTAATTTCCCTGATGATCTGCCAAGCAAGTACCTGGTAGTGAAACACGTGTAGGAAAAAACATTTAATTTGAATAAATAATATTTGTAAGAAAAAATCTTTAATGGTGATCATTAGTGTCCTGAAAGAATACTTTGGTAAGCCTTCATAAAATCGCATATATATGTATATATATATATATATATATATATATATATATGTATATATATATATATATATATATATATATATGTATATATATATATATATATATATATATTCCATGAAGAATGCCAGTATACTGAAATCATATGCCCTCAATAGGGTTTAGATGAAAGTTCATATACACTAAATGTACAAAAGCCAGGAAATTCCCAAATGTTTACACTTTTATTGTCATTAAAGGTATTCGACCACAACAGGGCTATGTACTTTACTGGTAGGAATTTTACTTCAGCGCACGTCACACACTTCATCCACTCATGCATAGAGATTTATGCTGTAGTGATGTGCTAATGAAATGGTTTGGTTGATATGTAGTCATACACTTAATGACAATGAACATGTAAAAAATTGTGACTTTCCTTGCTTTTGTACATTTAGTGTATATGAATTGTCATCTTAACCCTATTAAGGGCATACGATTTAAGTATACTGTCATTTCTCATGGAATGTCACTACTTTTGTAAAGGCTATGCATCAATACGCCTTCTCATAACTGATATAGTTGGTAGATTGACTTATATATGGTAAACTGAATAAAAATGTCATCAACTAGACACTAGAACCTCTATCTTTGCCAAACATCAGCTAAATCCATCAAATGGTCGATAAGATATAGAATTAAGTGTATGTATACTGGTCATTTTTAAAGTTTTGGAATTTTCTGGTAAACTAAAGTATATGGTAAACTGAAATTAAAATTCCATCAACTAGACACTAGAACCTCTATCTCTGCCAAATATCAGCTTAATCCATCAAATAGTTGATGAGATACAGGGTGTCGCATACGTACGTATGTACGTACGTACGTACGTACACACAGATAACATGATTTCATGATTGAACTTTCTGGATATCTGGGTTGCCGTGGCTAATGATGCTAAAATTCTATACACTTATAGAACCTATCAAATGAATCATTTTGCAAAGTTTTAACTAATTTGGTTTATTGCTTTTTGAGTTATGATTGATCAAAGACATGAGATTTCCAGCATAGGCAATTCGTGTAGTCTAATAAAGGATAGAGCGTTCTCGCGCCTCCCTTGATATATTTATTTATATATTTATATATATATATATATATTTATTTATTGATTTTATTATTTATATATATATATATATTTATTTATTTTTATATTTATATATACATATATCTATATATATATAAATATTTAGATGTATATATATGCATATATAGTAGTGCGAAAATATATAATTTAGCATATATCTCCTATCTTTCATGCATACCAAGCTCTTCCAATTTGAGGCGCGATGATTGTCAAGTTGTAACGCAGATACCATACAAATAAACAATATGTTGTTACATTCAAAAGACCAAGATGTTATTTATCTCACGAAACATTTCTTAAAAAATTAATACTTTTGATACACTTGTATGGCTCTGTTTCTTACAGTAGGGGACCTAACAACATTTGTATGTCAATATCGAATTTTTTCGTCTCTTAATTCATTGGACAGACAGAAAAACTATACATTCGCATGTGACATAGAATAAATGTCCGAAAATCAAAATAAACTAACATCAGATGCGATTCCATCTATAGCGTTTCTGAAATAACCACCTCGTAAAGGCAGCTATATTTTAATTAGAAGTAAAGCCAGGAGAAATATGCACGAAACATTGGCTAATATATATATATATATATATATATATATATATATATATATATATATATAGAGAGAGAGAGAGAGAGAGAGAGAGAGAGAGAGAGAGAGAGAAAGAGAGATAGAGAGAGAGGTATAGAGACAGAGAGAGAGAGGGAGAGAGAGATTAAATAAAAAATTAAAGATGTGACAAAAACAAATATATTACGTCTTCAGTTATTCAAAACATAGTATATTCAATTAAAGAATAGTTATATGTCTTTCATCAAGCCATGGGTTTTCATAGAATGTATTCTTATCATCAGAGGAGTACAAATAAATCAGTTGGCAAAGGATATACTAAAAGTGTTAAGTTTAAAAGGTGTAAATGCAAATGTATTATATATTTTTTGTTTCTCTTCTCTTATTTGTCTTAATTATTGATCTATCTCGTATATTGAGCATAAATTATTTCCTGCTAGGTACACATTTTAAATTATATATCATATTTTTAATTTCATATATTTTAAATATATATATATATATATATATATATATATATATATACTGGTGCAAAATAAGAATATTTGATATGGACGGAGGTCGATATTTTCCAAGTTTTTCAATTGTATTTATTCTGTACCTCTATGCATATTACTAGTCGAATCAATACCAAGTTTTTCATGAAATATACAAATAAATGAAACATCGGTCGATTAATGTAGCGATACACGCAGTCTTAGAATACAGTAATTTGTAAAACTCGATTAGTAATATAAAGTTAAAGAAACGATAGATGAAGAAGATTGAGAATTATAATACGAACCTTATTTCCGAAAAACAATATGCTTAGTCTAATTAGGTTTATTGATTGTGTAAAATTTATTTGGTTCCTTTGTTGATCCGGTTCGATGTTGTTAATTTATCAATAGTGTCCTTGATTTAGAAAAACACTCTCTCTACAGAAGCAGTAAATACATCGTGGGTTGAACGATCTTCATTGTGTTAATGTTATCAGTTATTATCCCAAACGGAAATACAACGAGAGTGACTTGTTATAAGATTCGGTTCTCGAAGCAAACGACCGGAACTCTCGAGAGGAAAAAGGAAATGCGAATAAATTGAAATATATGAAGATGTTTTCTTTATCGATTGGAAGTTCATTTCTTCTCTATTTCCTATTTCACTATTACTTATACATGTAAATATATTAGTCGACGCACGTGTAATTGCCAGCCACTTGATAAGAACATCGTGTACGCATGCACTCATCTCCGAAAACAATATTAATATATTTATCTAATTTCTACTTTCGATAACAAAATTATACATCTTTTGTTCTGTTTACGAATACTTGTAAGGGAAGCAGACTGAATGATTTGTTGTTGTTGTTGTTGCTGTTGTTGTCTCAGAAGACACTCGAGTTATGCACCTCGAAGTACAAAGTTCTGCCGTGATTGTGCACGCCTATCCTGGCTCACGGTTTGTCAAGGTACAGGACCACTCGAGGAAAGGGGCTAAAGAGACCGCCAGTTAGACTATAATCGCCTTTACTTGCCTCCACGAATTGGGATAGGCAGATTATTACTTAAAGGAATTGATAATCCAAGGAAGCGGCTAAACAGATATTTGTTTGCATTAGACCTGAAGTTAACCATATTGGTTCAGGTCAGTTGGGAACGTCAGTTGGAGAAGCAGACTTTGTTCCACAGATAAGATGCTCTAAGAAAGAAATTAGTTCGTGGAAGTTTTGTTAAGTATTTGGTAAGGAGAAGGCGAACCGACAGTTCTTTGCTGTGGTTGTAGGAAGACGAGTTTCTGATGAGAATGCTTTATATGGGGGTACTAGGGACTCGAGATCTACCATAGACATAACGATACAGTAGAGAGAAACAAGCAACATTTTTACTGTGTAACAGGCTGTAGGGCCGATAAGAGATCATTTCGCATTAATTTTAATTGTGTACAAGCATACATATATATATATATATATATATATATATATATATATATATATATATATATATATATATATATGAAAAAATAGTCTATGTTCATTAGTCCGTCGGTTACGTTCCAGAAAAATGAAAATAGCGTTTTTCACGGTCTAGAACACTTATCTTGAAACACAGCATGTTCCTAAATCTTCTGCACTTAAGTTTAGATTTTAGATTGGATGGGCGCCTCCCAGTTAAGATACTTCAAAACCTCTTTACACTCGGTCTATGATACTCAAGATTGAAATAGCATCTTCTGTGATATGCTACACTAATTTTTTAAAATATAATTTTTATTGGTATCTCATCCGTATTTTAGTTATTCTATCACGCTGAACTTAGAAAAACAATTTTGTTGGCCCGTCATAGTAGCTGGACAGTCCTACAAGGTCTACTCTAACCGTCTATGCCTATTCTCTGTGAAAGGTTGTTAGTGTATTAGTGATTGCCTGAGGCGCCCCTACCAGAAAATGTCGACGCAACTGCTAAATAATTATGTGTAGGCCAGAGTACATCCTTTAGGGCGCTGGCCTTTCAAATCCTCACCTGACGTGGTGTGTAATCTATTGACGTGAATGTAATAAAATACTTAAGTTTAAAATAGCATTGCCATCACTAAACGCGCAGATTGAATATACACTGCTTAAAGATTCCGTTTTTGTTTATTTCCTTTTAAATGTGTAAATGTTAAATACGTTGTGGTCGATTATTTCCTCTTCATAGCGAAATAAAAGAGGTTTAATCTATTTCGATGTTATGTCCTACATCGACCTTTTTCTGGTTTTATCAATATCTCAGTTTTGAAAACCTGTTTCTCGTCTCCTAAATTAACCGAACCCACCAGGAAAAGCAAATGATTAATGATGTCATAAAAAATTGTAAAGATAGGAAAGAAATTATCTCATCTGTGCAAAACGGATATATTCAATTATATTTAAAGCGCGCATCGCTCTGCTTACTTCCGATTGAATAAACCTTGTCACATGATTTAAAGACATATTGCAAACCGGATGATCGGTATTGATGCAATATTTAAAAATCAAATGTCCCTCTTCCGTTACATTAGATTATTAAGTGGAATATAATTTCACCCTTAAACTTCGTTTTATACTTATTTTTCACATTAATTTCCTGAGCATGAAATTATGTGTGTATTTTTGTAAAGAGATTTATGGATTTATGTTGTGAGTGTCGTAACCTATAGAAATACAGGTCTAGTCTTATAAATGTAGGCCACCATTTAATGTGTTTATTAATGTTGCGTTTAAATGTACTGGATGATTTACGTAATATATTGTTATACTAAAAGTGATTTAATCAATGTTTTTTTCATGTAGTCTTTTTTTATTTGTATATAATTTGATCACAAAACACACGTGGTTGGGAGTCAGGTATACTTTTAAAAATCTCTCGATGTTAATTGTTTTAAGTATCCCTAATTTGCAGTTAACCTATCAACTACTCTATTTCTTACTAAATCTATATCTCTGATTCTAACCTTGCCTCACGCTATATTGTTTGAGCCCACTCTATTTTTTACGGTATTTATGAACTTCGCCCTCCCTCTCTCCTTTATTCTATCAATATATATATCTCGCTCTATCGCTTTCTCACTGTTTATGTATAGTCGAGGCGTTTAAATGAATAGTAAAAAAGATGTGAAGAGTCCATTATAAACACGTAATTGTTATCTGCTTAAGTGTCTTTAAGCAAGGGAAACACATTGTATCCCAAAATTTCATAATATAAATCGGCTTCGATGGTTTCATCTGACTTGAAGAAATGGCTGGCATTTTGTTGCCACCTGAACCACAAATGCCCCGCATCATCACTTGGGAAAGGGTATTTGCTCCTGAATTCTCCCTTAATCTTCTCTGTTGATTTTGCTATCCAGCAGCCATTCCTCCTATAATAAACATGATCTACAGTGAAGATAGTGTATCGCTAAAAATCTTCTCGGAACTGCTATTGTGCTTCAGGAATATTCTTCTGGCACCTCTCAAGCTGTGTTTGTTTGTATGTCTTCGGTCAGAAGATGCTTTGGTTGTTTGACAAATATATAAGACCTAAGTTCCCATGAACAGCAGTCCACACGACGAAGTGTTCTTTAACAATTCTGATAATGTCCTTCTGAGGGGCCTGGACGTCTAGGAGAATATGCACCCTGCAATATATTCAGGTCTGAAATGCACAAAGACGATGATAAATAAATAAATAATTTCTATTTAAGTTATAGATTTGATTACCCACACCGTATCGGAAGTACAATAAAATTTGTCAATAAGACAACTTTGCTTCCCCTATCTCTCTCTCTCTCTCTCTCTCTCTCTGTCCTTCTATCTATCACTCTCTCTCATATATATATATATATATATATATATATATATATATATATATATATATATATATATATATAAATATATATATATATGTGTGTGTGTATATATATATATATATAGAGAGAGTCATCCACATATATACTGTTTTGCTGCATCTAACCTCTTCAGTGCGGCTAGACGCGCTAGTGCCTCAAGCCGAGATTGAAACTAAACCGTCGAGCTGACAGTCAGTGTTTCTACCCCTACGCTTTCTGCAACACTGGCTGAATGTAAGTAAAATCTCAATGCCAAATTGTCAAATGCCGATAGCTTTAATTGGCTTTACCCAATAAGCTACACTTTTTCAGCTAGTGGCAAATTGCGATTCTCCTACAATAACCTTACCCCAAGAAAGGGAGCTTTAATAGTCATCAACATACATACATACTGTTTCGCTGTATCACAGCTCTTCAGTGCGGCTAGATCAGCTAGGGCATCAAGACGGGACTGAATTTGAACCGTCGAGCTGACAGTCGGTGCTCCAATATATATATATATATATATATATATATATATATATATATATATATATAGAGAGAGAGAGAGAGAGAGAGATAGAGAGAGAGAGAGAGAGAGATTAATAGTTTCTCAAAGAAAAAAGTAATGTCCACGTAGCCCCGGGTTCCGAGTAGAGACGAATTATCCCGAGTTAGTGTCTGAAATGGCTTAATCAGTTTAAAAGCTACACGAATATTGTAAACAAGTAGACAGCACTAAGCAGGCGAAGGCTTTAATTATAGTCAGATCACGGCTAATGTAACAAAGATAAAATAGCTAGTAAAAAATAAAGATAAACTCTGAAAAACCTCTTAGAAAGCGAAATAAAATAATCTGACTTTCAAATTGTAAACTGCTTCAGGATTCTACGTGGATCCTCTGGGCTAGCACTTTAAGTACTGAATTCTTCTCGACAACCATTTTTTACAAGTACCACAATGGATATGTATGTATATGTCATTATGCAAATACATGCTTGATTTAATCCTGCTTTTATTATAAGTTTAGCATTGTCAATCTCAGTAACAGTAATTTTCGTTGTTTTACCATATGAGTAAATAAGACAAGAGCATTCTTCAATATTGGAGTTTATTCTATCTTCCGGGATATTTTGTTCTACAGAAGTGTATTCCGCCGACATGTTTGTTATTTGCATTTGTATTAGACTTCTATCATTTTATAAAAGAAGACGACTAATAAAATAATAGTTAATATACAATATTCTTATTATAATAAGATATTATTCATGTTATAAATAATGTTTGCACTCGAAAATATACAGAGACAAATGGACCTCATTTTGTGGGAAAGTTACTTGTCACACTTCGCCTCTTAAATACGTATACATGAACTGAGTAATGATCCGTTATATTTCAATAGAAAATTTAACCCCGGGCTAGAAGTGTATGTTTGGAACACTTGAATATAGAACATAAACTAGAACCAGATGATGAAGCTGACATGGGCTTCAGAGTGACCTTACAACACAGCGTTAGCTACCTATATTTCTTATACCGTTCTCCGTCAACCCAGGACTGTACCCTGCTTAACTTTGTCTCTGAAAGCATAGATGCAGCACTCTCACTTTACTCGAATGCCCAAACTCATGTATTTGGGGATTTTAATGCACACCACCATTACTGGCTAGAATTCTCTAGCTTTACTGATGCAGCTGGTAACTCTACGTATGATTTATCTTTAGCGCACTCCATATCACGGACTGCAACTTTCCCGACCCGCATCCCTGATCGTGTTGACCAGCAAGCCTTACCCTTCGACTTGTTCTTGACCTCACTTCCCGGGGCTTATGTTACGAATGCAAATAGCCCATTCGCGAACGCTGATCACCTTGTGGTAGTAATTGATATCACCCAAAAACTCGTCCCAAAGTTGTGCAGCTGTTTTTCAAAACGACGTGATAGTAAGAGCTGGCTGAGTTCGATTCCATTAGGGATAAGATCAGCGACGCCCCATCGTATGAAACCTTCTCACTCCCTGCTGATCGGTGTGCAAATGAGTTAACCGAATGGGTCAAAGCTGGCATTGAAGCATATGTCCCCATGCGAAAATTCGTCAGCAAACTGCACTCTCCTCAATGGTTCACATCAGAATGTGCAGTTTCTATTGCACTGGTAAAGCTAGCATTCCTACAATTGGGTCGCCATATGTCAATTGTTAATAGACAGACATTTATAGAGTCAATAGATAATTATAAGGCAGTCATAAGTGAAGCAAAGAAAAAGTTATAAAGAGATACCAGAAAACGCATTCAGTCACAGAAACTAGGTACTCGCAATTTCTGGAAAATCTACAATAGTGTATTGAAAAATGGGCAATAACAATTCACCCGCAATCAAGCCACAAATATTTTGTTTGCACGGCAACTGATAAGGCTGAACTACGCGCCCAGCGTTTCGCCTTGAACTCCGCTTTAGGCTCGGCACACAATTCCCTTTTTAAATTCTCATTGTGGACCGAAACCAAACTTGAAAAACCGGTCACTACCCCACTTCAGGTACCGGACATTATAAAACACCTTGACACCTCCAACTCTTGTGGGCCTTATTTTATAGCAGTTTTAATAATAAAGAAATACTCTGCTGAACCAACCCCAACCCTCTCAAAACTCTACAAAAATGCCTTGCTAACTCTGGCTTCCCTGATAGCTGAAAACTTGCCTCTGTGATACCAAGTCTTCAAGAATTCTGGAGATAGAACTTACCATCACCTTTATCGCTCCATTACTCTACTTCCGCTCTTCGCTAAAATATTAGAATATTTAATAAATAAAGCAATAGTCCGGCAGCTCATTAATGCTAAACTATAGATTTAGGCAAGCACGAACTACTGTGGATATATTAACGGTCATCTCTGAAAGCATATATTATAAACTGGACAATGCAGGTGAAGCTAGGGCAGTAGCGCTTGATATATACAAATCTTTTGACAAGGTCTTACATAAAGGTATCCTCATGATAATTCACTCATGGTATTTAGGGACGAATATTTAATATAATTAGATACTTTCGAACTAAAAGTAAAATTCAGATTGTCCTCGATAGCCGTTCTATCTAAGCTACATGAAATAAATCTTATTGTACCCCATAGCTCCATCCTTGGATCACTACTGTTTCATGTTTTCATAAACGACCTTCCATGCGACATTAAACCTGAGATGGGTATATTTGATGACGACACCACGCTCTACTCTGATCCTGTTTTCAAAACGGACGCCCACATATCCCATACAATGGCTGAATCCTTGGAAAGTGACCTCTAGTCTGTATTGGAATGGGGTCATGAATTGATGGTAACATATAATGCCGCAAATACAAAGCTTTTTTGTCTTTATATAACTACAAGAACCCTCTTCAACCACCGATTCCTATGGCAAATAACCCGCTATCTTAGAGTCCAACATTCTAACTTTTCGGCCTAACATTCACAGGTAACATGAATTCAAACAAATACATTGAACACATTGCCAAGGCTGCTGCAAAGAAGGTTGGCTCCTTCTACTGTACTAGTAAACTTCTCACACCTGAAATCCTATATCTCTACAAAGTTATTATCTGTCGATGCATGGAGTATTGCTGCCAAATCTTTGCTGGTGCATCATCCACTTGTCTCTCCCTCTTAGACAAGGTCTAAAAAAGAGTCGCCAAATTAATAGGTCCCTTACTATCCACCAAGCTTCAGTCCCTGTCCTATCGCTGCAATGTTGCATCCTTGTGCCTGTTCTACAAGTACTTCAATGGTTTGGTATCCAATGAACTTGCTGCTCTATGGTGCCCTCGACGTAAATTCAATATACCAATTGGGCAATCATCTAAGTCCCATCAATTCACTGTTGAGCCTCTCAGATGCTAGAGAGCCTTCTACTCCAATAGCTTTTTTCCTGGTAATGCGGGCCTCTGAATTCACACTGCTACCTATCTCCCCGACTGTACCGACATGCAGAAATGTAAAATTAATGTAAACCGACATCTCGCTGCACATTTCCACACTTCGGATGACCCTCAAAACTTACACTCAAATTATCAGTATCCTCTTACATTTACAGTTGTGGCCTGCCTTGTTTGGGCTGAAATGTGATAAAAACAAAACAAAAGTACACTCGCGTAGAATATACGGTTATATTAAAAAACAGCCTGTAATTTAGTACAGGTTAAAAGTGTCAATTATTCAAAATCAATAATAGAAAGGTAAAACAAAAGTTTAAATTTATGTTCTCGTCTAATTTCCGTTTACTTTTCAGTAAGAGTAACGCGTTTTTCCCTTTATGTTTATCAGTTTCATTACTCCTTCATGTTGTCTGTTGTCAACTTTATAATAGCAAGCTGAATGGTCTATCAGTGAATACGGTAGCAGATGAAGAATCGGATGTAAGAAAACCCGGCGTTAATTTCTATGCCTTAAACGCAGCTTGATGATAAACCACCTTAGATCTAAATACAAATAAAAGCCAAGCACACACTTCAATGTTGGTTATTTTAAACCAGCATCATTAGTAAGATGAAATAAACAGAAGTTAAATAAAGTTGGTAATGACATTACTATTAGATACATAATTTCGTAAAATCAATCTTTAACAATAATATAAAAAAAAAACTTTTATGTTAGGTTAAATGTTTGTTGCAGTAGGAAAAATAAAGGGTTAATATGAATACGCAACATTTTATATTGATATGATTGTGCATTCGAGTGTACGGACGTTATGACCTTCCATAACTATTTGAGAATTAGATCATCAAATCGACATAATCAAATGGCATATTTAACTGAGAAATGTTTGGTCGTAGAATTAGATGTTATCTATTCCAAAATGAATTGTTCTGAAATCGAATATTACGTTGGAAGCAGAATTATGTCACAAAAAAGATTGTTGATACTACCTTACGTACTAATAAGGATTAAAGTGTTGTATCTGTTTTGTTTAAACAATTAGAGCTGCAGAACATGTATCTACGTAGGATAGGAAAAACATGTAATGCCGGATATTATTATTCTGTACTTACCTCCGCTTGAGAAGAAAGTTAAACACAATGCCAGTTTTTTATTGAAAGATGGCCAGCTTTCCCTTTAAATGGGTGCATTGTATGTATACACATGTATATAATCTCGTCGGTACTCCCTTTGCAAATGGTGCTTCCGAGAAGTGTAATAGATTCATCTCCTATCAAAATATATGAGTAAGTACAAAATATGAACTGAAGTTTTAATATCGAATGTTATTAATGAGTCAGGGAACTTTGATAAATCCGGTAGTAATATTATATTTTTCAAACAATATGAACAATTTTGAAATTCAGCCAAAGTAAAACATTCTTGACAATACAATACTCTTAACAACGAAATGATTAGAGGATGTTCTAAATTAACCAATTATCCTCAACTTGCCATTGGTCTTTATAAGTGTGGAGACTTGATCGGAAATAGCTAATAAGACATAGTTAGAGAAACAAATATTCGATCTATCGACAATACTAGTATATATCTCAGCCTATTATATGGCTCCTGTGAAACCATAAGAATTATAATGCTCATTTTGCTGGTGTTATATTTAAATGGCAGGATATAATAGATATGTGTATATGTAGACACACCAAAACATATTTTAAACAATTACTGCTGCTTTGTACAGCTTTGAGTGATAGCCAGCGGCGAATAATGCAGAAAACTTTGACCATAAGACGAGTCCATATTGTGATTGATCCCAGAAAATCGCAACATTTTACTTTTTGTGGGGTTGTGCTAACTGGGGTCTAGTCCATAACATACTAAAAGTTAGACAAGATTCGAGTAGGAAAAGTGTAAAATTTTAAATATGACTTTTTTTAGTTTACAAGTCATTTTTACTTTACATGTGAAGCACTAACTTGTTCAGATCTTATGATGAATCAATGCATCTAAGATTATTACCCAAGTTTTCAGGATAAATCTTTCACAAGAAAGGGTTACTAGTGACGCTAACTAAACCCTTATACAATATCAAGTAGCACTCCTACACCCATTACTCTTGTTGTACCCACCCTTATTCACTTACGTCACAATGCTTTTTCAAAACTTTTAACTCCTCCTCATCATCTTATTTAACTAGATCATTTGTCATATTGTCACAATTTCCGTCTTAGCAATGTCCGCATGCATTTGAACATTCTAGTCTATGTATCCTGTAGTTACACCTTATGTAATTGCACCCTTTCGAACAGTTAGAATGCATTATCTGAATCAGTGTATCTGGAGCAGGGCTTTTGCCCATCATCACTGGAACAAGTTTGCTCCCTTTCACCTTCGATCTACACTTAGACGGTCTTACTCTATCACTACATCCTTTCCCATCCATAATATGGTAGTAAGTCCGCAAATAATTAAATTTATGGAAGTCGTTCTGACGTGACAAACGTCTTTGCTCTTGCAATTTTATTTCAGAGCATATTGTATCTAATATATGTCAGGGAGGTTTTCTCTATCCGCCTTGAACAAAGCTACCATTGCTTTACAACCATTGGTTTTCACCACATACTGGCTTTGTTTTGGTAGAGAAGATTAGTTTGAACAGTCTGTCATTGTCTTCTCTCTTTTGACGATTCGTTGGTACCAGGACGTTTTTCCTATTCCGAATACACACGGGACCAACTCGCATTCTGTAAATAGCATGCAGAAACCACAGATCATTACAAACTATTTGGCCAAGCATCTTCAGAACCATGATATTGTAGATGTAGGATTTCGCCTTGTCAGAGCAAAAATAAAATGCAGTGCATTTAGAAACATATGCACGGAATAGCAAGAGAAGGGTCGTGTCTTATTGAATGAGAGTGGTTAATTTGAAAGCAGACATATTGATGGCTGCGTTTGCAATTTCAACATCGGCATGTACTTCCGCTTGAATAACGCCACAGCTTTTCTGTCGCATTCGTTCTATGAACCTCTTGATCAGCGCATGCTTGTTGGCCACATTTGACAAGAAGCCCCCATTTTTCCTAGCAAATGTTGTTAGCTCGGTAATGTTCACCTTTCTTGCATTCAGCTGTCGACTTCGCACCTGATGAGTACAGTCCTTTATACTTGATCGAACTTCATAACCATCTAACACAACAGTTGCTCTCCCATAGTGTTCAACAGTAAATGAGGCACCATCATTTGCAATCGAGCTGTAGGTACTACCCTTCTTCCATTTTAAAATGTGCAGAAAGATCATTCGTCTAGTACATTGTCATCTGTGACTGCAACGCTTTGTGTCACAGTACTGTCCACTGTTGTTTCAACATACTTTCTGAAAGCTGCTGCCAGCTGTGGTTTGTCTACTTGATGAAAGATGCGCTTTACTTTAAGCAAACACATTGGGTAAATACAAAAGTCATAGGGCATGGTATCATCCAACCGTAGATCACCCAGCTGTGAGACCACAGGGAAATCTGGAATATAATTACTGGGTCAATGCTACGATCTGCAGAACTTTAACATTCTTGCTCGATCTTCTGTACAATATATTTTCCGATTTCGAAAAGGTCCTAAAAATTGGCATCCTCGTTAGCAGTAATCACTGTGATAATACTGCATAACGATTAATCGCCTGAAAACAACTTAACGCTGTCTAATTGCTCTGGAACTCCCCCGAAATCTGTCGCATCTCTCCTCACTCCACGGAAGGCAACTCGTTATGTTGTTCGCTTGTCGTGTAACTTCGTGCTGTAAATGATTGCATGCCAAAGTTGTAAGCAGATGACTTAGTGTTCTCTGGTGTTCGGACATCCCACTATACCGTGTGAGCCCACTATGGCTTTTGAGTGAACGCATGTGTGTTTGATCGATGACCATATCGGAGCCAAGACTACCCCAGTATTAGCTACTTCCTCTGATTAAGTAAAACCCAAACATGAACTGTTGATGTCCAGAAGGTTGGTCATCTTTCAAGACATACATATTTTTGAGATAAGACAAGCCGATTTATCATGATTTGGATGACCGGGAGCTACGAATATTAGAAGGCAAGCAAAGGATGCACTAACACACATTCGTATTACATATTTTTATTTAAGTCGACCATGTTTCGCGCAGAAGATGAACATACAAATTTGTTTTACATTCTATACATACAGACAATTTCCTAGTGATGTACTTGTGTTTATAACTTTTTTATTTCTCTTAAACCATCCTGAAGAAGTATTTTCTTGATAAAGATGAAACATCGATGACTTTACTGATAATTTAGTTTCTTTCTTTCATTCATATATATATATATATATATATACATTTAAGATATATATATATATATATATAAGTTTTCGGCTGTTTATTGAAATTATTTTCTTTTCTATAGCTTTTTGTTCATTTGATATTTGTCACTAGAAGATTATTGGGATAAGAATCAAATTTGCTTGTGATATTTATTAAACATTAATTAATCATTTTGACTTTGAAACAAAAAAGACTACAAGGCAAAACGAAAAAAATGAAAAAGGTATTATCAAGAATGGAATTCTGTTATGTTTAATAATGTTTGCTTCAATAACGAATCCTGCTTAATTACACAACATTACTGTATCTCTCTCTTTCTCTCTCTCTCTCTCAATATATATACATATATATATATATATATATAATATTTTTATATAAATACTTTTTTATTTTAACCTACAGACACATGTGTTTCAGACTTACGCAATCTTCACGGTCGGAGATGTTCATTACTGTAGGTCGAAGGATTCGAACCCAGTTGGAAAGTCACCTTTGACTCTGCAGCCTGGTATTAAACCCTAAGACCAGAATTAATTAGCGCGGAAAATCAGATAATTAAGTTCTATGTAATGTCAAGTCCGGAGACACACACAGTAATCTAATAAACAGTACTCTACGATGTAACGTCGGTAGTTTGCATTACGTTTAAAAATGACAGCTTGTTATCATTCTCTTAATTGGCCTCGCCCTTGTTTGAAATGGGACTAAACAGTAATGTGTATATGATTCATGAAAAGGTTTACCTACGGACACATGTGTGTCATGCCTACATACTATTCAGTGTAAGAGATGGTATTTACTGACGGTAGTGAAATTCGAACCCCGTGACAAAATCGCCTTTGATTCTGCAATATATATATATATATATATATATATATATATATATATATATATATATATATATAAATTATATTCATAGATAATTATTTAATTATTTATACATATTGAGAGGCTCGCGTATAAAAGCTTAAAGCTTTCATCAGTTCAGAATAGTAACAATCTCTGACGGTCGGAATCTAGTCAACAGAGTCAGTTGTCCTATCCTCTTGGGGGGACCGGAAACTGTCATGTGATTACGGGAAATTAAGATCTATATATGTCTAAGAACCGGGAAATATATAGAAGACTAATGGAGAGTGTTCGAGGAACATATTCGGAACTTTGCTTAAGACTATTTTACAGTCTATTTTTAACATCCCAGATTGTGGTCAACTTACTTTCTTAAAGGGTTTATTCATAAAATATAATTATATATATATATATATATATATATATATATATATATATATATATATGGATATATATATATATATTATGAAGAAAGGGAAAGTACATACTAAATCGCAAGCACAGATTTCGACTGAATATATTAAGATTTAATGTAGAATTTGATAACGATATTGCAGTAGCGGATTCGTTATATTCGACTCGTATTTAATGAGTTGTGTTATGTTTATAATGGCTTACATTTATAACATATACTTTTTATCTAAGAAAACTTTTTGATGGTTTCAAAAATATCTAGCTTTCTTTCCAAATAACAATCTGTTCGGATTATTTCCTGTAATGATAAAACCCGGGCGATTTATTAGCGTTTAAATCAATTGAGTTGATTTGAGAAATAAATGAGTACAACCTGATGACTATCGTCTTTCAAGAGCACGTTTAAACTTTGAGAAATGTTTCTATAAATTTAAGTTCAATGCCAGGGCTCTTCGATTTAATTTCCGTTCACTTTGCAAGCTTCAAATACAGATATTTTGTATTTATTTACATTTCATGTAATACAATGCTACCTTATAAGTTGATTATTTTGTAATTTTCTTATTGCAGATTTAATGGTCTCATAATGATGTAAAAGTAACTATTTGAAACAAGGATCATTCTACTAGTGTTATTATTGTCAATTGAGAACTTGTAAATAAAGTCTGATTTCTGAAGAATTAAAAAAAAGATCAGGAAAAGCTCCCTTGATATAAAAAAGTCATAATGGTTGTTTAATAATATATAGATTATTCATTTAGTTAAATCTACTCATTAAGACAATCTTATCCAGGGATGGGTTAAGATGTAAGACATACATGTAGGGGGATGGGAGTGAAACGTATATGTAGGGGAAGTGTGGAGGGTTACTTTAAACGCATTACTGTATAAAATGTTTCGTTTTCTTTTCAATAAAATATATTTCCACCGAATGATTATGGTCGTATGAATTGACCGAACTACTTTAGCGATGTGATTGTGTCATTATTCTTACCAGTCCGTGACAATGTTCATTCACTATCTCTATGCTTAGGTTCATTCATATATTGTGCTTATCTAAAATCTTTATCTTTATGCATCTTTTTATATGTATATATCTGTATGGAAAGGATTAACCCAAAAAGTAATTAACCGATCATTATACATTTTAAAACCCAGCTGCTAGGTGTAAAGGGGTCCAACATTTGGGTTAAATTAAACTTTATTTAGTATTATTTAAAGAGGGTTCAAAGTGTAGTAGAATCCCCCCTAAAAATGTATATCCCTCTGATTTCCGTGAAACATTAGGAATCAGAATTAGAAATCAAGTAATACATCTTACCCAATTTTGTTTAGTGTTTATGGGCAGAGCCTTTTCTTTTCAAATTAAAATATATCAGTTTTGCATTTAGTTTGATCGGGAGTCATGTAATTCTAATGAAGCAAGATTCTAAGATTGTCAATTTGATTCAAGGTCCCTCACGCTCCAGTGTTAAATTTGAGATATTTTGTAGGATCAAGTTAATGTAATGGATTTTGATCGAAATTCGAATAAGCATTGTAGACATAAAGGTTAGTATGATTATATTTTAATTTTAATCTTCGTAAGGTTACATAAAATAGTGCGATACTGTGTTGTTCAAGGAATTAAGTTGGTCCCTTCAGGGACTAGTATACTTTTTCCATATACTAATATTTCATTATGTCTGCAACGTTCATTTTATGTGTTTAACATCCTTCTTAAATAGATAGAAATCATAAAACCAAACTCTTTCATAACGCGTTTCTTAAAATATTGTTTAGTTTAAGAAAAAAAAAACTAAATAGTATGTGAAATCAAAACCTTTTTTGCTTGACTTCACGTAGTGAGTGAATTAACAGAGTGTATCTATCCGCACCTGAGATTTTCATATAAATCAAATAAACACGTTATGGAAAGCTAATTTAGATTTTCCTTATTCTATTTCTTTATTTTGTTTTACCGCTTTTTTTCTGTTTAGAAAACGATATTTGTTCCGCCTGGCGCGTTGTCGTGTGATGTTGATGAGGATGGGGGCGGGGAGAGAAAGCGATTATTTGCTATCGGAGCATTCATTTGGAAGCGACACAATTTTATGTGATTCTCGGTAGTGGCGGCTGGAGACAATGAGGCGAGATTCTGTCGGAGAGATCAAAAGGCATTAGCCATTTTGAGAAAAAGCATCAGCTGAATTCGACAAGCGGGAGTAACGACTTCGGCTAATGTATGTTCTCTGTTGCGTCTCAGCAGTTCATGAATCAATCAATAGTTATTCACAAATGACAAAATACGCACGTATATACAGATATGAACAGAGAAAGTCACCCTCTTCCTCATCTCTCTCACCCATCACATACACACACACACACACACACACAATATATATATATATATATATATATATATATATATATATATATATATATATATGTATAGATATGTATATATATATATATGTATATATATATGCATATATTTATATATATATATATATATTAACGTATATTGTTTTTTCATTTCAATGAAACAACACTTTTTCAAATCGAAATACATTTATTTCAAATGGATTTACATATCTGATGATAGCGGACCACCGCTTGAAACGCGTTATATAAAATCAAAAAATTATAAAATAACAAAATAATAAATAAATGTTGAAAAAAACGTTTGACAAATGTTGGTATCCTTACTCTATTATAAATATATATATATATATATATATATATATATATATATATATATATACATACATATATTTATATATATATATGGGTGTGTGTGTGTGTGCGTGTGTGTGTGTGTTAAATGAAAAAGGAAAAACCAAAAAGGATTTTTTATTATATATTCATCAACGTTTCGTCTTTATTTTTAAAACTTCTGCAGGATGATAATATTAAGAAAAATGTAATGCAAGTACATGAAGATATTGTGTTTACATGATGGGTTGATGGGAAGAAGTAGTAGCCACTGCTGGGAGCAGTAGAAACGGAGTCTGGGCTTGGTGATATCAGAAGCATGGAATGAAATAAATGTGGATGGTTCTGAGTGAAAAAAGTGGAGGGGAGCGGGAATAATGTGGATGACTGTGAGTGGAGGGGTGGGGGTGAGCGGGAATAATGTGGATGGCAGTGAGTGAAAAGGTGGATATATGGGGAATGAGGAGGGAGAGGTTCTGTAATACATATATATGTATATATATATATATACCAGCTGCACCTACCTGCGTTACCCGGGAGTCATTTTACTTTAACTTATTTTAGTTTGTTTAATATATACTATACGTATTCCTGCCCAAGTCTTATTAAAAAGCAGCAACATACGCTCGTATAAACAGACATGAACACAGAAACACCCTCTTCCTCCTCACTTTCTTTTTCTCACAGACCCACATATATTTATATGTGTGTGTATAAATATATGCATATACGTTTTGTAGATACAATATATATTTATATTGATATTGTTGTGTCTATAGGTGCGTGTCTATACTAGCTGCGCGTAATAAGGAGTTGCAATTTTTACATTCATTTTATTTCCCTTTACATATATATATATATATATATATATATATATATATATATATATATATATATATATATATATATATATAGTGTGTGATTGCTAGTTCTTCACAGAAGAAGGGCATCCCTACAAGCTTACAATCTCCGCTTTTGGACACGCGCACATCTCAGCAGCACCGACACGTTTTTACAAGTATTACTACATATATGGTACACAAGGCTACTGGTTTCCGTTTGTACATAGCTATATACACTGTTTGATACTTGTTTAGTTGGCTCCTACCATTGGATCTAATGCAAGGATATCTGTACATGTAGATGGCCATGTTGTCGGCTTTTACGACATCACACTCTCCATATACGAAGTCTGACTTTAGTAACAAGCAAAGGCAAGATGACTGAAGGAAGATGTAAGGCGTACGGTATATATCACATAAGTGGATGATCTAACAAAACCCAGGTGTCCATCTAACCGAGTTAGGTAGCATCGCGCCTTGATACTATACCAAGTTATTCTACGCTCTTGCGAATTACACATATCTTTTCTCACTTTTATGTGCGAGTAGAACTATGAACCAAATGGCGAGAGAGCGCGCGTGCGAGAGAGAGAGAGAGAGAGATGCGGACAGACTGACATACAGAGGGAGATTTGCTACTAAATAAACTAATATTCTTAACTTACATGTTATGAAATTTATAAAAAATATATTTTCTTGGATTTAATTTTGTTTTAAATCAATAAAAAGGCAGAATCACAATCGCACACTCGATGTTTTCAGTCTGATTCTCCCCAACTGAGAAAGTCAGATATTTGTAAAGTCGTCTTTTAAAATAACACCCATTATAATATTTCTATTCTATATGCAATAATCTTGTCAAAAAGCCAGTAGGTTCCTTTAAAGGGAACGTGGGGAGTCAGGAGTACGTCAATCGTGTTCCTAGGAATATTCTACATATGTATAAACTTTTATATAGTAGGCATATTCTCTACTCTGTCTTTCTATAAACGGACAAACAAACACATATGTTCTATTTTGTTATAGACATAGATACATCTAGATACATAGACATTAATAAATAGAGACATACATAAAAACAAACAAACAGACAGAGAGACAGATAGGGGTTGCGTACTAAATATTCCGAAATTCTTCACTTGTTTTATATTTAAAAGAAGAAAATATATTGATTTGATTCATTTATAATGTGATAAAGCAACCGGATGTCTTTATTTAAACCGCATGGTCGATGTTGAGTTCGATAGTTTCTGACTAAACAATTGACGCATTTGATAAGCAATAATTTAAAATAATAAATTTCGTAAATAAATATCTATTTCATGCGCAAGATGTTTGAAAAAGAACCCAAAGTTGACTTTACAAGACACCTAAAGAATCGATATTACTTTCATCATGTTTTTTTTTAAATGGTTGCATATGTATACACTTTCATAGTTCAAAGGCAGACACACACACCGTCTCGTTATTGCGACAAATATTAAAATAAGGGAACAGTGAACTTTTCTGCCTGTAGAGAGAATAACATTTTGAACGACTATGCTATGCACATACGTTTTAATTTAGGTGGAGAATTGTGGTGGAGAAAATGATAATTGGTACGTGATCTAATAACCCCCCGTAAAACGAATTGAGTACTTTTGGTCATCAGTATCGTAAATGTAAAGAAATTATGATCCTTGTTTAAATATTGTATCTGTTCCGCTACTATAAGAGCTGGGGTATGGATTTCGAATCACGCTGCCTTTTGTGACTATTGTAGATACATACATGTGTAAATATATACATATATTTATATATATTTATACATATATATGTGTGCGTGTGGATATGTGTGATAGAGCTTACAGCGGTTTATCACACTCTCTTTACAATCGAAATTAATCGATATGATCTTTTTAATCAAGCTGTTTTCTATAGAGAACGGAAGGCGATAAAGATGGCTGATTGATTTTGACATATGCCTTTTTGACTGTGACACACGTCAATATTAGCACATTCAAAATGAGCAGTGTTATTATGAAACTACTAAAATATCGTAAAGTAATTTAATTATGAATAAATCATTGCCCTATCTTTTAGATTTAATGATATTTCGTACATACCCACCTATACACTTATACATGAAGCTTTGTTTCTTTTTTTTCTTCATATTAGACGTTTTGCTGTGTGTCGGCTAAGTTCGGCAAACTCATTTGACAAATGAACCTGTTATTCATAGCTTGACCGACTCATTTCTCCCGATCACCGAACCGATTTTTTAATCAATTTATATGTTTCTAATTCGTCGTACCAAATTAAAAACGAGAAATTTCAATAAAATTGTAGTTATTTGTTTGATTAATTGATTAAAAATGAAACTATAAAGATAGGAGTGTGTCTTCATGTAAATATACTCATATTATAACACCTTCAATTAGCTCGGTGAGAGTTGTAAACTGGATACACGCTCTGCTTAATAGTTCGGCGAGTCGTGTTCGAATATTGGTGTTATCACATCAACACTTTCACTATAGATCAGCTTGCCAGAGGTCGTCGCGATTTCGATCATATCCAAGATAAAAGTCACCTTGAATTAGCACTCAGACGCTCCATAGATGTACACATCTTCTAACTGACGGTTTACATGACGTGTTACTTTGTTATTTTTTGCCACTAAATTTGCTTTGATTTAATTTGAGATGTTGGCAAAGTTAACCTGGTCTCATAGGATGTGGTGCTAAAAAGGAACCTTAGATACCAACAACAATATCAAGCAGATGAAATAAATGAAAATGCTGATTAATACGGAAAGTAAGCGACCACTTATTGAATCGTTATATAATTATTTTGACTAGAGATTCTAAGTAATAGTACTAGTTACAGATGCTATACATACATTTCAAAATCCTATACGAATATTCCTATTAATAGCTGAACATTTCAGTAAAGCAGCTGTGTACTTCTATTTTAACTTATAAGAGCATATGTGCATATCTGGCTGTCTGTTTCTTTGTTATTTAGAGCGTCCAATACTACTCGACCAGATTGCACCACATTTGGCACAAATGGAGTTCATATGCTACTACTACTACTACTACTACTAATATTACTACTACTACTACTACTAATAATAATAATAATGATAATAGTAATTAATAGTATCTACGGTAATAATAATAAATTGTATACGAATTAGTAACACTTTGAAAACCCCAGGTAAAAACTTTGAACATTTTCACCCAGAGGGGAGATACAGATAATAAAAACCTCAGAATTAATGCAAACAGCTGGAACATTTTCAAAAATACATTGAGTATTATTTACTCCTCTCCAGGAGTTAGGCACAAGGCCAGTTTTATCTTACTCCCACAAGTAAGATGTGACCCAAGGTCGGGTCGGAAAGTGGGGGTTGAAAAGCCAGCGCCCGAGAGGTGAGCACTCTGACCATCAAAAATTGCCTGGGCAGCCCCGTCGGCATTCCCCGGTAAGGGCGCCTCAGGCAGTAAGCAATAAACTTACTCCTCCCCAAAGAGGGGAGGCAAAGCCTGGGAGGGTGGACCTCCTAGAACTGCACAGGACATGCGTGCAGTATCCATCGTAGGAGATACTACACTTTGATCTTAGCCAAAAGGCCAAGTGCATTGAGTCCAGAATACAATACAAAATACCAGTTGAGACTAGCCTAACACAGTACTAGCTTCGATAGCCAATAAACTAATGCACTTAAAAAGATTCAGAATTAATATTACGGAGAGTGAACATAATTAAGTAAATAATTGATTAAAAGCAAGATAACGATGTGTTTCTTTTGTAATAATAATAGCAATAATAACAATAATAATAATGATGATAATGATGGTAGTAGTAGTAGTAGTTGTAGTAGTAGTAGTAGTAGTAGTAGAAGTAGTAGTAGTAGTAGTCGTAGTAGTTGTAGAAATAATAATAATAATAATAATAATAATAATAATAATAATAATAATCACAGGAGCACTACGTAAATCCAACAAAAACCTGGAGCAAAGACTGTGAGAACCCCGCATATGCTTAAAAGAGTAACCAGTCACAAGGACTCAACAACAGGAAGAAAACAAAACCACAGGAGAAAAGACCACATTAAAAAACCAAGGAACAGAAAATGCAAAAAAATGTCATCATTTTAGGAGCCCCCCCCCCATAAATTACACCGGCCTCAGCTAACACCACGCATAAATGAACCAATAAACATAAATTACAAGAACCACCATAAGCTCTCCACCTTCCCCCAAAATAAATAAATAAATAAATAAAAATAGTGCTGGCATATGCTGACACCAGACAAAATATTTGCATAGGGTCAAGGAGAATGAGAATACCGAGGAGGGACAGCACAAACCAGACCTCCACTGGAAGTGTAGAGAGTGCTGGGACGTTGTGGAGGCTTATTACCAATCACATCGCAGAAAAAGCCAATTGTCCTTACCAGCGAGAAATCAATGGTAAACGGTTGTTGCGATACTGCCACATTATTCATGGCGGCTATAAAAAAGAGGTAGAGAATACCTAATTTGGGTGTGTTTATTGAGTATTTTAAAAGCCGTAGCGTTACATACATACACACAGATGTGTGCCTTATATATATTGATATATATATATATATATATATATATATATATATATATATATATATATATATATACATACATATATATGTATGTATATATATATACATATATATATACATACATAAATATGTATGTATATATATATACATATATATATGTATATATATACATATATATATATATATATATATATATATATATATATATATATATATATATATACATACATAATTTTATAAATGTGACGAACTTGTTTGAATTGAAATAATTATTTCCATGCGTTCAATTCTTTCTGCCCAGTGTTCATGAGAATAAATTCAAAATGTTTTCAAAAGAATTCTTAACTGATGTTGTTACTACCATCAAATTAAATACCCCAAAAACAAAAATGTTAATATCTAAATGTTTCTGTTCATTCTACTTGATTAAGCCCGTTTTCTCCAAAGCAAATCAATGAAAATATATTTAAAACATCGGCAGAAGCTAGTCTATTAACACAAATGTTTGTTTATTTTGACAAATTCGGAACATTTATAAAAGTATAATATCTTGCGCTCTAGTAGTGTATACACTCCTTAGCTATTAAGAAAGATTATTTGTCGAATTCAAAATACTTAAAATAATATATATATATATATATATAAATTTATGAAAATATATTTATGGTAATTAGGCTACATAGAGGCTTCCGCATTTCATCCCCAAAGGGAATCGCCAGGCTAAAATGCAGTAACCTTTTGTTGCCGTGTGTTTTGAGCACTGTCGAAAATATTAAAAATGAACATTCACCTAAAGCTTCAGTGCACATATCCGATCCTGTTGTTGAGTACTATCGAATGTTTAGGTGTCAACACTCGCCGCGTTCAGTGTAAACATCACTTACTTTTGTTCATTATTACGTGACAATCCCTCGTAGCCTAATGGAACAAGGTTAACGCTTACAAATTCAAGATGTGTCTGTGAACGGGGTTCGCGCCCTATGGCCGACTAAGATTCTAATTTCCCTACGCTGATGATAGCTATAAGTTCAGAACGACGTCCTACGTAGGTAAAAATATGTTTTATATATATATATATATGTATGAACAACCGGGAACACGAACTCCATGCATTTTAGCCTGACGATTCCCTACGGAGATTAAAGGCAGAATCTTCTGTGTAGCTCAATTGCCATAAATATATTTGTATAACTTACTAACTTGCTTTACTCACGCATTGAGGACTGTTTAAGTAAATACTGAAAAGGTATACATAAAAATGATATACCCTCATAACATTTTATGTGGAAACATTATATATATATATATATATATATATATATATATATATATATATATATATATATATATGAGACATCTCTTAAAAGTATCCGCCCTTAAGCCAAGGAAACATATTTCAAATACCTGACGGGGTTGGGACCCTAATCTCCTTCAAAGTGTTTTCGCTCACTTAGCCCAACGATCCATCTACTGCCGGAATCACCACTGGAAGTCTTCTTTTGGAATAGTGCTCATCTCCGCCATCGCGTTCTGCATTATTTATTATATTGTCTCAAAACGGGAACTTATCAGTTGGGTCGTCAATTTTTGACATAACGAACGACTGGAATACAATGTTTGTCCAAGAAATGTTGGACCGATTAGGATGAATGTGCAGGGTCGTTGTTGTGATGCAGTAGACAGTTCTTCGCCGTCCACGTGTCAGAGACGCCGGAGAACATCTTAATTATACTCCTTTGCTACTGTTTATCTTTCCAGTGCGTATTCGTGATGCACAATTCTACGGATATAAAAGAAGACAATCAGCATCACCTTGATTTTGCTTCGCACTTGTCGCACTTTTTGGGGGGGTGGGGGCTTTGAAACCTGGGGTGGTTCCATTGTGATAACTCTCTTTTTGTTTCTGGGTCGTACCCGTACACCCATGACTCATCTCCAGTTATCACAGTGTTCAGAAACATAGGATCAGTGTTGCCGGCTTTAAGGAATTCCTGTGCAACTTGGAAACGGAGGTTTTTTATGTACTGCGACAGCAACATAGGAACAAATGTTGCAGCCACTCTGTGACTGTTCAAAATATTACGCAAAACTTATGTGCGGAATCTTTACTGACTCCGGCCTCTTTGGCGATATCCAGCACCGCTAAACGACGAATTTCTTCACCAAATTTCGCACCCTCTAAACAACAGCTGCACGCCGAGCAGTTATCGGCTAGCCAGAACGCTGGTCACTCTCCACTGATATGCGGACATTTTTGAGTCGGTTGAACCACTCCTTAATTTGTGTTCACCCATCGCATCTTCTCCAAAAACCTGCTGAATCTTACGAATTGATTTGCTTTGAGAATCACAAAGCTTTTGACACAATTTGATGCAGTACCTTTGCTCAACAGGTTCAGTCATCTTCATAGACTCGGTAATCTTACGAACACGTTGTATAGCACCCCATTAAGCGACCGAAAGGCAGCAACTAGCGCGCAGCAAAGCGATGATAAAATCCACATATGCACACGAAGGTGTCCTCCTTCACTATGTAGAGTGGGGCCACCTTATCGTCTCTATTTCGCACGGAAAAAATAACGGTCGGATATATATATATAAATACAAAATAGTCTTTAGTCATTTACAACACTATAACTCCTTTCACATTCGTGGTGAACGTTGTTGTGAACATGTAAAATTGCTAGCAAATCTCAGGTTGAAACACTCATGTTTAGTCACAATGAAGACCGTAATACGGCGTAACATATGTATAGTGTCGACTATATATATATATATATATATATATATATATATACAAACACATTCATTGAATTAAAACATTACAATCGTACTATGAATTAGAACATCAAATCCAGTATGGTGTACGTTGGTTTCGAAAACAATTTAAAAATATTTTATTTTGTTGTATTTCATAAATTGGTAAAGTTAATCTAAAACGCGTCTTTATCAGCACCTTTCGTAACACGTCCTTCAGAAAATGAGAAAAAAAACAACTTGTTGTAGAGAAAACATTCACTGAGAGAAAGAGTCACCGGTTGATATGTTAGTAGCATAAGAGGGGAAACACACAATAGATTCTATGAACCAAAACCACCGGTATATATATATATATATATATATATATATATATATATATATATATATATATATATATATATATATATATATATATATATATATTTGAAACAGGTAAAATTGTTATCAAATCTCAGCTGAAAACACTCATCTTGAACTACTATGAAGAGACGTGATCAGGCGTAGCATAGGCATTTACATGACTATATATAAATATTAAACAGGTAAAATTGCTAGCAAATCTCAGCTAAAACACTCATATTTAGCCATAATAAAGACACGTGATACGGCGTAACATTTGTATGTAGATGTGTTGGATAATAGGGGTTATGGGAATGGACGTATCTGTTGGAACTCGTTGGTTTAAATTGCGCGAATTTGCTCGGGGGGGGGGGGCGTGCAGTCGAGTGCAGAATAGGGCCTGTTCTCACAGTCGGAAATCACAGCCGTGACAAAGTCGCCGCGTCACGAGACCCCAGATCAAGGGTCAATGTGCACTAGCGAGAGGTTCTGTGACGTCACGGGCTTTTGCGTATGAAGCAGAGAGATCCGTGACGTCACTCGTTCTTCGAGAGAAGCGAGTTTTAGCAATCTTGGTTTTGGAGATGGACATCAGATGTGTTTTTTACCATGTAAACTACAACAGATTAAGGGAAATATTTCCCTCAGAAAATACAGACGAAGGATCTCTTTCCTCCGCCCCCTCCACAAGTGATTAAGGACTTCATTGTTTAGTAATTACGAAAGCAGTAATTTGCTCTCTCTCTCTCAACGTTAGTGAATATCTCCAGCTGATTTGATAACTAACGCTTGTAATGATAAAAATTACATTTAAAGAAGAATGTTTGTCTTCAGGCCCGATCATGGAGTTTTGTTACGGCGGCGTGGTTCACGGCAGGAAAGAAAGAAAAAAAGAATTCAACCACTACAGAACATGGAGACGGCAACCCTCTACGCGGCGAGGGAGAAATTTGGAGGTATGCCAACTGTATGAATTATGTTTTACAAAAATGACGAGTATTAAATGTGGTCTTCTACGGCCCTTTCCGGGACGAGTATACAAAACGAGAAAAGCCGCGGCTCCAAGTAGAGAGTATGCAACAGATGTCAATATATAAAACAATATATAAATATAAAACAGGTACACTTTATAAATAATATTAGCTGTAAACACTCATATTCAGCCACATTTTAGATACGGCATAACATATGTATTTAGATGGCTATATATAAATATATATATATATATATATATATATATATATATATACAGAGAGAGAGAGATAGATAGATCGATATATATATAGAGAAAGAGAGATAGAAAATTATATATATATATATATATATATATATATATATATATATATATATATATATATATATATATATATAAAACGGGTAAGATTGCTAGCAAATCTCAGTTGGAAACACTTATATTAAGCTACAATGAAGAGACGTGATCCGACATTAAATATGTGTGTCGTTGACTATATATATATATATATATATATATATATATGTATATATATATATATATATATATATATATATATATATATATACATATATATATATAACAGGTAAGATTGTTATCAAATCGCATATTAAGCAAACATCTACAGCCGTGATACGGCGTTACATATGTACGTAGATGTCTATATATATATAAAAAACAGGTAAAATTGCTTGCACGTGTCAGTGGAAACACTGATAGTTTGCCACAATGAATAGCCGTGATCCGGCATTACATATGTATGTAGAAGTCTATACACACATATATATGTATATATATATATATATATATATATATATATATATATATATATATATATATATATATATATATAACCACAATGAAGAGCCGTTATACGGCGTAACATATGACTGTAGATAACTAGTATATATATATATATATTTACATATATATATATATATATGTACATATATATGTATATATATATATATATATATATATATATATATATAGAGAGAGAGAGAGAGAGAGAGAGGGGGGAGAGCGAGAGAGAGACAAATATATATATTTATAATTATTTCTCTACTCGTGTCATGTGAAGACTTTTGCTAATACACTTTCTCCCAATCATATGTGTTCGAAGAAACCATAGATTAAACAGAATACGAGCTAAATAGAGAGATTAAAAAAGTGAAAATCGCAAATGGCAATACATTAGTAATGTAGAAATCATTGGGTTCAACAAGTTAACAAGAGAAATTACATCAGATGACAACGTTGGGAAACATTAGAGTATTCGACATTTATAAAACCTATTTTAAATGGCCACAAAAAGCAATAGCTTTTTCCCTAACGCCAAATATTAATGGATTCTGAAGCGCCGTTGGATTATACTATGAACGCAGGAAATTACCAAAGCGACTGTATAACGACGGCTTAGCTAAGTGACCTTTAAGACTCAAATAATGCATTTGGATAGATTTCGACAAATACTAAAAAAACTGTGCATATTCCATTTGGTCCTAGTTCTGACGCAAGCATTTCTACAATCGGATGAACGTGATTTGCTAGCAAAGTGAATCATCAGACACTCTTCAAGCCACCGATTCCCCAATCTCAACCCTAAAAGTGGAGAGTCTATGTTGCTGTCAGCTGCTGTTTGTGTGTAGCCAGTCTTAATAGCCGCAGTGCGCGTTCACCCGCTAATAGCACTAACTTGATTCAATTTGCGCTCGCCTGCTATGCCTATTTTGAAGATGGCCGACAAAAATGTGGACACGAACGGACATTTGAACGATAACTTTTCACCACAACAAATTGTCACCGGCGGGGTGAAGGAAACAGCAATATTGATTATCAAGTCTATCAAGACGTAAGTGGGGTTTATTGAAGCACTTACCTATCAACAATGGGATGAATACTCTTACACTTATTTACCTTTTTTGCGTATCCTTGAATTATAATAAGATGTTCTGTCCGTCGTATGTCAGTCACATAGTTCGAAATAGACAGTTCACTCATAAACCGACAGATTTAAAGGACATCGTATTCTAGAGGTGTAACATAGCCTTCGCTCTTTGGGAAATAAGATTTCTGGTGGGTAGGAAACCTAGGATTGAAATAACATTTTCATCGGTCTGTCACTTTTATTTTACATAGCATTCTCCTTGGTCTATCAGGCTTAAATTTAATCTGTCTGTCGCACTGAATTTTCAAATAGCATTTTCAACAGTCTGTCACACTTAAGTTTATGATAGCATTTTCATCGGTCTGTCACACTTTTTTTCAAATAGCATTTTATCAGTGTGTCACACTTTAGTTTCAAATATCATTTTCATCAGACTGTCACATTTAAATTTAAAATAGCATTTTCATCTCTCCGTCACACTTAACTTTAAAATATCATTTTGATCAGTCCGTCACACTTAAGTTGTAACTATCATTTTCATAAGTCTGTCACACTTAAGTTTCAAATATCTTTTTTATCAGAGTGTCAGACTTAAATTTCAAATATAATTTTCATCAGTCTGTCACACTTAAGTTTCAAATAGTGTTTTCATTAATCTGTCACACTTTACTTTCATGTATTATGTCCATCAGTCTGTCACACTTTCAAATAGTGTTTTCATTAATCTGTCACACTTTACTTTCATGTATTATGTCCATCAGTCTGTAACACTTAAGTTTCAAATAGCATTTTCATCATTCTGTCACACTTAAGTTTCAAATATCATTTTCATCATTCTGTCACACTTAAGTTTCAAATATAATTTTCATCATTCTGTCACACTTAAGTTTCAAATATCATTTTTATCATTCTGTCACACTTAAAAGTTTCAAATAGCATGTTTCTTATTCCATGTTACTTACGTTTTATATTTTTGTAACCATTTAGTCAACCACTTGTGAAGTCCAATAGCTACTCGGATACAAGAGTTAATGAGACAGATAATTGTGAGCAGAAACGAGCAGACTTATGAGAGAACTAAAATGATGAAAGTTATGAACTGCGTTGAAGATTGTTTGTCACTTTTTCACGCAATGTTTTGAAATTACAGTTTTCCTTATTTTGTAAACACGCAAGCTTCGATTAACACTAGACACAAAAATACTTGTTAGGGGGCGCACTGAGATCGGCTTAATTTTCAGAATCATAAAATGGAAAATTTGAAAAGCCAGATTAATATACAAAATTAAAAGAGAGAATCTAAAATTGGTATTTCTCTGCTCGCTATTTATCCATCTATCTCTTTCTCTTTTCGCTCTTTTTTACACCTACAAGTTAAATAATATTAATACATTTGTTGTTATTCCCGTTTGCATGATAGGGCATTCCAATCTTTTTTTTAATTATTTTATTTTTTATATCATTTGCTTCTTAATAAATAGAGAAAGCAAGAGAATGCCGGAAGCGGGAGTGAAATAAAGCATATAAAATAAGAAATAGGTGATAACAAAATTGAGTTCGATAATTAGCGCCCGATTAAAAGATTAGGAAATCTTAGCTTCAGCGTAGTACACCTTTTGGTATATGGAATTTCTATCCGCTATTGTCAACCGTTGTAGAGAAGGTTGCCACATAAGCGGGAGCAGAACTCAGAACTGTCGCATCTTCTGGAAAACCTAGAAATGTATGTTTAAGAACTTACTCGACTTGACCAGCTACTGCCCCCGAACTCACATGATTTCAACCCGTGTTCAATCATTATAGAGCGCAATTAAGAACGACACCAACCGTACCGCGTGAAACACTAAGGAATAAGATATTGCCAATATCAAACTATTGTCCAAACATCTTTCGCATTGAACTGTGAAAGCCACGTGCTCCAAATACATATCCCGCCATTAGTACATAGTTGGGGCGCAAGAAGACTTTTACGTGTGTGCTGTCTTTTTCAAATTATCCTCTAATATAAGAATTTCTCATTTTGCGAAATACATCGATTATTGGCGCAACATGACGTTTTATACTCTACATTGTATCTCTTTATCCCCTGTTGTATTTTATCTAATGCAACAAGTGTTATGTTTTACCCCACACAATAAATAAACCATTATGCAAAAAAGTTCAGATAAACTTGATCTCTTGCATATTTAGCAAATCGAGGTGCCGTGTCTTCTTTAGAAGAATACCAATTAAAATTATAACTGTGCTGTTCTACCAGCCAGCTGGGTGCATAGTGTTTCCAAAACCAAGTATAACCACAGCTCCAGTGACTTTAACATTTGTTTCCAATTTTAAACAAATAACCTTAGTAACACATACCTTTCCTGGAACTCCGAAAGAACCAAACATATTATACGTACTCTATCTTTTAACAAATAACTAATATAGGAGTATACGCATGGCTTGCACCATGTAAGTGCGTCTCCGATGTTGTGTTATTCTCCGTCCTAGACCAGGACCTCTGCAAATACATGTGTCTAGCTGAACCCATTGCTCGAAAATCAAACGTCATAGCATGTTCCTCTTACAATAAGTGTGCAATTATTTCGAAGAGGGGATTTTAAGCTAATTAAGGGTTTGTTTGAGTCCCTTGTTGCTCATCCTGCCAGCATCATTACAGTCTCAAAGTTGCAATCCTTACATACGAAAAACAGGACGCTACAAAAAAAGAAAAAGATAAGACTAATCTGAAAACTCCGTCGCTTGAACAGATTAATATTTGACCATTTTTACACATCTTCTATCGCTTCTTGCTTCTCTCATGAGTGTCTAAAAAATTCATATCAGAATCTCGTTACCTTTAAAAAATGATGTCCCGTCCACACATTTCATAGATTTCATGTTCTCACAATAACTCTCCTACAGCCAGGATTAACCCTTGGTTTCTTTTGACCTTTCGTCTTAATAAATCATCTCCAATATGTACTAATTAACAAGTCTATAAGTCAAGCTTGTCCCTCTAAGATTTAACAATTATTACGTTTTCCAGGTTAATTCTGAAACATTGTTTTTTTATCTATAGGCTGCTATCAAATTTTATGCACACATTTAGTATTAACAGGGTGTGTATCTGTTCGATTACGTGCGGTAAGAGTCAAAATCGTAAGTGTTGCTATTTCTTTTAAAATAGCATATGTTCGATAAGAATAATAGCCATATTGAAGATATCATTGGAAAACTGTATATCGAATCCTGTATATTGTTTAGAGTTACCGGAGAAGAAAAACATCGCTTAAAGAATATTAGTGTGTATCAAAAAAATGTATTCGATTTAAGACGGCACATGTAATTAATTCAATGACAGAATCATGTTTTAGTTCACTTGATCATTCCGGTATAAATGTGTCATGTAATGCTGCATTCCCGTGATTCCCATTCTTCAAGAGTCAAAGTGCAACAGATTATTCTCTAAATGTGGTATAAATTGACCATTGATAATTTACACAATGTAGAAAAGTATAACTCAGACACATTACCTTTCACTGTTAGAACGGTGCGTCAAACATTCTAATGACCTCGAATCCTGCGACACACTTCACCTGTACGGTCTTTTGCGCTTTTATTTCTAATGCTAATTGTGTAATATCGGTTTCTGTAGGATACATAGGTTTCATGTAAAATTGTGAATGTGAAAAATTCTATCATAATCATTGATTGTCTATATTTGATTATCTCACTAAAGTATATCATGTACCCATTTTAAGGTAGCCTAATATTTGAAAAGTCGGGGAATTATGTGTATAGATGTAGAACAGTTTTTTTTTTTTCTAAATGACGTAATTCACGTTTTTTAATCTTATTAGGATATTTTTTTCAAATCTGTGATGGTAGCTTGACGACTTCCTTGGTATACAGATTTACAAATGTATTTAATAGATTTAAGACAATTACGATATTTAACATTGATGTACATTGAATATTGTATAAAAGAAGACTATTGTATTACATGACTTAAGAGTTGTTCAAAATGATTGTTTCTACTTCGCCATAATGTAATTGTTGTCTCAAATTTCACTGTTTTAATAGATCGTCATCGCTATAGTGTGTAGCCAGACCTACCACACTGATCTGCTTATAAAACTGGCTGAGATATTTCTTGAACATTCCCCATCGTCCACGCATGTTTATATTACCCTATATCCTATGAATAATATAATCTGAAAGGATATCATGTTATACTTGACTGAACAATGGATTAATTTTCGCACTTAATACAGAATTAATATCAAAGTCTCTAAATCTACCTTAAACTCAATCAAGAGAATGCGAATAGGCAATTTTATTCTCACCTATATAACATGTGAGTTACACCATTTCTGAAAATGCAGCCTTATTCTCTCAATTTAATGTGTATACATGACTTGTGTTTTAAAAAGCAATGGTATATGGCCATGCACATCTGGAGATTTGTAAGGAGTTCAATATTAATCGTCGGCCATTATGCATATCTCATAAGAATTACACATCAATCTGCAGTCCTAAATCTTCTGACATACATCATTTTACATTGTATGCATTTATTTATGTACCTAGACCTTCCTGTAAACTTAGCTGGTAGCATTTCCAGTTATTTTACATTTACCGCATTTGTATTATCTGTTAGGAAAATCCTCAGATATTTGGACTAATATATTCGGAACTACATTTAATTATACCTAATGTAAAGAATAATATCCTGTTATGTTTTACATACATATCTACTATGACTGATTGAATACGTTCCGTGATTTATTTAGTACATTTTGGCATTTTAGCTAAACATGGATAAAAATCAGTTGCAAATATTTTTTTCAAACTAATACGTGTTAGGGTATGTTTGCCAAACAGTGTTACTGTACTTTTTCCTCGGATTCATAGCAGATGCTTATGTACCGCGAGGCATAATATGTCGATAGCCTCGTAAATAAATTTTTAAAAAATGCCATAATGGTAGATATAATTGCTTAACCATGAATAGAGTGTGCCATTGCAACCTCTAGGGTTGGTGCAAAATAATAGCGTCAAGAGTCCTGTCAGTATAAATAACCAATTTTATATGTTTAATCTCAACATGATCACAAGTACTCTTGAATTGTCTGATATTTACATTCTTACGCCTAGGCTTAGTTTATGAATCAATGCATACTTAATTTTCTATTCTTGCACATCAAATAGATGCGTGTATTTCTGAGGAAACTTTAGATTTACCTATTTAATAGGATCAGAGAACATAGAATATATAATGCCTTAAAAAAACACGGAATGAAAGTTCAGTCGGGGTAAACTTGCTAAAGCAGAGCTAAGGATCACTAAATAAATTAATAGAAACAAATATGACGCCACATGATAAAATAGAGTGTGTGAGATAGGGGCAGTTAATTTCTTGGAAGCACGTGAGCATACGAAATTGAGATGTGCTGACCAAATCTGATTAAACAGTTCTGCCCTCCAAGCCAACCTGGTCAATCATTTGAAATGCAGATTTAGTCGAATAAACATCCCCCGTCTTCAATGAGAGTTGTATTGACTTAGTTATTTTGAGAAAAAAAAATAACGAGCTTTGTATTTACGGACGACACCCCCTCAGTTCTTAAGGATCACAGAAGAGGCGTATATAAGAACAACCAGATAACAAAGTATCGATAATGATTGTGAACTTTCATGCGTTATTTTATAATAACGGCGTCAACTTAGTTTTCTCCAAGTATAACACAAGGTTTACATGCAATACCCTGTCTATTCTTTTTTGTTAACACATAAACTATTTCTATTCGCAAATAGAACGGACAAACAAAATAATAACATTATTTTTTTTTAAATATAGATTTCCTCACTAGTGATTTGCAACATGTGTTTCTAAGAAAAAAATGCCCATGATGATCCATACATATGGCAAAAAGAACTCGTTGATTAAACAATCAATAGAATAACATTTACTACTATTTTTCTTTGCTCTGCCTCATCTCCATGTCGTTCAGCAATAATTATGCCTTGCAATTACCTTCTAATGTATTAATATAATGTTCTTCCTATTTTATTTAGCATCTGCAACTGTTATTTGAGACTTCAGTTTACTCGGTAGTATACTGCAGACTTGCCCTGATAAGAACGGCACCCGGTGTTCCTGTGATGCAGGCTTGTTCTGATGCAATTTGCATCACGGTCTTCACGTGACGTAGCCCGACGTAAATTGTTCTTGGTGCGATTGTTATTCTGCTATTCCTGTAATAAGCCCGTTGTTTCATGGCATGTCACTTCTTTGACACGATGCGATTTGCATCCCGCAATTTCGTGTGAGCGTGAGAAGATTGTGTTCAGTTGGATCATAAGGATTCTTTGAGATATTTTCGCATCTTTTTGTTTAGTATCACAGCTTGTATATGGGTTTGGTGAGACATAGTTTTAATATAATGCAAAATCGGTTGATTCTCAGTGGATCGATTTCGTAAATTATATGATTTGTGTTTAAAGAACACATTTTAAAAAGTAAATCATTATAAAGTATATATATGTGTGTGTGTGTGTGTGTGTAGTCTACGAATATTAACATCGAAGGTTCGTTCCTTTCACTCTAAGTCATGCTGATGACGGGTTATAGCCAGAAGCGTGCGTCCATGTCTAACTGTTGTGCACGTAAAAATGAATTTGTAAACTAATTATTAAAATCTGTGTACAATAAATTAGTTTACGAATTAATAAATAAATTTAAAAAAATCTCTCTTTGTCTCTTATTCTCTCTCTGCTTCTCTCTATATCTATCTATCTATCTATCTATACATATATATATACATATGAGAGAGAGAGGAAGAGAGAGATAAATATGTTAGGTTAATTTTATTTTCCAATAATCATTTTAATTTTTTTCACACATTTTCAAAAGACATACCATTCCAGTGAGATATACAGTTACAACTCGTTTCGCTTAAAGTGGGCCAACTAACATTGTGATGTAAATATCAACTCTGCCAAAGACAAGTTCATCAGAAAAATGCGCAAGACAGTTCTCAAATAGAAAAGTCTTGAAAAAACCTATACTATACAGTGGGTAATTATGGGCAAAAACAACGAAAAAAACAAAGAAAAGAAAATCTGTCACACGTGGAAAACTCAGTAAGACGCCATTTTGTATTTTTAGTTAAGAGTTATCACACTAAAAATAATATATATTATTACTTACAAATTCTGGTGTTGTTGACATCCATAAGTTTTAATTGAGTGTCAATAAAAATTAAACCCTTGGGTAGAAAAGTAAAAATGCTTGCTGAAACAGGTAAATAGGTAAAACATTTTGTTTGTCCTGATACAAAAATAAACTTATGCTAACATGTCGACTGTCATACAATACTATCAACTAGAAATTCGGCTCAAACGTGTTACTTATGTATAAAATACTTTATTTTGGGAGCCAAAACGTTCTTCATGTGTGTAATCACATTTAAAAACAGTCCAAATATATTTGCTGCTAGTGAAAAAAAACAATAGTTATAACATTGAATTACAAAAAAGAACATTGATTTCATGACAAGAAATACAATTTAAAATAAAATTGACAATAAAATAACTTTGTTTATATATTTATGTCTAAATAGATGTGTGTTTGTATAACACTTACAAACTTAATTACGTAATCAGTTTTTAATTGTTGATCGTTTTAATTTTTTATATTGTTTATCGTTTGTTATTTTGTTCATTCAATTACTGTGGACATTCTATTATTTATGAAAAGGCGGTTACGCTCTAAATAACCGCTTTTATTTTTGTTGTTGTCTACTTATCACGTTCAATCTATTGGTGCATATATATATATATATATATATATATATATATATATATATATATATATATATATATATATTCATAAATAAAATATTAATTTTCCATATAACTGTCATTTTGACCCTGTAGTAAATGTGGTATCGTGATCACTAAGAATCATAGGAAAGAGTAGGATAGAGATAAGATGACTGACAGTATTCCACTTCCCACACTTGTGTAGGACCTTGTGCCTTATTTGTATAAACTTTAAATTTTATTTTTATATTTTTTTACAATTGAAATAATTAAAAGTGTAATATGTGTCCTGATACAACGCTTCGTCTTTTCTGTCGTTGTTCATTAAAAGTGAATGAGAAATTATTTTCAATTTGTTTCCCAATCAACAGTGTCCATTTTTTGGAGCTTAATTATCCTAACATTAAAAACCAAACTTCTGTTTAACTCTTTCCTCTCCTTGTGGAGTAGCAAGTAAATATAAATAGTAAATAAATACCCATGAAACAACAGAAATAACACAGTATAATTATTCATGTTTTTATTCATTTTATTGAATATAGTTACATTTCAGTGTAAATCGAATCGTGTTCCTTTCTTTTCTTTTTTAAAATGCTATTTTTAAATTGTCTAATGCTTTAAAAAAGCCATAACTATCGAAAGTCTACCTGCTTGAAATATCCCGCTTGCTACTAACTAGTATGACGTCACTTTACAGTGACGAGGCCTTACTTAACGAAGGTCGTGTTTAAGCTATTAGCATTGACTCTTTAATTCAGAGGTTATTTACAATTTTCGTGAGACGTTGATTGATTTCATTGAAGAACCGATGTTTTTAATAAGATTGTTTTATTTCATTAGCTTTCAAATTAAATTAAAACTATTTTCTCAAAAAAAAAGTTACTTATAAAATTAAATAATGATTAGTTTAACAAAAGTAAACACAGATTATTCCCGGGTAACGTGAAATATAAATGTGATAATTTTAAAATCCTATACTATTTGGCGTAAAGAACACATTTCTCTTCGAATTGTACTCTGTGCTTTGCTTCAGGAATTATCTAATGTATTTATGATAATATTTGATTTAATTGTTTCATTATGTATAATAGTACCATTGTTATGACGGTAGGGCTATCACTAATAGCAGCCCCTTAAATACTAGACGGTTTGGTTTTACCTATTTTCGTCTTGTCGGCCATATTGTCGTTGAGTTAACATAAAATGGCTACAACTAATTCATATCCCCGAGGATAAAAAACAAAACTGATAATCAATACATAATTCATGGTAGCTACTGGCATTTTATTGCTTTTTCAATTACTATATTTTCTACGTTTTCTGTTAATATCACTTTTTTATGAGAGGAAATACGCGTGTGTTTAAGCCAGACTTACAACGACTTGTTCTTTTTACTTAACTCATTGCAAACTAAAAAAGCAATACATGATTCCAAGTGCGAAAAACTATTATTGTGTTTAATCAAAAAGCAATTAAACTCAATGTTTTCTTCTAAGTTTATTTTCTTTTATATCAGTTTAATAGGTAACTATTTACTGAAATTCTCATTCAGCTAACAATTGAAAGTAATATTCACATGACAACGCCCATACGTAAACAAAAATATAGCGACGCACGCATGAGCGTCATAGACCGGATATTGTAATACCAGACTACTTATATAATTTTAGCCGCATTCTTTGTTCCAAGGCGGAGATCCTATTTTGTGTAGAATTTGTTACTGAATCTATTTGTGTACAACCTTATGTCTATATCGCTTAACGAATCGTAACTAAACTTTGTCAAAATACCGGTTATAGTCTAACCTAGAACTGATTTAATGTTAACCTATTACCTCATAGACGAAAGGTCAAGATCACGGAAAGAGGTAATATTGTTGGCGATAATTTCTGTGCTGTACATCGTAGAATTCTTTACTTCGCCCATATTGTAGCACATAAATTTCTACATTCCATTGACCTTCACTTTTAATACATGACCTTGAACAGTTTTGTCAAAGTCGAACATTTAACGAAATTTCAACTTCAATCTGTTCAATTTTGCTGAATGAATTTGATTTGTTTTAAAATCCTTATTCAAGGTACAGACAATATTTCCTTTTTTGTTCTTCTTTTCTTCTTTTTTCTCATAGTTGAAGCGCGCTTCACTAAAGATCGGACATACATCCAGTATCTTCATAACACCAGAAGATCGATCCTCGGGCAAGGCGTAAGACTTCGACTATGAAAAAAAAGAAGACAAGGAAAAAAGGAAAATAGTGTCTGTACCATGAATAAGGTTTTTAAAACGGAAAATTCTGATTACAAAAAATGATTTAATAAATATTTCATTGCTTAACAAAATCTCGTGTCATGTCGGCTGATTCTAAAATTTCAAAGTTATCGTTATATACGGCGCTTCTAAGCTGAAGTAAAATTTAAATCGCATTATCGTACACGCGCCATCCAGCGAGCTCCACTACTGATCATACATAAAACAGTATCTTCATAACACCAGAATAACGATCTTCGGCCAAGCCGTAAGTAAGACATCGGCTATGAAAAAAAAAAGAAGAAAAAAAAAGAAATATTGTCTGTACCATGAATAAGGTTTTAAAATCGAAACTTTGGATAAAAGCATGATTTAATAAATATTTCATTGTTTAACAAAATCTCGCGTCATGTTGGTTGATTCTAAAATCAAAGTTATATATATATATATATATATATATATATATATATATATATATATATATATATATATATATGATCGATTTAAGTTTGTCATGTCCAGCACTGATCGAAACGGAAGCCTGAAACGACGTCGAATGTAGGTAAAATATTAAAATATAATGTAATATTATAAAAAGTCTCTTTAAGGGAATTATAATCGAGCAAACTTAGACATAGTTTAAAATAGACTATAATTCAGTGCGAATATCCGATTCTGTCGTTAACGTAACGCTCGCCGCTTTTAGCGTTAATATAACTTAATCTATCCGTATCACATTACAATTTTCTTATGGCCAAGGGGATAGGGCGATAATTTGCATATTCAAAGTCTCTCTGTGAACCGAGTCTGTGTCTCGTAATTGTTTGAAATGTTAATATAAATAAAATATTTTAAGTCTTTGTTTTTATTGTTTACAAGAACGCGTCATTAACGGCACATCAGAAAAAATCACTAATTATACGTAGATGTTAAATGTACTATATATATATATATATATATATATATATATATATATGTATATGTATATATATATTAAATGTTACGTGGATAAGATTCCAGAAACATCAATCAACAGAGGTTGCATATTAATGTCACAATCTTTTTGTCCGAAGATATATTAGCTTCAAAGCTAAAATTCAATTCTTCCTTTCGTACAGTAGCTCAGTCATGTTCTTTACGACAAGGCAATTACTGTCATTTACACGCGTTTTGATTGTCAAGCTATGTGGGATTTTTTTCAAAATGTTGGACACATATATATGATTAGGATGTGGCGTAGCTATATCATTACTTAATCCTGGAACTACATAGTGAGTTTGTTACATAGGTCCATCTTGGAAACGTTGTTGAAACCATTTGTTATATATTTCAGAATTTGTATTTGCACAAATACTTGAGAGTAGCTTTTCTATATAGTAGGAAGAGCTCTTACATAGATGGAGTCAAAGGAAAGTGACGATCAAAACGTCTAGCAATGTAGTTAATACAAGTCTTCCTGACCAGTACCTAGGGACTAAAGATGAGCTGCAAGCATTTATTAATAAGATATATAACCATTTTAACTGTAGATGTACTGTACTGCGCAGGGTGCAGTCTACACTTAACATGAACATTTTAGAAGCCGTAGTTATTAAAAGTGAGCGACTGTATTTGTGTAGACAGTAAGGATATATCTTCAACCTTACCTTAATGGGAATTTATACATTATATATATATATATATATATATATATATATATATATATATATATATATATATATATATTTACATTTTTCACTTATAAGATAGATTATTCAGTGAAAGCCCGGGATTAGGCTGATAAAAATAAGTTCGATGATACTGGATTACTGGGTACAGAACATTTATATGTGATTTTTTGAAGGCTTACTAAAGCATTCCGTTCAGGAGCCCAATTATCGCCATATTGTGGTGATGATTGGTCTTCTGAACGGAATGCTTTGGTAAGTCTTAAAAAATCACATAAATATATATATATATATATATATATATATATATATATATATATATATATGTATATATATATATATATATATATATATACTGTATAGACTACACTTGTGTAAGGTAATACTTTGTTACTCATAACTTGCATACTACCTGTGAAAGAGTAAACTTTATTTGATAAAGAAACTATTCACAAAAAACAACTCCAACCATAACTGATGCGTTGCAATTCTTAGCATCATTTCACGTCATCGTTCGTTTGTATTTTCCATTAAGTTTCTCATGAAATAGAGCTAACAAAAAAAAACCAGACTAATTAATATTGCATATAGAAAATTATATATATATATATATATATATATATATATGTATGTGTGTGTGTGTATGTGTCTGTATGTGTGTGTGTTTGTACTTATATGGCTTGTTTGCTTTTGGTCCAGCTTATTGTGTTTACGGTATTGTGATGCTATGGATGTATGAGGGAACGAGGGACAGAATGGGGATGGGAAATGATTCACGAGAGGGAGGAGTCGGAGATAAGATGGGTGGAAACACAATGACAGGACATGACTCATCAACGCCCACAACATCGAGCGCTGTAACTATTAATGCGAAAATGCCGATAATAGATCGTCTAGTGTTTGAACTCGTTTTAGCCGATTTCATAGTATTGTATTTAAATCGTCGTTGTTGTTTGAAACTATTTATGAATGTCTGACCACGAATGACTTAGAATATTTGAAGTATTACTTTATTTATTCGACTAACTGTCACTGACCCGGAAGTGCGCCGTTTCTTAAGATTATGGGATGTTTAATTATAATTCTACTATATAACTGACCATGAGTAACAAACAGCAATATAGCATCATGAGTTAAGCGACTTCCTATTTAATATATATATATATATATATATATATATATACATACATATATATATATATATATATATATATATATGTATATACATATACATATATATATACATATACATATATATATATATATATATATATATATATATATATTGTAACACATTATTTTCTGTGTCAAATCAAAACTTCATATCTTTCCACTTTAACTATTTAATATTATATTAAGAAGAGTAATCGTTGAATATGAGATGTGTAATATAACGTTACGGTGAACCACATTTTTAAAATTCTAGAAGATTAATCTTATGGCTGCTAATCACATTAAGACCTTGAGTCTTGTTATACTTTTGTTTTGTTTTGCTTACTAATAATATATTACTTTTCATAGATCCCCATTTGGATAATCAACACCACCATGAAAGGATTAAAAACAACGAGTATTTGCTTACATTGAACTTAAAGACGATTAGGGTAGAACCCTCGTGGTGGTTTCTTTCAGGATGAGATGTTCTAAGATAAAAAAACTGTGTTCATTAAGTTTCGTTTGGTCTTGTGTACAGAGAAAGAGAAAGGAACATGATTTGCTCTGTCTGTAACTAGATACTTACTCACAGGCGAGAACCATGAGTTCAAACTCAAGCGAGCATCAACGATGAACATAACGACGGCGTATAGAGAGGCTAACAGTGTATATTATGTGTGAAAGGAAATGTAGGAATAAAAAGAGAGTACCCTTACTAGATTGCGAAGTCGGTGCTATACTATATTAGCAGATAAGATTACGCTTTATTCTCGACATGCGGGTAAATTAAAAGCCCACTCATACTGACCGTCACTATTGAATCCTCAGAAAAGTACCTTAGTCCATAGTAGAATGAGGGCATAAATAGATCGATACATAAAATTCTACTAAGAGAAAGTCTTTTTTCTATTTACAATAATAAGAAACCTTATCAATCACCGATCGCCGTGGCTAATAGTTCTCTTCCCAAGAATCGGACGTTAAACATTCTTGATATATTAACAGGCCACATGAATTTAAATATATATATTGTAGATATTGTCGTGTCTGCTCAAAATAGCGGGCTCACTCTACTAGGGCAGTAAACTTCTCACACCTGCCAGTATACTATATCTATATATATCCACCATTCTCTCATGCATAGAATATAGCTTATATATCTGGGCTGGTGCGCCGGCCACTGTTTTGTTAAACAGGGTACAAAAAGTGTGTTTAACTTAATAGGTCACGCACTGTCTACCAAGTTGCAGACCGTATCCCATCATTGCAATGTGGAACTCCTGTGCGTGTTTAACAACTAGGTTCTGAGAATGTGTGCCGACGAACTTACTACACATATATCTTCGCAAGGTGTATACCGTCAGTATACACGACTTGCAGCAAATCAACCCCACGTTTTGTAGAGCTTCCAAAATTTCTTAAATGATTAGTGACATTCATTTGTGAGGCCCTTCCTGAAAGAGATTTTACTTAAATACATTATTTCTCTCTGCCTGCTTGCCTTGAAATTCTCTCCGTTTCCACGACTGTAATAAAGGCAGAAATAGACATACGGTTTCGCATCACAGTTTTTCATTGTCACTTGAGATTCCAGTGCTTCAGGCTGATATTGAAACACGATATTTATTCGACAGTTCATGCCTTAATCTACTACGTCATTGATACAGGCTAGACATGTACACATTGTCGTTTATATTAACAATAAAAGAAAGCGAATATTGATTAAGTCATTACGACGAAAAGATGTACATTATCTCTAAAGACAGCTGCCTATTTCACATTTCGCAATGCTTTATCTATTGGCCAGTGTCATATTCAATCAAATAAAAATGCTGTGTTTTTTTTATTTTTCAGATTTCCGATTTCCCTATGTCTTAATGTATATCCATTAGGAAACTAATCGATCAGTCGTATAACAAAATAAAAAAATCAATCAATAATCTGCTGCCACGCTGAACATTATGAATTCCAAGCACATACGATAATCGCTCACTTGCCTTGAGATCTTAGAATAATTACATACGAATACTGATTAGGTCAGGTCATCATTTGCACCGTATAGCCTCACAAATGAATGTCACTAATCATTTGTTAACGATATAAAATCGTTCGCCTAACACCTTATTTTCAGACAGTCACGTCATACATTAACGGGTTGTTTCAACAGTACGTGATATTATTATTTTCTGAGATAAGTATTACTTGCTAATCAACCAGCCTGCTGATGTGCGATTTACCTTCAGAGCACGTTTGACCTGATCGTTAAATACAACCGCTTGCCCATACAAATCTACCATTACACCCACACATGTTTACCAATCATTCATTTCCACAAAAACATCTCCAGGTATTTACTACCTTCAAACTGTGAGAAGATGTGGCACAATGTCAGAAAGTTGAAAGAGTAAGCCAGAGCAAAAGTACACTCTATCCTCTTAAAGATTTCCTGTGTATCCCCGTTGGAATTCCCACGTGAAAGTGCCTCAGGTAGTTAGCTATAAACCAACTCCTCCCATAAACGTGATGGTAAGGCGTGGGAGAGTGGATTTCCTTAAACTGATCAGAACAAATATCAGAGCCTGCCAGAAAAGAAAAACCTCACCGCAATGGTTAACATTCTTCCGGACTGATTGATAAGAACGGATACTCAACTCGTATGCTAGGCGTAAAATGGAGCGAGATTTTTTCGCCTCAACATCGTCATCGGACACAATTTTTAAAAAAAATGTTAGGTTTGGAAGAATAATGTGAAAAAATCCCTTACTTTTTATCATCAAATGCCCCCATTTTCTTTCGCGGCTACTATCATAGTCATAAACTCCTATAATATCGATGAATTTTGATAAGAAACTAGCATCTTTAACATGATATTCTTACGAGTTTCAACCATGTTCTTAGAACTGAATTCACTATAGCAACGGATAAATCTACCATGATCCTTTTTTATCACAATTTTTAAATAACGAAATATTTCAAATGAGAAACTGATTATAATTACAAATACGAGCGTTTATAATTTATACGCTGAAGTTCTTAGTTTCTCAAACCTTTTACTTCTGTCTCTCAGATTTACTTTAGACCACAATGAAGTCATTTTAAAGGTTGCATTACTCAGTTAAATGCTTATGATCGATATTGACGAAAAAATAGTTAAAACGTTAGAGAAAAAACAATTGCTTAGCCTAGGATTCGAGCCCTAAAAGATGACATAATATGTTGAAAGTGCAGACGAATGCTGAACCCACATAGGCCACCGATACAAACGAAAATAGTTCGTCTTTTTATCTACTTAAAGTGTTGAAATGTTCCACGTAGATATATAACATTCAAAAACAATTTTACGTCTCCATATTGATCTAAAATAGTTTGATGTATGTGTCAAGCAGGCAGACAGATCTAGTCAGCTGTCACAAACTGATCAACAGAAATGCAATTTCAGTCATAGCTTTGACTGATGGTTTCTATTATTATTAGTTAAAAAGCCAAGGCAAAAGTAATTATTGAATAATTATTAAATAATTTATATCATATTATTATCTACATACGTATACTTTTTATCCTTGCGGAATAATCAGTGTATAGATAACCTTTCAAACAAGTCACACGATTCAAACCCTAACACTAGGTTCATCCGTAACTCGATTCGGTGTGCTCAGAACAATGAAGCTACCATAAGCGGTTATGAAGGAGATAAGAAATAAAACCTATTTATGTATCAATGAAGCAGACAGCTATGACCAGCCGTCATAACAGTGTTAAATTTAAAGAGATTTTCATCTATAGCTTAGGTAAACGGTTTCTATTATTACTCATAAAAGGGCACAGTTGGAAAGGGGCTACACACATATTTATTTTTTTTATTTGAATAATTTGAAGATAATTATTTTATTATAGTTCCTATCGTGATTGCTATAGAGCATTGCAATAGGAAATACTGAAAGTATTAAAATAATAAACTTACATACGTTACAAGTTTATTATGATCATCAGATGGTTAAAACATGAAGATAATAAAATAATAACACGAAATAATAATGTATTTTATCATATTCTTTGTTTAAACACCTGCTTATTATAATAAACTTGTAAACTTTGTAACTTTACCTTTTTCATTATTTCAATATTTCGTATATATATATATATATATATATATATATATATATATATATATATATATATATATATACGTGTGTGTGTATGGGTGTATTTAACAGTAACAATAGCCGGCAATGAAGCAGGCGTGTTTGATATACTCCCTTTTGACCACATCACCCACATGATTTCTCCAGCAAGGATGGAGAGTTGGCACCATTGTAGCTCATAAACGAATGATCTTAAATAATTTCAAACCGAATCGACGAAATCGCTGGGCTCACACATTTGTGAGACAGTCTCAACTTAATCAGGCTGTTTTGCAAAGACGTGACATGTTTTCATGAGAAAAACCTGAGTTGCCAATCAATCAAGCAGGTGTTTACACAATTAGATTTCGCACCACGTCGGCGTTAGTCGATTAAGGAACCGCCGCAAAAATTCCCAACATCTTAACGACTCCATATATATACCAGATTTCACACATAGATGTACGAGCATTCATGGCATCATTCGCATGTACACATAATGTACAAATACCATATTAATACACATGTGGTTTAACGCGTTCCCTTGGAATTTTATTCCTTCACGACGAATAAGAACGGGTGTTTTTGCTTGTCGACTGTACAGCATTTAACACACTTTTCGTGTTATTTAATGACATACATATATATATATATATATATATATATATATATATATATATATATATATATATATATATATATACATATATATATATATATACATATATATATATATATATATATATATATATATATATGATAAAATAAAGTAACACGGAATCACATAATCCCCGGTGCGACCACACAAGCGATTATGTGACTTCAAGACACTACAACACTTTTTATACAGGAATGAAATAATTTGATCGTTTGTGTAAAATTCTTTTATCTTGATTTTCTAGTAATCGCTGGCGGCGAAGTAATTAACTGGTAATATATTGAATGTCGCAATTCGAAAATTAACTGTTAAAATAGCTCTCATTCACGGGAAAATGTAGTCAGAAACTTCATACAATTTTGCCGACATCTATTATTATTCCTGAGCAGCGCCGTGTAGGTGCATCTAGTATAAAATATAAAGTAATGGAAAATTGCTCACAAAACTGAAGGGAGCGTTAACAGGATTGTCATGTTATATGTTAATACACGAATCTTGTAATCTGTTCCGCTGAAAACAATATGTCTTCAAAATGTATTAGCCAAACGTTTAGGGTCATCCATATACTATCAGAGCTCTTCTCGTGATTCTAGGGGGAATCCCGGTTACATGTTCATATTACAAGCAATGTCACATGCTAGACAAACTAATATTTCACAGGCAATAGGTTGTTTAAATAAAGCGTGTATTGAACGTGTGTAACGACAATGAAACAGCGTAGATTACGACGTATACAGTGTGTATGTGGAATGCTCAATGTTGTGTGTATATATGTATGTATAATGTGTGTGGAGTTAAAATAGTTAATATAATTGAAACGCACATCGGAAAATATGTTCAATAAAGAAATTGTGTACGTGAAAATAAAATGTTCTGAATAAGAAATTGTCTCTGTAACAATATGAATGTGTGTGATGAAAAATCTCTTACCGAGAAAAACGTGTTCATGGATTTGAACATGTTTGATTTTGTGAGTCAGACAATGACACAAGCAACGTCTCTGATGACTACCGTCTGCCCTGGCTTAAATTGAAAAGAGGCTGTCTGACGCTGTGCATCGGTTTATATAATCAAGAAATTGCAGATAACTCTATCGTCATCTTCCAGCGTCACCTTACGGTTACAAACGACGCCTACTTGCCAACCGATGCAATTCAATTATGTGCAGGATGGGGATATAACTGCTACACTCCTCTATTCGAAGCAGAAGACAAGTCAAATGAATCTATAGTTAGTTGATTTCTACTTCTACGCAACAAAGGATTAAAATCCATGGTAGTCACAGAAAGAGGTGTTTAGTAATGTTTCAGTGTCCAGTTTTAGTGACAACATATTATTAATTTCATTATTTATTTGTATAATAGTCATGTAACTGACAGTCTTTAAAATAAAATTGATGATTAGACAAACATAGTCGTAAATAATTCTCAAAATGATCAAATTACAAAAGTGAGATGTGTGAGAAATTAAATAATAAAGGGTGTTCATAGATTACACAATCTGAGTTTTTTATTCAATATGTAAGGGCTTTGATTATCTAAGACGTTGTCTATTTGCTGGCCTCGCCACAGGGCCAGAGTATAAACAAAAAGTCGCGTTTTAATGTGGGGGTTAAATCTAGCTCCTCATACAGGGGTACTCGGGGTTGTAAAACAAATAAAAATGACTCATGGTAAAATTAGTTTTCTTTCACTGAAGAAACAAGATTAAATGTTGCATCAGAACAGAAACTACACTTTGCCCTTAAGCAAACACTCAGTTTGAGAGTAAATATCTACTGGACGAAGTAACAATATTGTTGGGAAGATGACAACTAACATTACGATCACATATTTTTTCTACATCTCTCAGCCCGGACTAGTTAGGAGCATATGCGTTAAGTAAAACAAGTCTTTTTTTGTTTTTCGTATTTCAATTCCTGATAACGACAGTGTTTCGGTCATAACAAAGACTGAGCATTTCCACAAGACAAGAAGTGCAAAGAAACGGCCAACATAGAATTTAACAAAAAAAAAAAGGAGCAAGTCTACAGCTTCTCTATTAAGGTGTAATTATGAAAATAGTATGTAATTAATTTATTGTAATTAATATAAAAAGTTAATATAACCAACGATTTCTGGAACCATGTCTATTAATATTGACGGCAGTAAGTCATCTTACAGCAAATATGATAAAAAGTCTGTGGCATGGAGTTTAATTAAGTATTCAATACGTTCATTTTTCTAAACCTCTTGAATAGTGCTTTTTAATTATACTTGTATTTGCTAAATATTATGTTCACTAATTGGTCACCACTTATCAAGGCCCGATAAAACTGTAGGATATAACTTATAGAAATGTTCAGCTGGACAATGAACCCAACCACGAGAACATTGGAAGCAGTGGATTTACTGGGCAGAAGATTACTTAAGTGAATTGAGTATGCCTCTTTCTGCTTCTCTTAAAAATAATTGACATTGTTTGCTAAATATTATGTAAATAAATGAAACAAATATGTTTCTTCGTTTGTTATGTATTTTAGATTGTAGCAATGTAATTTGTTAAACAAAAAATAGTCTCTGTGTTTTTACCGTAAGCATATTGCTAGCTAATTATTCTTCAAATCTATAAAATAAAAGCCATTTTTATGTATTTATTGAAATATATATATATATATATATATATATATATATATATATATATATATATATATATATATATATATATATATATAAGTTCTGTTCCTCCAAAGAGCCCTGTTTAGTAGTTTCATTTCACGACTCATAGTTCTTTCTAGATGTAGAAAGCGTATCAAACACGAGATTCGAAATCCGGATGCTCGTTCACTTCGAACGTTGACCGATGACGTCGTTTGCCTTGCCATTTGAGTTAAGACAACCTATTTCAAGAGAGGACAGTTATTCATTTTTTTACAAAAGTTACGATACTGGTAACCTAGAGAAATAAGTTTGTTTTGAGGAGGATTGCATTACGCTAAGTAGAACACATAATTTCCTATATCATAGTGTTCTACCCATAAAGAAAACGTAGTGTAGTCCACTATGTACACAACAACTGACGAGTTAAGTTCCCAGGGTGTCGATGACATAGAAGGTATGGATGAAAGATCTAACTCAGTTTATATATATATATATATATATATATATATATATATATATATATATATATACACACGTGTGTTCGTGTGTTTTTTTTACTGGACTTATGTGTGTACGCCTGACGTTGTTTATACGTGAGTTGGTGAAATAGCTTGCATATTTCATGCCTATAGATACGTTCCAATTTTCTCATGTTTCCGTTTATTTTTAAAATATTTTTCCTAACAGGGTTTGGCTCACTTCATCGCTAGTGATGAATCTCATCGAATTAATTCCTCCTAAAAGGGAGAAAATTTCCCCCCTGTATTACTTTCTAGAAATACATTTATAATCGAATTGCCGATTTAAGTCAAACCCGAGACACAAAAAAGAACATAACATTTAAAAAAATGCCGGTCCAGTCATCTATAGTAATGAATGTAAAGAAAACGAAACATATATATATATATATATATATATATATATATATATATATATATATATATATATATATATATATGGAAACATTCGCCTTTAAACACTCCACTAATTGACACTAAACCTGAAATCTTCATTTTAAAAAAAATCCTTACTGGTTACCCATGAAAAGACTACTCTATCTTGAAGCCGAAAGTTGGCAGTGACATCTTTATTATACAGCGAACTTTGACCGATCATCTTCATAAAGGATTTTTTATATTAAATATATTTACTCTCGCCTCTTTGCATACAGGAGCACGAACTATCGAAAACTCAGCTTGTTAACGACAACACATAAACTCCTAAGTACCTTGGGTATTCTTTTTCAACAAACCGAGGAATATCAGTTCGCAATAACGTTCTAAATGTTAAAATATTGTAAAAAAATAACTAGTGGATAAAACCCATTACAACCTCCGATTTGAATGAAAGTTATACCATATGTAGAATACACTAATTCAGAGAGTTTGACGACATTTATGTTTCTTCCGATAATATTAGGGGTCGAAACCGGCGGAGGGGATAGTAAAAACAAAGCAAGTAATACAGTGTTATGAGCATAGTGCACATACATTGTAGTGATCTTTATTTAATCACAAGAAACACTTGGTATTATTGCTTGTATATATATATATATATATATATATATATATATATATATATATATATGAGTTCGAAAATATGTTTTAGCATATACCTGCTAAACTTTATGTATACCCACCTTTTCCAATTTAACACTAGATGATTGTCAATTTGCCACAACAGACCATATATTATTAAAATAGATTCTTTTACATTCTAAAGTCCAAGATGTTACTTAGCGCAGGTAACATTCTCAAAACAGGCAATCTTTACAATTTCGTTTTGTTCATTGGAGATACACCAACATTAGTATGTCAATATTGGAGATGTCTTCATTGAACTCCTCAGAAAGGACAGAAGGTTCACCGTTTGAAAAAAATATACATCGTGGTGTGACATGAAAGACAAACGTCCAAAAACTAAAAATAAACTCACAATCAATTTTGTTACTGCTACTAACTACGAGGCGGTCAGCAATCATGAAAGATCTAATGCAGAGCTGATGCAAATACGCATAACCTTCGATCGGTTATGATTATCGTGACATCTTTGTGAAGAAGTGCTTAACTGATTATTATTGTTTGCTTATAAATACTTAAATTAACTCGAATATAATTCTCACTATACAATTCACAATATTTGAACAAGGATTATCCATTCAAATTATCTGACTACGAAACTAAGCGCTGGATTTAATTAACATATGTACTTGATTTGTCCGAGACTTTTATGCTAAGATCCTAACATTTACTCCGTTTAAAAACATTACTCTTTTGTAAACACTTTGCTAAGCGGTAGAATTATCCCCTTATATAATTTGTGCAATTTATATTGGGAGTATTAATATAAAATATCTGGACACGAACTCATGGATACCAACTGAGTTGTTTTATTATTTTTTAAATTGTTTGAACTAAATTGATTTTAATTCTTATCACTGCTTGGTGCCATTACTTTTTAATGACTTTAAACATTAGGTCCATATTTTTAACGAATAATATTTATTTTATTTCTTCTTAAAACTACGCGTACACCCAATCAAACAATACTAGCCGGAAAAACAATTCGAGTCTAGGGTACGCAACTGCAGTCCGAATAATACGCTTTACTTCCCGTGATCAAAATTCCAGCGATTTGCCTGGAAATATTCTATAATCGTGAAACAAGAATATATCTAATGTTAATATATTATATATTAGCTCCCTAGGCTATTCTGAGCATATAAGCTAACCGTTTAAAGTTTGTTACAAGCATAGTATGTGTAAAAAATATCTATATTCTGTAATCATAAGCATCGCCTTTATTCATTTTTTTAGTGATATTTGAGAAACCATTTCTTTCTTTGTACATTTTTACAAGTTGTATTGGCAATCGAAATTGAAACGCCGAAGACTTCGATTTAATAATGGATAGTAGATTATTCATGGTGTTTGAAAAATCGATGACATCAGTTCGTGATAACGTTCTAAATGTTAAAATATTGTAAAAAAATCATACCATAAAATAGATCCGCAAACGGTTCGTTTCCAAGTAGTAGTGTGTTAAAACAAATGCTAATCAAAGTATTAGTGTTACCATATAACACGATCAATGTTGCATAGTGCACATTTATTTATTTCTACAAATAGAATGGATACACACGATCTCTGTGACACGATTACAGGTAAAATTTGCCTTGGACTTTTGTTCTCACATGCGCTAACAAAAGCATAAACAATAAGACACAACAGCAACACACAGCTGTGTGGATAATAAAACAGATATAAGTGCTGTAATCGTTAGGTGCCCCTTTTCCTAGCTAACATGGATGACCCGGTGGGCAATCTGCGAATATGGGCGCTTTCTATTTCAGATAACATAATACAACAGTCGAAATGTAGGTAAATCAATATGAGCAGACAAGCCAAAGAGGACACAATGTGTCACTAAGTAAATTAGACTAGTGATAAACGTCTATTAAAAAAACACGGGACACAAAGAGCCTCATTTACATGTTTACAACAAAATCCTTAAATTAAGACATCCATCTTCAAAAACACATTAATATGATTTGTGTCCATCCAACTACTTAATACAATCCCATAATTAACTCAACATATTGATAATTACATATATCTATTTCAAAAGTATTACGCCTTATTTATGAGTCTAAATAACTAATGCCATGTACGATGATTAAAATAGCTGTTTGGATTAATGAATACCGAATAACAACCCTTGCTTGAGAAGTGTTTCGATACTCGTTAGTTTGAATAGCATGTATAATAGACGTCTCAACGGCTATAACACTAAATAAAAAAAACCTAATTACGAACAGGAAAAGCAACAACATTAATCAGTTGGCAATTGCTATTAGCATTTAATTTCTGAACATAAATGAGATTCTCAGGGAGAAATCGACATTGTCGTTTCAGTTAATAGGATTGCAATTTAGACTAAAGATGTTTTCCCTTTAAGCAAAATCTTAAAATCACCGCTTCCACGCAAACATTTAAAGAGATGTCTTTATATTGCGGTGTAATATTGCTAACCCTGTAAAAGAAAAAGAAAACTATGGAAAACAAATCAGTCTTACTCATGAAAATTAACTTCTCAAAAAAGGTCGTTGGGGCATACATTTCGAAATCAAGAAAAGAGGAGATTTGTAAATAAGATTAGCTCAAAATATATTCAGATACAGTATTGTAATGATAAGAATGATTAATTTAACATCTCAATTTTTGGAATGTGTTGGAATAAGATAAATTAATATATACATATATATATATATATATATATATATATATATATATTTAGATTTTTCACTTATAAAATAGATCATTTAGTGAAGACCAGGGTTGTTCCAATAAAAACAAGCTCGATGATACTCGATTACAGAGTACAGAGCATTTATATGTGATTTTATGAAGGTTTACCAAAGCATTCCTTTCAGGACACCAATGATCACCATTAAATATATTTTTTCTTACAAATATTATTTATTCAAATTAAATGTTTTTTCCTACACGTGTTTCACTACCAAGCAGTTACTTGCTTGGCATATCATCAGGGAAATTAAATGTCTGGAATACTGGTTTCAACTGCCGACAATACACAATGTGGCGTTGCAATAGTTGAGGTCACTTAAGAAGAGAAGAGGAAAAAAAATAAAAACAAAAGTTAAAATTTAAAAAAAAAAATATATATATATATATATATATATATAATGAAATAAATGACATATATATATAGATAGATAGATAGATAGATAGATAGATAGATAGATAGATAGATAGATATATGTATATGCCAATTAGTTGTTCATTTTGCCTGCGATACATTTGCACGGGAAGCACTCGATCTAAATTTCATTGTTGGTTATTTTGTTATTATTGTGAATTCCGAAAGCGGAAAACGGATTGTTCAAAGTGTTCCCCCACTATTTTGACGCTTCTACTTCGTAAAATATATTAAAACCTGTCCTGTCATATTAAATTCACCAATTTTAATTCGTTGTACTACCATTGGCACGTGCATGAAATAGACTGAGCAAAGTGAAACGACTATTTACATTGGAGCATGGCAGTTGGTCGCTAATTCTCTCGATTCTCTTAAATCACGCATGTATCAATACATTAATATATTCTCTAAATTTATTTATTCATAATTCTTTTAATTAGATTATTAAAATCAAAATAATGCAAAACGTATGTTTAAGAAAATAGATTAATGGGTCGACGTATTTTTCTTTCAGACGGTGTATTCGATTTTTGAACCATACATCTTAAAACGGGTAAAATATTTTCTTTTATTATGCAATACGCGATATAAAAAACATAAAATTATTTTCGGGCGATCTCTTTTTTTAAATGGGTGTTGAAGCTAGTGACTAACGTACACACGTATTATTATCTAGATTTTATGAATTTTGTGAATTTATTATTTACTATGTCTCTGTTTATTGTATTTTCTAACAAGTTGCCACGAGTCTTTTAACTTTCATTTTTGTTTCGCATATTTCCTAAATTATTTTAAATAGGAGTTTGAAGGGCAAATTTGATTATTACGTTTTTAATTGTATTATTTGGATCATTCGGACAAGTGTTCTTCTCTTTGATGTTATTTTCACAATACTTCAGTCGATGTTATTCCCGTCCTTCTTCAGTTGCGTCTTGTCTAACTCGGTGAGTTTTATGTCAAACTCTAGAATCTGTACAGAATTTCGAAAAGATCTGTTTAATTGTTTCACGAATTTAGCATGTATTATAATCTCCGTGTATCTTGTGCTACAATTAAACTTTCAACTGGCAGTAAAATGTAACTGATAACTTAGAGCTCTTTATGCGTTGTACCACGGATATTTGAGAATGGTAGTCCGAATGCACAAAATAAATACAAACTATCAATGTTCGTTTAAAAATGCCGGAATATTAATTACATTCTTCTGAATCTATAATCAGTTTTATTGACTAAATGTTGTTTAAATATTTATTTATAAAATTATTGGATTTAAATATATTAAAAAACTCCCAATCCTTTAATACATTCGAATTTTGCACCAGAAATTACTTTCTAATCGACACTTTAAAGGCTTCCGTACTCCTTACGAATTTAAGGTATGTACTCTGTAATTTTTAATCTTTTACAATTAAAATGATGAAAAACCCCAACGCGTTTTAAAAAAAAAGGCATGGTGGTTGATTAAATGACGTAATGAAATTAGTTTCAAATATGATTTTTTTAAATTGCGTGATATTAAGGGCAAATTTATTTTGACGTTAATAGATTATCGAAATATGAAAAAATAAATAGTGTATATGTGACGTAAAAGCAGAAAACACACACACACGTGAAAAGTTGTTACATAATTTTGTTGATGTAGAGCTTGTGGCTTCATTAGTTTCGTATTTTTTATTTAACTCTTTCTGATATTGCAGACTTTACGTTTATAAATGTAACAACTACACACACACACATGCACACACAGAGACCCCCCCACACACACATATATATATATATATATATATATGTATATATATATAAGAGAGATAAAGAGAGAACATGAATGCCTACTGGATTTACTGTCTACGAAATGAGTCCCTGAACCTAATTCCTCGGATCTATTTGTAGTCCCGCCCGTGACGTCACATCCGGCGTCACATCTACCTCCTCCTCTGTATTCGGATCGCTTCCCTCGTCCCCTGAACTGCTGCTTGCATATCTCCGGGGTTTTCTAATGTGTCGTCTTGCTCGTCTGAGTGCGATCGGGAGGTCCATTTCTTCGTCGCTTCTTTGGGTCTGTTCCTCTTCTTCCAGTTTCCTTAACTCATCACTGAAAGGGAACTCATCATCCTCCCCTTGTTGACGGGTCGTGTTTTGGGGGATTCTTTTTAGTTGTGACGTGTGTCTTAGCACCCGTTTATCTCCTTGCCTTATAATCGCGGATTCCCCCTTGCGCTCTCCTACTGTCCATGGTGTTGGATGATAAGCTGGGGTTAGCTTATTATATCTACTTTGTTTTAGGAGTACACTTTCTCCTGTTTCTATGTAAGATGGTTTGGCTTTATTTTTCTGATCTGTGCGATCCTTTAATTTGTATTTCTCTTTCTTGTCTTTTTGCCGAGCTGCTCTCCAGGCCTGGCTTTCAGGTCTTTTTTGTAGTCCTGGCAGGTTGATGTTCACCTCCCGACCCAAGAGAAGAGAGGCAGGTGTTTCCCCCGTCATGGCATGGGGGCTGTTTCGATAATACATCAGGAATTCTCCTAGATGTTTCCTCCAGTCCCTTCCTTCAGTGTTCATTGCTCTAATCGCTTTCAACATAGTTCCAAAGAACCGCTCAATTTCCCCATTAGTTTGGGGATGATAAGGTGTTATCTTCCGATGTTGGATACCCCATTGTTCACAGAATTGCTTAAAATCGGATGATATGAATTGGGGTCCGTTATCTGAAACAATGATGGTGGGGATGCCGTGTGTATAAAAGCAGTTTTGGACGTTGATACAACTGTACTGGCTCTCGTGGTTTTCGTAATGAATGCTTCCGGCCATCTTGAGCCTGCATCAACCATCCCAATAACATAATCCCCGCTAGGGAAAGGTCCACATATGTCGACGTGGAGGACTTCCCATGGACCTTTCATCTCGGCCATATGTACTGGACGATGGTTACTCTTCGGGTCTTGGGTCGTACACGGGATACATCGGCTTATAGTGGTCTCTATGTCCTTGTCTATATTAGGCCACCATACCTTAGTCCTAAGCAGCGCTTTTGTTTTCACTATACCCAAGTGTGTGTCATGTGCCAACTTCAGGATTCGCTTCTGCAAGTTTTTTGGTATAATGATTCTGGATCCTCGCGTAATTATACCCCGTTTGGCTGTCAGCTCATTCTTCACATGTTTGTAGGGTTGGGTTGACTCTTTACTCCAGTCGCCTTGTTGTATCGCCTTTTCCACTGCTTTGAGAGTTAAGTCCCGTTGAGATTCTTCCATTATCTCTGATAACGTGATTGATTTAGGCGTGCTGTTTGCTACGATGGCGTTGATAAACCCTTCGGCAATCTCTTCTTCTGGTGATACTGTTTTTTGATATTTCATCGGTTGTCGAGAGAGTATGTCTGCTGGATTATTCCTACCGTTGATATGTTTGATAGTATAGTCATATTGTTGTAAGCGTAGGATCCAGCGCAATATTCGTGCGGAGGGGTTGCCTTTGGGATTAAAAATAGTGGTCAAGGCTTGATGATCAGTCATTAGCAGGAAATATTTTCCAAACAGATAAAAATGGAATTTTTCGCAAGCCCACACAATAGCTAGGGCTTCTTTTTCCAGTTGGCAGTAGCGACGCTCACCGTCGGTCAGAGTTCTCGATGCATAGCTGATGGGGGTAAGTACTCCTAGTTTGTTCTGGCACAGTATTGCTCCCAGTCCCACGGGACTGGCGTCTACCAAGACTGATGTCTCCAGCTTTGGATCGAAGTGCATAAGCGGCTTGCTTTGAATTATCATATTTTTCAGTTTAAGGAAGCAAGATTCCTCTTCCTTGGTCCATCGCCATTCCGTGTTTGCACGAGTCAACCTTTTTAAGGGCTCACTGAGTGTTGCCAGACGAGGGATAAATTTCCCGAGGTAATTTATCAGCCCCAAGAAACTACGTACGTCCTGGATATTTTCGGGGTTTTTGAATTCTTTTATTGCTTTTATTTTGGAATCGGTGGGTCTGATCCCTGTGCTGGACACAATAAACCCATGGAACTCGAGTTCTTCACTGTGGAATATGCTCCTTTTCTGTGCGATTGTGAGGTTGTTTCCCTTCAACGTCCGCAATACCGCATCTAGGGTCTTGTTGTGTTCTTTTGTGTCCTTTCCCCAGATTAGAATGTCGTCAGCCCCGTTGCAGTAGTTTGGGATTTTCTGGAGGATTTGTTGTAGTAATCGCTGCCCTTCCACGGCTGCAGATGTAATTCCCATCACTAGTACTTTGTATCTGTAGATCCCAGACTTGCAAGAGAAAGTGGTCATGTCCCTTGACTCTGGATCTAGTTCTATTTGGTGATAATAGGAGTTTAGGTCGATTTTCGAGAAAGTGTTTGCGTTGCCAATTTCACTCAATAGTTGTTCAACTGTTGGTATTTGATAGCGAGTGCGTTTTACTGCTTTATTCGCTACGCGTAGGTCGGCACATATTCTTATCTCCCCGTTTGGCTTTGGTACCGCTACTAATGGTGAGACCCACGGAGTTGGTCCTTCCACTCGTTCAATGATATCATTTTCTAACATGTCCTCGATTTTTCCTCCACCGCTTCTTGGATGTGAAATGGTGTTCGTCGTGGTGGTTGGGCTACTGGCGTAATGTTATTGTCAATTTTGATTTTGAGTCGAAAATTTCTCATTCTTCCTAACCCTTCTAATGAGGGTAGATGTTGTTTGAGAATGTCCTTTGTTGATTGTGGGATACTGTTTGTATGGAGTGATTTCACTTGTGGGGTGGTAATGAACCCTAGTTCAATGCTGGCCCGTTTGCTCAATATGTTACCCCCTTGATATGCCTTAGTAACAAATATCTTGTGGGCTATTCTCCTGGGCCCCTTTGTTAGCGTAGCAAAAAATTCCCCTTTTAGAGGTATCGGTGTGTTCCCATAAGCTTTTGGTCTACAATTGGTTTGTTTTAATGTCAAATTCGGTCGTAAATTCAGGATTCCCGAAAAAGTTTTGCCGTCAATGAGATTGATATCTGCTCCAGAGTCTATTAATATTGTGACGGGTACGTCGTCAATGTGGACGACTTCGCTTCCTGCCGCACTAATGTGATCTATTTGGAAGACCCATGTCTGGTTGTCTGATTCGAGTTTCGTTGATACTGGTTGGACACGTTTGTTTTCGCCTGATAGGTTTGATTCTTTTTTTCTATCGCTCTTTTTCCTCAAGCACGTTTTCTCGAAGTGGTTCTTTAATCCACAGTAGTTACATTTTTTTCCAAATGCTGGGCATTTTGTTTGACCATGTATATGGTCTGAACTGTTACAGCCGTAGCATCTTGTGACAGGTCTTAAAGGGCTGTTTTTGTCTGTGGAGGGGAGATGTCTATGATCACTGTTAAGTTGTTGCCGTTTGTAGCTGGTTTTAACTTGGTGGATATCCGAATGCCCTTTCCCGTTCCCTTCAATATGCTCGGCCTGTGTTTCAGTGGATTCGAATATGAATGCTCTCCGAAGTGCTTCCTCTACGGTCAAATCCGTTTCTTTTAAATACGCTCGACGTAATTTGTTGGAGGTGCATTTCTCTATTAGTTGGTCTACTATAGCCTTGTCTAGACTGTATTCGTTAAAATTACATTTTGCCCCTTGTATCCGCAAACGGGTGACGTAGTCGTGTGTAGACTCCCCGTTATCTTGCATAAGCATTCGGAATTTATGACGTTCGAAAACCTTATTGGTTTTCTGGATGAAGTATTCGTCCAAAGCTATCTTCATTGTTTTGTACGTTGGCTCTAATCGGTCTTGTGGTACCTCCGGGGTTAAAGTCCTGATGATTTCTTTTAGTTTCCGTCCCCCATAAAATCGTAAAAGTGAACGCTGTCGATTGTCATCCCTTATTTCGAACGCCGTAAATGCGTCCTCAAGGTGTTCACTCCATTCCCTCCATGCTTGCTCCTGGTTAGAGTCCTCCCAGTCTAGGGGTTCTATTGTTGGCATTGAAAGAGACATATTTATTTATTTTCTCTTCGGAGGGGGTTTTGTTCAGTTTTCTTCGAGAAATTATATTTCAGTTGTTGTTGTTCAGTTTCGGGGTTTTTTTTTTTTTTTTTTTTTTTTCTTCAGTTGTTTAGTTTCGGTTGCTCGTCGCTGTTGCTTCGAGAAATTAAATTTCAGTTGTTGTTTCGATTACTCGTCGCTGTTTGCTTCGAGAAATTAAATTTCAGTTGTTGTTTCGATTACTCGTCGCTGTTTGCTTCGAGAAATTAAATTTCAGTTGTTGTTTCGATTACTCGTTGCTGTTTGCTTCGAGAAATTATATTTCAGTTGTTGTTGTTCAGTTTCGGGTTTTTTTTTTTGTTTTTTGTTTTTTCTTCAGTTGTTTAGTTTCGGTTGCTCGTCGCTGTTTGCTTCGAGAAATTAAATTTCAGTTGTTGTTTCGATTACTCGTCGCTGTTTGCTTCGAGAAATTAAATTTCAGTTGTTTGTTCAGTTTCAGTTACTCGTAGCTGTTTTGCTTAGAGAAGTTAAATTTCAGTTGTTGTTTTAGTTTCGGTTACTCGTTGCTGTTTTCTTCGAGAAACTAAATATCAGTTGTTGTTGTTGTTCAGTTTCGGGTTTTTTTTTTTCCAGTTTTTTAGTTTCGGTTACTCGTCGCTGTTTGCTTCGAGAAATTAAATTTCAGTTGTTGTTTCGATTACTCGTCGCTGTTTGCTTCGAGAAATTAAATTTCAGTTGTTTGTTCAGTTTCAGTTACTCGTCGCTGTTTTGCTTAAAGAAGTTAAATTTCAGTTGTTGTTCAGTTTCGGTTACTTGTTGCTGTTTTCCTCGAGAAATTAAATATTAGTTGTTGTTGTTGTTCAGTTTCGGGATTTTTTTTTTGGTTTTTTTTTCAGTTGTTTAGTTTCGGTTACTCGTCGCTGTTTGCTTCGAGAAATTAAATTTCAGTTGTTGTTTCGATTACTCGTCGCTGTTTGCTTTTTTTTTTGCTTTTTTTTTTTACCTCGTCGCCAGGTTTACTGTCTACGAAATGAGTCCATGAACCTAATTCCTCGGGTCTATTTGTAGTCCCGCCTGTGACGTCACATCCGGCGTCACACTGGAGAGAACTGGAATGCCTACTCGACACAGCCCTTGAGTGTCTAAGGTATCTCTGTATAGGAGGCTGTCAAGGCAATCTGTCATGAGAATACTTCCCCTACAAGTTAACCCTTACTAAATATTAAAAAATAACATAGTATTCGCAGCAAAACTAAGATCCCCTCATAGTTACCTCACACATGCTTATACGAGAAATGGTGAACGTTCTCCAAGTAATGTTACTTCAAGTAACAGCATTTAGCTGGATACTCCATCAGACTAGATTAAGTATTGTCCTGGAATCCGGTAAGACTAGGAGACCACGAGAAAGAGATACAATAACATTGTAAACTTCTCAATTGGGGAGACGAACATGTATTTTATTCACTTATTGACACACTCAACGTTTAACAGTTAAAGGAGAACTTTAATGGAATATTCGAATATCTATGTATCTCATATAGAGAGTAAGTGTTAGCCCCAGGAAGAGACATGTAGATTTCTGAGACCTTCAACTGAAGTAAAATGAAAGTGAAAAGTCATATATACATCAATATATGAAAGAATCTCTTAACTTACACATATATATATATGCATATATATATACATATATATATATATGTGTGTATATATATATACATAAACACACACACTCACACACCCACACACACACACACACACATATATATATATATATATATATATGTATAGGGGCGTGTCTTTACTGATATTCACGTGATGTTTACAGTCCATCTTGCGCCATTTGTTATGTGAACCCTTATTTCCTACGCAATGAGTCGATATTTACGTGTGGCGCCAGGATTCCGATCGACTGGAAAATACAGAGACCAAACAAGATGGAGTGCCCTTCTTTACAATAAATACCTGTTTAGCTGATGCTCAACTAAATAGAAAAAGAAAAATAACCCGTTTCACGTTAATTCACCTCATAACATTTATTCTGCTCGATGTTTCCCCTCGACACTAACAGTAATAGAATTGCAACGTCATCCATTAGAACGCGGTTGTTGAAAAGTTGTGTGTCAAGCTTGTTTTGTTTGTTTGGTCATTTGTTCGTGCTACTATCTGTGTCACGATTATGTGGCCCATTTTGTATACATGTGTGGTTTATCTTGGATCATATGAACGTAAGTGGCGTTTTGATTTGTGACATTAATCGTTACTACCGATTATATAATAGATTAAATATCACTACGTAATACGATACATGTGTCAGCGATTTGTGTAAAACGACTAACTACAAGAAACAAAAAGAAAATCGGGCGTCATGCAGTACGCGAAGATTAGAAGTGTAATTAAAAAAACGGGTTCAAAGGAATATAAAAGTGACTGCATAGGTGTTAAATCCTGATTAAAAATGGAAGAAGTTGAAACAAATTAGAGTACTCATCGCTTTTTTCCGAAAATAAGCAGCCAAGTCTCTCTAGCTTCCTTAACCTCATACCAATCTTCGTTTACGTAAGGAAAATAACAAATTGTATTCTGATACTTTTTGGAAGAAATAAATTACCCATACATATAAGCGATTAAGATATGAAAGGCAGAGCGCCTGACGCTAGAGGCCGAATTCAGTGTGATACAAAATCCAGCCTTTTCCAGCATCTGAATTTAATTACATACTAACTCTTATTACAAGATCTCAATCTGAATACATTTTTTATAGAAATACCTCCAGACAAGCTACTTGATGCAAGGAGCTAAAAAATAGCACTCCAAGGTAAAAAGACAACTAGTCAACGATAAGTATTATATGGATAGATTCTGAATCAGAAAACATCAATTATCCCCCCTTTGTCAGAAGCATCGCTCATTTAATGTGAAGACTAAATGTAAAAATAATAGAAGCGAAGGTTGCGAGGCTGCCGAAAGTAAACCCAATGGCCAACTTTCTACTGTCATAAGGCCCACTTTTTTACTCTCATATGGTGATGAAGGCGTTTAAAATATATAATGGAACATTACGTCACTTGAGTATCAACACAACCAACCAACCAAGAAATTAATTTTTAAAAGCAGAAAGTATCACATCCCTGACGTTATCCTCATACTGTATAAGAGTCAAATACATCTTAAGATGGAGTACTGTTGCTACATCTTGGAAGGTGCCGCACAGTAGATCAGCCTTTCCTGCACTGACAGAGTACAAAACTGACTTTGAAATCTAGTGTAGGGTGTCCTCTTCTATCGTACACATGGCAAACACACACATCACGTACGTACGAAATATACCACAGATGTGTGTGAGGCCGTCCTACCGCTCAGTCACAACGAAAGATTGTATGTAAGCATAACAGGGTTGGCGAGTAATTAACAGTTGGTACTCTTTGTCAAGATGTGAAACTGTGCATTTGATACTACCGCCTAAGTAAAAATGGGTGACTATTAACAACATTGCTTTTGCGGCGAGTACAAATATTATCCGTTCTTATATAACAACGTTTCTATGTAAGAATATATTATAAAACACTTCACATCTACTGCGCCTGCACTCGCATAGTGTAGACAACTACACCAATTGTAGAACTTTATTTCGGAACGTTTACACAATAATATAGGAACTCATAATACATTATTATAATTACATTCGTTCTACTAATCTAAGTTAAACTAATTTATTTTTGTCTGTCATACAGTCTTGACAAAATCACCATATCCTCTTGTGTTTGTTAAATTGCAACAATCATTTATGGTGGTTTCACGTATTTCGTGTGTAATATAATTGGTGTGATGTGGCTTAGTAAATAATTGAAGTGGTACTTCGGTAGTGACGTAACAGACTGTAGATAGCGAAAAGACAGTACTAGTAGCTTTTTGTCTAATTTTGTTGTAACTGCGAATCAAGCCAGACGTGTTATCAGAATACCCCATTTACTGAGAACGTTTTCTGAGGAGACTTATAATGCGTAATACTCATATGAAGAAAAACAAAACTAAGAAAACTATATTATTGTTATCATATACTCGCTGTCCAAACGTATTCGAAACACATTGACGTAGTACGTGGTCAGCTACTCACTTGGCCTTTTGGCTAAGATCAAAGTGTGGTATCTGTTCCGATGGATACTGCACCCCATAGACTTGTATTGTCTTGGCCTTCGGGGCTTGATTTACGCCGGTCTATGGGACAGTCCTGTGCAGTTCTAGGAGGTCGACTCTCCCAGGTTTCGCCTCCCCTCTTTGGGGGGAAGTAAGTTTATTGCTTACTGCTTGAGGCGCACCTACCGGGAAATGCCGATGGGGCTGCCCAGGCAATTTTTAAGCCCCACTTTTCCGACCCGACATTGGGTCACATCTTACTTGTGGGAGTAAGATAAAAACTGGCCTTGTGCCTAACTCCTGGAGAGGTGTAAATCAATACTCACCAGCGACGTGTATGCTGCCACTACAAGGAGAGACCAAGTCGGCCTACACCCGCTACTCCTATAATTCAAACCAAACATCGCAGATGGTGAGACAATGCTACACAACAGTTGTCGGTCATTTCCTAACCTTTTGTTATGGTGATCTACCTTATTGCGTCACTGTTTTCTATTTTCCTGGCACAATATATAGTGGTGGTGACAGAGAGAGAGAGAGAGAGAGAGAAAGAGAGATAATTGCTATAACCAATCTAAACGCCATCTCTTTTAACACATAATTTATATACATTTTATAAATATATACTATTGTTATGTTCCTCCTTTTTGGCTTCCTTCTGTTCGTTCATTTTAGCTACCTTAAACTTTCGAGAGCAATTACCTTACATCAGACGTGTGTTCTATCTCAAGAATTTCGTCCATCCAGTTACCCCGGTGATAAAATAAAGTCTAATTAAACATGGAGAACAAGTTTTACATACACTAACGTGTATTTATACCAAATATGGTTGGATGTCAGAAAATATCATGAAGGTCATTAACGAGTCCATGTGTGGGTGACATTTAATTTAGGTAATATTGTCTATATTGCATCTTTTAAGAGTTGAGTCTAAAACTCCGTTAAAGTTTTCAAGGTGTGTGTTTTTGTAATGCCCAATATATTGCAGTTTACGATGCTAAATGTGAACAAACAGTTACATTCCAACGAGTGCACATGTTCTAATGTTTTTCAATAGATTTTTTGTCATAATAATCTTCCACATTTTAACGCCATGTTTAGTTGGCTCCTTATGCTTAGGGGTAGATTATTTATAAATTGACAAACCAGAGGGTTTTTTAATCGAATCTTCATAAACTACGCGGAAATTATTCTGTAATTCTCATCATGTTAGTCTTATTCCTTGTCTTAGAGCCAACATACAGACAAAAAGATTAAGGCTAAATCAGTTTGGCAAAAACGGTAAAGTAATATTGTGGTTTGCTTTGAAACGTGTCTTTCCTTCAGTAATAACATTTTGTTCATTCTATTCATCATTTTAAATCCTATCATAATATTCTTTTTCATTAAACTTACAATCCATCAAAGTCTTTTCCGCGAGTGACTTTGAGCATAAATAAGTGCTGACTGATTATTATAAAATATATGTTCTTTCATTCAAGGATTATATGCCAATAATTTTATCAATAGTTTAATGTCATTTCGCTTAAGTCAATATAAATAGACAATAACAGAAATTAAAATAGAAATAAAATATGAATATATGAGATCAGGGTTGGAAGTATGAAGACACAATCGTGTGTTTTTTTATCATTTTACGGATTGCTAGTAACTTAATAAAGTAAATATAATGAAAAAGATGAAATATAGTAATAACAATGTAAAGCTCATTCCAGGACAATTAGAAGTTGTCATTCGCTGAGATACACGAAGAAAAGCAGTGTAAAATCATCACAGACAAAACAAAAATAAATACAGTAATATATGTCCTAAATATATACATAAAACATGAATGGTCGACACCCAAGAGATACGATAAGGGGGAACTGTATGCAATATTTCAGATATTTTAAACATACTTAACCAGTATATGTTTTCTCCAACTGTTTGTATTACGGTTTCATGTACTTATATTACAAAAATATGTTTAGGCAACAAAGTTTCATGTATAAATGTTACTTGCATACATTTTATTACTTTATATTAAATAAATAAAAAGTTAAAATAATGGTTCAATAATTTGAGAAGTGTATTAGTTTAGCACTATCGTAAGGAAGATCAACAGACGGTCATAAAAATAATGCATAGCTCTTTGAAAAAAACATTTCTTGAAGCTTATAATGCGTATAGAATCATTCCAAAACGGTAACCGACTTCCAGTTTGAAATGTTCTATGTGTACGTTTTGACGGGTCGGTTTGAAAAACCATTTATTGGAAGCACGCTTGCAGGAATCTTAGTTAAATAGTGTGTTTTTTCCTATCGAAGGTCAAGTGATATTAATTTAATTCGGACCTTTGTATGAAGGAGTCTAATGATTTGTTCCCTGCAGATTACAAGCTAACGTTGAGAGGATTAGTGAGAGTTTAATTAAAGATTGTTGCCTCGGATATATAATAAATGATTGTATTGATAGGATATTAACAAATGGCAAATTTCAGACACCAATAATATGCGGTCCCTTCAAATGCCAGGTGAATATAGTCAGTGTGAAAAGTAGAATATTTAGTGAATAAATAACACATTGTGTTAGTAATTGTTGTAGGTATGTATTCGACATTTGCCACTGCATGATTCTGAAAAGACAGGTGCCCCTATATTAAAATCTAAAACTTAACTCAGACGTGAGACTGCAAACCACCACCTGAAAAGGTGAGAAAAGGCGAAAGGTTCATGTGGGCCTCATTTTTGACTATTGTAGTAAGTATTGTAGAAGATATATCATAACTAAAAAAAATATTTATCTAATCAGGCTGGAATTCTTCATAGTGTTTAATGTTATCAGGAGCACCAGATGTATACTTAACATTTTTAAAGATCGGAAGTTGAAATTTCGTGAATAAAGTAGATACAAAATTCGAACAAAAATAATTCAGTGAACAAGGGGTCAAGCTTAAAGTGTCACCCTTATTATGGAGTTGTGCAGTGATATACTTCTTTACATAACGTTTACATTTCTGCATTACATGGTACAGTCGGGGAATCAAGTAGCAGAGAGAGAATTAGGTTAAAGGAAAGTATTTCAGTCGAGATTTTGAAATAAATAAGACAACACAGTGATATATCTACTAAAGTGTGTATATATAGCAGTACAAAATAAACTGCTTCATTTTCGTTGTAGACTTCTTTATACATAATGTCTATAAGAGTCTATATAGTCACGAAATAATATAGACCACCATTAAACCAGAACCCCCTAATTTATTCTGGCTCAGTAAGGAGTCAATACTTTTTATTTTTAAAGTTTATTACAATTATGTCCATAAACTTACATTTATTTCAATCATGCCCATAACCTTACGTTTATAATAATCATATCCATAATCTCACGTTTTTTAAATCTTCGATGTTCAGAGCACGATTGGTGTCTCAAATGTGTCGAACATGACATCCATTAGTTCGTCTTCTGGATTATTATTCTCAAAAACATTTCAATATCGTTTTCCCGTATGTTTCATGTGTCATTTGGTGATAACGATGGGGCCCTTTACAATTTAAATACATTTCCCAATCTGTGTATGAGCTCTCTTTGTTTCTCAGTAGGAGTTATTGTTTTTGTACATCGAAATAAAAACTTTCCTCCAACTTTGTAGCGTTCCTTTCTATGACATATTTTCACAGCCTGATTTCGTACGGATTAGCAATACTCTATTAAATACGGTTCTAACATTGCACACATTAATTATGCTTGTGTCAGAATATAGAACATTGTTATTCAGCGTCATCATATATATCTACAACAATTATAGCATGCATTTTTTAAATAGGCTTACACCTCGTTTTGAGCGCTTTTTTAACGTGCCCACGAACCGTTCTGCCTGACAATTGCTTCTCTCATGGTACGGCGCGATCGTTATTTACTCGACTACAAATGTTTGGCATAATAATTAAAACTCTTTTGACTTGAAATGCGTTTCGTGTTCTTATGCAATACAGTTAATGATCCTGAATCGGGTAAACAATTAAATTTAAAAAAAGAATATGTTATTTCTGTGGTTGTGTGTTCGTTACATTTTAATATTTCTACCCAGTCTGAAAAATTGTTCTCTATTATTAGGTAATAGAAACTATCCAGTACGCCAGCAAAATCTATGTGAATCGTAACTCCTTGACCAAGGTCGTTCAGTTTTCGGCCAGGGTCTAAGACTTATAGGAAGTGTTTTCGCTGCCAAAGCACAACGTTAGCATAGTTTCGCCGCACATTCAATGCCTTTGCCAATACCTTTTAAATACACATAGCTTCTCATGAAGCTTTTCATTCTCAAAATGTCCGTTTAACTGACATAAAAGTATTTTAGTATTTTGTGTAATGCTGCAGGAATAACCAGTCTGTCGCCGTGCATGGCAGATTGAATACATTTTCGAGAATATTTTTCTTTTATTTTTTTTATTTTTTATGTTTTTCTGTAGATTGTTGTTTAACGCTTTTTTTTCATTTCTTCAAGTGTTATCGGAAACTCCGTAATGAGGGTTACAGAATGTATGTTTACTTCTACTTCAGTTTGTAGGGAGGAATCAGTATTTTCACGGTCTCAACTTATGTTCGAATAAGTGTAGAAAATCCGTCATCATGACGATTTTTTTACAAAGAGAGAAACGTAGATAATGTCTGTTTGAAGTATTCGTCAGGAATCCCTTTTTACCCATATATCGTAAGCAGCGGTTTATGGTTGATTTTCAACACAAAATGTATTTCATAAACTAATCAATGAAATTAAGTAACTGCAAAAATAATGTCCACTCCATTTTGTCGATTTATGAGACACGTTTTCCCGCAGGTAGTAACGTACGAGAAGCGTGGGTGATAGGTTTTAGCAATTAGTCATCCATTTTGTGTAATATGAAGCACAAGCTTGCACCAGTAGCCACTATAATTCCAACATCTTGATTGCAATCACAATAATTCTGAGGTTAGAATACTTTTTCCTCTTTCAAATGCCTACTAGAATTCTGTCTCCGGACTCGATATTTTTCTTTTAGAGTAGCTGGAAAATTGCATTTCTATTTTTTTGTAGTTGCGTTTTTCACAGACGGCATATTTTGTATCGCACTTACTCACCTTTAATCTGTTTTTCTATCGTATTTATCTATAATCTGACCAATACATATTTGTCATGCGAAGTTCTCAATTCTTCCACTTTAATTTAAATTTGTAGTCCTTGATTCTCCGAAATACTTCGTGTAAATGTGATTCCTTTTGCTCGATACTTTTACTGATCGCTATAATATCAATCCGTTAAGCCTAGTCCGTTAAGCAGTGTGACCACTTCTTGTTTAACATCATTGGTGCAAGCTTAACCCCAAATGTTAATCGATCGAATTTGTATGGTATTCATACAACGTAGATATAAACACTCATCGTATACAAGTATTTTTAGATAAGCATTACGTAAATCAGCATTTAAACAAAATACATGCACGACATATTCTTTACAACTTTTTAAACATTTTATTTTGACAATGTCTGCACCAATGGAATTATCCGCAACAAAAACACGGTTTTGGAGGCAAATTATATTTCTTTAGTTGATCAAATTTGGTTGGAGAATTTATTAATTTATTTGTTAGTTTATTTATTTTTTCATACTTTTTCTAATATGTGGCATTCCGCTTTGCTCAATGTCTATTGAATGTTCGCGAACACTAATAAAACGTTGTCAGTCTTCTTAAATGTGTTGATGCATTCAATCAAGTTTATTCTCTAGTTTATTAAGACACCTTTGTCCGATTTCTGCACACGTATTTTATGCTAAATCGTGTGCGAATATTATACATTTAAAATTGTAAGCTCTCAACTCCGACGGTTTGAAAAATTCGCAGTTTTTTTTGTCTACGCTAGTCAAATTATTTAGTCTTCGCTTTTTTTCCTTGTGAGATTCATACATATTTTGTGAACAAAAGATGTTTGGTACCAATCAAATTAGTAAATGTTTGTATCGTTTTAAAAATAGACGAATTTGGTATGTTCACCTGTACTTAAATTTATTAATAGCAAACAAACCTTTTTTAAAATCAGGCCCATTCGCACGCTTCTATTGTAAATATATTTGTATCGTCTCAAATACGAAGCAAACGTAATTTCGTTTTCAGGATACAACGTAACACTATCGATAGCGCTCCAAATAGCGTTTTGTGTAAATGCACTTTCATCTTAAACATTTTGGCCCCTATTCGATGATTTGTATAATTATTTCTGTTCCTGTTGGTAACAAAAAACATTTCCTCAATTTTTAATTTTCTTTTATTGTTTGTTTCTGAAATGTATTTTCTAGAAAGAGTTGTTCTTGTTTGTGTTTAATGCTGCCCACAATAGCACTGTTGAATTCCTCTATTTTCGTCAATTAAAAAGGCTACCGATGTGTTCGTGTATTTAATTTTAATTTACACAGTCGTAACTTTTCCCATTTGAAAATAAATGTGCTAGAATAAAACAGTAAGCTTATTCAAACGTTCAACTTTTATCTGATTAAACAATAAAAACAACAAAGAAAAACAAATAGAGATCTTGTTTTGTTTACCGTGATCGAACGATTTAAATTTCAAAACTTCGTGTGGAGGAATAACGTGAAATCGTTTTGATTCACTTCAAGAATGAAAACTTTTTGTTTCTATATTCTGACGTTTGGGACTTTCTTTTCGATAATTTTGCACACCTCGTATTTTAAAAATCCGATCAGACTTTTAACTTTTCACTGTTACTGTGGTAATAAATATTTTCCTCGGTGCCACCACCTTAATATTCTTCGAAAATTCAAAATCACCAAATGTAGTTATGGTTATTTCATATCTGCCATATGTCCGAGTTCACGTCGCTAGTGTTGTGTGTAGCATAATTCAAGGTTATGCTGTGTCTAAATAAGTTCGGGTTCCTCGTGATCAGTGTTGTGACATTATAGGGCAGATAATAAATAAGACAAAACAGTAGTATATTCACATCAGTACAGAATAGTATATTATAAAAATTATTATCGTCCTTTATCGCAAGCTCCTATATACAACATGTCTAGAAGAGACAATATAGTCACGAAATAGGATAGATCACCATCAAACCATACCAAGTAGAAAGCTTACCGGCATCTGAGAAACTTTATAGTTAAAGGTTGTGGTTTTATTGATTGTCGGATTTGTCGGGGGTAACTACGTTGAAGGGGCACAAGTGCAACAAATTCGTTGAAACATAAAGTAAACTAAGCATTGGAATTCAATATTGCGGCGATATGACATGTTCTGGAGCTTGGAAGACAGTTTACAGACAATTCCATATGAGGCTTTTTTCTGTAAAAGAGGGGGATACTAGTGATAGTTTAACCAGCCTATATGGCGCAACAATACTCCATTCATGAGCAACTTGTGGCTTCCTACATATATAAGATACTACCAGGCGTGAGAAGTGTTCTAGCTCGGCAGAGGGATACAAACTTCTTTGCAGCAGATTTGACAGTATCTTCTATGTATTTACTCCAATTCACGTTACCATTTAATATGAGGCCGATAAATTTTAATGTTGGACTCTCAGGAAGGGGGGGGGGGCATTATCCATGCCAATTGGTAGTTGGTAATGTTTCTTATAAGTGTTAAAGAGAAGGCAATTGTCATGGTCGCATTAAATGTAACCCTGTATTTTGGGCCCTATTTTACTACATACTGGACGGCATATGCTTAAGATTTAGTCATTTCTTGAATATGTGTGTTCGATTTCCTTTCATGTCGAGAATAGAGCGTGGGGTCTAACCAAATATATCGATCTCGGACGCAATTACACCAGGGAGGTGTGTTTATGAACATCAGAAATAAAAAGGTCAAAGGGTGGTTTCCTGGGGTATACCCTATATATATGATGTTATTTAGATGTCCGGCCATCTAGTACGGTCTGGATATTTATTTTAGCAAAGACAGAGCTGATTATATTAAACACGGGTTCACTAATACCGTACGAATAATTTTCCTTGGGAATATCTTCATGGCATCCCATGTAAAATACTTTTGCTATATACGGCGCTACCACCGTTTCTTCACTTGTTGTATTTAGTGCATCAGATATGCGTTCAGAAATTACTGTTAGGATATCCGCAGTAAAAAAGAGTTGCCTTACTCCATGATGTCGGTCAGGGAGAAGTTTAGCTTTTTCGTAATGGCGGACTATCACTAGATCGATTATTTATTCAAGGATTTTAGCGAAGAGCTGGAGGTTTATGGGGCGATAATATTTTCCGGTCAATTCTTTCACCAGAGATTTTGTGAACTGGTACCACAGAGGCAGATTATTAGCTACTAAGACAGCAAGATTCAGCAATGCCTTTAGTGTAGAGTTTGGAGATGAGAGCCGGCTCAACAGAGGCTTTTTATTATTACTATATGAGGTATAATTCAGTTCTACATGTTTTAGAGGTATAAAGTTATTTTAATGATATCTAGGGCATGGGGATGGGTTATGATCAGATCATTAAGTGTGCTTTATATACGTAGTAGAGAAATTTACGAGACAGTGGTTTCTGTAATCTAAGGTTTAGTCTACAGCTAGGTAAGAAGTTCAGTTTCACCCTTTGTTGTGCAAGCAACATCATGGTGGCTGGATAATTATGTGGCCAAAATGTTTCTCCCTCTGGAAACACAAGTTTACCCACATCCGATATGTGATACATAATTAAATGATTTAGCATAACGTTTTATACTTTTGATCACATTCTTTTATTCTTATTCGGTTATTTTTCAGACTTTTGTCAATCATTTATTTATTATGGCGCTAAAAATCTATTTTTTCTGACAGGCTTACACCAGCGTGGGTTGGACTGTGTATGATGAAACGGAAGTATAGGGTGAACAATTTCGATCGGGAAGTTAGAAGAGGGAGAAGGGGACTTTAATTAGAAAAAGGATGAATTAAAATATATTGAAGCGGAATTACAAGGAGAGGGATTGTGTATAAGGAAGTACACTAAGGTGCGAGTAAAAAGCACGAGCTTTTATGATTAGCAATTACATAATGTTCCTTCAATGAAATCTTACAATCAGGTAACGTTATTACCGCAACAATTTAAAAATGATATTGCAGAGATTATCATTTCTTTTCAATAGTGTATAGCTCAGATTAAATATACGGAAGAAGGAGTTATATTAACATTACATTACAGAATTGCCTAACCTTAGGCTATTACGCTTCAGCAGTTAATTCGATGTGTTCTCATAACAGTAAATAGTAAACTGATGTTGATGCACTAATTTTAATTAATACATTATACTTTGTAATTTAAACTGGACCACTCTGTACTTATTATTATCATATAACGAGATTAATACCCGTCCCATGACGGGTAACATTAATTTATCAAACAGAACAGTTTGCATTAGTTGTACGTCTCATTACAAAGATAAAAATCAATATATAATGCTATTAAACTATATGATCCTTATTCCAATTTGGATTAACATCTATTATATAGTTTTGCCCATAGAGAATATCTAACATTTTCGACTTAGGCTGTGGAATATTCAAAGGATTGTTTTCTTAATTCGCGTCTAATGATTATGGATTAAATTAAATACAAACTTACAAATATATTTTTTTAAATGATAAGTTGTGTCCAGATAATGCACACTAAAATTCATTTTCAAATATCCCGAAGATACTGAAATTTGGAGACTATTTATTCATTGTTGCTAATACCTATTGTGAAACATCTAAAAAATATGGAAGGTATGTGAATTAGTAACGAAGGGCTTCCACCCTAACTGGGCTCCTTTTGCCTGAAATAAAATTAAACTAAACATAGCTGACATTAGTAACATTGCCGACTAACTTCTGTATTAAAAATTCATAATAATCAATTTATCCTAAACATAGAAATATGTATATATATATATATATATATATATATATATATATATATATATATATATATATACACCTAACATTAAATGATAGATAATACAGATTGTATATAAATCGAATACTTCAAATCGTTCAAAGATTTGGTAAAGCGTTTTATTTACATTAACGTAGGCTCATTTTTTAATACCAACTTTGGGCATCTTTAATGGAATATGAATATAGTTGTGTCTCCTTATATTCGTGTTTTTTAATTAAATTATGAATCAATCATTGTAATTATTATTATCTGCCTACTATTGCGTCTATTTCAGTCGCATTCATTATCTGTCTCTCACTGGATTTACGTAATACCGGTTGCGATAAAGTGCAGTTCAAGATTCTTAATCATGTTAGATATTCTTTTGTTGAGAGGCTAATCATTTTACCGAGAGCCACGTATAATTGTAGAGATTTTTGGAATCCATTTCGTGTAGCTGGATTTAATTTACTGTAAACGACATTGAATCTTGCTTACCACGTGAGAGGTAGGGTCATTGCAAGAATAATGTTTGTGGATAAGTTGTGAAGATATGCGTCCTGAGCTTAATGAGATGAAAAATTATGGAAAGAATGAGAGAGGGTATAATACCCAGGGACATATTACTTGATAGAACAGAAGAACACGGCCACACTTAATATTTACAAGGTAACTTTATTTATCTCCTCAGCAATTCAAGAATATTCACAGGGAAAACACAATAAACAGGTGTGTTTATGTTCACTAGCAGGCATAGTTTCAGAGGGCTTCTTTTCCATTACATTTACTGACACAAACTGGTACTTAAGTCTACTCTGTTAGTGTTTCCTATTCTCTTAATCTCTATTACACGACGCGTGATCTATCAAATCGAACCAACGCCCTTGCTATAATTCAAACCCGTTTTCTGTATGTGACAAACACCTATTTCCCTATTAAATATGTATCACCAATTGTTTATAGGAGTAGAATGTATAATATTGTCTAATATTTATTTATGCAAATCTTCTTCTTTCGTTTGCTTCACAGCATCTCACTGTTAGCTCATCAGCTCGGTTGATAAAAGCCATGCTAATGTTTGTTGTCTAGCGCAGCTATGCCGGCTTCGCCGTTGGGTGGTCGATACTTAAAGGCATGACTCGATGATGTGGTCTACTGTCTGTTCAGAGTGACCACAGTCGCAGACAGCCGAATCTCTGGGTCCCCATCCTTTCATGGTCGCGGAGAAACGGCATACACGTGTCCTGAAGCGGTTGAGCATTGTCCACTGCCGGCGAAGGAGGTCCATTTCTGGTAGGTTATCCGGGTCCTCCACAAATCTGTGCAACCTTGATTTATCTGCTGCCTGCCATTCCTCCGTCCAGCAACGTTCCAGACAGATTCGTTTTGTGACGTCACCGGGTGTTGAAAGCAGGAGCTGGTGGGTATGCTCCGGGAATGGGCGTTGTGACTTCAGGCGAGCTTGTGGAGGGGTCTGTGTAAGGAGCTTGTGGAGGAGGTGGTCCTCATTGATAGTGGCCTTTCTTGACAGTGCAAAGAAAGCCGCCTCCCGGCGAAGGGTTGGTGGGGCGATGACGGCGAGCATCGGTAGTTGGTGGATTGGTGTGGTGCGCAAGCAGCCAGAGACTGTGCGTTGAGCGTTACGTCCAGCTTCTTGGTGTGGGAGCTCCTGCACCAGGCTGGGGAGCAGTGCTCGGCGGCGGAGAAGACCAATGCCTGGGTAGATATGCGCAGTGTCTTGGTTGAGGCACCCCAGGTGGTACCAGCTATGTGGCCTGTTAGAGCGACACGGGCCGATGTCTTGGCAGACAGGTTTTCCAGGTGTTGCCGGAACGTCAGCGTGCGATTAAGCTTGACCCCGATGTACGCCGGGGCAGCCTGAGAACTGGAGTCTTTTGTTGTCAACTATGATGTGACACGGTCTGGGCATCTCGTACTCAGACCGTGTCACAAACGAAGAAGTTCGCGCGCTCATCAACGCAAATCTGAACAACTACGAAGATTTGCTGACAACTGTAAAAAAAAGAAAGCTTGGATGGTATGGTCACGTGACAAGGGGCAGCGGTCTCTCCAAAACCATCCTGCAGGGAGCAGTGCAAGGCAAGAGAAGGAGGGGTAGACAACACAAAAGATGGACGGACAACATCAAAGAGTGGACGGGCTACAACTTCGCTACAACCCAGTCCATTGCCCATGACCGTCAGAAGTGGAGACAGCTGGTGTGGAGTTCATTGGTGCAGCGCCCCTACGACCCAGGAGGGGGTTAAGGGACCAAGTCAAGTCAAGTCAAGTCATGATGTTAAGTTCGTGGTTTGACTCTTGGTTGTTTAAGTGGTATGCGGTGGATGTGGTCTTGACCCTGGAGAGCTTAAGGCGCCAATTTGTCAGGTAGCTTGACAGGGTGTTCATATCAGTCGTAAGCCCCAGTTCGATCGTCTCCCAGTTCTTGTTAGACAGAAGGATGGCTAGGTCGTCAGCGTATCCATATTTCTTGCACAGCGTGTCTGGGAGGTCGTAGATGTAAATGTTAAACAGCATTGGGGCAAGTACAGAGCCTTGTAAGACAGCATTTCTGAGCCGTCGCAGCCTGCTGTGTTGGCAGTTGCTGGTGTGAAGGGTGAAACTGCGGTTGGTCAGCATTTCCATGATGAAGTCCACCATGTGTCGGTCCGGGATTGTCTGTAGAAGCTGTAGGTGGAGTCCACAGAGCCAGACAGTATCGTACGCTGCTGTGAGATCGAGGAGAACGATGCCTGCTTTCTCACGTCGTTGGAAAGAATGCTCGATATCTTGGGTGAGGAGGGTTACCTGGTACACGGTTGACCTTCAGTGGTGGAAGCAAGCTTGCTCTTTTGGCAGTATTGGGTCGATCACTGGATTGAAGCGCGCATGAAGGAGACGATCCATGCTCTTGTATGACAAGCAGAGGAGGGCGATGGGGTGATATCTTTTTGGGTCATCCAGCGGTTTGTTAGACTTCGGGAGAGCGATGACCTTGGCTTGTCGCTATATCTTCCGGAGCTTGGACGTGCGGAAGCAGAGGGAGCAAAAAGATCGAAGCCACTCAGTGGCCTTGCTACCCTGGTGAAGGATGTACTCAAAATGGATGTTGTCGGCCCCAGCTGCTTTGTGTGGCTTCAGGTGTTTGATAGCCGATTTGATCTCGCCCTTGTGAAGTCTCCAGAGAGGTTAGCATCAGCACTGTGGGCCCTGCGTAGGTCGTTCACTTCGCTGATAGTCTTCCTGGTGAACGCCTTGTCAGGATTGGGGAACCTCCCGTTGGTGATCTACTGGGCGGCAATGGCGTCGGCAGTGATGGGGCACGGTTTTGGTTTTGTTTCCTGGCCTGTCAGCTTGTTGATGGTCTGCCATGCTTGACGGCTGGACTGAGTGAAGTCGATTGATTCGATGGTCTCGGTCCACCTCTCTCTCTCCGTTTGTTGTTGAGGCGGGTCATGAGATCTGTGGCAGCTTTGGCCCTATCGGCCTTGGTGTTGGCCTCGTTATGGGCGTGCAGGAGTTGTTTGCATACGTTGTCCCAGCAGGGTACATAGTTCTTTCGGACTCCCCGTGGGGCGTGTTTCTTGGCGGCGGTTGTAGGCCTCGTCTATATTTGATGTGGTAGGGACTGCCAATAATTCAGCTGCAGTGTTGGTGCTGCACATGAATTCCGACCAGTTGGCTTTGCGGAAGTTCCACCTTCGGACTGGTGTTCCGTCCGTCGGCTGGCTGAGCGATAGTATTGTGATAAGTGACGGACGATGTTGTGAACGAAGGGATCGGTCCAAGATGCGCCGTACAGAGTGTGGCTCTTGCCCGATGACTTTGGCAAAGGCCAGGTCTGGGTTAGTCTCGGTATTCCAGCGCCTGGAGGCAAATGAGTGGGGCTCCTACGGGTCGAACAGAAGCACGGCATCTACTGTATATGTCCAGTCTGCCAGGTACGCGCTGTCTGGGTTGGTGTACTTATAGCCCCAGTCAGTGTTCCAGCAATTGAAGTCACCTGCATCCACCACAGGGGCTGGGGCATCTGGCAGCGAGCCTGGTTGTAGTCTGCTTGGTGGTGGCTTGTAGACATTTACGATAGTTGTCTTTTGCACATTAGTGGCGGCCCACTCAACCTCGGCATTGAGGGCGCACTGACGAGCTGGTGACCAGGGTACGTCGTCTCTGATGAAGGTTGCCAGGCCGTGGTTTCTGCTCCTGGTGTGACCGGCTATGAAAATAAGAGTATTTTATTACTGCAAGCGTTATATCCTTAGCTAGTGTTCTGAACAATAACAGCCTTATAGTACTACACCAGGAATGAAAACGGAACACACTATGTTCTCAAATTTTTTCTGTTTCGTTTTTATTTTGTTTGTCTATTTGTTTTAATTTCTGAAGCTGGCGTCACCTCATCACTTACTATTACTTTATTTGTTTTTAAGTAATGCTTCATCATTTATTATTTAGCGTCATAATCAATATTTTATATTCGATACGTATACTTAAGTTGCCCCTACTAATTACGCATTATTAGACTCTTATTAGCGTACAGGGAAGATGGACAAATAATATATGATATTTGAAACATCGCTTACCATAAATGTGTGATTTTCATGAATAAACCCTCAAATGTAATGTTGGAATTACATAAACGGATATCTCGGTCTATTTAGCAACGTTATGTTCCCCCCTAACACTTTTTATTCTATGTCGCAGACGTTATAAGCTAGAACCTGCATCGATTCGTGGAAATAGTCCTGACTTACTTACCGCCGAAATAAAACTTTCGTGTTTGACCGGCGTGTAAAATCTGTATGTAAGTAAAAACAAGTATATGATTGAAAAAGAGTATTTATGTGTATCCTCTACGTATAACCAGCATGCTTTGCCATAAATAAAAGATGACTTTAATAGAAGTCGCCAGAACGCGTTTTAGAACTCGAATGAGTAATATCATTAAGATATAGACATCAGTATTGAAAACTGTTGTTCAAGAAAAGTATAACTTATCAAGAAACTTCCTGTAGTGAGTACATTGTTACCGTGATCAGTGTTACAGCCGGTGTGGCTTTGCAAACGTTATTACGTGATTGAAATCTAGTGGTAAACATGGTTTTGTATTGCATACAGGGTCACCTTAGAAAAGTATACAACGCAACAACGTCTCAGTTGCGAGCACATTGTTTCCATCGATAGACACCATTTCCGTCTTTTTTATTTGTTCATTCAAACCATCCTTTAATGTTGTTCATAAATAATAAGTCCTTTATAAACAACAGTATTAGTTATTTTTACTTACTTCGTTGGTAATTTAGGTAATATGTGATTCACTTATCTTGTTTTAACTTCTTTGTTCACCAGGGTTATCATAGCGTTTGTTCCGACGTTCGACAGTTTTGGTAGCGCAGGAAGATCATGCGAGGTAAATAAATTCCAGAAAAAACTAACATCAATAAGTCACTGGGTTTGTTCTGAGGAGACTGCTATCATTTAGATTAAATAAATTAGCGTATATGTCCCATTTAGCATAATGATAAGATCGTAAACTTATGAGCCGGAAGACCAGAGTTACATCGTCGATAGAGTCATACCCAGGTGTCACATAATTGTACTTCATTAATAGTACGTTTTAAACACTCATCATTATAAAAAGTGAAGGAAGGATAAGCGAGGAAATCCATTGAAGGCGTGATATACTCCGCTATATCTCGGTGTAGTTGTTAGACTACTGTGACTTACTTATTTAATAGATGCGTCGGATACAAGTCATAAAAATAGATCAATACGCTTTTCCAGAATGTATGAACAACTGGAGCACACTATAACTCACAGTTCATTTGGCAAATAAGTTTCCCAGATCTAGCGAACCAATTATTTTAGATCACCGTTTATGATACGAAAAATTTTATGCAATTTTCTCAACATAAAAGTATTCGGCAATTTTCCAGTGACTCGACCTATAATGATTATAAACTGCACTGTCGGTATAACTATCAATCTATCTGCATTAAGTACAAACAAACCTAGTAAATGTTCCTTTACTAAACTGTAGTAGTTCATATTGTTAGCAGACTAAAATGGTGCCTATTAAGAGAGACGTTACATGGAGTCATTCATTTTTCCAAAATCAAACACAAAACATATCACTTTAAGTTCTGGCCTTGAGTAAGGTTGACCCCATTTAAAGAAAGCATTTCAGAAAGCAAAATGTTAGTATCGCAATATTTGCAATCTCATACAGAAATAATTTTCACCCTTTAATTACTATATTTTGACCTCAGCTTTTTATTGTTTTATCTGTAACAACAGACGAGGTCAACTCGCCTTTTTATGCGTTAAACGTACAGAAGTGGGTTGACTCCGTCGGTCGTATGCGATAAGCGTTTTTCTGTACGAGATCAAAAGAGTAGGGCATATAATTACAGAAGGAAAATAATAAATACATAGCGATTCGATATCAGATCAAAAGGCGGGAAATAAGGGACAAAAGAGCGAAACAAAAAGTGATACAATATGAAGAAGAAAAAAACAAAGTCTTATAAATGCCTATTGTAATGGTGTTAGAAGAAATGAACGCATTGATTGAAAGTGAAGCTGTTGGTCTTTTCGCAACCGATATACCGAAGCCGAAAATATGCAGGAACAATGGCTGAGTTCTTTGAAGAGTGAAGCTAATTTTTCCTGCATTTTTCATATCGTTTTGATTGTCTGCTTATTTTGATTAATCGTTATGTTTCATGTTTCATGTTTATGAATCATTGAACTCTTAATCGTAAAAGCATCAAAAATAAATTATTTGCAGACCGTATTTAGGTGTACAACTAAACTGTGATATTTATATATGCATGCACACATTCTTTCCTGGTTAACAAAAGTGAAACAAAATACAGTAATAATTATTTCTCTAGTAACCGGTCGTGAACCCCCAAATAGGAAACATTTGGAAAATATGCAACCCCCGATAATTTCTAGTACACGGATTCCTACTCTTATCCGGAGCCTTAATCGATATCATTATCCAATCTTCTCAGGATCGGTTAGTGTAGTCTAAGTTTCATTTGCAGATACAGAAAGATACACTATCAATGTATTATAAATTTTAAACTTCAGGGACTTTGATATGTCCTTACTGCTCCATATCTTTTCCTATAGGCACTTACATGCAGTTGTCGCTATTCCTATTATTATGATTATCTCATATGAGGATCCTTGAACACTTAAGTCAAGAAACATAAACTCCTGTCATTTCCAACCGTTGTGTTGTCTATTGAGATATTATCTCAGCCAAATTAAAATATTTAGCAATTGCCACGTGTTAATTCGATTGTGATTCAAGTACAGAAGTAAACTGCTAAGACTCATTGAAAACAGCGGCAAGCAACGTAGTGTCGTCAGCGTAACACATATTAGTAGATATCATTGTTAAGCACCAGTGTTGATTACAGACTTCCTAATACTTTCATCACAAATTCCAATAAAACGTTGAAGAAGGCAGGAGATAATAGACTACCTTGGTGTTACACTACAACCATGCATTTTGTTCTCTTTTGTGAATTGAAAAGATAAATTGACATTCGCAAAGAAGTGTCTTATCCAATGCCTGCAGTGTTATACCTGTGGCGGTTCTAAATATGTCCTCTCCATTTCTGAAGGGCAATAGTAAAATGAATGTGTTTTCTTACTTTGTCATGCCGGATATATCCATGTTACGAGTCTGTGTTCATGATGCATAAGGTCTTTATTTCGCAGAACATTAGTAGTGTATCACTTTATTACTTATCTAAAAAGTCATACAAATATGACCGCTAGAAAACACTAACGCAACTAATTCACATAAACTAAGCGAGATACACACATATTAATCTTTATTTGTACAAGCTATCATAGATCCTAGAATATGAATTCATTTAATTTAGTATCTCTGTTTAATATTCAGTTCGTAAATGTTTCTAGATAATTTTAACTTCGTTTTATTCGAGTAAATTTTAACATAAAGCATTTAGAAGCTCGTCTTCGCCAACATTTTAAAATACTCTCGAATACATTTTCAAAACAATATTTATCTTTGATCTTTTTGGATCATTGTTTTCTCGACTCATTTGGCCATGCATAGTGGGGTAAAAGATACTTGACTTTGGTTTGTTTTATTTTGGGTTCATCATTATTGAACAATTCTATTATATATTGTTTGTATTGTATTGATAAGGAAATAGTGTTCAGAAAAAAGTTTTACACATAATTTGATTTGCCATACATTTTAATTGTACTGAGTTATAATATATTAGGTATATTTAACTCTATATAAAAACATCTGGCTTAACTGGGCCACCAGGGATTCTTAGTTCCCTAAAGTTCTATATAGCATTAATTTTATTTTTATTACAAAAATTGCATGTAATTTACGATCTCCTTGTCATACAACTTAAGTTATTGTTATTGAGCAAACCCTTCCCATATATATATATATATATATATATATATATATATATATATATATATATATATATATATATATATATACACACATATATATATATATATATATATATATATATATATATATATATATATATATATATATATATATATATATATATAAAGAGGGTCGTACAGTATTAGTGCAGTTCCAATCAGAGAAAAGTGTATATGTCAAGGAGTAAGGCTTCCAACATTTATAAAATGTTTTTTTCAACATTTATTTATTATTTTGTAATTTTATCATTTCATGATTTTATCATTTTATATAACGCGTGTCGAGCGTGGTGCGCTCTCCTCAGATATGTAAATCCATTTGAAAAAATATATTTCGATTCGAAATAACGCTATTTATAAATCCATTATTAACAGGGGGCTTTGTTATCTATTTTGTACTTTCACCTTACAATTTAAAAAACAAAAGATATCTTTCAATATATAACAATAAAATACAGTAACACGAAATTACATAATCATCGATGCAATAATTTATATCAACCTTATGGTAGTGTCAACCATCCAAGTTAAATGATTACATTTTTAAAAATGGTATATATATATATATATATATATATATATATATATATATATATATATATATATACATTCCCGAAACAGATTTTCATGGTAAACAACTGATGATCCCTTAAATAATGTTAGAAGCAAACTAATATAATAACTGTAAAAATTAAATTGACATACATGAGTGATTTTCCACTGAACGACTTCGGACTTAAGGTTTATTTTGTTTTGTTTTTTTTCCGTATATAGTTTTAATGGTTTAGATACTTCCGAGACTATATATATATATATATATATATATATATATATATATATATATAGAGAGAGAGAGAGAGAGAGAGAGAGAGAGAGAGAGAGAGACAGAGAGAGAGACAGAGAGAGAGAGAGAGAGTACTTCTGCAGTTTAAGGACCGTGCTATTTTTAGATATAATTGTCAAGTTGAATTCAAATTTTAAGATATCTTTTGTTTTTAAAAAGTAAGGTGAAAGAAATAATAGCGTTCTTATTTCAGCCCGGTCCGTAAATATATAAATATCTATCTATCTATCTATCTATCTATCTATCTATCTATATATATATATATATATATATATATATATATGGATAATTCTAGGTAAGTTGATAATCCACAGCTTAAAATCGTTAGAATTCTTACTGAGTTTATATTGTAGTGTTCAATAATGAATACAGATATTATATCATACACGTTTTATTTATACAAACGTTTGGCTACATATGAGGACACATTTCAACTGAAGCTTTTGCCAGTAACCTTAGTTTGAACAAATGATTATTTTTCGGCCTTAAGATACTAAGTTTGCAAAAGTTTTAGTTGAAACATGTTTTGTAATGAAACCATCATAAATACACATCATAATAATGCCAATATAGTGAAAATACTTCTGATTTTTTGGAAATTTTAATAAGAGATATTATAACTCAATTAATAAATATTCCCCAAATTGCTATCTGTTTTGGGTATTTTAAAGTATATATATATATATATATATATATATATATATATATATATATATATATATATATATATATATATATATATATATATATGTGTGTGTGGGTGTGTGGGTGTGTGGGTATTTTTCTAAAATACCTTATAACAACTACGAATAACATATTTATTTTTTAAAGAGTTATTACACACTTTTCTCTATGCTAAGGCATATGAAAAATACCCTTTTGCAATTCTAAGACAGGTAAGATCCAATTTCCATATCAGAGTCGTGGAGTCTATCTATATTCATACAGGCAGGTCTAACATATATAATCAAAATTGCTGGCCTTTTTCGTTGAGACGTCGACGGCATATTGATGCAGCAGATCTTTTCTGGGATGCGCTTTTATTTACATATTTGGAATTTCACGTATCCCATGTGGTAAGAGTGTTTTCATTTATATGTTATACGTATACGACGTAAAAATACGTACTTGAGAAAAAATAGAAATAATCAATTGTATTTTTATTTGAAACTTTAATTTTATCTCATAAATATATATATAATTATATATATCTCATAAATATATATATATATATATATATATATATATATATAAAAAGAGAAATGAATATAATAATATTTGTAACTATATACACATATATATGTTACTATGTATACTCATTTAGAGACAGATTGTTTCATTTACCAGATTACTCAACCAAGAATCATCAGGGGTGTGTGTCGTCATCTACGGGCAGTGTTCGCCTGTATGAAAAGCTCTTCAGTTGATTTAGATTAACTGATGTTTAAAACCAAAGATGAACACCCAATCGTTAGGTCAACATTTTAATTTTCTATCCGTTACATCATAAATAAAAGCCACGACAGAAAAAATATATCTTAATTATTACTTGGAAAAAAGGTCGGATCATTCTACCGCTCTAGAAAGTACCTGACACCATATACAATCATCTACTTATATAAGAGTCAGATACATCCATCGTTAGCTTTATGAAACACCCTCGACATGATTCCAGTTTTGTTTCATCTTTGTTAGAAATTCACATCGATAACTCATCTCTCTTCCACTACATCACTTAATGTACATAACGCGAAAGGAACTTTTTCATTGACAAACACTCCTGGCAAGGGTTTCCCGTCTATGTAACATTTTACCGTAGAATTTCCTCCGTACTTATTAGGAGTTGGTCATCTTTAAATCGAATGTGAAAGCTTGTTGTCGCGAAGAGCTCCATAAGCAAACAAACGCAGTTCATACCAATTGTTCAATGTTAGTATTCCTATAGCTTTTTCTTATCTTTTGCCTGGCAACATATCACCGTCTAATTAACCCATAGCTTTGAGTAGCTTTTTTGTATTGATAAGTTGTTATCAAAATAATAATAATAATGATAATAATAATGATGATAATAATTATAATGATGATGATAATAATAATAATAATAATAATAATCATAATAAAAATGCAATAGCAATATGGAGTGTCTTAAATACACACTAATTCCTAATTCTATTAACACATTAGTACATAAAAATATCATCTCATATATATATATATATATATATATATATATATATATATGTGTGTGTGTGTGGGGGGGGTGTATCGAATAAACTTTGTACCGAACATGATTGAAAATAGGTAAGCGTTAAGTCAATACAGTGTTTTGAATTTACTAATAATCTATTTCTTTTTCTTTCAGCTTACGATATATATATATATATATATATATATATATATATATATATATATATATATATATATATATATATATATATATATAAAGGAGAAATATGAAACTAAAAGTGAGCTTTTAGTAAATAGAACCTATAGGGAAATGGTTTAATCTCAATATACGAGATAGAGCAATTATAAAGATAGATGAACGAAGAATGATAAACATGTACGGATGTCCAGATCAAGTTACACCTTCGATTATCCAGTGCAAGGTATATTCTGTAATAACATTATGATTATTATTCTTTCCTTAAGCCAAAGCTTTTCAAAGATCGAGCTCTTATCATCAGAGGAATTATACAGATAGATAAGTGTGTAGTATGAAAACCGACATTCAACATTTGAAAAAATATATCATTAAGAAAATGGAGGGTGAAAAAAAGTTCGTGTAAAAAGATATAGGGTTTGTCCAGACGGAAATTGTCCGTTGTTAAGGTGTTCAATGGAAGGAGATTTAGATAGAGTAGAAATGGTTTCGTAGAGGAAGCATAGGAAAGTGCTCAAAAAGGAAATAAATCTAATAGTGAGATGTTGACTTCAAATCGTAGATGGAGCGCACTTAAACGGAATTAAAATGAAGAAATCGGGTTATTTTAGACAATACTTCCTGGCCTGAATTAGAATCGTAAACGAATGACATCAGCAGTGAAATATTGAGGCTGTTCTGAGAAAAAGTCATAAAGTTAAAAACAAGGTCAAATTAGGAGGTGGGTTGGAATAGAGGAAGGTAAGGCAGAAGGTGGGAGGGTTAGTTGAAATAGCCATGACAGTTGCTGGAAGTGAATAAGGAGAGTGGAGGAGGGGTTCTGGTGATAAGGTTATTTTTGGTATATACTTGATCCGATGCTAGTAGGAATTTGGCCGTAGGTGAAGAATTAGGTCATTTCGTGTATATATTATTTGAAAAAGAAGAGAGGGGCCGTGATTAAATCGGGTTTTGAGCGAAAGACAAAAATAATTTCGAAAGTTGAAAAAAGTGTCCGATGAGAAAAGTTGGGGTTCCAGTGAATGGAAATCTGTAGTTTAAATGTTGAAAATGTACTAAGCCGGGCAAAGACATAGTGTTACATAGTTAAACAAGTTTTAAGTACTAAATAGTTTAAAACGGATTCCCAGTTTGTTAAGAATATAATTAAATAAGACAAGCCCAAAAGTAAAATTAGATAATTAAATAAAAATTTAAAAAATAAATAAGTAAAACAAGTTCAATGTGTAGTTAAACATTAAGCCTGTCCCACTCAATCAAATAGAAATTTAGGGTTGGGGATAAAGCTGGAAATAAAGTTAGACCGCTTGTAAGAATTGATTTCTGTTATAAGTATTATGCGGTAGGGTTGCGTTAAATCATGTGAAATTTAAATGTATTACTAGTGCGTTGAAGTTATAAATAGCTTCATAAGTGGAAGCAAATGGACCAATTGAAGAAGTAACCTAGGAGTGAAGTTAAAGGTGAGATAGATGGAATCTACGATGAAGATATTGTCGGTGGATAAGAGCATATACAGGGTCAATGGAGTCGATACAAGGGAGATCAAAAATAAAAAGCATAACTAGAAATGGAAGAGTGTATGTGAAAGTTGGTGAATAGAATAAAAAAGAAAAAGAAAAAGGAAAAAGGAAATAGGTATAATAGTGTAGATAAAGAATAATGGTATTGAAGTTAGAGCGGTTAAGGGTCGGTGTTGTGTAAGAAGAGTGATGTTAGTTTTCAATTTACAATAAGTGTTATGGGTAAATATAGTTATTAGGTGTACTAGGGAGGATATGTTATGTTGTTGGGATGGTTATTTGTAAGTGTGGAGGAGTTAAGAATAAAAGATTAACAAATTAACAAATTATAGCATTTAGAAATTTGTTTGATACTAGAAAAACGGTTTATTGCTGGGAGGAGGGGTATCAGAGCGATTAAGGAAATTAATGTATTTAAGTGTTATGCTCTTATTCACCGACAATATGTTCATCGTAGATTCCATCTATCTCACCTTTAACTTCACTCCTAGGTTACTAGGTCATGGCTATTTCAACTAACCCTCCCACCTTCTGCCTTACTGTCCCCCTTTTCCACCCACCTCCTTATTTGACCTTGTTTTTAACTTTATGACTTTTTCTCAGAACTGCCTCAATAATGCACTGCTAATGTCATTCGTTTACGATTCTAATTCGGGCCAGGAAGTATTGTTTAAAATAACCCGATTTCTTCATTTTAATTCCGTTTAAGTGCGCTCCATCTATGATTTGATCTCAACATCTCACTATTTGATTTATTTCATTTTTGAGCACTTTCCTATGATACCTTCACGAAACTTTCTCTTCTTTACCTAAATCTCCTTCCATTGGACACTTACCAACGGACAATTACCGTGTGGACACACCCCATATCTTTTTACACGAACTTTTTTTCACCCTCCATTTTCTTAATGATATATTTTGTAAATGTTGAATTTTGGCTTTCATACTGCCAAATAATATATCTGTATACTCCTCTGATGATAAGATTTCGATCTTTGAAAAGCTTTGGATTAAGGAAAGAATAATAAACATAATTTTATTACAGAATATACCTTGCACTGGACAATCAAAGTTTGAAATAAATCTGGACATTCGTACATGTTTATCACTCTTCGTTCATCTATCTTTATATATATATATATATATATATATATATATATATATATATATATATATATATACATGATATGTGTATGTACTAATGTGTGAATTGAATTATTTGTCGCTCCTAGAAAAAGTAGAGCACTGTAAGTGTAGTATTAACACAGCATGACGTCACTAGCTATAAAATGCACTGTTCCTTCCCTTTAAAAGAAGTAGAACGCTCTAGACGTTAAGCCCGCCCATAAAGTGTTAAAATTATCACCGTTTATTCGCTATTTAAAATTGACCGAGTGGTAAAGACATAGGATTTTAGTTGAACACCCTTGTAATCCGGGGTTTCTAATCGCATGACCGGTTGTGAATAGTCATATCTGTATGCTGATTAGTCCCGATTAAAAAAGGACGAAACGTATACGTAATTAGATAATAAACAATAACACATATTTATTATTATTTGTCGCTCCTCGAAAAAGTAAAACACGGTAAGTGTAGTATTAACACAACATGATGTCACTCGCTTTAAAATGCATCGTTCCTATCTTTAAAAGAAGTAGAACGCTCTAGACGTTAAGCCCGCGATAAAGTGTTATAATTATCACCGTTTATTCGCTATTTAAAATTGACCGAGTGGTTAAGGCATCGGATTTGAGTTGAAAACTACTTAAATCCGGGGGTTCGAATCGCATGACCGGTAGTGAATAGTCATATCTCTATGCTGATGACTCCCGATTAAAAAGGACGAAACGTTACGTACATAGATAATAAACAATAACATATATATATATATATATATATATATATATATATATATATATATATATATATATATATATATATAGAGAGAGAGAGAGAGAGAGAGAGAGAGAGAGAGAGAGAGAGAGAGAAGAAAAAAGAGTGATAAATATGCGAAGATTGTCCAAATTTATTTCAAATTTCAATTGTTCAATGTAAGGTGCATTCAGTAATAAACTAGTGTGTATTATTCTTTCCTTAAGCCAAGGCTTTTCAAAGATCGAAATCTTATCATCAGAGGAGAAATACAGATGGATAAGTTGGCTTTCGAAAAAAACAAAGTGCAAATATTTGAAAAATATAAAAATTATTATTAAAAATTATTAAAATAATTTTTGATAAAAAACCTATTGAATTAAAATAAAAATTTCCGTGAAAAAGATATGCAAATTGTCCGGGTGGTAAATTTCCGTTGAAAAGAAGTCCGGTGAAATTGTAGAATGTGAAGAAAAACTCTTTGCGTGGGAGCAGATTGGGGTAAGTGCTCAAAATGTAGGTAAGTCCAGATGTACTTAAAGGAGGTTGAGAAGAGGAAAACAGGCCATTTTTTTATGTACTTCCAGGGCCAAGTAAAAACAGAAGGATCTCATTCAAGGTTTAAATCCGAATGGGACAAAAAGGCAAAATTGTTAAAGATTTGGGGTTAGGGGGGTGTTTATTAGGT
>OY744530.1:57002038-57077038 GCA_963556195.1 Sepiola atlantica
CAAATTTATCCTCGAGAACTCGACGCGTTCTTGCTTCTGGAAAGGTGTGAGAAACTTGTGAATCTATCTTGTAGACACATTATGCATATGCAAATGGTCATGAATGATAGTTTTAACAGACTCTGTACTAATCTTAACTTCTAGGGTTATTTGGCGAATAGTAATGCGTCGATCTTCCAAAATGGCAGCCTCAACTTGACGGGCAGATGCCACATCAATGGCAGGATAGGGACGACCAGATCTGGGAGCTGTTTACACAGACTTCAAGCCATGTTTGAATTCACGATGCCAGTGTTTCACAAAGGCCATATGATGGGGCATCATCACTATAAGTTACTTTAATTTCATCAAAGTCTCCTTTGGTGTGCGTTCTTTTGAATACAAAAACCGGATCACTGCGCGACACTCAACTGGCTCCATTTCACACTTCACTCAGTTCAAACACATGTAAATCAGAAACCACAAGTAGTTCAGGACTGTATTTTGCAACATAACCCGTACAGATATAAATCATTACACATGCAAATTTCATCTAGATAAGACAACTGGAATTGTGTCAGGGGCATTACTCATTGAACGCCCCTCGTATATATGTAGTTTTCGGCGAATCATAAAAAGTATTACATGTGTCTTTAAACTGTACCTACATTCATGAGGTTGCTTACAGATATAGCTTGCGTATATTTGTATTCCATTTAATGTAACCTATTCAGATTTTAAAATACTAGCTCCGAAATCACATATATAAACACGCTAATTATATATATATATATATATATATATATATATATATATATATATATATATATATATATATATATATAAAGAGAAAATAGTAGTTTAGTTGAAGTATTACTGGGATTTGTACTACATGTATAAAGAAGGCTGAAGACAATGCAGAGAGCCGGATTGATGAGAAGCTGGAAAGAACACGAATAAACAATCGAAGAAGAGGTCACAACTATCTATTTCTTTTTTTTTTCAATCTTACATAAGCAGCAAATATGGTGTTAGCTGTGTGTGATTCCCGGATGATTAGAAATAATTTGATATTTGCGGAAAATATTCCCCTTGTAAGAAAATGGGCAGAAAAGAAAAGGGCGACTGTGTGGAATTTACCAAAGGGGGTGCCAGCAAGTAGAAATGATAATAGACTAGTCCCACAAATTTATATTTTAGTTTTTTTAGTGAGAAAGTAGTAGATATACAAATCGAAAAGAAAGCTGGCACATACATGTTAATACTTGAGTTAGTTGACAAATAGTCGTATACATAAAGACAGAGGCAGGTAACATTTACAGAAAAACAGATGAACAGAAAGCAGCACAGATACAGTGAGAAGTAGCGAGCGTGAAACTTAGACAAGCTAAAAGAAAGGTTGATGACTTCTATCACGCTTTTCTAATGTATAACTATTGTTAGGGTTACGATAATTATTATATAGTTAAGGTTTGAAGTATTCTAATCATGCCGCTTTTGGATTTTCCTTGTTTGTTATTTGAGAATGACTTTTGCACAGAACTCATGAAAATCGGTACACTAGCTTGTCAGGTATGCACAGAGTTCCTGTTGGTCACAGCTATTCTGTAATCCTGTAAAACTTCGGTTTTTTTACAACCAACACCGGAAGCAGCCAATTAAACAGGAATTATTTCCCGATCTATCCTGGAAAAAGGAATGGTATATGTACACGTACATGGATTATAAATCCCCATTGGCACAGGCTAGCGATGCCAAGTACAGTCATTAAAATACTATTACACTATGACAGCAATTGAGGGATTTCTCAGATCGAGATCAATATCAAAACAATCATAATTACATCAATTGTTAACGCCACCATGCGTAAATATTCGAAGTTTACTTTCCATCTGGCATCCACTCTTTTCTTTAATTTACTAATCTCGATATTATTCTGTGTCTTAAAATCGCTTAACATTGGATCATGTGTATATCCCAGCTCTTATTATAGTGGAGGATAGCTCGTTTATTGTCTATCTGAATATTAAACGTATTTTACGAATCCGATCAGATGAATAATTTTTTAAAACGGCACATGCCAATCCTCAAAGATTTACTAATTATTAAACCGTTAACAAAATGTATTATATAATATTACGTGTTTTTCACTGTTTCAATATAGTTATGTCTAAAATATATATTCCATTTCACGGAACAATATATATATATATATTCTCTTCCCTGCAGACTGTTTCACAGAGAAGAGAGTTTGCGAGTTTACTGTATAGTTATGTTCATGGTAGCATCTGAACTCCAATATCTGACCACAGTGTATAACATTAACAGCAAGTAATCGCCTGTCTGTAACAACGACAAAGAACATTTATTACTCTCATTACAAAAACAAACAAACGGAGCTTCCACGGAAAAGTTCTTTTTCTAGAACATTTGATCTGTGGGACAAGATACCACAAGTCTATCATTCAATCGACTACAGAATGGTCGTCTTAAAGTCTCATGAAAACGAATACTTGCCGAGCCGTCCTCTTGGAAAATCCAATCCGCTTTCCAATCCGCGCACTGTTTAAAATACTTAAATAAAGTTTGGTGTGAGTATATGTACAGGATTAACTTTTGACACTAAATATTAGACCAACTCTAAATTTACAACATAGATGAAAGGCATCAGGATAGGTAATGCGGTCTATATTTACTTTCATGTATAGGGAGGCAAAGAGGAGGTTTAAACATTCGTAAACATTTCAGGAGTATTATATGGACACAACCGCATATTTAAAAATGTATATATTAAACATTTTTATTAAATTGTATCTATAGTAATAAGGCACCAATTCAGTAATATTTGTTTAATTTCATTTTAAGACCCGTTAAGCTGAAGCTTTAAATTTTAGGCATGTTCTAGAATATTAATCATCTGATGTATTTTGATCTAATTTGGAATACTTGTATATCTCTCGATTTATATGAAGTTAAGTAAGTGTATATGCTTATGTATTTCTATCTACAGGATTTCCGCAACACTAATTATCCAACTGTAGAGAATTTTAGAAAAACAGTTTCTAAGCGTAAGGGTAGGCAACGTGAGATATATTTACTTAAACTAGTCTTGTGTAAACGGGGAAAATAAGAGTCAAACCTCTATTGAGAAAATTCAGACACTACTAGTTTTTGCGAAATTTTATCAAATTGTGTATTAGACCTCAATTAAGAATATTCCCTAAATGTCAGTTTATTTGGAGTATTTTATAGAGTTTTCAAATCGAATTATATGAGTATTACCTTTCATTTGAAAATATAAGTACTTCAGAGTTTGATTGTCAGTAATAAATACTAATTATCTAACCCTCCCTAAACTTCTATTTCTTCTTAAGACCTTTATAATTCAAACCTTAACTTTTACCATTTCCTAGAATTCAAATCATGGAATAGAATTTTACCAAATTTGGAATAAAATTTCTACACGTAATGTTTACAGGCATAATATTTTTATTTTTATTATCGTAGGGAGATACAACAGTTATACGAAAATGTTATGTTCGCAAAATTTATTCTACCCGTCCTGGGACGGGTATTCTTCCATTACACAGATCACCCTTTCACCTCTCTTTCATTAAAATTCGCTCATAGAAAGTATATTCTTATATTTGTAGATGTAAATTCAATAGAATACGTGTCTGATATATGTGTGATTATTTAACTGCCTCCCAAGTTAGACAGTATAATGCAAGCAATGCTTCACTCTAATAGCATTCCTGACCTACTCTCTCTCTCTCTCTCTCTCTCTCTCTCTCTCTATCTATCTATCTATCTATCTATCTATCAATGATTGATCGAGCAAAATGGACGATGTGATGATTTTTTTAATGATTTCACAAGGTTATAAGTAAACATATTTTTGTGTTATCCTTCTAGATAGTTTTTTAAATGATGATCTATCCTGCCAAGTTTCAATTTTTACGCGTTGCAAATTAGAGTTTACTCCCTTGACAGCTCTCCGTTTTTGTGTTCCTGCTATCAATTGAAAGTATCCGTTCCCCCCGCGTTTATTTCACGTGACCGAAATACACACGTATAAAGCACGCTTTTATTTTGCTTTTTCGTTATTTAGACATTCGGAAAAAAAAGTCATTAATATCTATATTGATTTTGCGACATGAGATTTCCTACTATTGAAGACAAATTGGCGAACTACCAGTAAATATGAGAGAGGAATAATAAAACTAAATGAACAAAGAATGCAGAATGTAAGCCGTAACATTTTCTCTGACGGGGGTGAATATAATTGATTCCATGAAATATTTTACAAATATAAATGTAATAGAATTACATCGTCAGAAAATCTTATATGTAATCATATGACAAGAAACAGATACAGAACATTTGTTTTTAATGTAAAACATGTATAAAATGTATTATTGTATGATATGAAATTGTTATAAAAAAAAATGTTTAATGTTCTTGCCTCCAGGAAAACTTTAAAAGATCAGAAAGAATCAAATTAATATTTAATTTTGTCCACTTTTCACATTGTTGTGTATTTTTTATTATCCCGTATTGTCTCTTAATGGTCTTGGAACCAAACCGTGTTTCGAGATTGACAGGAGTATAGATTTTGCTTACTTTGAATCTGAAGGTACAATTGCCTTTAGTTTCGTTTATCAAATACAATCTTAACGAATTCTAAATAATATGAACTCTTGTTTACTATCTAGTACTATAAACTGTATACAGTATCCATATACCTGTCCGAAATACTAAAAGCACACACCTCTCCTAATCCGCAACATTCACTACTGTTCAATATTGTTTGTTTTTGTAAACAGTTTTTCGTCAAATCTTACCTGTTGTGATACATCCACAAACTGCTTTACAACCCACTAACCAAACATTTTCGTAAATAGCATTTATTTTATATACTTCCGCTAAGCAAATAATACATTTAGATTAATTTCGAGTGGTTTGGAGTACACGTCTGAAGAATGTTAATCGCTTTCACAGGGCTGAACGACCACTATCTCTCCCACGAGTCTGCGACTTTAGAAGGCGATAATAAGAAATAGGACAAGGCCGGTGAAGTGGGAAGAAAGCAACTCTGTCGGGTTTTTTTTTTATATAATATTGGCACAACTGGAAATACAGTAAATTATTTATCAGCTTACAACATAGGTGTTAGCTTCTCGAACCCGCTATTTTTCAATCTCACAGAGTATTATAGTGCATGCAATTCCCTTCCTCATTGTGTCTTTGATTATTATTTAACATCATAGTTTCGAAAATAATGGAATGTTATGACGATTGTCAGGAATTGCTTTGACTCGATAAAACTTTTCTTTTCGAAAGTAAACCTATTTCTACTCCCGTCGCCTGTTATTTTTTACTTCGTGTTAATTGAGGATTGCTGCTACATTCTTTCATCATGCATTTATTAATTTAAAACATGTACCTGGTGTTATTATTTTTGAGTAAAAATATCCGAAAATGTTATGTAGCTATATTACGTCATATTATATAGTTTTATTTCGAGAAGTTTTGAAAAAATTATCCTTGTTAATGACAAAATGCGTTAATTGCTTCATAAATCGGTCGTGCTTCTTTGGATTAATAAGGCTTAACATCTACACACGTTACTCTCAATATGTAGATATTTGCCAAATGGGATTAGAATATTATAGAAGAGAAAGCACATATAGAAAAGTGGGAGCCGTTCAAGAATGGTGTAAAAACAAAATAAAATAAAGTATATTGGCAACTGCTCTTCCAAAAGTGAGACGTAGGCATAGAGGTTTATGTTGCTAACCTGTCGATCAAAATCTCAAACGTTTCTAGTTACTTTTTAGTTTCATTTTATCTAAGTTTAAGTTCTCAGAAATCAAGGGGCCCCTTCCTGAGGCTAGCACTTGATCTCTATATGAGATACATAGATATTCGAGTGTTCCATTAAAGTTCGCTTATACCCCTCAAGCAATGATTTTGTAAATTAGTTAAGAACATCAATTTTCGTCTCTCTAATAGATCAGTTGATTATGTTATAGTATATTTTTCTTTTGGTCGGATTGTCTTACAGGATCTAAGGACAAAATATAATGTGGTCTGGTAGAGTGTCTAGTTAAGTGCTGTTACTTGAGCTAATATCACTAGGAGAAAATGCGCCATTCCCAGTATAGGCGTGTAGTATACCAAGGAGATCTTATTTTGGCTTCAAATATGATGGTATTTTTAATAATGGGTCAGGGTTTACTTGTAGGGTGAAGTATCCTCATGTCAGGTGTTTCTGGCCAACCCTTTTACACAGAGAGATAAGACTTTCAAGGATGGTGTCTAAAAATAATTATAACTCTCTTGATGGTTACTAGTTTGTAGACACATGTGAGCACAATGAACCGATAGCGTGAAATTATCAACACTGAATGGTTGTGTGTGTGTGTGTTTAATAAGTTAGAACTAGTAGAATAAACAGTTATAATTCTTTTAAGTGTTTATTATATGAGATATCGTCATTCATACGATTTATATTTCTGTTATATTTTTAATTACATTTTCTAAATATGTAATGTGTATTTCAAATGTCTATAAAAAGAAATTATATATTAATCTTGATGTATATTTAATCTATTTTATAACATTAAGTTACGCAGGTAAGAATTAATTTCTTACAAAGGAAATGTAATCTAATATATTGTATTAATACTACAAATGAGTTTAAACATATGTAATGTTATCCGAAATATAGAAACGCTCTACGAGATATCATATCATATTTTTGTTATATTTACTTTTAACAGAATGTCTAATACTTATACATGGTCAGTGTGCTATTATTTGTAAATTTAATAATAATAATAATAATAATAATAATAATAATAATAATAATGATCAAAACTAGGTAGATCAAAAGAGAAACATACTAATTATGCCGTCCCAATAATCTGACAGATGAACGATACGAAAACAAAACGACGAAAAACACAAAACCAGAATTAAAAACATTAATAAAATGACAAATACCTATAAAGGCTTTATGAGACAGGCCAAAGAAAATGGGGGCAGGAATACATCATGGGCATGGCTACAGAAAGAGCACTTGAAAAAAGAAAGAAAGTTCTTACTGGCAGCCGTACTAAGAAACAAAATCAAACAAACTACATACAAAGCAAGATATACAAAACCCAGAAAACACAGCAAATGGCGAGACTTATACGAAACGTTAACTCACATTTTGAGCGAATGCAAGAAAGCTAACTGAAACGGAATATAGGAAGGGGCATGCTTTTGTAAGGAAGTAACGTCACTATTAATTGTGGCAACTACAATACTTTTAACAAAGAGGACAATGTATAGGCAGAAAGATACGTCATAATAATAAAAAAAGAGAATGGCGTGAAATATCATGGGAACATTGAAAACAAACTCATCTTGCCATGCAAACTATTCTTCGAAATCAAACAACCTGAGACTGTTAAAACTCGACATACGAACTTATTTAGAGTTACTTTGAGTGTGATAGAAACACCCAGTAAGATGATAACACTATTTGTAGGAGCGGTAAAGAATAAGTTTTTAAAAAATTATGAGAAATTGAAATCAGAGAAAAGATTGACACTGATCAAACTGCAATAATGAAAACATCTGGCATAGTAATTAGAATGTTAGTGGGAAAACACAGACTTTACCAGGCGGCAGCACCAAACCACACAGAAGTTGAAATATAAGAGCAGCGGGCCGAAACATAGGCAGAAGCTTATTAACATAAGCTAAAAGTGTCTGAGATGGGTTTTATATTATTTGACAATATATAAACAACATTATATATATATATATATATATATATATATATATATATATATATATATATATATATATATATATATATATATATATATATATAAGTGTAAGTTTGAGATCCGAGGCAGGAGCAATGTGAAATAGATACCGGAAGATGGAACAGATGAACAAAAATAAATGCGAAGAGAAAATAAGAAAGGAATCTCAAATCAATTTATTAATATTTTACGTAAAACAGATTAAATACCAGAACAGTAAATAAAAAAGTGGTTACTATCAGGCAATTAAAAGTTCCGGAATAAGTAAAACTTACACTTATATTTCCAGCAATGCTTCAGGCAAACTACAATTTCGATTTATATATATATCTTAAATTAATTATAAAAAAATAAAAAAGAAAGAAAGAAGAAAGGAAACAGTGAATGAATGAATAAATAGTACATTTTATTTTTATTTCATTTTTATTTTTATTTTTATTTTTTATTAGTTTATCTTTATTTTAATTTTGTTTTAATGTTTTTATTTATTTATTTGTTTATTTTTATCTAATTTATTTTATATATTTTTTTCCATAGTCCCTCCCCCTTCCCCATAATCTCTTCTTATCCCCCCCTTCCCCTGTTACAACGGTTCCCTCCTTGGCTTTGATCCATTCCATAATTCAAATTCCTTCTCAAATTTCAAATCTCATTTCTAAATATATTTTTTAAATAAGTTATCCCCCTTTGACAATAACAGCCCTTACGTAAATTTTAATTTTAATTGAATAAAGAGAAGAAAGAGAAAAAAATAATTAATGAATCATATAAAATAAAACATAATAAAATTATAAAAATTAGTATATTATTAAACAAATGTTTATAATATTTTAACTTTAGTTATATAATTTCTTAATAGAATTTTGACATTTTCTGCGTTCCTACTTCCAATTGTTTTCTGCCGTATTTCGATGTTCTGACACCGGTTTTTCCCGTTTTTCTTCGACCTACTCGGTCTTTTATTGTTGTCTTCTGATGATTAAAGTTTTTCTTTCGAAAATTTAAGATTACCTTTTGCCGAACTGTTACTTACCGGACAGTATTTACTATTTGGTATTTTATCAGTTTTCGTGAAATTATTAATAAATCGTTTTGAGTTTCACTTTCTCCCTGCGTTTATTTCTTTTCACTTTTCCATTTTACACCAACCACATCACATTGCTATAGCCTCGGACGACTAATCTGCAGTTACATATATATATATATATATATATATATATATATATATATATATATATATATATATAAAAATAAATATGAGGAAGAATGGAAAGGAATTCGAGAAGCAAAAGCCAAATCAAAATTCAATTCAATTGCTCAGAGCAAAGTATATTCCGCAAATAGGCAATTTATTCAAGTTAGATTTTCCTTAAGCCACTTTATATATATATATATATATATATATATATATATATCTTCATAAAGTGGAGTGGCACCAGTATACATTTGCACTACAACAACAAAGCTAGAAGGATTTTACTGTCTTGGAAGACTGAAGATTTACATCTAGTAGAGATTCTTTAAATGAAACCACTCACAATCCTAACATTTGTACCTCAGTTTAACCCAACTATTTAGCTCGACCGGCAGCCATCATTGTTCTTTTTATAAAATAAATCATACTTCACACTTAAAATATTCTATATTGTTATACAGTATATGATAATATCGAATATCTTTTCAGCTATAATGATATCAATGTTTTTCAGCATATAACATATTGTATCTTGACATTCTAGTAGTATAATTATCCCCAACAGTGTCGTTCTTGTATAGGAATTTAAATGTACTATGGAAATATTGTGAATTTTTATGTAAGAGCGTTCTTTATTTTCGATTCTGAAGCTGATGTCTCTATCGATAACCGACCTTCGTGAAATGTACTGTATTGATCGATGCCAAAGAAACCAAGAAATCGATATGATCAGGAAATGTTTACAAAGGTACAAGAAAATAGAATTGTATACATTTTTTGAAAACAGTTGACTAAAGTGAATTATCGGTTTGAGCAATAAAAGGCACCAGAGTAAGATGAAAATTATATGAAAAGAAAGAAACAGAGATTCAACAATAACGAAATAGATAACAACAATGATAGTAAGGCAACCCGAAAAGCTACGATAAAAGAGAAAAGAAGATGGGGAAAACAAAATAAAAAAGTACAATGATAGCAAAGCTAAAGAAATGTTATGTAAAGAACGAAAAGAAGATGATAAAAAAACGAAATAAAAAAGAACAATGATAGTAAGGCAACAGAATAGCTATGGAAAGAGAGAAACGAAGATGAAAAATAAACGAAATAAAAAAGAACAATGATAGTAAGGCAAAATAATAGCTATGGAAAGAGAGAAACGAAGATGAAAAATAAACGGAATAAAAAAGAACAATGATAGTAAGGTAAAGGAAAAACTATGAAAGAGAGAAAAGAATATGGAAACACGAAGTAAAAAAGAACAATAATAGTAAGACAAAGGCAAAACTTTAAAAGATAGCAGCGTAATGATAGAAAACATAGAAAGATCGACAAGACGTTATCAAGTAAGAAAGAAAAAGAAAGAATAAATTAAATTGGTATAAATAGCTCAAAAGAAATATACTATTTCGTGTCTACTGGAAGAAAAACGAATAAAACATAGATTGTAAAAATATGCCGCATATGAAGCATAAATAATGTTATTCAGTATTACTAAGAGCAATAGAAAACGAATAAAAGACGAATATTGAACCATTTAACTTCAATAGAAGATGAATTTCGGTACAAGGGCAATTTTAATGTGCGGTTTATTCAGTCCGCGCATGACACTTTTAATGATAACAAAAATATCAGTATAGACTAGCCAGCAATTATTTACGAATTATAATATTATTATTATTATAATTATTATAATTATTATTATTATTATTATTATTATTATTATTATTATTATTATTATTATTATTATTATTATTATTATTATTATTAATAATAATAATAATAATAATAATAATAATAATAATAATAATAATAATAATAATAATAAATAAATAAATTAAAAAAATAAAAATAAACAATTTTTTTATTTAACGTAAAAGAAAAATGGTGCTGGCCTAGGCTTACGCCAAACACAATATTTGTAGAGGGTCGAGGAGGATAAGACCGAAGAGGGGCAGCACAAACCAGACTTCCACTGAAAGAATGCAGACAATGCTGGGACCTTGGAGAGGCTTATTGCCACCTAAATCACAGAGAAGGCCAATGGTCCTTACCAGCGAGAAATCAATGGTAAGAAGCTATAGCGATACCGCAAGCTTATTTGCGGTGGCTATCGAAAAGAGGTGAAGAATACTTAAAATAGGAGGGGGGGGGGGGCGGGTTGTCACTCAGACTCCAGGAAGTACCACTAGTTGTTGTCGGTGAGCAATCACTGACGATGATCTGTGTAAGAACTAGTGAGTACAAATAATAATAATAATAATAATAATAATAATAATAATAATAATAATAATAATAATAATAAAAAAGAAGAAAGGGAAGAAGAAGAAGAAGAAGAAGAAGAAGAAAACTGAAACCATCGGATGGCAAGAAACTGCAAAAACCAGGAGGAGATGTTTGCGCTTAGTAGACATGATGGCTATAATTATTTAGGAGTTCTGGGGGCAGACACTAGCAGATCTACAAAAATCAAAGCGGATATAGGAAAAGAACGCCTGTTAAAAATTAAAAAAAAACGAAAAATTATAGCAGAAATCTAGTAAAAAGATAACCACTTGTAGTCCAGGCAAAATAAGGTTCGACTTGGAACAAATTGCAACAGAATTTTTGTCACAACCAGGCATTCCCATGAGGTGTCTAGAACATCATACTAAAAGTCCTAAGAAATCAACGTTGAGGAAATATGTCTAATTTGCATAAATCCAAGATGGCCGCCAATTTTCGATAATTTGCCACATCTCCGCATTTAGATGTCATAATTGAGTGATTTGAAGTGCTAAAATGGTGTTTTTGAACACAAGGATTTACGTGGAATAAGTTACATTTTTATTGGATAAAGAATGTATAGCCAAAAATCCAATATGGCCAAAAAATATTGAAAAATGTTCATATGCGTGGTATCCGAAACATAGGCAAACTGAAATGTGACTGTTTTGCTGCCTCATGTGACTAACTCTTGACTATGGTCGCATCAGCATTCAGTACTTCAAAATGCCTCCAGCATTGGAACCTATCATCTACAATCCACTAATTCGCACGACAGAAGAGGATCCAACATCAGAGTTAGATATACTGTGGAAGACATCATTACTTCTCCACTCTCCAAGGCCATCATGGTCTGGCATGATGCAGTTCTTTCATCGAGGTCAACACCCAGGAAAAGCTTCTGTGACATTCCTTCCAATGATTGACCTTGATCCCAGTCATGCTTCATGTATCTACTCTACAATGAAGACGTTACTCCAATCCTCACATTCGACCAACCCTTGTACTGGAAAGCTTTAACGATTATAATGTCTCAACCAAATGACAGTGATCTCAAGCGCATAGTCCTCAGGCTTGGGGGGTTTCACATGCAGATTAGCTTTCTTGGGAGCATAGGTCACCTAATGGCTGGCTCGGGACTGCAAGAGTTGCTCGAAGTGGTATATGCTGGAAACACAGTGCCCCACATCATGACAGGCAAAGCTGTTTCCAGAGCAGTGCGGGGACATATGCTGGTAGATGCTGCACTGAACACCATTTTGGTCGCTGATGCCTACAATGTGCCTGTGCCAACCAAAGACACAGTTCAGGAACCACAAGTGGCAACTGCTGATACTGAGACAGATAATGTAGAACAACAAGATATTCCTTCAGATACAGTGACGACTGACATAACTACAGCAAGTGAATTGTATGACAGAGCAATGTCCTCTTCCCTCTCAGTGGAAGAAGTTTGCTCTGCAAAAGTGTTGCAAAGAATCCAGGCTGAACTTGACAACAAAAAGGAAATGATGACTATGCCAACAGCAAAACTCTGGTTGCAGTATCTCAACATGGTGGACATCTTGCGGAAATTTATTAAAGCTGAAAGAACAGGGAACTGGAGCTTACACCTCATATGTGTGCACGATATGCTTCCCTACCATGCCGCTTCTGGACACCGACTGTATTCAAAGTCTGCATATGTTTACCTGCAAATGATGACCGAACTACCAAATACACATCCGGATGTGTATAAGAAGTTTCAAGAGGGATACCACGTTGTGCGGCGCAGTGATAGATACTGGGCAGGGCTCTCAACAGATCTGATCATCGAACAAGTTTTGATGAGAAGTATAAAGACGCATGGGGGCCTAACTCGAGGAAAAGGGATGACAGAGACTCAGCGCTTACTGTGGGTCCTATCCATGCCAGCATGCGTAAACATCAACGATGCAATGCAGAAGTTCAGCGGGGTCTCCTACGAAACCAGCGACCAACACAAAGATATTTCGAAGGCTAGACAGGCCAGAGATGTCAAGGACACCCTCAATCTAATCAGCTATCTGAAGGAAAGAGATCCATTCAAGGAGAATACCTCACTTCACAACATTGCTAATGGCATGGCCGCTCAGGACGGAGTCAATGTTGACCAAACAAAAGAAATTGGAGAAAAGATTCTTGTGAGCATGGCAGGGAAATCTGTGGAAGAGTTCACCTTCCGAAAAGCCGATGAAGCAATGACACTTGCATCCAGATCAACTGTCAAAGTCAGAGGGGAATCTGTAGTAGTGGATCCACAATTGGTGTTCCAGCGACTGGTAATTGTAGGTGAACGGTGCAAAGACTTTTCAACGTTATTCAAGTTCGAACTTTGTAGCCACCCTCCTGCCTTATTTGACTCGTCATCCCTTCCCTTGCAGGCCAATAAGGCAGTCCTTGCTGATGTTCTGTGGAAGTCTATAGATGAAGAACAACGTGAGCCGAGTGGAGACCAAGTCCAATATGTCCTTGATGGCGGCGCGCTACTCCATCGGATTCCCTGGCCAAGAGGTTCCACATATAATAGTGTGTGTCAGATTTATGTCAGATATGTGACACAGAAATATGGAGCTGCTGTTATTGTTTTCGATGGCTACAAAGATGAACCCACAACTAAAGATGCCACACAACAAATAAGAACAGGAACCTGCTCTAGTTTGACTGTAAGCTTTGCTGGTGATATGATCATCCAATCCAAGAAGGAGGACTTCCTGAACAACAAGGCAAACAAACAGCGCTTCATACATTTTTGCAGCGACAAACTAGAAAGGGCTGGATGCAGCACAGAACACGCAAAGCATGATGCTGCTGTCCTCATTGTTCAAACAGCCCTTGTCTCTGCCAGAACAAGAGATACGGTTCTCATTGGTGACGAAACAGATTTGTTGGTCCTCCTGTTGTATCACGCTGATATGACCGAAAACGAACTGTTTCTGGTATCAGAGTCAAAGCAAGCCACCAAATCGAGAAGGGTGTGGTGCATAAAGCAGTCGAAAGAGTTGCTGGGTCCTCAGATTTGCGACCATCTGCTCTTTGTCCAGGCTATACTTGGCTGCGATACCACTAGTCGCCTGTTTGGATTGGGAAAAGGTTTGGCAGTGAAGAAGGTGAAGACTGATTCCCTGTTTCGTGAGCAATCAGAGATGTTCCACAAATCAGGGCAAACACCGGAGGACATAACTGCTGCAGGAGAGAAAGCTCTGGTATCACTGTATGGTGGTACCAAAGAGGAAGGACTGGACAGCTTAAGATACAAACGGTTCTGTGACAAGATTTTCAAGAACACATCTTCCGTGGAACCACAAGCTCTACCCCCAACATCAGCAGCTGCAAGATTCCATAGCCTCCGTTTCTATTACCAGGTAATGGAGTGGAAAGGAACATGTGTCAACATGAAACCACAAAATTGGGGATGGCAGCTTGTGGACAGAAGGTGCATGCCTATACAGACAGATCAGCCCGCAGCACCACCGGAGATACTGGAGGTCATCTGTTGTAGCTGCAAGAAAAACTGCAAAACAAGGAGGTGCACATGCCAAAAATATGGTCTCCATTGCACTGCCGTGTGTAGAGAATGTCGTGGTACAAGTTGCTCTAACTCACAGGTGCCAGATTTGTCATATGATGTAGACGACGATGCTTAAGCCGGATACCGCAAAGTGGCGCAACTGGAATTGACACTCTTGAAATTAATATAGATGATCTGTTGTTGAAACACAGGCGTACTGTTGTTCATGAGTATGATAACAAACTTATCTATGGCTACAATTGTGTTTTCCTACATTTCAGTAGGCCCTAGGTTAAAAAATGTACCGAAAAAAATAAAATGTTGAGCAAATACATTCTAAAAATAGACATTCTTTCCAGCATATTGGATTTTTGGCTATAAATTCTTCATCCAATAAAAATGTAACCTACTCCACGTAAATCCTTGTGTTCAGAAACCCCATTTTAGCCCTTCAAATCACTCAATTATGACATCTAAATGCGGAGATATGGTAAATTATCGAAAATTGGCGGCCATCTTGGATTTATGCAAATTAGACATATTTCCTCAACGTTGATTTCTAAGGACTTTTAGTATGATGTTCTAGACACCTCATGGGAATGTCTGGTGGTGAAAAAAATTCTGTTGCAATTTGTTCCAAGTTGGGCCCTAAAATGTGCTATATTGCCTGGACTATTGGGCGGTGTCACTAATGAGATAATCTGGGCCCTTCATAGTCTGGACCAAAGAAGAACTGAAACATATTGACCAGAAGACTAGGAAAATAATGACTATGCACAATGCACTACGCCCAAACATTATATTGAAAGACTCTACATGAGAAGAAACGAAGGGGAAAGGCACTGGTAAGTTTAGAAGTCTGTGTTGAAGACACAAGAAAGATATGAAAAAGTACATGAATCAGAATGCAAAATGACTGATCACTGTAGCCATAGACAAGGTCAAAATGAATAAAACAGGAAGCAGTGAAACGAGAAATAAAAAGAACAAGAAAAGATTAGTGCGAAAAAAACCGCTACAAGGACGGTGTATAAGAATTACAAAACAGATACCCACGAAAAAATCTAGATATGGTTAAGTAAAGGACACCTGAAAAGAAGCAACCGAATCACTACTGATAGCTGAACAGAATAATGCGACTAGAACTAACTACATTAAAGCAAAAATAGATCAAACCAGTAAATGTCACATCTGTGGGCAAAGAGACGAAACTGTAAATAACATACGTTAATGCAGCAAACTAGCCTAAATAGAATACAAGAACAGAAACGACTGCGTGGGAAAAGCAGTACACTAGAAACTATGCGAATGACTGAACTTTGAATACGCAGACAAATGGTACATACACAAACCAGATAGATTACAGACACACACCGGAGAGGTACACACAGTTAAACTCATTCAAGCAAGGAGACCGGACATCATCATCGTTTACAAGAAGGAATAAACTGCCCAATTGTAGATATGCCGTTTCACAAGAACAGAGAGTAAAGCACAAAAGAGACTAAATAACTAGGCAAATTAACTGAGCCTGTAAGAGAACTGAATAGAATATGGAATATAAAAGCATTCAATATAATAACAATAATCGTGGGATCAATAGTGAAAATGGCTGAAATGTTAAGGAAAATCATTGAATGCGGACACAATCTCATATAAACTATTGAACACTAACCACATGGAATTTGTAACAGAAATAAACAAACGAAGAAACAGCACGAGGGAACTGAATCTGCAAGATATTTAATAAACCCCCCTCCATCAAACATATAATCGCATAAGCCTCTGCTGAGACCACACAAAATAGTCGTGAAAGATTGAGGGCAATGAAAACACCGAGTAGGGAGAGGATTACAAGGCCTCCACTGAATAAGTGTGGAGAGTACTGGGACTTTCGGGAGGCTTATTGCCATCCAACCCCCAGACAAAACTAATAGGCGTTACTAGTTAGACATCAATGGTAAGCGGCTTTTGCGATAACGCGAAGTCATTTGCAATACAGAGTTGTCATCACTCAGTCCTCGAGGGAACACCACCGTGTATTATAAGTGAGCAATCACTGATCATAGCCTGTGTGAGAACGTATAGTGAGTAACAAACATAATTTTAAAAAAATAGTAAAAATAATGATAATAATAATAAATACATAATAAGTAGAACATTTAGCGAAAATATAGCAATGCAATTTCGAATGGATAAAATGTGAATTATTTGATACATTAACAATTAGCCTTATTAGAGGCCCAACGCGTGCAAATTCTAGTTTCAGTATTTAAATATTTAATTATCTTTAACAGAAATACGTGGTAAAAGCAAAATAAATCAACGCTATTAATATTGTTTTCCCATTCATCTATTTATTTATATCTTATGTTTCAATTTGTTTTTTTTTTGTAAATATGAGGTAAATCATGAATCTATGAAGTCACGACGAAGCTATAATTAGTTTGTTATGGTAATGTTGAAAGTCAGATGGTAGAACGTCAAGATTTCGGTTTCGATCTCCAGTCATTGCATTAGCGTTTATTTTATTGTTGTTATATTTTATTTTATATTAATGCTATATGTTTCACTTATAAAAGTTTGATATTTCAAAATTCTGCAATGTATTTATTACGTTTAAAAAATTGTGACTGACGGAAAAAAAGACGCACGCACTATTTATTTATATATTTATTATTGTATGGCTTTATATATTTTTATGTACAGGCTTACTGCAAAACTTAGTAACAAATAAATTTGAATTTTGCGACGTTATATTTAGTTTTATACAAAGGGGGCGTGACCCCTTCGTGAAAATTTAGATACCTTCGATTTTACTTAAATGTTCACAATATGTATAAGACATCAATTAATAAATATTGCCTTGCATGAATTGTTTTTTTAGTATTATATTAGGTGTCCAGGCGTGATAATATCTGTAAAACATTCCATTTGAAAATCCAGTTATTTGAGATTTGTATTTGATATCCTCCACAGTTATTAGACACCAAGTGAGCAAGATTCTGGAAATTTGAATTACTTCTGATAACGCCTTAAGAGTAAGCCTTTCATGTCTGTCATTTTATAAAATAAAAATCATTCAATTGTTTTTGATAGAAATTAGAATAACAAGTCTAGCAATACATTCTAGTATCATTATATATTTTAAAAATCTTTGTACGAGGACAAACATTTAATGAAAATTGTTCTGTTTATAGAATTAATTTTATCCGTCCTGAGATGAGTAATAATCTGAGTGTATTATAATTTAAAACGGTATAATACCGCGCATAATAGAAATACTAACATTTTAAAAAAGTTTACCGATTAGCAAAAGAATCAACTAGAAAAACTAAGAGGAAAATCAAGTTTATATTTTGCACACAAAATATTAAGTAACATTTAATTGTTGGGTCAAAATGTTTACCCGCTTCAAAATCCACTGCTTACGTATCCACATAAATGAAAATTGTAAATAGTATTAAGTGTATTTTTAATGAGAGAATTATGAATAAAAACAATTGATTCTACAATAACTTATATCAGCTTACATCGGAAAAAGATGAAGTAATACATGTTATGTTCATTAATTAGCTATATATCATGACAAAATAAAACACAAGGTCAAAATAGCTCTCCAAAATGTGGAACACATGTATGCACGTTCTGCAATTTTACGGTAGATATTGCGAACATTTGCATACATATTATATATTCTCTAATTGTTAAACGCACATTAAAAAACACAGCAATACGTTCATTCACTACATCACGGAATGTAGTATTCAAGTTTTTTGGCATAATAGAAGTGCCTTTCGTTGACATTCCATGCGATTTGAAAGAAAGATATACGTTTTGATGTGTGAGTGGTCGAGGTGTTTAAATTGATGACGTTGATTTCATTCATCATTTGATAATTCGTTAGCCCAGATAATACTTGTTATATTTGCAATGTTATATTATTTCGCGTTATATTTCATGGCGTCGTTTTTCTGATATACTTAATCTTATCATCCGATATACGTACATCTTGTTGTAATTTCTTAAAAATTATACGTGAAAAAGTCAAAACCGTTCTTTTCGCGTTATCAAGATATTTCTAATGTAATCTATTTTCAGGGATGTTTATCTTAAATTAACAATCTTTTAAATTAAACTATATATAAATATATATACGTACATTGATATATATATATATATATATATATATATATATATATATACATATATATATGTGTGTGTGTGTAAAATAAAAATGGGATAAAGCATAAGCAAATTAAAAACTAGCAAAAATATAATCTCACACACATATTGAATAGTTCTACCAAAATATGTCAATTGTTAGGACAATCATCATCGGTTGGCAGCAGAACTTTAATTAAAAAGTGTTTAATTAAAGTGCTGCTGCCAACCGATGATGATTGTCCTAAGAATTGAAATATTTAAGTAGAACTATTCAATATGTGTTTGAGATTATATTTTTGCTAGTTGTTGATTTGCTTATCCTTTATTCCATTTTATTTTACATTGTGTCTGAACATTGCTTCTTTTATTCCTAACACACACACATATATATATATATATATATATATATATGAATGATATAATTCCGAACGTAATCTATTTAACGCACAGAGCAAATAGTTTAGAATAAAGGGGAAAGAGATAAAAACAATACAATAATATGATTCAAAGTAAACTAGTCTATTTCTGGGCTGAACGTTACTAGTTACGTTTGCAATAATATATATATATATATATATATATATATATATATATATATATATATATATATATATATAAAGATAAGTCGTTCATTTAAAAGTATGGTGGGGCAGACTTATAAAAATGAAAATATAAGCCTTTATGAATACAAGATTATTTCTTTTTACTTTTACTTTAATCTTATTAATTTTGGAATAATATTCCATCATCAGAGTTGACCAGTATAGTGTCATTTTTTTAAAAATTGTATTTTGAAATAGTGTATTAGAAAAGTAGTGCACATGTCACATCAATTAGGAGGTTTGTAGTATACACTAAAATATATAAAATAAACCTTTTGAAAGTCCTTCGAAATATCGGTCACTACGTTCCATACAACTGCAGATACATACATACATAAATACATACATACATACATACATACATACATCCATACATACATACGTACATACATACATACCTATATGAGTATTTTATTGTGAGAAAAACCGCGATAGGTTTGTGTAGTTAGCAACATATATTCTCATGATCTTAATATAATAAAGTCAACGTCTGTTTGCGTGCTATATAACCCGATATGTTAACAATTATAGCATTCAAATCAGTGTAAATAAAGGTTACATTTTTCAATTAATCTGGTTTCTGATGTTATTAGGATAATCATAGATTAGGTCTATTATATACTTGGAATATATTATAACGTAAATAAACGGAATTAATTTTAACTATATCTTCTACGTTTAGTGAAACAAAAATAAAATAAAATAAAACAACGAATATCTGAATGAAAAATTAATGTGCACAAAAGGTTATTTAAATAATTATTTTCTTGTAAGATTTCAAATGATAAAATAAAAAGGAAATGATCCAGTATTCGTTAATTCCCTTTGCTGTTTCATAGCTGCAATATTTACTTTCGGGAAAAGACTGGGAATGTTTTCATATCTTAAGTAATAATTAACTTTTTCGGGGGTTTCTCTTTCAAAATATGACTTCGAACACGTTCATTGGTGCTTATGACAATAGCATATATACTGTTAATATTGAAATTTAATTTTAACAATTAGCTAATTTGTTTCATGTTTTAATGCATGGATTTATTTTTAAAGTACTTTACTTCATAATGCAAAAGGTATCTTCTAACATTTCTGTTAAATCAAACATTGTAAACATATTCGAAATTATTTTCGACAAAAAAATATCTCCACACGGGCAACACAATGTGAATATAGTTTGCCATTATTATGCTCCTTCTTCAACAATAGTAAAATAAATACGGAATAATATACAGCAAATAGGATACGTGGTAATCATGTATATAAAATAAAGCCAGTCCCCTCCTTCATGAATGTTTTATAGCTCCAGTAAAAATTGACACATAGATAAATCTCAATTTTTTTCATATTTTAGTTTGGATCGTTGTTTTTTATTTTAATAGTTAGTCCGGATCGATATTTTTAAATGTGTTGTGTTTCCCGATGACATCGGATAATTGCTATCAGAAGATTTCCATCCATGGCTTGATCAATTCTGGCAATTGTAAAACAAAAAAGTTCAAGAGAGAACTGAATAAAGGAAGTCGGATGGGTGTTCATACTTACAGTAAGCAATAATACCAGTGCCACCTACATACACGGTGATTACTTTCTAATATAATTGTATAATGTTGTGTGAACTTGCACTGGATATATTAGAAGCATTAAACCATATTTTAAAAGAATATGATTTTAATAAAAATTATACTGGCCTGGTCAATAAATTAAAGAACATAAAAGAAAATCTATAAATAATATAATATTTATTTTTTGTTTGTAAGATGCGAAATTCTATTTAAATAAGATACTTTTTCATTTGAAATAATCGTTTATTTTTATTTGCCAGATGTTATTCTGTTGAATTATTTTACGTTCTCGAATATATTTTTGGTATAAAAATTAGCATTTGAAGATTATTTTTGTGTGTTTACTTAACCCTTTTTTGGTTTCATAAATGAATCTCTATGTTGTTAACATGTAATTCTTAAAGTCATTTGTATATTTGTAAACTTGGGTAGATTACCTTATTTTTAAATGTTTTAATGTAATAGTAAAATATATTCACATAGATGTGAAAACTTCCAGAGGTGTTTCCGGTTGTGGATGGATAAAGGGACCTACTTTGAAGGGGATTAGGGTCTCAACCTCTGTCACATATTTGAAATATATTTTCTGGCCTTAGGGCCGATACGTTTTAGACACGTCTCGTATACATGAGCACATTCTAAGGGAGGTGACGGTGGTTAAGTTGATATCGACACGGACTGAAGACCTGGGTGTTCCAAGTTCGAATCCAGTCGGTTTCACAGTACCACTTTCACTTAGGGATGTTGGCAACCTTCTCATGGTCCTTCCTGTAAGTACCCGATGTCTTTCCAAAAAGATTTCTAACTAGAAAAACATCGGGGAAACTAATGCCAACACCAGAATCATCTGATTCACACGAAAGAAGAAGAAGAAGAAGAAGAAGCACATTCTAACTGTTAATCTACATGGCTTGTTGCACTTTATAGGTTATGCTTTATGCGGCCTAATCACGTTCACACACCGGTTCCGATCAGATCAATGGAGTTTAGCGACACTGAGACTGGTCACTACTAATAATGTGACCATTTTGGTATAGCAGATGCTGTGTGTGCGCTTTGCTTATTTTGTCATTGTGCCCAGTCGTCCTGGATTTCTCTTGCCACTAGAATACAGCAATGCCAACACAGGTGATGTGAGGTTCCAGATTACGCAACCCTTGCCCCACAAGTACACGCGCGGCCACTCTTACAGGGAGTAGTCATTGTCTCTCAAGACGAAGGCCATGTTGCATGTGGCTATCCTTTGCCAATTAATTCGTATTTGATTTTATTTGAATTGAAATTCACAAGATATGAAAGCTGTTTGTACTGAGATAATAAAAAAGCAGAACGACAACAGCGATGTGAAAAAGAAAGATGACTAGAAGAAGAAGATGAAGATGAAGAAAACATAGAAGACAGGGTTGAAGAAGATGAAGAAGAAGGAGATGGCGAAGAAGAGGAAGCAAAAGAAAAAGAAGCAGAAGCAAAATAAATAAAAATAGTCTCAAAAGAAAAAGATGTAGCTAGGAAATAGAAGACGATAATGAAGACAAATTATAATAAGAAGGAGAATCAGAAAAAAGACGATAGACAAAGAAGATGAGAAGAAGAAGATGATGAAAAAGGAGAATCAAAATAAAAATGAAAAAAGTTGATGAAGAAGAAGAAGTAGAAGAAGAAGGCGAAATAGAAAATGAAAAAGAAGAATGCATAGAAGAAAAAGAAGAAGAAGAAGAAGAAGATAAAGAAAAAGAGGATGAAGAAAGAAAGAGGAGAAGATTAACAGGAAAAGAAGTAGAAAAAGAAAAAAAGTAAAAAAAGAAAGGAGAAGAAGAAGAAGAAAAAGAATAATAATAATAATAATAATAATAATAATAATAATAATAATAATGAGAAGAAGAAGAAGAAGAAGAAGAAGAAGAACAACAAGAACAACAACAACAAAAACAAGAACAAGAAGTTATTTGCTGGAGTATTGATTTACTCCTCTCCAGGAGTTAGGCACACGGCCAGTGTTTATCTGACTCCCACAAGTAAGATGTGACCCAAGGTCAGGTCGGGAAAGTGGGGTTTTAAAATTGCCTGGGCAGCCCCGTCGGCATTCCCCGGTAGGGGCGCCTCAGGAAGTAAGCAATAAACTTACTCCTCCCCAAAGAGGGGAGGAGAAGCCTTGGAGGGTGAGCCTCCTAGAACTACACAGGAGAGACCCATAGACCGGCGTAAATCAAGCCCCGAAGGACAAGACAATACCAGTCTATGGGGTGCAGTATCTATCGGAACAGATACTACACTTTGATCTTAGCCAAAATGTTATTTGCTGGAGTAGACTGGATTAATCTACGTCAGAATATTGCGTGGATATACGTTGTTTTCGCCTTCCTTTATTAGTGTGACACGATATGTCGATTTTAAGTAATTAATGAAGTTTAACCTGGACAGGGTAGTCACGTCGTTTGCGGCGTTTATAATTCATTTTATCAGGAACAATCAACAAACAAGTAAACATTTATTTTGATCGCGGACGTAGTTGAAAAAAGCTCCTATGATTTGTATATTTAGAATTTCGTATGTTTTCGGTTTTAGTCCGACTTCTGTTGAAAATATATTTATTTAGGTATGACTTTCAGGCGTGGTTTGTGTTTGTACTCACGCTATTGGTCGCTAATTATAGGATTACGGGAAATTTTAATCCTACAGTAATACCACGGCGCAGGAAAAGTGCTCGATTAGAAGACAGTCGTTGATGCCATACTTTCTTTTCTGTTTGTTTTTACTTGAGAAAAGGTCGCCAATGTAAACGGAATGGTTATACTTGTTAAGACACACTTCATTGTTTGCACAGTATTAGAACAGAAAATAAAAAATAAAAATCTACCCGCTCATCTTATCACTAAGCTACGTGGCATGCAACAGAATCGAACAACAGATAATGCATGATAAAACACAAAAGTACAAATGCTGGCGGAATGGGAGGCACAGTATCGTTGCTTTCAAAAACGACGTCTTTACACAAAAAGAAAACTTACGTTTCGGATATTTGAACGGGAAAGAACATTTCTTTTGTTTAATCCGCTTCTAAATTCGAAAAATGTCACGTTTTTCGACATGGATTTTTTCTACAACGAAATCCTTCCTCGTGACTTGTCAGTTGTTTGAGATTAAAAAATAACGTTTTGTTCTTATTTATTTTAGTAAGCGACCTCTTAATAAATGGAGTAAACAATACATACAAAAGAATAGATAAGCTCAGACACACACATACACACACACGTAGTAAGGAATACTCGTGCGTACATATGTAACATGTCTACTTACATATTAGTCATGCAAATAGCAAATAAATTGTGTTTATCGCATGCTAAATAACAGGGGAAAAGACACAAAATTATGAGACGACAAATGAATCGGCTAAATCTTTGTCTAAAAAAATATCCGATCCAAGCAAATATGTTTTCGCAAAAATAGAAACTATTTTGCATTCTTTTTCTTACCTTTACTGTATTAAATATATATATATATATATATATATATATATTAATACGAAAATATATGTATGGCAAGTGAGTTACATAGAAACGTCGAGGGAAATCTAGAGAATATAGTTAGTCTAATAATTTTCTTCAGAAAAGAATCAGTTAGTTGTAGATATATATATATATATATATATATATATATATGTATGTGTGTGTGTTTCTTACAAATCTATATACACATATAGTATTATATGATAGCATACATTGTGTCTATTTTTTCTGATTTACTTGAACAGTGCTCAATACATGAGTACAGCTTTGTTGTAGTAATGATAGAAGTAGTAGTAGCAGCTTCATGATTTCCTTTGGGAATGAAACATTGACGCCTCTGTGTCTTTCCGTAGATATATGTTAATACTATATATATATATATATATATATATATATATATATATATGTGTGTGTGGGTGTATGTATATATATATATATATATATATATATATATATATATATATATATATACATATATATATATATATACTAGAAAATGTGACACGATTGGTCATGCATTACACTCAAGTTACATTGTTTTTATCAGAAAAAAAGTATTCAAAGCCAGTTGAATATATAAAATAAAGAGACAATCCCAAATTATCATATTTGCCCCCCCCCCTATTCTCTTTCTCTTGCTTTCTCCCCAGCTAAGGCTTTCATTGCATTACGGTTAGTGGTGATATTCTCTTTTCTTCTATATGGCGTATTCCAATTAGTATATCTGTTTCTTTTCTTCATGACCTCCTACTATTAATAAACAGAGAGTGGGAGAGACGAAAGCGCAAATGATAGACATGGTATAGAATCCAAAACGACACGCAGAGAATAGGAGTAAGTACATAAGAAATGTTAATTGATAAATAGGACTTGTTAGAAGAATTTAAATTTAAGTTAGTTTTTTTCAAACACAACTCAATTTCTGCACTTTAGACAATTTTAGGCCGTATTTTGTTATTAACAGATTTAGCAAAAAGGTCTTAGGATAACAGACGTTTATTAAGACAGCTTTAATTTAATAATAGATGTGTGTGTGTGTTTGTAAGATGTTATACTTTTGAGGGTTGGTTCTCAATATAAATGATGTTTAATATGTATGACTAGTGTATGTGTATCATCAGTAGTCAATGGTTCTATCTATGTCTATGTTCTCCAAGCTGCAACGAAACATGCATACATACAGACATATATACAAATATAAGAAAGAATTATTCGATGTTAATATGTGTCAAATATATTTGGGGTAAATACTAATGCTTGTGAGTTATGGTTAATATCGCAAATGCAGGCAGTACTGTAGCTTTCGTAAGACGGAGAAAGGTAAACAAACAGAAACTTGATATCAACAGGTATCAAAAATGTGTAAATGTCTGTGAATGTATAATTCTTGCTTTTGTTAAGTTTCTATATGTATTGTGGACGCAGATTAATGTCATTTTCTTTTAACACCAATGTTCTATGATACTATAGATTATCATAAGCCGATCGTTTTCTAACACCAATTTGGTATTCTTTGTTTATTTATCGACTTCTACTGTTGTACGTTATTCAACATTGTAAGATAACTACTTGAGTTCAAGTAGAGATTTCTTTCTAAAGGCGTGTAGCAGTTACCTCCTCTTTTGAAAACATAACTACACCGGTTTGCCGGTAGGTGTCGCTTTTTCACCGACAGGTGGCACTGTAAAGCGACACCAGAGTTATCTGCCCTTCTGACTATAAAAACCGTTGCAAACGGAAAATCCATCTCTCTTCTTCACCGACCAGCCTCGACAGAAGTATGCTGGCACCAGCGCGCTCTCTCTCTCTCTCTCTCTCTCTCTTCTCTGGTCGACAGAACGACGCTAATACACTAGCGCTTCGTCTAACGCTTTTCTCTCCAAATGGCATCTGCATAAACAACTACCAACACACGTGGGCAAACAACGGTAAGAGTTCTCAACTCATTTTCTTTGTGTATGGCTTTTAAAGACTTTTCCTACGCCGGATTCATTTCTTCTTATACCTTTTCAAGAACTGTTTTTCCATCGACACACATGCATACATCACACACTTCGCCATTCCACGTACACACACGTTCAATAAACGTTATTTGAACTACTTCATTTGTGTTTAATAATTATTACTCTGTCTTTTGCATGCAACATTGCTTGATTCAACTAAACACGTTTATAATCGGGGGAAACAACCTCTCGATCTGAACAGGCGGTTTTCTAATTCCATCGGCTTCAATCTACGTTCTTAATATATTTAATTGTTATAATAAACGTACTATGTGTAGAATTGTTACTGAGCTTTACGCTTTTTACTATTTTATACAACTGATATCAATTAGTGAGATTTTTGTCGCTTTATTAGACACGCCTTTCCCGGCGTTCTTCGAGACAATGTCTTCTGCGGCGGTCTAAATTGTTTTCACTTTTCTCCTCTCTCATTTCTTATGCTTTTAAAACTCTTACATAATATGCTGTCGATAAACCTGGCCTTCACCTTTTGAATGTGACTCTTTAATATTCGGCAGATATTGTGTCACTCAGTGATTGTAGGCATTTTTCGACGAGCCTATATTTGAGAAGCCGTTGATCGTGTAAAAAAAGTAATGAAAAAAGGCCGGACAGAATTATTTCATTCTCTTTCAAACATAGAAAAAACATTATTTCTGACGCCACGTGTTCTGATTCCATTACCGACCGTAATATTGTCACCTCTGCTATCGATCGTGGATTCATCGAGGCTGGCTGAGCAATCCAAGATAAATCAATATAAATTATTGAACCGGCCATGTGCAGCTGCGGAACTAAAACGCTCTGATGAGTGAGCGAACGGCTCTATTAGAAGATCTCTCTCGGCGTATAGGAAGAAATCACGATCAACATTATTTTGTTCGATATATATATATATATATATATATATATATATATATATATATATATATATATATATATTGGTGGATTTATCAAGTTCAAATATGTTGATAAAATGAACAAAACAGCCATCTTTTTCAAAAGTGCTCAATACCTAATGAAGCATTTATAAAATTACATAAACAATATCATAGTCTTCCGTCAATCAAACAACGTTTCGAGGCAAATTATCAATGAATAAAAACAAAGATAGGCATATATATATATATATATATATATATATATATATATATATAATTACATATTATTAATTTATCAATAGACAAGTTTATTTCCTCTTTTGAAGGCTATTTAGTATAAATTCCAACAGCAGCCCAACCCACCAATATATATATATATATATATATATATATATATATATATATATATATATATATATATATATATATATATATATATATATATATATATATATATATGCGAGAGTCTTTTTCTCTATCTATCCTCACTATATTACCATGAACACACGTTAGGATGATTTAATTCTAATGATATGAGAATATATTGAAATACACTATGTATAGGCATCTTAAACTAACTCAAATAAATCTCGATTTTGCTCATTTGCATATTTATTATTTTTAAGTTTTTAATAAATGAATATTCTGTACTATACTCTTTTACTTTGTATTGTCAAAGTTTCTTCTACATACGCAATCGTTTTATCGATAGGACTATTATTATAATTATAAATAAAATAAGATAAAAAGACTTCATTAAAATATGTTGTGTTTAAGAACATATTTAGAATTTTATTTTTAAATGAGATAATGTTCTTCCGGCTTTAGTAAAGTGTCACATATTGCTGATGTCGGGAGCCGATACTAATTGGAATATTTTTAAGTGACTGTGTAGTGAAGTATCTGTTCTGCTGTCATAAGATTGCCCTCCCAGGAATTACTTCCTCCGCTTGTAAGGGTGTGTAGGCAGACTCCTCCAAGAATGAAAACAAACACAATACTCGATTTAGTCATAATATATTTTAAGGGGACGGGGTAGTGTAGTATCGGTTCCGCTCTCATAAGACCGTCCACATAAGAAGTACTTCCTTCTTTTTGGGTGGAAGAAAGTAGTGTTCGTTCATCATGATATTATCCTCTATTGGGGGGGGGGGGCTGTGTAGTATATGTTCGTTCACCATAATATAAGCTAAGGAAGAACGATAACTGAAGTTTATGATTAACATATCTTTTTTTAACTATACTAATATGAAAGTTATCGGTCTTCTTTATCCAGCATATTAATATTTGTTTATAAAGATTGTGACTATATTTTCCAGCCAATGTTCACTTTGGCCTTTCACGTGGATAAAGAAACTTGTCATGTATTTTAATGTTATCTAAATATGTAAATGCAAAAGTGTTTGTCACCTATTCTAACTATATTGACATTAAAACGGTTTCTGCTTATTTAATTCTCTGTAGTATATTTTCATTCGTCATGATACATTCCTCGCAGGCATTATATCTTTTTCGGGAGAAGCCGTACAGTATACATTCGTTCATCACGATACCATTTCCTCAGGATTACCAATTTTGTATGGAGGGCAGTTTGTGTACCATCTATGCTTTTGTCATGATATCATTCCCACAGGCATTAACTCTAGTTAGGGGGGGGGTCAGTGTATGTAGTTCGTTCATCATGATATCATCCTCTCAGCCTCACATTCGCATATTTATTTATTTTAATGTTTCTAATTAATTATATGTTCTACTCTGTAACCACTTGAATACTTGCGTAATTTTTTTATTAATGAATGTGTCGTTGTTTGTGTTGGTGTTGTTCTTGTTTATGCTTTTATTTACTCTCTCCTACGAGAGAAAAGTTAGGCACAATGTAAATATGTAACGTGGAGAGAATTTATCTCCCCCAAAATGGGCACCCTTAATTGGAACAAAAATGTTAATTGCCTCGGTCTAGAAGAGTTTCTCCTTCACTGACAAAAAACATAAAAGCTAAGTGTAGATTCAGTACATATACTACATTTTGCTCCTTGCCAAAATGTTAGGGAGTTAACATGTCGGTAGTGGTCATGATGATGATCATGATGGTGATCATTATGATGATGATGATAATGATGATGATGATGATGAGATGATGATGATGATGAATTACAAATTTGCCAGGAAAATAAATAACCCTCTTCTAATCTTTCTAAATTACAAAATAAAGTATTTTTCTTTAATATTCATTACGTATTTTTCTGTCTTTTATAATAACGGTGAAAAGTACAAAGTACCCAATTCGAATTACTCAGCAATATGAAAGTAGAGTATTTGATCAATCGACGTACCACCATTATGTGTATTTATTTCATTTGATAAACAGTTTTAATGGGGAATTCAATTTAATTTTTATCTCCCCCATATTGGAATATATCAAATAACACTACGGCAATCATCATATTTTTAAAATTTCCTCTAAATTACCAAAATGTCAAATAAAATTTACTTCTTTGGTGTCTGTACAAATAACTACAGCGTCAGTAATTGCCGCCCGAAAGGCGGATATTTTTTGCTAGTATATATATATATATATATATCAATAATCCAGCACCTAGCACATGCTAAACTTCTTTCTGATCATCAATACGGATTTAGACAAGCACGATCTACCGCAGATATCCTAACGGTCATCTCTGAACGCATATATCATACACTGGACAAAACAGATGAAGCTAGGGCGGAAGCGCTTGATGGATGCAAGGCCTTTGACAAGGTCTGGCATGAAAGGCTTCTCCTAAAACTCTACTCATGTGGCATAACTGGACCAATATTAAATATAATTTAATGCTTCCTAACAAAAAGAAGCATCTAGGTTGTCCTCGATGGCCGTTTATTTAAGCTACATGACATAAATGCTGGTGTACCCCAGGGATCAATTCTTGGCCGTCTACTGTTCCTGATTTTCATAAATTACTTCCCTGGTGTCATCGAGACTGAGATAGGGGTATTTGCTGACGACACAACGCTCTACTCTCGTTATGTGGGCAAAACCGACGCGCACATAAAAAAATGACCTTCAGTCTCTAGTGCATTGGGGTAAAAAAAAATGGATGGTGACTTTTAATGCCGCAAGAACAAAGCTACTTTTCTTCAATAACTACAAGAAACCACTTCAACCACCGATTGTCGTGGCAAATAATACCCTACCTTAGAGTTAATCATTCAAAGATCATCGGACTATCTTTCACAGATAACATGAATTGGAATAAATACATTGAAAAGATTGCCAAGGCTGCTGCAAAGAAGTCGGCTCCATCTATCGTGCTAGTAAGCTTCTCACACTTGACATTATCCTATATCTCTATCAAGCCATAATCGGCGCATGCATGGAGTAGTGTTGTCACATCTGGGCTGGAGCATCATCCACTAGTCTCTCCCTCTGAGAAAGGTCAAAAAAAAGAGTCGCCAACTTAATAAGTCCCTCACTATCCATCTAGCTCTGCCCCTGCCCCATCGCCGGAATGTTGCTTCTTTGTGCCTTTAATGGATTGTGCTCCGATGAACTTGCTGCCTTGGTGCCTCAACGACGTGAATACACTAGACAAACCCGAAATTCTGCCAAATCCTATCTACTTACTGTAGAGGTACACAGATGTCGAAGAGCTTTCTACTCCAAAACCTTGTCTTCTCGTGCTGCTGGACTTTGAAACTCTCTCCCTGCTCCCTGTTTTCCTGACGGTACTGACATGCAGAAATTTAAAACTAATGTAAACAGCTCCACATTTAGGTTGACACCCTCACAAACCTTCACTATTTTTCTTAGTAGTACCTTAGTCTACAGTGGCGGCCTGCCTTGTATGGGGTGGACTATGTTAATATATATATATATATATATATATATATATATATATATATATATATATATATATATATATGTGTATATATATCAAATATGAAACAAAAAGTATACTTTACGAGGTAGGCAATAATAAAGCTAGATGAAAGATGAGGGATAAACATTTACGAATGACACATTTATTTCAACTTTCAACTTCGATTCTTCAATGCAATGGTGTACTCAGTAAACACATGTTTATTATTCTTCAAAGATTAAAATCTTATCATCAGACGAATTACCTAGATAGATAAGTTGGCAGTGAAAAAGCGAAAATTCAAAGTTTGAAAAATATTAACTAATGGAGAGTGAAAATGTGCGTGTAAAAATATATGGGGTCTGTATAGTTTGTAAATGCCCGTTGATTAGTTGTCCAGTGAAAGGAGATTTAAAGATGGAAAAGAAGGGTTTTTGTGAATGTAGCATTGAAAAAGTTCAAGAATGAAGTAAATCCAATAGAAATGTGTTTGGTTCAATCGTAGGTGGAATGCACTTATTCGGAAGTAATTTTTAGAATTTGGGCCATTTTAAAATACTTCCGAGTATCGAGAACGAGAGAAGTTTTTCAGAAGTTGAAGTTTAACTGTGTATATTAAACGGAGGCAGTAGGGAATGTAAATTGCGACTTCAGTCAAGTCTAAGAAGAGCGACAGCTTATTAGTTGAAAACGAAGCCAAATGAGGAAGTTGGGGAAGGGGTAATGATTAAACATAAACAAGTACGTGATAGTGTTAGTTAAATTAACTATGGCTGATGCTTTGAAGAGAGAAGGGGAGGGATTGTTTGATTACTGTTTACTACTAGTAAGCAATAAAGCCGGTTCGAGTCGGGGTGGGGCTATTATAAGCTAAAAGCAGAAGTGAAATTCAGCTCATTGACTGCATATTTCTTATTTAGTCATGCATTTAATATTTAACTAACTGGGAATTCTTCTAACTCTGAAATACTAGTTTTTGTCCGAATTATTACATATTAAACACGTAAATTCCAGATTCCCATTCACTTGAACCCTAATTTCCCAATTGGAACCCCATTTAACTTTCGAAATTATATATAAGTTCGTTCAAAATCTGTTTTAATTACGGGACCCCCCTCTCAGAAATATTCACTCAATGACCTGAATATCACTTCTGCTTTTAGCTTATAATAGCCCCACCCCAACTCGCACCGGCTTTATTGCTTTCAGTTTTGAGGAATTCATACCAAGACGGAGAGACTAGTAATTTGTGCAGCAGCCAAAATGTTGGCAACAATACTCCCTGCATAGGCTAAACAGGTGCAAAAATGTTCTAGCCCGGTAGAGAGTAAGTTCGCCATCTTTGCAGTGAACTTGACAGTCAGTTTGAATTGGTGTAACATACCGGGGATCTTTTACTTACACACTGGTTGCCTGTTTTGTTTTCACTATTCGGTTATCAAATATCAAGGCCAAGAGACACTTGAGAATAAGAGTTAATATGACAGAATGATTTTCATCCGAAAGAAAAAGGAACGCTATTAGAGTACTAACATTGGTCAATTCTATGAACTGCGTCTGATTACTTATGAAGCGGTTTATGACACAAACAATTGTTGGCATTGGATTTGAAAATGGCCAAGTTTTTTTCAGAAGGTAAGCACTCCTGCAGTAATTTGTCACACAGGCAGGACGCTCTTGCAAATAAGCTCATATTATTGAAGTTACGCCTGACGGTAAGCATATGCAGGGAGAAAAGAAAGTGTGTTCCTGTGTAGCAGTGAGACGAGATTTTGCAGTGCATGTCATACAAGGATGAACCAAAAATCGGAGCTCAGTCGGGCATCTTCTATGTGAATATCGATAGAGTATATAGAAACTAGAAACATGAACATTTAATTTTTTTTAATACGTATGTATTATTTGACGCTCTCCACTGCTCTTACGTTTAGAGGTCTTCCGTCACACTTCCAATTAATTAGTTTATAAGTGTTTATTGGTACGAGGATATAATTGTAAATTATACAGTTTTTTGTTAAAACAAGTAAAGAAAGTATGCGTTAAACTTTGTATAATATTATTTATCAATAAATGCCAAGAAAATCAATAAACTAGCTCGGATATGTGTAAATTGTTCTGTATTTTCATCCTAGTTGTTATTTCATATTCAATAAAATATCTAAGAGTTCCCTTCTGATTATAAAATAAGTAGACATCATTTTCTTTATTTAAAGAGGCCATTAGAAGGAACCGTGTTACTGGTTCTTCCTCTGTGTGTCATATTTTTCCATTTATGCTTGTTCGCGTTGTTTCAATCCGTTCCCATTCGCATATGTTCTTCATCAACTACTTAAATAGCTCAATCGAATATCTGTCATTATAAGCCACTTTTAGTACATAACGCTCATGACGCTTATAAAAAGCTACACCATCTTGCAACATTGTACATATTGAATCATTACTTTCTTTGATATCGTATTAATAACAATCTGAAAATGATTGTCTAAAATTTAGATTTTTATTTGTTGCCAGTTGGGTTTTTTTCGCTCCTGAGTCAGTTATCAATGAAAGGCTGCCTTCGTATACACAAACCGCAAATGACATGAAAGTATTTCCTTTCAAGTTTTGCAAAAAATTCGATAATTACTCTCACTTCCTAAATCGTGTTTCCCCATTCTTCTAAACAAGATATATACACAAAGAGTGAGATGCTATGATAGGTTGGTGGTACGTTTTCTTATTTTTGCCCATCCCGATTTCGGAAATCTTTTTCGGCTGTAACTTCTAATCTGTCTATGAGAACTGCCACAACCTTATCTGAAAACGCCGCACAACGTCTTCGTACCTCTCACTAATATGCCAGCTTAATTGATTGCTCCAATGTTTACTTTTAGTCAATAAGTTGTTATACAGTTCTAGTGTGTTATTGCTTGACAACCGTAGTTTGGTCATTTGATACAAAGACCGTACTTGTGATTTGTAGATTATTTTATTTTGTAGATCTATATTTTGTGAACAGTTAGTTTGTAAACGATAGTTTCTATTTACTACATAGACGTATTAACATTTCTGTGGGAGTGCGTATGGGATGAGTGTAACTCAACGCTGTAATAAGCTCAGTAATTACCAATCAATGCAGTGTTAGGTCATTCCCACAAAAGTTGCCGTTGATAGCTTAAGTTATGACTGGGACAGATAGTGGACATGAATAATGGTAAAAAAGGGTTGAGAAGAAGAGCTTCTGTGGTGCGAAAACTTTCTTAAGTGTGTCCGATGTAGTTTAGTATCGCTCCTGGTACCAAATACATTTAACCAATAGACGGGGCCCTTGTATGTAATACCACTTTAGATTAGAGCAGAGCTTAAAGTTAGGTCGATAAGTGTCAAGACCATAACCAAATCCTCAATACGTTACGCACACACACAGATGCATGTGCTTTTGTGTGCACCTGTGTATTCAATTGAGGATGTACGTATTAAAATATGTATCATTGTGTTTGCGAATATGAGTGAATACATCTATGTGCCTGATTGTACACGTGGTTATAAAATTAAAAATACTGGTTTCTCTGAAATAATTGCACATATATGTAGCACAGATAGAAAACGGTGTCTATGGATAACAAATAACGATCCAACACACGATTTTAGAGGGCCTATTTTTCAGTGCACTCATTGTTTTTTTCTTATATTGTATTCTCTATGAAACTAAATGTAACTTATAATAACAACCGAAGAATATACTTGACACAATTTACTGATTACATATGCGTACAAACACAAACTTATATATATATATATATATATATATATATATATATATACATACATACTTCAAGAATACCCGTCCTGAGACGAATAAAGTTTGCACCAATTTTTTCTCCCCTTACGATGAAATTAAAATCAAGATATAATGATACTAAACCGTATGTCTAGAATGCTTATTCCAATATGGATCAAAATCCATTACATTATTTTGTTTGTAGTGAAAGTCTAAAATGTACGGTTTAAGATTAATGGGTCGAAAAAATAAATTCACGAGATTTTGCTTAATTGTGTCTAATGACTATGGATCAAACTATTTCAACACATTCACCACCTCATATAATACTTAATGATGCACGATAGCGTATGAACTTATAAGTGTTTACTCATTTCATTATAATCAACAGTAGTCGTAGTAATACGTGTGGTAAAACAATTGTATATCCTCTGGTGCAGGTTAATATCTCAAGAGTACTTCATTCTAAAATCGGTCAACTTTGTATTGGACCCTACATTTGACTAACAAACCGACAGTCAAACAACGTTCAATAATAATATAGATACAAAAGTAACATTTGTTTAAATTAGTAGAAAATTATACCATTTTTATATAAGATCACACTCCTGGAATAGTTACTAACTTTTAAAATTCTTTCTAGAATTCACACATATTTGGTAACGTGAAGCCTCGGACTAACCTTGCTAGTTGCCTGACATTTCAATCATGAATACCTAACAGCATTTGATTTATATCCATTCAATGATATGCGGGGGGCACTTTGCTGATTGACTCAGCAGTAAGAGTTGATATCTAAAATGGGGTTCACAGTCAGCGGATAATACCCTACTCCAGATTGTTTGTTTTTTTTGAGTTATCTCCAAATATGACGGCTATAATAAAATGTTCACACTATTTTGTGGGATGAAAATGGCCATTACAGTCAAAATCAGTCTATGCAGGTGGCTTATAACACAGAGGTACATATTTAAAGCTTATAATTAAACCGTGATAAAAAGACTGCTGGAGATTTATTATTGAAACCTGGTGGGCAAGCAAGACATTGGCTCAAGTGTACATGCCCGTAATATGGTTTGAATGCTGAAGGAATGTTGAGTCTAATTAACAACTGATTTATATTTAATTTTGTTTACCCTGTAGAAACCTACATTATAAATGTATATAATTATTTATGTTTTTACCTATGTATCGTAAGTATTTTCATTTTTATAAGGTTTCCTAACAGATCCAATTCGTCTAATAAGTAGTTCCGGCTTCTCACAGAATGTTATGTTATTTTAAAGACAATGTACTTGACGATTTATATTCTGATGTATTAATTAATTGATTGTTACAAACAAAATGTAAACATATAAAAATATGCATGCAGACATAATAGTTTTCATTCTTATTTCTTAAGTTCCTGCTTTCTTGGAACCTTACATTTAATCGAATAAAGTGTACAGCGCTGTTTTTGCACACAATACACAAACAGGTAAATCAAATAATAAAATAAGTTCTATGTAAAAACTAAATTGGAATCTAGAATTCTGTTTTCCGTTGTTATTTTAATGGCATTTCAGTTGTTTTCTTGTCTTTTGTTTTAATGCTTTCAGGTTTCCATACCACTAAAGGTTAATGCTGTATCATGTAAAAGACTTATACCGTTGCCTTAAATCTGCCACTTTGCTTTGTTTGCATGAATGTCTAGACAAAGCAAATGTCAAACGTAACTCGCCCATAAAACAGATGATAAACACAAAGAGAAAAAATAAAAAATCAATAAACATTTTTAAAAAAACTTAGCTAGTAGATAGAAATTTAAAAAGGCAATCTACTGCATGTATTAATATTTACTTCCGTTTGATTTCATAGTTACATCATCATCATCATCATCATCATCATCATCATCATCATCATCATCATCATCATAATAATCAGTAATATCATCATCATCATCATAATAATCATAATCATCTTCTTCTTCTTCTTTATCATTATCATCGTCATCATCAGTTATTCACTAGGAGTATACACAAGTCATTTTCAGCAATTGACCACTGACAATAATTAGTTGTTTTCCCTGGAGTGTGAGTAACAACAACGATCTGTATTGGGCATGTTGCTACTCTGTTGTATTAGTAGTAACAGCAGTAGTAGCAATAGTAGCAATAGTAGCAATAGTAGTAGTAGTGTGTGTGTGTTTCTCTGTTTATCTTTCTACGTAGAAGTCTGACTGTATCATTTGATATATCATCCCGTCGTATACGATGCTGAAGTTTTCCATGAGGTCTACCCGTATAATAACATCAATTGATTCAAATATTGTGGAAATATCGTTAATCTGACAAACAACACTTTTAGCTGTCTTCCACACTTACTGTATCTATTTCCTTTCTGTTTCGATGCTTTATTTGTAAAATAATAACTCTTCCAAGATATGATTTCCCTGAAAAGGGTTCTGTTGAAATTTAATCTGAAACCGCATCTAAAATGACACAGAAATTGGTATAAACTGGAGATAGTTTTCGAATTTACTACACACAACATTCGTGTTTCTCCTGTCTTTCTCTAAAAGAGAGTGCCATAGCACACTTTGGAGACAACCCTGAACAAATATTTAAATAAAATAAATATTAAAACTGACATTAAGTCTCCTAAATAACATAAACGTCTCCTTGATATGGCTCAGCACGTGGCAATACGAAGAAATAAACGGTACGTCTTCTATAAGCGATGATACCAGAAGCAACTTCAGCAGAAAAGCCCAATTATGATCCTAGAGTCCGGCCTAATCAAACGAAAATCACGCAAGAAAAACAACTATAGTATAGTTAAGTTTGGCATTGAAGAGAGACGAGTATTCCTATGCTGCACTGCTTCACTTGCTAAAGGTTTTGGAAGTGCGAAAGAAACGAAAACATTCTATTTGAGACTCAACTTCAATCTTTATACACTCCTAGAATAGAGATATAACTCATAAAAGAATCAAGTGTTAACCCAAGAAAGGGATACCGCGCTCTTTTAAACTATAAACAAAAACGAAGCGGTATTCACCCGAGGCGGTTTGCAGGGGAATATTAAATCTACAAACGTTCTAAAATCGCATGTATTTCACGGTTAAAGAGATCACAAGGTGTATGAGGGCATCCATGTTCTCTCACGTACAGGGAGTGACATCCCCAAATACTCACCTATCTGATACTTACCAGGCTCAACGTCGCTTATCTCCGGTGAATTAACGAGAACTGGTGTTATAACGTCATTATGGCGTATGCTGAGAAAAAGACCTAAACTAAAATTATATAGAAGGTATAGAAATGCATCAATTAGCTTAGTCATTCAGTAATATTATTATCAGCAAAATGTTGATAATTCTTTTTCTTCTCGCCATAAATTTATTAAAAAAACCTTAGTCAAAATGCATAATATTAGCTGTTAAAAGTAATGCAGATTTCAGCAAGGAAGTCATTTGAAATTAATTTCGGCTCCTTCAAATAATTATGAACCCTTTCGAAATTAATCTAAACGCTGCAATGATAATGTGTATAATATCTGTCTTCTGGCCATATAGTATGGATAATTCCACTCAGCGAAAAAAAGTAATTTTGAATTATCTTCGTCATCGCTTTCTTCTTTATTTCCTTTCTTCTTCCTCTTCTTCTCCTTCTTCTTCTTCTTCTTCTTATTATTATTATTATTATTATTTATAATCATTTACTAGCGGTTTAACACAAGTCATTTTTCATGATTGCTCACTGGCAATACTTAATGGTGTTCTCTGAGGTTTGAGTGAAAAAAGTGTTCCTAGACATCCAGAAATCCCAGCCTCTTTTGATAACTACGGCAAATCATTTTGAATTAACTAAAATTATTTATTCCTCGCTGGCACGGACCGTTCGTTTTCTGTAGAATCTGAGTTACAATACACTTCCCACACGTTCCAGTATTCCCCGAACCATTACACTCTCTCTCCATTTTCATGACTTTTCCTGACTGTTTTGTGTAGGAAAAACCGCGGCTGCTGCCAGAAAATATGTCTGTATGTGTATATGTTGTTAGCTGGGAAACAAGACATTAGGTTTCTGATTACTATTATTATTATACTTGGTGTCTTTATGTAGTCTTGGTCATCATCAATATCACCATCAGCGGGATTATTATTCTTTTCACTAGAAGTCATTAGCAGTGACCACTCATTGGTAATAACATGGTTTGTTCCCTGAAAACACAAACACAGCAAGTCTCTCCGGATTTACAGTTTCCTTCGATAACAACTGACATTCACTTTTTGTTCAGACAATGTCGCTCTTTATTGAGCTTTAGTTGACGACTTTCTCCTCGATTTTAGCCACAATACACCTTTTCAGGATTCCAGTAACACTAATTTAGTCGAGTGGCTGGTGCTATTTCGCATCAACCATCAATCCTAGCGGATACTTGACAGCAATTTTCTGCACTAGCAAATGATACTAGTGTTCTTGAGAGTGGTATGGTCTCAGATTATAGGATTTTTCTATCACATTTCTATTACATTGGGTTCGTCTTAATACGTTTTATTGACCTTTAAGTTGTGTTTACGTGTGCTATTTATTTCAGCTTACATTGAGTTTGAATAAGGTACACAAATATATGGATTCATTTTTGCAATCTACAAATATGTTTAATAGTTTGACTGCTTTCATCAGTAACATATTTTATATGTTGCCAATAACTCATTTGTTTACAATTTCTCTTGTTATGTGTACAAATACACAGCAAGACTTTTCAAAGTAAAAATACCTAATGAGTAGATTTTACTGTTACAACAGTTTACAAGGTGAAGCAGAATGAGACAGTATAACTCAATAAGTGTATGCTACTTGCCTTAGAACCTAAAGGTAAATAGCCCTAAAGAAAATTAACATAATACTAATGACTGTAGGAGAACGGGAAAACGTCCGATAAGCTTGAGTTTACCCAAGCTTTTCGGACGTTTTCCCGTTCTAAGGCAAGTATTATACACTTATTGAGTTGTACTGTCTCATGTTGCTTCACCTTGTAAACTGTAGTAACGGTAAAATCTACTAATTAGGTCTTTTACTTTGAAAAGTTTTGCTGTGTATTGACACATAACAAATTCGTTTAATATCCTATTCTCTTTCCTTGCTATTTTGTAGTGTGGCATGTTTATTAACAACAGCGGTTGGTCATAGTGACAACACAAAGACCAGTAAAAATACGATGATTTTCTCAGTTTTTCTGCTATGTGTATTTTGTCGACTTCCGGTTTATAACGCAATATCCAAAAATTGACCGACGAGATAAAATGGATGCTAAATGAGTGTTTTCTTATTAAAATGTGAATTATTTTAAATGCTATTGAATACTGGAACGATCTGCATATTAAATACAATAAATGTTAGGTTATTAATTGTGAACAATATGTAAGTATACCTACAATCATATCTACAATTATTATAGCTGTAAGTACTTTTAAATGCATACTTTGCCTGAAGTTATTAGTGCGAACCTGAGGATAATAGATCAGAAAACGTTCAAACTCGCCATAGCAGATTTTCATGGTCCAGCTATTTAAGATTATTTGTCGTAATTTGTAAAAATGTTACCAGAGATATCGTTAAGTTCATATGGAATATTTATTGATAATTTTTCAATTCTCACTGAAGAAATTTCGTTTGCAGAGGGATTTTTGGATAATCCGAAAGAACAACCGAAGATCGCGACTTCCGCTTACTTTCGTAAGTTAAAAACCAATTGTTTTGTATATTTCTTCGAATGAAAATTCGATATTTTATCAAATTTATATAAATCCGACATATTTATATAAATAATTTCATGTTATTAAAAATATGAGCATTTTTAAATATACAAAAAATTGGTACGAAAGTAAGTTGTCGTCACGATTTTTAGTTGTTCTATCTAATCACCCTCTTTTGTTTTACAGCATGAATCATTTACATAAAATATCGATTATGTCTTAATTGTGGGAGTGTGCAGGCATATAGTCGTGCAGTGATAACTCATAGTCAATGTTATTTAAATCCAGATACAATAAGAGTAGGATACGACTATAATAACGTTCAGTCACTCGTTACCGTAATATCACCGAAGTTTAAGCGATATTATCCTGACGAATACAAAATAAGTGACCATTTGGAGAAACCAAGTGCTGTATATAGGAAATATCTTGTCGAATTGATATACAAAAAAAAGTGTACGAAAAACACGTACGATTTCGGTAGAGAATATACCAACGAAGGTTTACATGCTGAACATCCAAGAGCAACAACAGCAACAAAAATAGAAATTTAAAAAAACAGATAGAAACATTGCAAAGGTCTTATTTGAATACAGTTTCATAAAATAATTATATACAGCAAGAAACAAGTTGGAAAATATTCTGTAATGAATTCATTTGGATGTTTAAAAACCTTTTTTACTAATTATTCGTCACTTGTCAAGCCTCAAAGACCACTTGAATATAAAGGTTAATGAGTGCCCTGCTACCAGTGAGACAATACTGTGAAGATAAGTAATTATGGTGGAAGTTTGGTAAAATTTGATTATTTAAGAGGATGGCTAAACAATAATTCGTTTGCTTTGAACTTGAACACAACAATGTCGTAGTCAGATGGGAAAGATCCCCGCGAAATCAAGTTCCAAAGACGAGTAGTTCTAGGAAAAAAACTTAGCTAATAAAAATGTTGTATAGTTTTAGGCACATAGGCAGAAAGGGAAATCATTGATAGTTGTTGTTAAGATGTGTTTTTGTTTTGAATGTTTTACAGTGTAGACCATACATTAAAGCTCAGCCGAGCAGCTGACATGAAAATAACGATGGAGTAGTAGTTGATTATTTTGCACGTGAGTAGGGGAAGTTGGACGTGTCAAATGATGTGTTGAAGTGTAGACCTTAGAAAGGCCTACTGATGAATTTAGAAATTATGTCGCCATTTAAATTTTTCGTCGAATTCGTGTAGGCTCTCAAAACATCGCGTTTAAGAGCCCAGACTTTTGCTTGGATAGATATATTACCATTTTTATATTGGTACTACTGAAAATGCTTTGTCGAGCCAGCTGAGTAGAGACTATTTTAAAAAAAACATCTAATCTTAATGTCGCATACTAGACATCTGGTGTTCAATTAAATTTAGTAAAAGTTGTGAATTTAAAGCTCTTAATGGATCGTCTCTTAATAAGTACTTTGTAAATGTGGATATTCTTTAACGCATAGATGTCACTTTGATTGTTACTGCACCTTCAGGTCAGAACGACAACTAAAACTAGACTTTTCAATTTTTTATAAAAATTAGGGCATATTACTCACCAATACTACAGTATTGGAGATGGCAGTCATTTAGCAAGTGATAGGATTATAAGCAAGCTAAGCAGATGAAAACTGTTTAAATATACAAACATGAATAAATACTGAAAAATATTGTGAAATAATTATTTGAATGAAACATTCTCTTGTCAGAAGTTACGATAATATTAGCAATGTTACTTGTAGTAAGACTCTTAGAAACAATTTCAAAAACAACACACCTAATAATAAAAAATTGGTGTATGTATTTGGGGTGTACATTTATAGTTATTTAATGGATAATTCAATCTCGCATCATCATGTATCACCCTGTGAAATACATGTGAATATTTTGTACTAATGTTAGTTATGTTTTCTGTATTGTAGCTTCTGTATAGCGAAGCAATATACACTTATGTTCACCTATGTATCTACTAGTAATAATATATATATATATATATATATATATATATATATATATATACCTATATACCTATCCTATGATATAAAAGACTACTTCCCCAAACACAACAGTTTCGCACCACTTTCATGTACACATAGGAAGAGTAAAATGAAGATATTTTGTATAAAATTCAATGAAAATGCTATATAAAAGTAATCTATGGACACGTGTTTCTGACTCGCATCCGTCATCAGCATATCTAACTTAGACAACGATCGAACCTTGGATGTTGATGTCAATAGTCTACACTTTTACCCCCAGGCTATGACACTTTGCCTGAAAATATGTACAATTATTATCACCTAAATATTTAATGTATTTTATGTACTTATTTTTATTAGTGATTGTAGCGTTTGTTATACTGCTTTATGAATTGTTTCAGTTTCTAAGTGATTAAGATTAAGAACAGTGCAATATTAGTCACTCTTAGCGTTATACAAAAAAAGCAATGACATAAAATACATTAAAGGTTTAGGTGATATAAATCGTACATATTTCCTAGCAATACGGCATAACCTGGAATAAAACGTTAGCCTATTGAAATCAACATCGAAGGTTTGATCATTGTCTTAATGAGCAATGCTGATGACGGCTGTGAGCCAGAAAGATGTGTCGATTGATTACTTTTATGCACGTATAAAATAATATATATATATATATATATATTGTTGTGGTGTAATTTTGATCTACTGTGCTTCGAATGTAGATGGACAATGTCAGAGACCATCAACAGAGTTACGGCAGTCATCGGTGGCAATCACAGTCACAGTATAGAACGCAGAATCTTTGTAACATACTATTGTCTAATTCTGTAAATCCACTTTAGTAAATATACAACCGTGGTGTCTTAATTATTATTGGCTCTTCAAGGTACAACACTGGCGACGAGGATTCGAAACTTATATTATCCACACAGGAGACAACGTACTAGGACTTATTCTAAACAAAATATTTTTCGAACGTATCTCGTACAACTCTAATGAAATGGAGTTCGGATTTATTAGGGCACGAAAATAACCCCGACTTACGTTGAGCACAACACTGGCCACCAAAACTCGGATACAATTGGAATGTTGGATTTTTTAAGAAAAGGTTTGATGATATATTCTGGCTATCTGGTAACATTAGAGCAACAAGTTTTATCAAACTGATTTAAACAAGCAAAGTGTGTAAATTCTGAAAAAAGAAACAAAGAAAAAAACACTGCGACGTCGCGAAAAGGATTGAAGAGAAATTGTCGTTTTCTGAGTAGGGCGAAACAGATTTCAAATCAAGGTTTGGAAATTCAAGTCGTGCAACTGCGACAGAAAGAGCGAATAAAATTAACAAAAATGTTTGTATCGATTTTTTCTTTAATCAGAAATACGTTAATAAGTTTGTACGAGATGATTTTGTCTTTCAACCGAGAGGTTAAGAATTTATCTTCCAGAAAGAAAAGCTACGACTATATATATATATATATATATATATATATATATATATATATATATATATATATATATATATATATATATATATATATATATATATATCTTGGATTTAGTTAATATCCCTGGTAATTTAAACTGCATTTTCTTTCTTTGTTTAAAATGACTCTAAGCTTCTTTAGACTATATATTGGGTATTTAGATGTGTATGGCTAGGTTTCCTTCCTATTATCCACTTGCCTAGCTGGTACCAAAGATACTTAGGGGTGTTTAATGCAATTTATATTCCTATATAATTGTATTGGTATCTACCATATCGCTGAATGTTTCCTGGGGGTAGTGTTTGAATAGTGTTATTATAATTATAATTGTTATAATCAATATTCGTTGCTATGGTAATTACAATGTCACACTGGAGTATTTAGGGTAATATATTATTATTATTATTATCATTATTATTATTATTATTATTATTATTATTATTATGTATATATTAGTGAAATTAAATCTTAATTATCATTACATTTGATTTTTGCAGAAGTGGTCGCTTGATCGGTACAACATTAATAGTATAACTGTCCTGTTATTAAACTTCAGAAACAGTTACATAGTAAACAGCTTATTATCCCCGTTTAATATTAGACGCTTAAGTTAAGGTCCCTCGTGTTTGTTTCACTGTTAGATACTTAAATCCCCTATGTTATCTGTGCATTTTCCAGCGGTAAGTATGCTTATGCAGGTGCTAAGTCTGCGAGAATGTGGATTTAGTTAGTATCCCTGGGAATTTAAACTACATTATCCTTCTTTGTTTAAAATGACTCAAAGCTTCTGTAGACTATATTATATATATATATATATATATATATATATATATATATATATATATATATATATATATATATATAATGGAAAAGTCAGTTAATTTGAAGTGACATCAAAGAAATGGAGGAATTCAAAAATACAATTAAAAATGTTTGAGGCATCAGGAAGATGAAAAACTGTTATTACAGAACGAGCAAGCATCATATCAAGAGAAATTGGATGCAGAAAAACTAATTTCAAAGAGAACAATTGTAATATCAAAAGACAATGGTAGTGGAAAAACTCTGAACAGAAGAAAAAATATTTTCGTCTGATCCTCTCCAGAAGAGAAACGTCAGAAATGATATAGTAAAAACTAACAAAGTCGAATGACGAAATGTGTGGGAGATTATATGTGGAGAACATAATTGACAGTTAAGTGGGAGAAAATCATTTAAGGTAGATGTCTTAACTAGTTAATTGATTGATATAAAATCTCAAACTTATTTTTAAATTCCTTTTATTTACATAAGGTTGGTCGAGAGGTTTGAAAAACGATCACCTCAAAAATGTGAGATATGTTAAATTATTCGCATTTCTAACCTTTTGGTAGTCTCTAAACTGAAACAAATATATATATAAATGGCATAATCATTTCGGATTATGGGTAAAACATCCTATTGAACAGATGGGAAAAGAACGTCTAGTCGTGTACACTACTGTCAGCATTGTAGATAGTAAATTACATTCGGTGTATATATATATATATAGTTAGAACAACATCCGTACCATCTGAAACCGATGGTACGGATGTTGTTCTAACTTAGTGCATTAAATATAAATTGATATAATGCTCTTATTAATTATCAAGTTAATTTTACTTTTATGTTTCGGAATATAGTAGATGAGGGTTGATAATTTGTAGAATTTGGTATATTCGGACTACTTTTCTCATCTTTGGTGTTTTTATCACAACGTTTCGACCGATGTAACCTCCGACCTTCTCCAGGTGTACTTTGTCGAACTCGGGAAGTTTTCTGTCGAATTCGGGAATCTAAACAGAATTTCAAAGGGCACCCTTTAATAAATACATGCTCTCGTTCCATCTGGCATGACTTGGAAGAAGTCTTCAGTAATTCGCAGTTCTTCATATTGCCCGTACTGACGATTGACCCTTCAACCTTCAACGTTGTGATAAAGACACCCAAGATGAGTACAGTAGTCCGAATTTACCAAATTCTACAATTATATTCTTGTTTTAATAATTGAGTCCATGCTTGGAAACTCTTCCAATACCATACAAAAAGTATTTATATATATATATATATATATATATATATATAAAACATTTGTTTTTTTAAATATATATTTTTCATTATACGATTTCTTCCGATGTGGAACTATTCGGGTTATTACGCACAACCACTGCCAAGCGTCACTCTACACAGATCTAGACATTAATCTGTCTCCATTTAACAACAGAAGTCGAATGACTTCGGCTCTGCGCGTGGTAGATAAACAATAAAGAAAGAAATAAAAACGTGTCTACTATTCACTGACAAAGACCTGTCTTATCTGAAATAATTTATTTATTCATAAAATGTTGTTTTTATAAATATTGGCATGGTATTTGGCTTTTAAATCTTTTATTTTATTTTCTTTCAAATGTAGAAATATTGGATTCATTACATATACACGCTTCCAAGCGTCCCTTTGCACATATCTAGATATTGACCAGTATCAATTTAATAACAAGAGAGGTCGTCTGACTCTGGATCTTGCTGTCGTAGATCTACATGGAAAGAGAAAAATGAAGAACAATGTCTACTATTGATTGACAAAGTTCTGTCTTGGCCGAAATATTTCGTTTATTTGTTAAAAAAATATTAAATAAAAAAATAAAACTTTAAAAATAATTTCTAATTATCTTAGACTTCCTCAGGATGATGATTTGAAGAAAAATGTAATGCAAGTTCATCGAAGTTTTGAGTTGACATGATGGCCAGATAAAGGAAAGTAAGCGCTGGAATAGAGTCGAGGCTGCGAGAAATCAGTGCTGACGAAGTTCAATTAAATTCTTACTCCTTTCTATTTTACTGCTGCCTTAATGGTAACCACTAAAAGCTTATTTCATTTTTCGCCACCACTGACTTTTCACAGCCTAGACTCTCCTCCAGCGCTCACAGTAGCTACGACTACAACTTTCCTTGATCTCTCTATCATGCCCATGTACTTGCATGACATTTTTATTCAAATTATTATTCTGGGGAAGTCTTATAATAAAGACGAAACGTTAATTAATATATAAACAAGAATATCTCTTGGCGTTTTTCTTTTGTTCATTTCCCATATACATATATATATATATATATATATATATATATATATATATATATATATATATATATATATATATATATATATATATATACATCACTAATCTGTTCAATTGGTCGTTGAATCATCATTATGTCAATTGATAAAATAAAAAAGGTCAAATCAAGCAGTGAGTTATGTTATGTTTAACAATATCTGGTCTAATGGAAGAATAAACACGTGAACTATGTATATATATATATATATATATATATATATATATATATATATATATATATATATATATATATATATGTATATATATATATCTATATATATATATATATATATATATATATATATATATATATATATATTTAGTATGTACTTCAACAGTGCTCAATACGTAAACAGAGCAATATATATATATGTGTGTATATATAAACATATATATATGTATATATATATATATATATATATATAAATATATATATATATATGTATATATATATATATGCACTTGAGTTTTAATGTACCTGACTTTTTCTAAGCAAGAAATTCTTTACAAACGTATGCAACACATAATGCTTTATTTTTCAAGTGTGCCGGTGTGCATCTATTCTATGATTGATTTATTGGTTCGATGTCTCCTCTCGTATCTACCCCACATTTACTCGTGTCTACGGTTGAGGAAAAATATAAAAAATGAGATGTCGCCCTCATTGCATCGTCTCTACGCATCAAACGCACATGTCTGCTTCCTGTGGTGCTGGGGACTTGGCGATCGACAATCAATCGGGACGTGAATAAAAGTAAAATGAATGAATAAAGAAGTTATGGTAATAAAAATAATGAGAATAAGAAGAAACACAACAATAATAATAATAATAATAATAATAATAATAATAATACATACATATATGAGCAATAAAAATTTAGTTAAATATTGTATATATATATATATATATATATATATATATATATATATAAAAGCAAATTGTAGTTTGCTTGAAGGATTGCTGGTAAATAGAAATGTAAGTTCGTAATCCGAGGCAGGAGCAATGCGATATATGTACCGGAAGGTTGGAACGGATGAACAAAAATATATGAGAAGAGAAAATATGAATGGAATCTCAAATCAATTTATTAATATTTCACCGTATCAAAATTGTCGTCTGGTACAAATCGGCTCGTCATCTCTCGGGCGTTTGCGTAGGATAGCCGAAGGCTTCTGACAAGAAACTCATGGAAACTGGGTCAAGATCGATATGAGTACCAAAATTGTCTGACCATATATTGTACTATGCATATGCCTTTTACGCGATATTAACTATTTAACAGTTATGAATGTTATCGAATGAATGTCCTTCTACGAAGGTGGGTGTGCTGACGGAAAACTTCCAATTGTATAATTATCTGAAAAGGAAATATGATGTGTAATTCTGTAAACAATATTTTAAAGAACTAGCATACTAAGGAAAAAAAATTTAAACGCCCAAAATAATTATTAGTCAATATTATACACTTCTGACAACTGCAGAAAGGGACGTTATGTACGACTCCTACTACAATCAAGACACAACGTCACATCATGGAAACAGGTATCGCCACCACTGCTACTAGATGACACTAGTCGACACACGCCAGCCATATTTTAAACGTTGTTTTAGAGTCGCGATCTTCCTGAGAACATAAAGGAACTGCTTTACAACCCCATACTTTTGTTATTATCATTATCATTTTTATTTGTATTATAAAGATTATTATTATTTACTCACTAAGAGTTCTCACATAGGTCATCAGTGATTGCTCACAGACAACCGGTGGTATTCCCTGAAGTCTGAGTGACAACAAGTCTCCCCAGACTTCCAGTATTCTCCACCTCTTTTCGATAGCCTCCGCAAATAAACCAGCAGTATCACAACAGCCGCCCACCACTGATTTTTTGCTGGCAAGGTCCATTTATCTTCTCTGGGATTTGGATGACAATAAGCCTCTCCAAAGTTCTAGCAGTCTGTGCACTTCCAGTGGATGTCTGGTTTGTGCTGTCCCTCCTCGGTCTTCTCATCCTCTTTGACCCTATGCAAATATTTTGTGTGGCGTGAGCCTAGGCTCGTACCGTTTTTTTTTTATTTTAAAAATAATTTAAAAAATGTTTTTTTCATTTTTTCATGTTTTTCTTTTTGGGGGGGGGGAGCTGATGGTGTTTCTTGCAATTTATGCTCATGGGTCATTTTTGTGCCGTGTCAGTTGAGGGCAGTGTAATTTATTTGGGTTGAGCTTATAAATTGATGTTTCTTGCATTTTCTGTTTCTTTGTTTGTGATGGTTCCTTTCTGCGGTTTTGTTTTTTTCCTGTAGTAGATTCCGTGTGACCCTTCGTAGCGTATGTGGGTATGTTTCTGCATTCAATGATTTTTTCTTATGATTGTAGCTGTTTTAGTCATTGCTGTCCTTTGTATAGTTCCAATGATCTTTTATATTCAAATTTCTTCCAGTCTTTTTCCAGGTTCTTTCGCAGTGTTCCTAGTGCTCCTACGAGTATTGGTATTATACTGACTTTCTTCATGATCCATATTCCTTTCAGTTCTCTGGTTAGTTCCGTGTATTTTTTCGTTTTTCCGTTTCTTTGATTTTCACTCTGTGATCTACTGGAACTGCAAAGTCTACGATTTTGCAAGATGCTTTCTTCTTGTTGATTACTATAACATCCGGTATCCTTGCTTGTATAAGTTTGTCTGTTTGTATATCCATATCCCATATGATTTTGTGATTTTCGTTTTCCAGTACTGTTTCTCGTAATTTTATTATTATTATTATTATTATTATTATTATTATTATTATTATTATTATTATTATTATTATTATTATTATTATTATTATTATTATTATTATTTACTTACTAGGAGTTCTCACAAAGTTCATCAGTGATTGCTCACCGACAACCGATGGTATTCCTTGGGGTCTGAGTGACATAAAGTCTCCCCAGACTTCCAGTATTCTCCACCTCGTTTCCATAGCCTCCGCAAATAAACCTGCAGTATCACAACAGCTGCCTACCATTGAAGTGAATGTCTGGTTTGTGCTGCCCCTCCTCGGTCTTCTAATCCTGCTTGACCTTTTGCAAATATTATTTTGGGTGACAGCCTAGGCTAGTACCATATTTTTTTTAATTGTTTATTTTTTTTAATGTCGGGGAACGCGGGAGCTGATGTTGTTTCTTGCTATTTCTGTTAATTGTATTATTATTATTATCATTATTTACTCACTAGGAGTTCTCACACAGTTCATCAGTGATTGCTCACCGACAACCGGTGGTATTCCTTGGGGTCTGAGTGACGTAAAGTATCCCCAGACTTCCAGTATTCTCCACCTCTTTTCGATAGCCTCCGCAAATAAACCTGCAGTATCACAACAGCCGCCCACCATTGATTTCTCGCTGGTAAGGTCCATTGGTCTTCTCTGGGGATGGGGGTGGGTTGCAATAAGTCTCTCCAAGGTCCCAGCAGTCTCTGCACTTCCAGTGGATGTCTGGTTTGTGCTGCCCCTCCTCGGTCTTCTAATCCTGCTTGACCTTTTGCAAATATTTTGTTGGGTGACAGCCTTGGCTGGTACCATATATTTTTTTAATTGTTTAATTTTTTTTTAATGTCGGGGAGGGCGGGAGCTGATGTTGTTCTTTGCTATTTCTGTTTATTGGTTCATTTTTGTGTTTATTATTATTATTATTATTATTATTATTATTATTATTATTATTATTATTATTATTATTTGTACTCACAGGAAGTTATCACACAAGTCATCATCAGTGATTGCTCACTAATAATAACCGCTGGTGTTCCCTGGAGTCGGACTGACAACAAATATCTCAGATTGACAGTACTCTCCACCTCTTTCGATAAATATTGCAAATAACTTTGTGTTATCAACAAAGACCCTTTCCATAGAACTCTCGCTGGCAACCACCTTTAATCTTCTCTGGGACATGGATGGCAATAAGCCACGCCAAGCAGTAGTCTTCTTCGCACTCTTCTTAGTAGAGGTTTGGTTAGTGTTCTCCCTCCTTGGTATTTCCATACTCCTTAACCTTTCACGACTATTTTGTATGGTATTTCCTGCTCTTTGGTTTCATGTAATGGTGTTCTGTCAGTGTTTGTGTTTTCTTCCTTTTGCAACTTCCATGTGACTGGTTAGCATTCGTAGCTTATGTGGGGTTGTTGCCGCATTCAAAGATTTTCATTAATATTTCAGCTGTTTTCCTCATTGTCATAGGTTGTATGGTCTCATTCTTTCCTCTGATACCAATTTCTCCCAGTCTTTTTCCAAGTTGTTCGGGATTGTACCTAGTAATTATACGGTTATTTGTATTAACTTGATTTTCTTCATACTCTATATCTATTTTACTTGGTTCCGTGTATTTGCTTGTTTTTTTGGTCTCCTTGATCTTCCTACTGTGGTCTATCATTTGGAAGGATTTTTCTTCCTCGTCGATTATTATGACTTGCTGTCTCGTTGCTTTCATAACGTTATCTGTTTGCACTTCCAAATTACAGAGGAGTTTGTGCGTTTCGTTTTCCAGTACTGTCTCGTGTCTTTGTTTGTACCATTTGTCCACGTTCGTTTGCATAGTACACAATGTACAGTTTTTCCCTCACACAGTGGTGTCTGTTCTTGTATTTCGGGGGCTACTTTTCTGCAGACACTTTTTGTATGATTTACTATTCCGTATTATTTTCTAAACAATCTTCATTTACTGTTGCCATGGTTTTATCAGTGTTAGCTTAAATGACGTTTGGCCCAATCGCATTATTCTGTGAACCCGTCAGTGATCTGTTCTTAGCCATGCCCACCTATTTTCGTGGGTCTCTTTTCTTGTCAGCATTATGAAACGTCCACGTAGTTGTTTTTTTTCCAATTTTCTGTTCTTGTCTTTTTATTTCTGGTGGTGGTGCTTCCTGGGTTGTTCATTGCGACGATGTCTCTTGTTGTAGTGATTATCCTTTCTCGCTACCTCTCTCCTGTGTCTTCCACACAATCTTCTATACTTTCCAGTTCCCCATCCCTTCGTTTCTGTTCGCGTAGAGTCTACCCCTATCGTTTTTATATAGTGCGTTGTGCATGGTCAGTACTTTTCTAGTCGTCTGATCAAGGTTCCTGAGTTCTTCTTTAGTCCAGCCTATGAATGGTCCACAGTATATCTTTATCATTATTATTATTATTATTAGTAGTAGTAGTAGTAGTAGTAGTAGTAGTAGTACCATTGAATTACTCAGTATAAGTTATCACACAAGTCATCGTCAGTTATTACTAACTAACAATAACCGTTTGTGTTACCTAGTGTCTGAGCTCACTAAGAATAACCGTTTGTGTTACATAGTGTCTTAATGAAAACAAGTGTCGCCCGATTTCGAGTACTCTCCACCGATTTTTGATAACAACCGCAAATTACACTGCAGTATCGCAACAGACGCTTATCATTAATTTATCGCTGGAAACGACGATTTGTCTCCTCTGGGATTTGGGTGGCAATACACCACTCCAAGCTTCTCGTACTCTTCGGAGCTTTCCAGTTAAAGTTAGGTACGTGCTCACCCTATTCGGCATTTCCATCCTCCTTGCCTCTTCACGACTACTTTGTGTTGGATCTGCTGAGGTTGGTGCCATTATTTTGAAGGTATTTTCTGAAATATCTTGTTATTTCTGTTCCTTGGTGCTTGTGGTGCTGTTTACTGTGTGTTCGTTTTTTTTTCCTATTGCAACTTACATGTGTTTGATTAGTCTTCGCCGCTTATATGAGTTTGTTTCCGCATTCCAGATTGTCCTTAATATTTCAGCTGCTTTTCAGGTGTTTCGGCATTGCTTCTAGTGCTCTTACGATAATTGATATTATATTGACTTTTTCAGGCTCCCTATCCCTTTTGATTCTATTATTATTATTATTATTATTATTATTATTATTATTATTCTCAATATGTATCTTTTACATGACGGCTGGTCTCTTGATATGTGCATAACCTTTATAAACTCTTGCGGTTGTGATTCTCATGACAATACACAAACTAAGTATTTCTGCTACATGAGTTATTAGAATAAGTTACACGTTTTAAGAGAGTGTCATAGATTTGAAACGTAAAGGGTAATACATACATCAATATTTTCACATGATTAAAACAGAGGGAGAGATGCAGAGTGATGTTAAGGACCGACATCCAATTCATGATTTCTCCCCAACCTATATCGTGGTTAATACGCGAGATAGCTTTTTGCAATCAGTGACTTTGACTGAAACATAGACCTCAATACCCTTCTTTCGAAATGACGTTAGATCGTTATCTTCGGTTTATTCATTGGGGCCAGATTTTAACTTGTGATCCGTCAATCATTACTGCGCTCTATTACTTTTTCGTCTAACCGTTTTGAAAATAAATCAATTATTCTTGGTCTGAGTATTGTCTAACATTCTTACATGAAAGCTTATCAGTGATCGCTCACTAGCACAGACTATGATTATTGATAATAATGTTAATCTTAATAGCATTAACAGTATTTGTATTAGTAGCATCCACGAAAATAATAAATGTATGTCAGTAGACGCGATGCTGTCTATTTAACCTTTATTCTCGAGTTGCCTGCGTGCCTTGATAAGTGGTGACCTTTAATGTCATTTTTTTTAATATACATGTTTATTTTGCATCAGCTTTATCGACAAGGTTGAATGTATACAATTAAGTGAGCACATGTGCATATTTGATCTATAGCCGGGTGTATTTGAAGTTCGTACCTTTCCGAAGAGTATTAGTTCGTAAATAATTCGTGAGGCGTTTTACTCGACACGGCAGATGTTGACTGTGACAATTAAATCAATCATACACGTAGTACAAATGGTTGTCTTATAAGCAATTACTACTGATTATGATAAGCCCATTTGCATTAGTAGTAGCAGTATATTTATATTTTAAACATTTATTACTCACCGGAATATAAAATCAAATATGCATCGCACCAACATTGTTGCAACTGTGTAGTGTAAATTGTGGCGTATAAGTGATAAATAGGCAGACAGACAAAATACATAAATTTTCAATAGTTATTAATATATACAGATGATGAAACGAAACGAACAGTTTTTCCACTCATTCATATAAGTCCAATATGTCGCTTGATTTTATTGGCGTTGGCAATCGTTGATCCGCTACATTTTTTGTAAGATTTTACGACACACAGGTGTGTCAGAAGAATGTTTTAATCATTAAAGGTAAAAATAGCACGTCGCATCGCCAGTCTAAGCCAGTGTCTACTGTACCAGCGCTACCTGTCAACTAATTAGCAATGCAAGCTTCCAATCACTCAAGCATGATAGAAAATGATGAAGAATATTGAAATTATTCCATCATCTGATGTGGGAGAAAATATGACCTTGCATAGGGTATGGCTTTTCTCTTCTGAAATCTTATTTTTAAACATAGTTGAACACTGTACCACAGTACCACTTCCACTTAGGGATGTTGGCAACCTTCTCGTGGTCCTTCCCGTAAGTACCCGATGTCTTTCAAGAAAGATTCCTAATTAGAATAACATCTGGGAAACTTATGCCAACACCAGAATCATCTGATTCTCACGAAAGAAGAACACTGTAGACGTAAGGGGCTACTGAGAAAAATGGAGGAAAGTTTTTTTTGGGGGGGTCAACCTAAATTCGGAGCTGCGCAGCAAGATATCTGTTTACATTAGTTGTACATTTTTGCATGTCAGTACCGTCAGGGAAACAGGAAGCAGGGGGAATTCCAGAGGCCAGCAGCACAGGCAAAGAAGCTTTTTGAGTAGAAAGCTCATCGGCATCTTGGAACTTCTACAGTGAATGGATGGGATTTGGTAAGTCTAGTTAATTTACGTCGTTGAGGCATAAACACAGTAAGTTCATCAGACAACAATCCATTGAAGTACTTGTAAAACACGCACAAGTAAACAACATTGCGGCGATGGTGCAGGGGCTTGAGATTGGTTGATAGTGAGGGACCTATTAAGTTGGTGACTCTTTTTTGGGCCTTGTCTAAGAGGGAGAGCCTAGTGGATGAGGCCCCAGCCCAGATGTGGCAACAACACTCCATACATGGGCGGATGGTGGCTTTGTAAAGATATAGGATAATCCCAAGTGTGAGAAGTTTACTAGCACGGTAGAAGGAGCCCACCTTCTTTGCAGCAGCATTGGCAATGTCTTCAATGTATGTATTCCAATTCATGTTATCTATGAAAGTTAGGCCGACGAGTTTGAATAATGCACTCTCAGGTAGAGTGTTATTTGCCACAACAATCGGTGGTTGAGGAGGGTTCTTATAGTGATTGAAGCAAAATAGCTTTTTTCTTAGCGGCATTAAAAGTTGCCATCATTTTTTACCCCAATCCACTACAGACTAGAGTTAATTTTCTAAAGAATTCAGCCATTGCCTCAGATATACCCGCGTCGGTTTTGCCCACATGACGAGAGTTGAGCGTGGTGTCGTCCGAAAATATTCCCGATCCTAGTCTCTATGACATCAGATAGGTCATTTATGGTTTGGTAGTTTTGTTTTACGGCATATCAACCCTTTTTGGGTTATTTAATGCCGAATCTGGTCATTATAGTAAAAGTTGTTATGCTTCAAGTTCTTTATATCTTCAAATGTTTAATCATCGTTTTTGGTTTGGTAGTTTTGTTTTACGGCATATCAACCCTTTTTGGGTTATTTAATGCCGAATCTGGTCATTATAGTAAAAGTTTTTATGTTTCAAGTTCTTTATATCTTCAAATGTTTAATCATCGTTTTTGGTTTGGTAGTTTTGTTTTACGGCATATCAACTCTTTTTGGGTTATTTAATGCCGAATCTGGTCATTATAGTAAAAGATTTATGCTTCAAGTTCTAAAAATAAAATAAAAAAGGGGAGGGAGAAAGGGAGAGGGGCTGTTGTTTTTGTTTTTGGTTTTGTAGAACATAATTAAGTTTTACAAAAAAACAAAAAAAAAACAAAAAACGTCAATGTAGGTGAATTTCGTCTCAGGGAGCCACAGGGCAGCCTGATCTGGTATCACCAGAGGTCATTTATGAAAATCAGGTATAGTAGAGGGCATCGAATTGATCCCTGGGGTGCACCAACATTTTTGTCATGTTGCTTAGATGAACGGCCATCGAAGACAACCTAGATCTTTATTTTTGTTAGGAAGGATTTAATTATATTATATATTTGTCCAGTATGAGTTCAGTTTTAGGAGAAGCCCTTTATGCCAGACCTTCTCCGAGGCCTTGCATATATCAAGCGCTACCGCCCTAGCTTAATCTGCCTTGTCCAGTGTATGATATATGCGTCCAGAGATGAGCGTTAGGATATATGCGGTAGATCGATCTTGTCTAAATCCGTATTGATGATCAGAAAGGAGTTTAACATTAACTAGGTACCGGACTATCGCTAGATGGATTAATAATTCAAAGATGTTAGCAAAGATCGGGCGTAGACTGATTGGGCCGTAGTTTAGAGGATTAGTTTTATCTCCAGAATTCTGTCCAACTATCAGGGAAACAAGATTCCGCAAGGCATTTGTTGTATAGTTTGGAGAGGACAACGGCCACATAAGCAGAGCATTTCTTTATTACTATTACTGGTATAAGATCAGCCCCACAGGTCTTGGAGGTGTAAAGGTTTCTTATGATGTATCTGACCTGAGATGGGGTGATGACCAGGTTCTCAAGTGTGGATTCAGGCGGAAATGGGAATTTCGGGAGGGGTGGTTTCTGAGTTTAAAGTGGGGGTTAAGGCAAAACGCTGGGCAAATAGTTCAGCCTTATCAGTTGACGAGCAAACATCGTTGTGAGTTAATGGCGGGGCAATTGTCGATTCTCAATTGTCCATCACACTATTGTAGATTTTCCAGAAATCACGAGTACCTAGTTTCTGTGACTGAATGCGTTTCTTGGTTATTACTGTATACCTTCTCTTTATTTTTATCTACCACTTCTTTGCAATCATTTCTTGCCTCTATAAATTTCTGTCAATTCGAAGGTACTTATAGCGGCCGAATTTTTGGAATGCCTACTGCATCGCAGCAATAGCAGCTGCACATTCTGAGGTGAACCATTGAGGAGAGAGGGGTTTACTGAAGAATTTTCGTGTAGGGAGATAATCATCAATGCCTGCTTGGACCCATTCTGTTAGCTCATTTCCACAGTGATCAGCAAAGAGTGAGAAGATTTCCTCCCATTGGGCGTCGCTGATGTGATCCCTGAGGGATTCAAAATAAGCCTGCTCATAGTTTCTCGTCGTTTTGAGCAACTGCTCTTCAGCTTTTGGACGAGTTTTTAAGGTGATAAGTATCATTACCACAACGTGATCAGAGTTTCCGAGCGGGCTATGGGAATTCGCCACACACGCGTTGGGTAGTGAGATCAAGAACAGGTCGAGAAGTGAAGCTTGCTGGTTCTCACAATCAGGAAGGCGGGTCGGAAAAATGACAGTCTGTGAGAGGCCGTTAGCTGAGGAGAAATTAAAAGATGAGTTCCCAGCTGCATCAGTAACGCTGGAGAATCCCAACCAGTCACGGCGGTGTGCATTAAAATCCCCAAATGCATGTATTTGGAATTCCAGTCGAGTGAGAGTGCTCTATCTAAGCTTTCAGTAACAGAGTCAAACAGGGTAAAGTCCTGGGACGAAGGAGAACGGTATAAGAAATATTAGTAATTTACTGTGTGATATAAGGTCAATTAAAAACACATGTAAGCTTAGTCATTTGGTTCTAACCTATGTTCTCGAGTATAGGGGGGGTGTTCTGAAAATAAACTCCTACCCTGTGCATATGTTTGTCAGAGTCATTACGGTAGAGTGGAAGGTAATCAGTCATGTCAAAGTGGTGAGAGGAGATTGAGGATTGAAGTTTCGTTTCACTTAGTGCTAGAATATCCGGGAGTTTATCAGGATAATAGGTTCTACGTTGTTAATGTTGGTTCTAAGTCCCCGGATATTTGTGAATGCGAGTCTAAAAGGCGGAGGCGAATATGTTTTTTGTTGATGTCTGGTTTACATTTTTACTGGAAAGTTTCGTAACACATTTGGCTAATATAAAAACAATAGTATATGTTCTGATACTCACCTTCATCTGTTCAATCATTAGTCAGTGAAGTAGAATATTTATTTTTTTATGACAAAGTATGGCCCGTTTTATGAGAACTAGAATTTACTCCACATTAAAATAGACCTATCTTAACTCTGCCCTTGTGGGAGTACAAGAAAATAGATATTCTAATATACATTTAAAAATAACTCAATCCTTTTAGTAAACATTGGGATACTTATAATAGGGTCATGTTCTACTTAACGTTTATTTCAAGTACGATAGTGTGCGAAAGTGATCCGATGAGATTTGAACTCGATTTAGCGTCTCCATATGTGACTTCAGTTTGTCGTAGGTAGGAAATCCGTTTCTGATATGAAGGAGATATCCATTTGAATTGATTGATAACTATATATGGAAAATTCTGTATTTGGTTCGACAATTATCTAATATTTTCTAACAATTTTCAAGCTACTTAATTTAATGGAGAATATTATCATATAAATCGAAAATCACAGACCGGAATTTCCAGATTAAAATCTAATCCATAACTATTTACATGAATATTCTCTAGTCCATACTTCTTGTGTATAATATTGCTCTGAAAGTCAATATTACAATCAATATATATACACACACACACATATATATATATATATATATATATATATATATATATATATGTATATATAACTTAAAGAAGGAGGACATATGCCTTCAAAAAACATGTGTAAGATTCAGATATTTTTGATTAAAATCAAAATATATATATTTTTGCATTTTGACCTTTTTTCAAATAATTTCGCTCGGTACAACAAGTCTCATCAGAGTGTTTAACAAATAAAAGGTATTAACCTTATTTTCGTGTTCGTAAAAGTCCTGCCTTGTCTTGTTAAAGTAGCGTCAGTTGTTTTGTGGGCTTACTGTGTAATGTCTCTTTTAAAGTTTAATTAAATCGCGCATGGTCGCTAGTAGGTATGAATTTTGGAAAATTCATTTTTTAAGCATCTTTAAGACTTAAAACTTTAAGAAAGAGGTACAATGCCTTAAAAAAAACAACTTATATATATATATATATATATAGATACACACACACACACACACACATATATATATATATATATATATATATATATATATATATGCAGCGCGTAAATATATTTTAAGTATTGATTTAAACAGTTCTAAATATAAGAGTATTGATTTATTCCTCTCCAGGAGTTAGGCACAAGGCCAGTTTTTATCTTACTCCCAAAAGTAAGATGTGTGACCCAAGGTTGGGTCGGGAAAGTGGGGTTTAAAAATGCCTGGGCAGTCCCGTCGGCATTCCCCGGTAGGGGCGCCTCAGGCAGTAAGCAATTAACTTAATCCTCCCCAAAGAGGGGAGGCAAAGCCTGGGAGGGTGAACCTCCTAGAACTGCACAGGACAGACCCATAGACCGGTGTAAATAAAGACCCGAAGGCCAAGACAATACCAGTCTATGGGGTGCAGTATCCATCGGAACATATACTACACTTTGATCTTAGCCAAAATTTATTTAGTTTGATGCATCCTGGGAAACATAAACTCCTAGAGTTAAAATTACATTCCCAGAATGCATACAACTTTAGGCATAAAAGCCCACTGTGGAAGAGGGCAGGTGGAGGTCGGGGGTCATTGTGACATATAAAACAACAGTTTGACATTTTTTTTATTTCAAATCAAAGACAAAACAAAGATATTTTTGATTTGCCGAACAGCAAAAACAATGCACAATGACAAAAACTTAACATTTGCACTAAAAAATTCGCAGTCACCCTATGGCTTAACCCTACTTAAAATATCCCCAAAATGAAACATGAAAACATGAAATAACGTTGGAGTGGGATACACATTACAAACACCCAAAAAGAAAGAAAAATAAAGAACCAAATAAAATTAAAAGGGGTGGTTAGTAGGACCCTCCCAACCCTTTGCTAAGTTTGGACCGCCCACTGTTTTTCCGCTCGAGGCCGAAAACAAGCAGGTCGACCCCTAATTGGGAGTGGGAATAAAGTGAGGCGTTCTGAAAATAAATTTATCGGGATCTGGGTACGGGAATGGATGGCGTCTTCCAAGATAATATTGCTAAGAGTTTCATCAGCCGGGGACAAAATAAATATGTGGAGTGGGCATCTTTGGAAGCTCCTTAGTGCCGGCTAAAACAAAATCGGGACAGGACATCATTTATTCCTACTAGCTTATGATTCGACTAGGCTAATAAAAACATTTTGTTTTATACTGGGCTGGGTTCCGTAGGACCCAGTATCGTTTACGCCATGCTAAGGCGGGAAAACGTATTCAAACCTGGACCCTCGTCGGATGCACAAACTAGTGTTGCGCACCCATCTTCTATTGAACTCCATGCGATGTAGTCGTTTCCAATCGCATCTGATTTTCACTTTAAGCTGATGCTTAAAGTAAACAACCAGATCACGATCCGTAACAGACCCAACGCCATGAACCTCATCTAGACGTGCAACCCACGTCTCTGACCTCGCTGTGGCTAGGGTCGCCAGAAAACTATTCTTTTCTCCCATGGCGGTGCTACGTTGTTGATGACCTATGCTACATCAAGTACAATCGGCTGCTCGGCGTCGATGCGAGCCGTTACCTCTCTGACATACTCCCAGAGACGACGAACTTTGCTGCAAGTGAAGAAGGCGTGCTCGGCCGTTTCTTCCTCATTGTCCTCACAGCGCGGGCATAAGGGAACGTCCCTTATGCCATCCCTGCGTAATCTGCCATAGAGTGGCAGTGCATTTCGAACCAGTCGCCAGATCAGAGAATACTCAGAATTGTTGAGATAACTCTGGCCTGGCGCCCAACTCCACTGGGAGCGAGCCTCCTTACTCGACAATCACAGCCGCCTCCCAAGCGGATCCGAAGCGGACCCCTCCACTAAATCCCGATATAGTCTCTTCCTAGACCGGGCTAGGTCACTGGACCCCGGCAACGCCTTAAGCGCGGCTCGGCATTCGGCGACGAACATGGACTCCCCTCTGGGTCTACGTTGACCTTCGACCGAGTAATCTGGTATGAGGTTGGGAAAGATGCTCTCAATCGCAGGGACCCACGGAGCGCTCTCCGTCAAAGTACGACTCAGGAAAGCCAGTCTCTCGGCATGTTAATGACTTGCCAAGTCAGGCATCCCCAAGCCTCCATCGCACGGACGTTGCGTACAGACTTGTCTGCGGACTAATGCTTTCCGACCCTTCCACAGAAGTGAAAAGAGCTAGCGCGTGAAAGCAAGAAGGCGGTCCGCAGGCAGAGGGAGTACAGACAGCCGGTAAAGGATGAGAGGAAGACGTAAATGGCGCACGCCTCCGCTCTCCCCTTTAGGAAAGTTTCCTTCGAATCCAAGCCCTCGACCTTTGCCTGTACTTCCGACCAATTCTTTTCCAACTGGAGACCCGGTCCGAACCAAACGCCAAGAATCCGAACCGGGCCATCGGTCCAGCTGAAATCACCTGGGAATGCAGTCTCTTCGCTCCAGGCAGCCAACCGCAGGCCGTTGGACTTTCTGCGGTTGACTATGGCCCCTGTTACTTCTTCGTACCGAGCGAGCGCCTTAGTCACCGCTTCTATGTCTTCACAGCTGGACACAAAAACGGAGACATCATCGACATACGCGGAAACCCTGACTCGCGCATAGTGAGGAGGAATAGCAATTCCGCTCAGGACTGGTGTAGCCGCCCCGTCCCTTAATTTGCGAAGGAAGGGCTCCAACGCCAAGACATAAAGCAGGGGCGACAGCAGACAACCCTAACACACCGAACGAGAAACCACGAACGACTCCGAAAGCCTACCGTTTACCTGCACCGCTACTCTCGGCAGATGATACAGAATCGAGACCCACCTTGGAAGTCCGGATTTAAACCTGCAGCCTCTAGAACAGATTCCAAGAAACCATGGTCGACCCTATCGAAAGCCTTGGACTAATCTAAATTTATCAGCGCGGCTTCAGTGTCGTCTTCTATACCCTCCATGATCGTGAGAACCAGATGCAAATTGTTTTGAATTGACTTCCCCTTTACAGCATAGTTCTGCTCAGCTCGATCAAGTAAGCGATAACAATCTGCAAACGATTCGCAAGAACACGGGCCAAAATATTTAACTCTGTGTTTAGCAGAGTTATAGGCCTATAACTATCGAAATCCCCCACTCCACGTTGGACCTCCTTCTTCAACAATGTGACCACTCCTTTGGTAACCTGCCCAGGGATCGAGTCCTTAGCAAACCAGTGGTTAAACACATCCTTCAGAAGAGGAACAAACATGGGCGACAGCCCCAAGTAAACTTCGTATGGCAGACCATCGAGTCCTGGAGATTTGTTCAAGCCGACCTGCTTCAACGCAGTAATGATCTCACCCTCTGTAACGCCCCTATCACAGCTAGCTGCTCGGGCCGCCTCTAGGTGGGGCGAGTCAGCCAAATAGCTGTCAAGCTCCTGGCCGCAGAGTCTGGGTAGTTGGGTGAAGCGATCCTCCAAATGCTCGCGGAACCCCTCGCAAATCTCACGAGTCAATACCAGGGTATGTCCTTCCAGGTTATTCACATTCCGAATGTACCCATCTGAGCCACGACGTAAAGCAGCCTTACGCTTAACAGCGTCAACGTTCACAGCTTCGTTAGAGACTTTCTTTAACCTAGCGCGAACTACTTGACCATCATATCGCACGCTAGCCAAGCGATGGAGGTCCCCCTTAATTAAAGCTATCTCTAGGGGACCCCCCAGCCACCACCCGGGTCATCTTATCCTCTACACACTTTTGCGTCCTAGCTCTATCTCGAGCGAGGCGCTGGCTGTAACGGACACAAAAGCGTCTAACATGAGCCTTAGTGCTAACCCACCAACTACTCCCGATAACCGCCCCCACAAAACCCCGCTGAAGTAGTAACGTTAGCTTGTCCCGGAAGTCGAGTATCTTCAGTAAGGAGGTATTCAACTTCCAGTACCCAGCTAACCTGGGCCTATCACTTAAACTCAAACGGGCCATAACCAATTTATGGTCCGAATGACCTAACCAAGTTTACGTGGGACAAGATATAAAATCTATGTCGCCTCTTCTAACTAACATTCTGTCATAGTAATTACTCGGACAGAAGGCCGCGCTAGTATGCCACGTCCACATCTCCCGCCCTGGGTTATCAACGCGAAACCTGTCGACAAGATCGCATGAGGCCATCAGCTCAGACAGACTGCTTTCACACCACCCCGACCCTCTATTCCCCCCGACCTTATTTATCTTGGGGTCAAGGACGGCGTTCCAATCACCCATTAAAACTACTCGCTCAGGACCCCCGTGAAACGTTTCCAACCGTCGATAAAAGGAGACCCTCTCACCAGCAATGTTGGGCGCATAAACCGCAATGATCTGAAACTTACTGTTTTCAACGGCAACATCGACTACGACCAGCCGACCTACCGCATCCGTATGAACAACGCTCACTCTCGCAGACAGAGTGCGTCTCACTAGCAAAGAGACACCACAACTACGGACATTGCCATATGCTGAGATGACGTCGTAATCGTCAGTCAGCACATCACAATCCCCATACGAAACGAAGTGGGTCTCCTCGATCGCATCTATATCTACCTTAAGGGATACGAGATCTCTCAGCACGCGAACAACCGTTGCTTCGAGATCTCATGCCCCTCACATTCAATGTGGCCAGGTTTAAAGCCATTATCCTTTATTAGATGTCGCAAATGGGCCTAAAGTCCTCGGAAGTGAGGACGCCAAAGGCCTGACCAAGACTGCCGGTCAGCAGTTCGGACGAAATCCGTCCGTCTCGAGCCAGACCTCCCACGTCCAGGGGCAAGGTTAGCTTCAAGGCCCGAAAAAATGAGGGATGAACATAAATGGGGACCCTCCCCGGAAATTTTGAAGCCAGTTTTTTTTAACGCCGTGTGCTCCTCATCTATAAGATTAAATCCCGGAAATGCCACCTGTCCCTCCTCTACCATCCTCCAAACTGCCCTTGCTCTACTGCCCTTGTCCTGCCTTAAAAAAGTGGTAATTTTGGGTGCATCCTGAAAGTTATGGGGATTTTGAACTTGTTTCCCATCAATATGCATAAACGCCTCCAGTTGCTTCAAATATCTCGTCTGTCTCCCGTTCAAGTCCGACTGAACATGGGAGGCATCGGCTATACAATTTTTTCCCCTGGGCAAGAAAGGGAGTTTCTTTGTGTTTTCCCGTCTGATGACCGGCTGAGTAGAAGTTGTGGGTTTCACCTCCACGTTGACTTCTACCTGCTTCGCTGGAGCTGCTTCTGACACAGGTTTTTCCGCAATTTTCTCCTTTTCTGGAGATGCTCTCTCACAAGGGTTGTTAGAAAGGGGAGGGGTACTCTCCTCAACTAATACTGTGGGTGTTGGAGGTTGGGGAGTTGCAGGTTGGGCATTCCTAGTGTCAGGATCTACTGAGCCTTCTTCCATCTTTTCTTTCTCTTCCTCGTTTAGGGCCTCTTTTTTCTTTTTTGCTTTCGGGTCTTTTTAGGCTCCTCGACACTTTCCACTGCCATTCTCTCCTCCTCTATTTAGTCTTCCTCCGATTCTGAAGAGTGCTTCGAAAGTTTTCTCTTGACTGCCGGTGTTTGCGTAATTTCGGGTTGGGCTAGGTCATGACTAACTTTGGCCCTATAACTCTTTTTAGAAACCACTTTGTTCCAAGCCGAGGGAGCCTCCTTAGTTGTTTCCTCAGATGTTGGCGTGGGGTTTTCATCCGTTGTTCCTTCCGTTTGAGGTCGGCACTTTAGTTGTAGCTACAACTTCTACTTCAGTTGCTACTTTGATTTTTGCTGGCACTGTTTTGGTTGTTGAAGGCCCAGACGCCGAGGATTTCGCTGCGATCCTTTTGGGGCAATCTTTCGCCATATGCCCCGGCGTCAGGCATTGCCAGCAATGTGATTTCCTCCCCTCGACGATTAGCAACATTGTCCACGCTTCACATCGGAGTTGCGCTGGTATCGCGAGGAAACTGGCGTAATTCAGCCTCATTTTAAAGATATATTCCCCCGTGAGAATATTTCGGGGGCCACGGACCGGAAGAACCGCCTCTACATCTCAATATTGTAACATAATGGCACCCAAATGATCTGCGCCAATGCAAAATGGGACGCCAAGTATCTTAATAATCGTCCGCCTTCTCTCCAGGTACTCAGTTTTGATCCTCAGCCATTTCCACAAGATATCATTTCTTGATACTTTCTCTGCCTGTTCCGGGGTAGGGAGCAGAATATCCCACGCTGCATATGATTTTTTCAGGATATATGTTGCTGGTATATTAAAGTCCCCCAGCATCTGATACATTCGATCTTTAGGGACCCCAGTGAGCCCCTTTAACTTGATGTCTGTGGTCACCAGTGTCACTATTCTAGCTCTGACACTCTCCAGGGTACCAGGGATGAGTTTGATTTTATTTCCCTCCGTAAGGTCTTTATATTTGTCCCTGAAGAGTTCTTTATAATGCTGTGGGGTCTTCTGGTTCTGGGGCCCCCATTTTGTTTTTTTCTTTGGACCTGAGGAGCATTTATGGTTGAGGTCTTCTGCCCTGCTGAGATCTGGGAACTAGAGCAACACAGAGCAGGTCACGCATCCGGTGGTGCTTTTAAGGTCCCCTTTCTTGCTTTTCCTGTTACTTGACTTTCTTCTTCTGAAGACGAATCCCCTGAGGAGCACCGAAGAAACAACCATGGCCTATATACTTTTTGCACTATCTCTAAGTCTAGGGACTCGCTTTTTTAAGAGCCTGCGCCTTACTGTCCCTACGATTGCGTCTCTCGACATCAAAAGGGATATTTCTCGGGAGACTAGTGCCGACGGGATGGTAAAAATCCCCGAAACTAAGCTCACATGAGCTACTGGCTGCTGCAGCAACCCTTGCAACTGAACGAACTTGGGCGCACTCGGGTGTGCTAACCCCCGACATGGGCATATCCCATATAGATACTGGAAAGCACTCGGGTGTGCTCTCTTTCAACTCAACCAGAGTGCCGCTCGGTGCGGCCCTCTCCGACATACTCTGGGCGCACTCGGGTGTGCTCCCCGCCAAGACTGGATTGCCGCTCGGTGCGGCAGTCCTCGCCACAACTGGATTGCCGCTCGGTGCGACAGTCCCCTCCGCAACTGGATTGTCGCTCGGTGCGACAGTCCCCTCCACAACTTGGGCGCACTCGGGTGTGCAACCTCTCTCCGTCTCAACTGGGGTGCACTCAGGTGTGCAACCCCCTTCACTGCCACCATCAGGTCATACTAGGTAGTACGACTGACGAGGTCCAAAAGGGTGCCCTCGGCGGTCACACCCTGGTTGTTGTCAGCACCGGTGACAACTCCGTTTTGTGAAGCTTGGACGCTTCGGTGTAGTTTACTTGCTATGAATATATTGTTATGCTATATCTATCTATCTGTCTATCTATTTATATATATATATATATATATATATATATATATATATATATATGTGTGTGTGTGTGTGGGTGTGTGTGTGTGTGTTAGACAAGAAGGGGAAGGTCCGTCAGAGTTTTAGTGTAAAAAGCCAACGTTCCCGAAAATTATCTTTAAAATATCCTAACGAAAAAAGAAATTCGGATTTACATTTTGTTGTGAAATCGTCCAAACCACCCAGACAACGGCATCGTAAGGCACATTTTTATCTATTCATATACTTTTGTCTAATAATGTCTTTTTTTGCTTTTTCTTTGGCTGATCATACCATATATATGTTCCACACGAGCAAATCATTAACCTTAACTTATTTTAAGTATATATATTTATAATATTCAGAGGGAAGAAATATTCAGCTTAGCTAATTTCGAATATATTTTATTTTTAATAAAAAAATAAAATATAAAATCACAAATTAGTAAATTGGCATTTAAAATACCGGAGAACACATCCTTTACTTTTTTCTTGCAAATTACCTTCCAGAGATTTTTAACTGCGTTTTGCTTAATTTGGCAATGTGAGCTTGAGCATTTTCCTGTTGAAACAAGACATTTCCACGATACAGGAAAGAAAACAACTGTTGAAAAGCCTTGTTTTAATAAAAAGATGTATGCTTTTGGTGAGGATGTTATATCACATGAAATGGACTCTTCTATGGTGAACATGTACACACAATATTTATCCTACTAATCCTATGTGTATCTATAGTGTGAAGTCTATAAATACTTAATCTCTTGTCTAATATATATATATATATATATATATATATATATATATATATATATATTTATTTATTTATTTATTACAGTGTCAAGTTTGCACTGGAGGGTACTCGAATGAGGCATTCTCTATTTTGCACAGAGCTCGTTCGAACTCGCATTTAAGGATTTTCGAAGCGGCTGCTATTAATTTACGACAACCGTCTCTGTGCAAAAAAAAGAGTACACCTATAATTTAGAACAAATGGGTTTACGTTAAGAATGTCTCTTCCCATTTTCTTTTTTATAATTAAAAAAAAAATTATACCTTCGATTATTATTTATGGTCTTTTGACCACGCTTTTAATCGTGATTCCCCTCGTAGTCGACGATTACCTTGAAAAGTGTCGATTGAAAGACGTCTCGGTCATTTTATGTATTTTTCACGTCCTTTTTTTTCAATACTCGTTTAAAATAATCCTGATAGAGAAAAAAAAACAAAGTTACGAAGTGATTAATCTTTGTTCCCCTTTTCGTTGTTCTTTATCCCTCTCTTATAATATAGCTTATAAAAAAAGTATAATATAAATAATAATGACGATGCGTCCAATATTATTTTATTATATATATATATATATATAATATTTGTAAGAAAAAATAATATTTGTAGGAAAAAATATCTTTAATGGTGATCATTGGTGTCCTGAAAGGAATGCTTTTGTAAGCCTTCATGAAATCACACACACATATATATATATATATATATATATATATATATATATATATATATATATATATATATATGATGCCGCTCTTTTATTCAAAAACGTGTCAGTGTCTGAAGTAGTATCTGTACTGAGATTGTAAATAAAGAGATATAGCTTTTTCCAACAGCTAGTTCTTTTCTCGGTTACAAAATGTTGAGAATCAGAAACAAGCGAAAGCAAGATAACCAGTAATAAGTTTGAGCAGCAGAGCAACATGATGTGAGGAGTAGCTTTCAACTTTTTTTTCAAATTAAAGCAGGGCTCCGTACACATCGAAATGTCAAACGTAAATAAACATTTCTTTATATTGCACATAGAGTAATGCCGTTTTAACTATGCGTTCCCAATACAAATTAATGTCGTGTGTTGGTTGTTTTATCTTGTTTGCTTTTTTAAACAAAACATGGCTCCGCACGCTTCGAAAAGTATATATATATATATATATATATATATATATATATATATATATAGAGAGAGAGAGAGAGAGAGAGAGAGATACAGACTATTATATATACATATAGATATATATATATATATACATATATAGTATATTATATATATATATATATATATATATATATATATATATATATACATGTATATTTCGCCAGCAAGTCATTTATTATACACGCGTAGTTGAAGACCTTAGAGTATTCTTTCTTCGCTATCTCTCTTGTTAATTTCTCGGCGCGGCGTGCGATTCGTCGGTTTTCTTGTGTTAATTAGTGAAGTATGGTGTTATATCGTGAGGGGCCCTGTATCCTGAAAACGTGTAAAGTTAGCTAGTATGGATTATGAACTGGGTGAAAAAATAGGATGGAGTGCAAAATAGGTGCATATATAATTTGAGACAAACAAAAATGTTCCCACGGTGGTTCATTCTGAGAATCATAACACACTACATGTCAGCTGGCTGAGATGAAACACTCGGATCAAAAAGGTTAGACAAAAAGCGATGTGGAGTTTTTATGACATTGGTTGAAGGGTAAAAGGGCTCTGACGTCACAGATCTTTGGTGCAAAATTAGCTTTCTAGACAGTTCACCATGGAGGCGCGAGAATATAGCCGATTGCATCCGTTACATTCCACAAAGAGAATGAAAGTAAAAGTGAGTATGAATGAAGGAACCGACGAGTGGAAATCTCTCCGATTGAAGTGTGAAATAAAAGGATAGAATCTCTCTCAAAAGTCTTGCCTTCGAGCGTGTTTGTCTCCCGTGCATGAGGACAGAGTTTGCCCACAATACAGGTACGCCACCACGATCACGAGCCAGCAACGAAGATGGGTGTGCAAGCAAACCCACGACCAACAGTGAGGCAGAAATATGTAAGGTAACTTTTAATATTGATTAAAAACGTAAGAACGATTTGAAACATGTTAAGAACATCATAAGTGTAAAGCCATTTAAAAGGCTTAGGAACTATTGTTAAAATGTGGAGATAAAACTATGTTAATTATTCTGCATTTAAATGACCACTAAATTTTCTGAGAGGTCCGGCCGACGTTTCTAACTTTCGCAGTAGGTGTCGTGTTGTTTCGATTTTTGGTGGTGCCTCGAGAAACGTTGACCCCGGGCCTGCGCCATTACAAGTTATAAATCTATATAGAATAAGAGTTGTGAAATATCGTTAAGATATGATATAGTAAAAAAAGACTAGAATGCCACAATGACACCTTACGTAGTATTGTGGGTCATTCCTCGAGCGCTTTCGGTCTCGCGACCGTCTTCAGGGCGCTGTGTCTTATTAGTAAGAGCCGTATTTCTAATGTTATTATTAGTTATATATCCATTAATTTACATATGTGCATATATATCTTTATTCGTTTATTTATTTTTTATTTATTTATTTTATTTATTTATTTTCATATTTTTTATATCTATTATTATTATCATTATTATTATTATTATTATTATTATTATTATTATTATTATTGTGTATAAATTGTTGAAGACTGATAAGTCGTTAGTACCGGTGGTGAATGCTATTTTATTAATTGCGGGTTGTAATGTTTTTTATGTCTAGGGCTTCGAATATTTTTAGTCTGTTGATACAGTTGTTTTTATGTATGATCTTAGTGTAATATATATATATTATGTTTGGTCATTTAAGTTAATTTGTGTATTAGGTTGTATTGCTTTAATTGAAAGCTATAAAACCTAATACACAAATGAACTTAAATGACCAAACACTGGCCAAACTAAATATATTTTTATCTCAACAAGACAGCATTTTTTTCTGTCAAACAGAACAAACATTTTTTCTGTCAAATGGAACAGACACTGTTAAATGGAAGAAAAATGAAACGTTTTCTCAAATGAAACACTTTTATCAAATGGAATTTACATCTGAAGAGAGCATAATGGATACACGATAAATGCTCGAAACGCGTTATGAAATTATATTTAAAAAACTTAAAAAGTTAAAATGATAAGATAATAAATAATTATTGAAAAAGTTTTTTTACTAGCGTTGGTAACCACAATTCTTTAAATATACTTTTTTCTCTCGTTGGAACTGCACTGATGCTACACAACCCCCTTCTCTCTCTCTCTCTCTCTCTCTCTATATATATATATATATATATATATATATATATATATGTATGAGGGTTTATAACTAAAAGGTAACTTTAAGAGAATAAGACCTATTGTGAGGTGAGGAAAGCTCAATATACTGGATAGAGCAAAATATATATATGTGTATGCATACACACATTATATATACATATATATCGTGATATCTGATTGGTATTTGCTTTAATAATCGGCTCATATTCTCTGATTGTAACTTATATACAATGCCCGATGCCATCCCATGCACATTGTTATTATACTTGATTATATTAAGTAGTTTAATTAGTCATCAGCGTTTTTTTCACGCTATGTCTATTTGTCAGCTGATTATGTTAGATGCTTATGACAAATAGGTATTAGTGTAAGACAAATTATCATGCCCAATTAATAACTCACACACACATACATACATATATATATGTATATATATATATATATACATATATATATATATTAAATATATATATATATATGTGTGTGTGTGTGCCCTTTACGTATATTAAATAAAAGTATAATGATACTAAACACTATGTCTGAAATCGTTATTGATTTTTTTTACTAAATCTACTACATTATTTTGATTCTAGTAAAAGTCTTAAATTTAAGGAAAATCAGGTAATCTTTCTCAGTTAATATCTAATAGAATCTAAATCAAATTCAATGCAAATCCTAAATGTTTTTATTTTCAAATGGTATTTTGTGCCGATATTAAGTTTACTAAGATACATTTGAATAATCTTAATAAAACTGATATTTGCTGAATATTAATTGATGAATTTATTATACATATTGTTAAAATTGCACAAGATAATGTATATGAATTTTAACGACTGGCTTACAATCCGCGTGTTACACACTTTGCCAGAGACTAAAAAAACTACATATAGAATAGCAGCTCTGTTAAAAAATTCATAATAAATTAATTAGCTTTTTTATACAAACAAATACACAAATATATTGACATAATTAACTTTGATTTAATAAAGATTATTTCTAATAGTTCATTGTCTTTACACTTACGTACATTTTTAATCGAATTATGTTTTACGAATTTGTCGTACTGTAACTATGTATTCCTGGTTCCATATAACACACACCTGCCTCTATCAATCACGTTTATTTGATGTATTCATATGGTATAGGAGCGTTTTATTTAGAGATTGTCTTTTAGCACGATAAAGGAATTGAAATTGGGCGAATGCATGTAGAGGCCAACAGATTCCACATCAAGACGTGTTAGAAAATGCAATAAAAAAGATGCCCGGAGAATATGAATCAATGTTAACATGAAAGTGTCAGTGTATTTTCTCTTTCTTTATTCCTCGTGCCTTCTGTTTTATATGTGGCGCATTAATGCGAAGCGGGAAACTAGTTAGTTTGTTTTTATTCATTTAGTCAGCGAGTGCACACGCCTTCAGATACGGGTTGGATATCACCATCGATTAAGAGTAAGACACTTTATTTCTGATATAACATCCAGGTATCAATGAAATGAGAAAAACTGAAATTTACAACAAAATTATCAAGTCGAACTTCTAGAATAAATCATTTATGTTACAGTCAACATTAATATATAATACTACACTAAGGCATTCAGAACATACGTTATCAGCATTCAAACACATTTTCAAAATAATATCATCTATTAAGTATTAAATTAATCTGATGTCGCTAAGGTAAACAATTCCAATTCATGCAATTTGAAAAAAGGTGTCCCAAAATCAAACTATCCCCTCGACTAAAACAGTTTACTTTTGAATAAGTACATTTAAAAAGGTAACATTAGTGTAATTGATTTTAAAGAATATTTAGCTGATAATTATTTTGACGAAAAGAAATTGAGAACAGTTATTGTTTTAAAAAGAAAGAAATTATGCAATCTTAAATAAATAAAAAAAAAGTAGTAATATATTCCTTTAATTTATTCTATAAAAATTAGCTGACAATGACAATTATTTTCACGGAAGAAGAAAATGTATTTTTTTCTTGATAGTATTGACTATATAAGGCATTTCTTTAAGTTAGTTCAAACCAATGGAGGCTAGCTGCTACTGTATACATAAGTGCTCCTGAGAATTAGGGTGAAAGTTTAGGGGGCCATCCTTAATTCGGAGCTGGGCAGCAAGATGCTTGTTGACATTAGTTTTCAATTTTTGCGTGTCGGTACAATCGGGGAAACATGGACCAGGGAGAAAGTTCCAAAGGGCGACGAGCAAGAGGAAAGAAGCTATAGGAGTAGAAAGCTCTCCGGTATCTGGGGACGTACACAGTGAATAGATTGGATTGAGATGATTGTCGGGTGTGTCTAGTATTTATGTCGAGGACGCACAAGAGAAGCAAGTTAATCGGAGCACATTCCAATAAAGTACTTGTTAAACAAGCACAAGTATGCAACATAGCGGCGATGGAAAAGGGACTGGAGCTTACTGGATAGTGAGAGACCTATTAGATTGACTGGTAGATGGTGCATCAGCCCAAGTGCGACAATAATACTCGATCTATTATTTCAAAAGAAATAGTATTATGAACAGCACGTGAATTGATGTAGAAATCTACGTTGATTCTCCAGAACCGCTTTTATTGAATGTATAGTATAGATTGAAGTAAGATGATCCGACACATTTGTAGGGAATTCAAATAAATAATGAATTGTGTTTTTATTTCCCAAATGTGCATATCATGGAATTTTGCTTTACTTTGTTTTAGGTTAACCCTTAAGATATGATTGGTCAGAATCGCGCTTTCTAACCTCAATCTTTTAAACAATTAAAATATGGCATTCGTCAAAAATTGTTGCCATTCAAAAGGAATGATCTGTCAAGTTATTACTAACAACGTTTGCGAACGTCTTCGCCCATGTATGGACGATAACGGCCAACATTTGATTGATATAATTTTTTAAAAATAAAACAGATCACTTAAGATATAATAAATACTTTTTCATTATTCACACAACAAAAAGCAAAATGCACTTACATATAAACCTTTGGTAAATAAAAATTAAAATACTGTTTCCATTATTGTTATGGCGTAAGTTGACTAATTTATTTCGGTAATAAATTGACTTAACCAGACTCCGTAGATACAGTTACAAAAAAACATGGTGGCAGTTACTGATGACAGTTATGGCCACAGAATCGGACGACAAACTTCTGTTAATACTTTTGTTAATGCACGTTTGTTTATTATGCCACTGTGTTTGACTTGATTTTTACCGGCTTTCTAAGTCCACAACACTCGCGACGAGGATTCGAGCCCTACATTAGTGTTGAGGATTTATTCGGACATTACCTATGTTGCAAGAACACTGGAAGCAAGGATTCCAAACCTACATCCCACAACACTGTAGACTAGCTACACGGACTTATTCGGTCAAAAATTTTTCTTCGAATGTATGTGGCACAACTTGGACAGCAAGAAAACTCGGATTTATACCTACAATTTAAATGTGAGATTCTATTAAACAAAATTCACTGGTAAGCTCTAGTTACTTGTTAACAATAGAGCCAGAATTTCGAATTTATTTTGAATCCTAACAAGCAAAGTTTTTAAATTCGGAAAAAAAATCCTCCAACGTCGCGAAAACGATTGAAGAAAAATGTGTCGTTTTCTTAGTAGAACGACATAATTCCAAAACAAAGATGTGAAAAGTCACCTCGTTCAACTGCGAAGAAACAAGTGAGATTAAATGACTAAAAGGTCCGTCAATTTTCTTTCGCTTATCAAAAACAAAGTAATACGTTTTGTACGAGCTGATATCTTTTTGTTTATACTGAGAGGTTACAGGGGTATGTTTACCCCACCTAATAGACCGGTATCGTCCGGGCCTTTGGGTCTGGATTTACGCCGGTCTATTTGGGATTGTCTGGTCCTGTGCAGTTCTAGGAGGTGCACCCTCCCAGGATTTGCCTCCCCTGTTTGGGGTGGAGTCAAGTTTATTGCTTACTGTCTGGGGCGCCCCTACCGGGGAATGCTGACGGGGCTGTCCAGGAAA
>OY744530.1:57082038-57094538 GCA_963556195.1 Sepiola atlantica
ATTTCTTTGGAACATAACATACATCCTGGAGTATATGTTTCATAAAACATATAAATACATTCATCACTACCAAGGAAACTCTTCAATTTCATTTTAAAAAAACATTTTATCCAGCATGTATAATATGTACCAACACTGCAGTAAAAATCCACTCAATAATCAATAAATTATATCAAGCAGATCTTTTATATATTACTTGTGCTGATTTCACAACTTCAAAATATATCAATTATAATTAAAATTATTGGAATCACACTCCGGAAATAACTTTTTGACCGTGTCGACCGTGTTCATGTGTTTTCGAAAACTAATTTAATTAGAAAAAAATTACATTTATGTAAAATTTCAAAATGTATATGATTTTCGTTCCCAGCATATTTAAAACTTACAAATTACAATATCACGTAATGTTATATGGATATACTAGACATACAAGAACTCGTTAAAGAATACTCCAAAGTCAAGAAAGACCATTGAATAAATACTATATTAAGATAGATCTACACAGTAGTTTAAACGTAGATATACGTAATTCTACCTTTATTTATATTGAGTATACATGAAATACAATAAATTGAACTTCAAACACAAACGAGACTGGATTGTATGAATAAAAAGTTGGTTTACAATCAAGTTTTAATCGATTTGTTTAATAAGGTTAATATAAACAGAGAAGGGGGTTATTACGTTTTTGGTCGCGATCAAAGTGTAGTATCTTTTCCGATGGATACTGCACCCCATAGACTGGTATTGTCTTGGCCTTCAGGGCTTGATTTACGCCGGTCTATGTGTCTGTCCTGTGCAGTTCTAGGAGGTCCCCCCCCTCCCAGGCTTTGTCTCTCCTCTTTGGGGAGGAGTAAGTTTACTGCTTACTGCCTTAGGCGCCCCTACCGGGGAATGCCGACAGGGCTGCCCAGGCAGTTTTTAAATGGCCAGAGTGCTCACCTTCTTGAGCGCTGGCTTATCTAATCCAACTTTTCCGACCTTATGTCACATCTTACCGCTGTGGGAGGTAGATAAATAACTTATCAGGTCAAAGCGAAGTTGAATATCACCGACAAAATTAAAACAACACACAACTTCATTTTCCACCACTGCTTGATAAAATATACAGAGTAAGAATATGAAGCATACAAATGGCGGCTATACATTTTCTTTCATTGTCCTTCTTTTTACATTTACTCTTCTTTTTCTTATCTTTCACAACAAACGACATCTTTGCATTTTAGTATATTTTCTGGATCCCGCTGAGTCCATTCGCTTACCTACGTTTATCTTTTTAATCGCCATATCTCCATTATCGTTCGATTACAACATTTCGCCGTCATACCTAATTTTAAGTTCTGGGATAATCGAATGCTATTTAAGATCAGGCAAAAAAAACTCATACGTTTACCATGAGGACGAAGACTTTTTCTATTATTTTCTTTTCTTAGGGTTTGGCACATATTCACGTCTATTTAAAAGGTATTATTATCATTAAGCAAAATCCACCTCGATTTTTTAAAAGGAAATACACTTCGGATATTTGTCAAAAACAATTTATTGCGTTAACTATCTATGTGTGATCTATTTGCGTTATCCTTCAGACCACCAGCAACAAAGTTGCTTTCGATTGGAACAACATATTTAATAGACGATGTTTTATTTCATCATTTGTTTCTTACAAAATATCGTACTCCTTTAAACCGACCGCTAGCACTAAGTTCTAGTGACCAAAAATAACTTCCAAACAAACTTAGAAAGAAGTAAATAGAGTAGTTTCCACCAGGACTTACAGTTAGTGGTAGAGTTACGAGTTTTTTTTTCCTGACTAACGCTAATATTTACTCATAATTCAGGATATTTTCAAAATAGATATGAAACACAAGAGCAAAAAAAAAAAATAGACAATAAATTGTTTGCTTACTAATCAGCAATTAATACAAGTTCATCCCCAAATTCCATATTACAATTTGTGTTACCGACATAATTTTCTTTTAACGTATATACTATTGGGATATTACTCGAAAAAGATGTATTGCCTTACCTATCCTTTTGTGCCCTATCCGCGATATACCTCCGGCCGACAGCAACGAGGCGGCTGTTTACATTTCTAATGAAAAGTATTTTATTTTATTTTATTTTTCTTACACAATATTCTCTTCCTTAAACCTACCACTAACTCTAAGTCAATGTGAAAACAACACCCCCTCTTCAAAAACAACTTATTTGCTAACTAATTTGCATTAATAAAATTTTGTCCACAAATTCCAAATTCAATACACGAATTAGTGTCTGTTTAAGTTCTTTTAGTGGTAGGTTTAAGAGAATTTTTGTTTGGTCTGGCAAACGCCAATATCGAATCATGATTTCTGATTTTTCACAATAACTATAAAAAAAAACAACCACAAAAAATGAAGCAACAAATTATGTGCTAACTAATTCGCATTAATACAAATGTATCTACAAATCCAATAAAACAAATTAGTATTACCGACATATTTTTAAAGGAAATACACTTGGGATATTAGTCTAAAACCATTTTACATATATCAATTTGTAACATATTAGAGTCGAAACAATTACCATTTAATAGAAGATATGAGCCTTTTAAGTCCGTGTAAATATATATTCTAAGCAAAGTAGCCATCTTTGTTTGCGGTATTGACTAAACAAACATGGCTACTCTTTTCAGAATTGGTATTTACACGGACTTACAAACTGCTATTACATATTAATTTTTAACGCAAATGTGTCACAACTGCGTAAGTAAAAATATTTAAATGCGTTTAAAATGAGTTAACAAGTGTTTTGTCTTTAAAATAATTTATTTCGGTAATAGTAATGATTACCAGAAAAAATAATATTTGCAAAATAAAGAGGAAACATAAGCACAATTAAGACACCATTTTTGCCCCGTCAACACTTACAGACAGACTCAATATATCGCTAAAATATTCCAGTCCTTTTTACAACAAGCCGTTTCAATATAACTTATTTATTGTAACTTTCCTTGGTGTTATTGTTAGTAGTAGTGGACGTAGTAGGTGTAGTAAGAGTCGTACTAGGATTTGTGATAGTAATAGTGTTTTGCTACATGAACGGTTATTATTATAATAATAATTATTATTATTATAAGTAGTAGTAGTAGTAGTAGTAATAGTAGTAGTAATTTCTAAATAATGTGTTCGCTTCAAACGTGTTCACACGTAATCAACTAACAAAATAAATAGCATCTCTTTTATGTGGAAGGAGAAGGAAGTTACTTAGCTGAAGGTTCGCATCTACAATTATTGCAAGACTGTAATCGGTAATTAAAACTAGCACACTAATGTGGTTTCTTACTTTCTTTACTATTTTAAATACGACATGGTCAAGCGATTTTCTTTTCGTCTGTCACGTTCATGTTAAAAATAAGACTTGCATTTTAAAATCGCAAAAGAAATATAAGTACTGTTACTTTTTCAATATCACTCCTCTCTCTACCTTGTTATGACCGTCATTTCCTAACAATTACATTTTATACAGTGTTTGATGTTCGTGATTACAGTTTCCTATAAAGATATACCTATTTATGTTGTAAATTAAACATTCGAAACACACACTACTCAAATATATGTTCTTTACTTTTGTAATTACTGTTTTTCAATTAACATTGTGACGTCTATGTTCGGTTCGGATAACCATAATCAGGAAATAATTCAATAGTTAATGAGCTAATCTGCTTTCCGCACCAACATCGGGACACGGGTTAGCTAGTGTTTTATAATTCCTTAATTATGTATGATGTGGTGTTCATATTAAAGCTTTGACTCGTAATTAATAGTGCCTTATTAATTGAAGTATATTTTATTTTAAATCGCTGTCACGTAGGTATCTAATAAGAGTAGATTTTAACCAATATTTTCGTAATTATACGATGATAGGTAATTAGTTTCTTTTAAAGTATTTTCGGATGATTGCATTTATGAGTTTCATGCTGATCATATGTGAACCTTTTTTCAATAATGCAGTTTTAGAGAATGGGTGTCTATTTATTTAACCGACTACCTTCCTATTTAATAATAAGTAAAACTACTTCTAAATACAATCCTCAATAGTTATCCCTTTGATATGTATGCAACTGCTCTTTTCACTATCGTCTATTTATTATTTTGAGGAATATTTTTAAGTTTACGTCGATGTTTCGATAATGATGTCAATTGAAAAATGTTAACATTGGAGGAAATTTGTTAAATAAGTCGTACTGACAATGTGGGTGATTATTATTATTATTATTATTAGTAGTAGTAGTAGTAGTAGTAGTAGTAGTATTACCAGTAGTAGTAGTAGTAATAGTAGTTGTACTCACTAGGAATTCTCACATAGATCATCGTTAGTGATTGTTCACCGACAACAACCAGTGGGATTTCATGCAGTCTGATGGACAACAAGCCTCCCCAGCTCTCTAGTATTCTCGACCTCTTTTCGATAACGATGCGGTATTGCAATAGCTTCTTACAGGCTGTTCACGACCGGGTACAATATGTCTCCCTAAATTGCTAACAATAACTCCGAATGGTGATTATACATTACCCTCTCCTTTGATATTTTTAAAAGATAACACTCATTACTTTATTCATGGTTACATATCTACACAGGGTGATAAAAAAACATTGCATTGAGCCGTCATCTCTTTTTGCACGCGCAAATAAAATTGTGTTATTTTTTAAATGTGTCGGACGTTATTAATCGTAGTAATATCACATTTGCGCTGGTGAGGACAAGGAGGTAAGACGAGGAGTAATCAAAGTGATTTCAATAGTAGTACTATGATCAATTCGCTAAGGGAAAAGAAAGAAAGAAGTCAAGCCATATTTTATAGTTGTGATGGTATATGTTCGCAGGAGTAGTAGTAAGTCAATGTAGAATAACCCGATAAGAAACGGGATAACTTTAAAAAAATAAACAGTTACAAAGTAATACACATGTGATTATCCAGGCGACAGACAAAACTACGAACACTCTTACCTTTACTTGCGGCATCCTCTTTTTGTCACGTAAATATTTTCCAGTTTACGAGACAATATTTAACATACGTCAGTTTCATATGTTTTTATGTAAAAGCAAAAACAACAATCAAACAATAAAACTAAACTCGCACGCAACGTCGGTAATCAAAGCTATTAGCTGATGAAATATATAGTTTTAATTAAGAATAGTAATTAAGACAAATGTGCATTCTAATATCCTCTGAGAAAGTATCTGCCATTTTCACGATATCTCGTAACATTTCAAATGTTAAAATTACATGTAATCCTAGATAATCACAACAAATAAAAATAAATGAAATAAAACTAACGAAAAACTCGAAGTATATAAAGAGAGTGGCATGCAACAAAAGAATTAAATAGGCATCGTATAAAATATAATTAATATAGTTTTGAGACTGATAGTCTAGTTTCCAGTTACTTCGTAGCCGTACAAAAAAAGCAATAAAAGTGTGAAACATCGATATGTTTGTATGTCACATAGCAATATCCATCATCTCTAAAAATTTAAATATCAGGCAGTTGTCAGATGAAAACAGCACAATATTTGTGATTCATTAATAGCTTACTCATTGATTTTTTTTAATGACCCCGAGTGTTTTTCTGGAAATTTGACATCATTTGTTTTCAAGTTTTGGCTTGTTTCACCTCTATATCGTCATTGAAATATTTGAAGCCTTTTTATACATATTTTTTTTACTTTGATGTTTTGTTGTTTTAATCTAAATCCTGTCTCCGAGAAAAAATGTTCATATTTTCATGATGTTTTTTTTTTCCCCAGAAACATGTGTAAGATTTTTCTTGGTCCAAACCTGTAACAGTATAGTGGGCCCCTGTCCTGTCATGTTATTTATTTATAGCTTTATCATTTTAATATTGAGCTTGATCTTGCTTTTGTAATTGATTTTCTCAGCAATCGATCTGAATTATATAAAATAATATTTTTTATATCATCAGACACACATATCGATTTTGTTGATAGAAATTTTCATGAATTTCAAAATAAGATGTATAAGTTAACATTAAACTTACATTGAAACTTACTCCCTGCTAAAAGTCCAAAAAGTAATTTTTAAAAAAAACTAAGAATACTTAGTAGTTAGTACTTCATAGAATTCAGAAACCAAAATCTGTACACACCCACTAAATATTAAGTGATTTTTAGTTTTACGTCATGAATTTTTATTAAAATTCCTTAATTTCTTTAGAGCTCCCTATGTACTAGCAAAAACGCAAAAATCATATTTTGAGAAACCTGAAAGATAACGTAATACTTCGCAATATGTGATAAAAATAAAATCAAAGTTTTATTTGCAGTTATCATTCTTGTGCGATGCGGGATTCTTCATTTGAAAAATTATCCAAGTACTAATTAACCTAAAACATAAACGAACATAGTTATTGTTTAGAGTATTACTTAAGCATATGAAAATATTTCTACATGTCAACCGATATTTAGTATGATTTTAAAATAGTAGAGTTGTAATCCTCTTTAAAAATATCGCAAATATTATAAACAAAGAAACATATTTTAATTGAAAGGAAAAAACGCAAACATAAGCAAAACAAATTAACAATGGGTACGCCAACTAATTCAATTATCACGGAAAATGTTAATCTGCTAATACGATTTAAATTAAAGTAAGCTTATATTTGATGCTTTCATATTTTATGGATTATCGTCTTAGAATATGTATTTCAATTGAAAGTAGAACCCGCAGATCAGCCAAAATATAGTTGATAGTATATACTAACATTAAAATGAAAGCAGTGTCTTAATAGTTGACCGATTGTTTGTTTCACCATAGTGTTGAACATATAGGAAATATATATATATATATATATATATATATATATATATATATATATATATATATATATATCATCGTTGTTTAAATGCAATGATCCTATAAATTGTAGTACACTTTACAGCAGTTGTTTATTAATAGGATTAATCTCTCGCTAATTTACCTAGTTATTGACAACGGCCGTCTGGGCTAGGATGTTGGAATTTGAGTTTGAAATATAACACGTGCTCTGGGGTTTGAGTTCGGTGGCAAGTGTGAATAATTATTATCTACACTGACGATTCCTGTAAGGATAAAACGCATACGTATGTAGATAAAAACAAATATTAATTATATATATATATATATATATTTATATATATGTATATATATATATAAATATATATATATATATAGACAACCCTATGTTTCATCGTCTCTACGACTCATCAGTCACGCTTGCCCAAGCGAGACTCGATGCTCGTTAGAGCAAGCCACTCTGATAAGTCGTAGAGACGACGAAACACTTGTTTATCGATTGCTGTATTATATATATATATATATATATATATATATATATATATATATATATATATATATATATATATATATATATATATATGTGTGTTGGGGGGTGTATTATTATGTTGTTTTGCCCGATTAGTATCACTAAACAAACGATTTATTTAGTCCTTGGGATGCACAATAATACTAAAAACTGAAAAATTCGATTTGTACTGTGAATCAGAAAAGGTCACCTAATGTGAGTATCGTCCTCCACCGTTTGACTAACGAGTCAGTACGTATAAACTAAGGCGAGATTGTACAAAAAATCATCCCGAACTATTGACGTCTAATGTCTGTTTACGCTTTTACTAGCAAGGTAATGTATATCAAGAGAGCTAAATACGAATTTTTTTTTACATATGTCAATATTCGAATTTATTTCCAAGTGTCTGTTATGTATCATTCCTCTTTCTGTTGATGCTAATTTTTATGCGGGTAATATCACTGAAAACACGATTCTGTTATCCACCGAGTCTGAGAGGAAACAAAGAATATAATCTCATTTAAAAGATTGCAAGTATCTCACAGTGAAAAAAAAACAGTGATCCTTAACTTGTGTATTTGTGTGTGTTTGTGTCTGTGTCTGTGTGTGTACAGAGTAAACATTTAAACAAATAAACGGGTCATTATGAATGTCAGAATATATAATTTTTAAATACTATGAGTTACATGGGCACATTTTCTATTTTAATCTTAACATTAAGGAGGTGTATGTTTACAATTGTTTTTATTTTTTATTTTTTATTTATTAGTTATAAACTCATCATTATGAATTTTGGAATATATATTCTCGGCAGGTCGACGAGAAACACGACCCAAACACGCCATCGAACTCGTTTCGGGCGGAAAACATGAACCGGAATTTGAATGTAACACTCAGAAAATGTGTCACCCTAGAGCCAAGTCATGGCCTCCCAGATAAGGATATGTCATAGTAGGTTTCGTCTCGTTAGAAAAAGACGGCTTTCTCTGTCTGTGATTCTGCTTCGTGGAATAGGCCACTAGAGGCGGGGTGTATGTCTATCATGTCCGAGATTGAAAAATAAAAAAACATTCAGACGCTGTTTAGATCTACACATCTTCTAACTGCCATTTACATGGCTTGTTGCACTTTGCATAATTTTTAGTATTAATTTGATTTTGATTTTATTTTGATATACACTTTATAATATTAATCTGTCAGCCTTCTATGCACGTATTGGTGACCCCCTCCGTGGGCCTAGTGAAAATGAAAAATTACACTAAGCCAGATAAAATTAATGCGAATTTTGCTTCCGTACAATGATGTAATTCACGGGCGGAAACTGCGGTTGCTGAGACGCTTGTGTTCAAGTACATTGGCATTGTGACGCAGCCCCGATTTGATTGGCACAACTCTCGTCTCCATCCGCCCACCGAGATAAAGAAATACTACAGGATTTCTTTGGAAACTTGCTGATCGTTCGTTTGGTCGTATCAGATTAAATTATTTAAATGTCTTTAATGTTTTGTTTTTTTACATTGACTATCATGCGCTTTCAGATGAGTGATTTGTTATCGGTTTCCGTGTGATCACACATCTAGATGCATCACTCTTACTCCCAATAAGTTTACACTTTTGGCGCCATTATGCACGAAGACTTTCCATATGCCCAAATAAGCGGACGATAAAGTTAGATACAATATCATTTTTAAAACTGTTCGGAAAATCCAGTCTCCACGAAAAGCGTGAACAGAAAAAATATTTCGCTTTGATCCCAGCCCGCAATGCTGTGAATCAACCTAAAAAAGTTTATCTCGTTTGCCTAAATACATGTGTGGCCTTGTTATGGATAATTGTATTTTTTATTAATTTTACTTTTTAGTTTTCGACCACGTTTATTTTTTAATGGTTACTGGTGTCTAAGCAAAGCGCTACAATAAGTATAAAAGAGTAGGTTCTTTTGACGATTCACTCGACCAGTAAAAACTTTCCATACCAAGAAATTTACTGACAAAACCAGTTCATTTTGCAGGCAACCAGAACTAATGCATTATTACAGACTCAAAGAAGTACACTCACACACAGTTCCTATAGAAAACAATCCACAATTGATTATCTTCTACTCAACTATGCTACTCTGATGGAGTTTTTTGACTAAGATCAAAGTGTAACATCTGTTCCGATGGATACTGGTATTGTCTTGGCCTTTGAGGCTTGACTTACGCCGATCAATGGGTCTGTCCTGTGCAGTTCTAGGATGTCCACCCTCCCAAGCTTTGCCTCCCCTCTTTGGGGAGGAGTAAGTATATTGCTTACTGTTAGAGGCGCCCCTACCGGTGAATGCCGACGGGGCTGCCCAAGCAATTTTTAAATGGCCAGAGTGCTCACCTCTCGGGCGCTGGCTTTTCAAACCACACTTTCTCGACCCGACCTTGGGTCACATCTTACTTGTGGGAGTAGGATAAAAACTGGCCTTGTGCCTAACTCCTGGAGAGGAGTACATCAATACTCAATGTGAAAACAGATGCTGACATATAATATACAGCTCAAATACTTCACTTGCAATAATTTTCTTTCGTACATGTAATAGATTAATATAATTCTTTTTACCCCACACTCTGAAACATTTGAGAACGATGTAAACGTTTCTGACAAATATAGATAAACAGCGGATATATTTTGTACGGATGACAATATAAGCATTGTGTAAGACGTAATATAAGAATAAGGGAATATTCTCGTACCCCAAGGCTGTTTGCAAACTTACATTAAGACAACGTTGCAAAAAACATAATAAATTAAATTATATAATGTTTTATCGATGAACTGGCATACAAAAAATGTACAATTGTTCTTTTGTATTCACGGCGTAAAAAGCTGATGCTTTGCAAGTGATTAGTAGATAACGACTCAGTTCAACAAATATTCCAGTCGAGATTATTATTTTCTTAGAAACTGAAGCTAAATACATTTTCCAATTGCAGAAGCACATGGTCTACAAAAGTAAAATAACAATTTGCGAACTAAAATGAAACGTGGATATTGAAGGACAAAGTTTAGCAATGATAAACATAAGGAATTTGGCAAGATGATGTTATATATTAGGTGGAAATTATGAACATTGCCTATACATTCATATTTGAGTGTAATATATATATATATATATATATATATATATATATATATATATATATATATATATATATATATATTAAAGCAAGGAGTATAGATGTTTGTGATATTTGGGTGGATGAAATGTAAAAGTTTAAAAATGAGAGGAAAAAAAAACAATACATGAATATACTAAGCCGGCTTTCGTCCACACTCATCAGAGTAAATACGTGGAAATAATTCTAAAAACTTAAAAAAAAGTAGAATGAAGACCAGTGACAACTTTAGAAAAAGAATTGGGGGATGGGAGGGTCACAAGTGGACCACATTGAGTCCTAGAAGCTACTCGTTTTTTTTACAAAGGGAGGGTTTAAATGCTTCCAGGACTTTAAGGTGGAATGAGGAATGTGATCTACTTATGACAAAAAACAGTCACTAGTGTAAGCCGACGCACATTCGGCGCAATTTATAAGATCGTCAGCAATAGCTGACCCGGATGTGTTGACTAAATTATTTAAATTATTTAGTCGGCATTGGCGTATTGCAGAGGCGATGTGTTGTTTTATTCTGGATTCAAACCTTTGCACTGTTTTTCCCACGTATACGGCACCACACCGACATTTAATTGATAAATAATATTACTGATATGTTAGGGTGGGAGAACATCCTTATGAACGGATTTTAACAAAGGTCGAGCAGTAAAAAAACATTATAGGGTTAGATGCCTGATAACACCGACGCACAGCTACATAAATTTGGTTAGCAAATGTGATGCTAATATTACCTAACCAAGGTTATCTGAGGTACGCCGGGAATTTTGGAGGACCTACAAGTTTAGACTTATGAAAGTGGGTGAGCTTGGTAACGATATTAGAATTAACAATATCGAGAGGATAACCATCTTCTTTGATGAATTAAATCTCCGAATCAATCAGGGATTCAGAGCAAATCTTTAAGGCACGATAAACCAAACATTTAATCACATTTATTTTTCTTTGATTGGGACAAAAAAGTCTCAGTGACAATAGAAACCAGTAAATGTTTGTTTGCGGTAAACAGATGTAAGACACAATTAATCAGATTAATGCACTAGTTCATCCAGGAAAAGAAGGGTGGAATTGTGTTCCCTCTCACAGGTGAATTGTAAGACTGGGTGTAATTGATTGAGTGCATTAAGGAATAATATGGAATGTGACTCATTGTTAAACACGCAAGAATTATCGACAACGTATCGAAAGTAAGTAAGTGTTTTATTGATACGGGCCAAAAGATTATGCTCGTGAAAACCTACGAAGATATTGGCTAACCCAAGACAAAGGGTTGACCCTCATATCTCTCTCTCTTTCGCTCTCTCTCTCTCTCTCTCTCTCTCTCTCTCTCTCTCTATATATATATATATATATATATATATATATATATATATATATATATATATATATATATACAATTTATTATTATTTTATTTTAATATATATATATTTATATTATAAAATTATATATTACGTATATTATTTTGTTTTAGCATTTACTTCAACATTGCACAATATAAGACTAGAGAGTTGTAGTAGTATAAGATATATGTGTGAAATGTAGGCAACACAGTAACGTTTGTGTTTCACTTTCTCAACCGTTTATATGTCGGTGATTACCCTAAATATATTTCTTATATTATAGATTTTTTTTACTGCGACATAAACATCTTTCTTACTCCCTCACTTTCTCTTTTGACACCCACACACACATACATATATATATATATATATATATATATATATATATACATATATATATATACTAAAAAAATCAAAATAACTTTTTGATTTATATCATCGATATCTAAGACCTTTTACACGAGCCAGATAATTATATATGCTTACACATCTATATATTTCTGTCGAAGTAAATATATTTGCTGCAGAATCATTATGGCCGCGAGTCAGACGAAAACCGGTGATCATCAATCGCACACATAGTGATCTTCGACACGACATCATATCATCATTCCTAAATCGTTCGTCTAGCGAGCTAAAGATCATGTGCAATCGCTGCCGGCGGCGTCAG
>OY744530.1:57099538-57102038 GCA_963556195.1 Sepiola atlantica
TATGAATTATTTACTACCCAAAATAGGTTTATATTACTATAGAACTTTCTTTTATTATGAAAATTATTTATCTGATAAATTATTAATTTAAACACATTTGATATAGCCTTACTCAAGGGTTTAGTAATACACATTTTGGAGGCAACAATAAAACGGGCCCCAACTGGTTTTTTATGCATTTTCGGTATCCCGTACATACATGGAAGTTTATTATTTTTCTCATCTAATTTTAGTCCTAATTTTTCACAAATAATGGTGTTATTTAGAATAATACTTTCTTTTTCACAATTACTTACTTTATAAGTATCTGATTCTATACCGATAATTCCTATATATATATATATATATATATATATATATATATATGTATGTATATTCCTCAAATAATCCGCAAAAAATAATTTATAAATTAACTAATATATAAATTGAAAAAAGAAGCAATTATCAATGCAAGATTAATTCATTATTATTTTTTTGTACTTTAATCTTATTAATTTCGGAATAAAATTCCATCATTAGATTTGACCAGTATTGTGTCATTTTTTTTCATAAAAAAAAACAAAAACTTTTTTCTTTAGTTTCTTTGGTAAATGTCCTTGGTGTGATATGTCCACGCCGATGTACTTGGCGGTTATGAATTCAAATTCTGGTTGTCGGACGACGAAAAGCATTGGCTACTTGTAGTTAATAAAATAAGACGGGTTGTTCATTTAAAAGCATTGCTGGGTTCCTATTGTGAAGTGAAAATGGAAGCCATTATTAATGAAAAATTAATTTAATTTTTTTTACTTCAATCTTATTTATTTCGGAATAACATTTCATCATCAGAGTTGACCAGTATTGTGTCATGTTTTTACAAGCAGCCAATGCTGTTCTTCGTTGGTCAAACGGCTTGTCAACTAAATCGTCTTTGAAGATTGTGGGTAAATTCAAGACATTCTACCGAAGGAGTATGAGGTTTTTATTTTTGGTAAACCGGCGTTGAGAAGTGGCTATGTTTCCTGGTTATAATTGTTACTGTTACCAGAAAAATATTACCTGTTATAGCTGGTTTCTTGACGTAAGCTTCAAGATCTAGTAACCTGATATACTTAGTGTTGATGACCGGCATCGACTCACAACAATATCCAGTTATGTAAAGTTTTCTATAGATACACGGCTTTGCTTTTTATCGTACGCAAAAGAATATTGATTAGTATTTCAATTTAATAATTTATTTTCAATGTGTTGCTACACTATCTAATTTGATACTAACCTAATGTTTTCTTTTCCGAAGTCATCGTATTACTTTACTTTCATTTATAAATATTGATAATATTTACATCTGCTTTCATCTCAAAATATGTAATAATGCATGCTCTATTAGTCATTTCTCTTTTTACTAGTTCAAGGTTATAGACAAAGGAGCGTTCGTTTTGCAGCGGAAACGTCGAATGTTATCTTAGATTAAGAGTCAATTGATAGCATATGCTTATGGGCGTATTAACAACAGCCGAACAGCAATATATCAATAGCAAAAGTATGAGAGAACACGATCGAAATCTATTTAGATGAGCTGGCGACGAATACATAGAGCTATACTAGTACAAAGAATGCATTTGGTGGTATACGTATCTAGATTTTATGATGCATATATATATATATATATATATATATATATATATATATATATATATATATATATATATATGTGAAAATTTATAACTAAAAGGTAAACTTTTAAAGAGTTGGACCTATTGTGAGGTAAAGAAAAGCTCAATATACTGGATAGAGCAAAAGTATGATAAGTCAATGAAAATAATTAGACCTGCAAATGATTTGCTTCCATTTGCAGGTCTAATTATTTTCATTGACTTATCATATATATATATATATATATATATATATATATATATATATATATATATATATATATATATATATATATATATATATATATATATCATGATTATTTAGAATTACAATTAACAAAATTCCGTTAATTTTTGCAATTGCAGAATCAGCGATGGTCTTACAATTGTTTCGCAACGTGCAATATGCTACAATAAAGAACACTTACACGCTGTTCTTCTGAAACCAAAATAAAAGTGTTTTATAAAGATATATCGTGCAGAAAGTTCATTGAAAAGAACAGAAAGCAGACAACACTCACGTGTAATTATCCCCCACCGATAATAGGATGACAGAATTGTAATCAAGCCGGCATTTACAATCTATCAAGCGAGACTACGTCTTAAGATAGACATAAGAAAACACAAAGTATAAAAACACAATAATAGTTTATATAGAAAGTGGTGTATATAAATTTTGAAGTTAAGGTGTATATTATTATTATTATTATTAGTAGTAGTAGTAGTAGTAGTAGTAGTAGTAGTAGTAGTAGTAGTAGTAGTACTACTATTATTATTATAATTATTATCATCATCATGGGTAAGATGATAGCATAAGATAATTTATTTAAAAATACCGTATATGTGTGTGAATTCAGCATTCGTCTTAT
>OY744530.1:57104538-57112038 GCA_963556195.1 Sepiola atlantica
TGAGCACTTTTTATAAACACTGGATTTCTACAGATTTACATCTACAGAAACAAATGCAATACGTGTACTATATATATATATACATATATATATATATACATATATATATATATATATATATATATATATATATATATATATATATATATATATATATATATACCAGTTTATATATATACCAGTTTTTTCGTACTGTTAGAATAGATGTAAGAATATTTCTGGGCATTTCATAATTCACTACAACGCAACTCTTAGTTTTAATTGCTAAGATGATGCACTGTAACTCGAAGTATTAAATGCATTTACACATCTATTTATAGATACAGATATTGAAACGAACAAGCAACGTATACACGCACCTATATATATATATATATATATATATATATATTATATATATATATATATATATATATATATATATAATATTTATAAAGAAATATTGAATTGTATTATTCGTACAGACGACGTCGTTTCTAATTGCTCTCTTAAGTGTAGGAAGTTATAATTTCAGACGGTCATGAGGCGCGAAATCGGTTCACGGATCCACTTTTGGGTTTGCACGCTTTCACCCTACACTGAGGTCTATTTCAAATAAGCATGTAGTACGGAGAATTTAAGGTATATTTATGACATTACAGCGTAAACATAAAGACAGACTATGGAACTGGGCGATCTTTCTCGGAGTCTTGCTTTGTAACTACGTGAATGTCTATTTTTAAATATCTTCTAACAGTGCTCAACTTTATTTTTAGGGGCTTTATGAAAATATTTTAAAGATAATAGTTTACCTACATACGGCGTCGTGTCCAGCTAATCGTTCTCTTCAGTGAAGAAAGTGATAATTTCAAACGATCATGAGGCGCGTATTTGGTTCACAGATCCACATTTGGGTCTGCAGGATTTCACCCTACCCTCATGGGTATTTAAAATTACCATATGGCAATATATATATATTTATATATATATATATATATATATATATATATATATATATATATGATAATTTTATTTACACAGACATGTACAAAATCTGCGATACTTGCATGTCGATGTTATCGATCAACAGTTACTATAAACTGAGATCTCATCAGGGAGAGTTAGAATCCGATCTTAACCTCAGATCATATTTGGAGAGGTTCTCTCCAAATATTATGTACATATTCGTTTGCACTTCAACCACTCGCTCATTTATCATATATATATATATATATATATATATATATATATATATATATATATATATATATATGTATATATATATATTATTTTTATTCATAAAATAAGAATGTTGCTTACTTATTTATGTTCCTTCCATTTCTTTATTTATTTCTCATGATTGGCCTCATGATTATCACCATTATTTTTCTTTTTATTAATATTATTAAGACCTTAATAATAATAATTCATACTGATATGAATGTATGTATTTCTGTGGTTATATATTTTTTTATTATGTGCTATATGTTTCATAATTTAATAATAATACACAAATATATGCATTAGGTTTTATATATATATATATATATATATATATATATATATATATATATATATATGTATATGTATATATATTTATGTATATATATTTATATATATATATATATGTATATATATATATATATATATATATGTATATATATTTATATATATATATATATATATATATATATATATATATATATATATATATATATATATATATATATATATATATATATATACAAGCTGAGCACTTCCTCCGGCGTTGCCCGAGAGAAATGTAAAAGAAAGTATTAAACACCCGGGCGAACGCAAATAGGTCACATTTTGGAATTGTTTCCTGTGTGAAAGAAGGAAGAAAAGAAAGTAGGAAACAGGGAGACGCGGTTGTAGGAGTCTTCCATAGGCCTACAGAGCCGTATTAAATACAATTCGCACCCGGTTATCGCTGTTTAGAAATTCCATTTGTTAGAGAGGAAAGAACAGTGGAAGAAAGGTAAAAAAAGAAAAAGGAAAAAAAAGAAAAAAGGAAAAAGAAAAATGAGTATACCTTCTGAGCACTACTGAAACACTCAAGGAGGTCTGCAGAGCAGTAGTAAATCATGTTGGTTAGATGGAAAATGATGATATTCATAATAGGTAAAGTACTAAACATTATGGACACGTGTTTCTGGCTATCAGCCGTCATCAGTATGGCTAACATGGACATGGATTGTTTCGAATAATTATGGATAATATTGCAAATCGGAAATATTTACAGGTTCAAATGTGAGGATGTGTCATTATTTTTGGAATATTTATTAATTAATGTATAATAGACATGTTGACATTTTAATACACCTCTGGGGAATCTGGATATTCACGAGGTGGTTTGTCTACTTTGCATAAAACTACATTAAACTAAGATAACACACATTACCTTCAATTACGCTTAGCAGCCGTGGGTTTTAGCATTCATCTTGATCTGTTTACTAATTTCGGAGTTCAGCATACACAAAATATATATGAATACGAGATAAATACTAAATAAATACTGATTTAACATGGACCCCTTGTGTCTCAGAGACAACTTCGATTCTATTCGTAAATAAATACTGTGATATACGTGTTAAGAGAGTATTCTACTATAAGTAAATATAATGAGGCTCTTTACTTCTATATTATCCTGGGGTTCATATAGAATGGATGACGACATACTATTTTATTTACACATGTCTTTCTGATGTGTATGAACACACTATGTAATTCATATATATATATATATATATATATATATATAGAAAGTCACAGTTTCTTATAAATGCTTACAGATGCATAGAGATATATTCAAGGTATAGTGAATGGGGGAGCGAAATACATAGAAGATAGCTAAGGGTGAAATAGTAACATTTTAAGTAAATTATATATTAGAAAAATCGAATTTAAACAATTAAAACATTATTTCTTACAAGGTGGGCTCAATCCAAAAATAATATATATTTTAGCATGCATGTGGTGTTACTAAAGTATATATGAAAAAAGCTTAGGGAAACAAATGTTGATTAACTCTCATTTAGTATAATAATAGATATAAACATATACATATGCCTAACTTTACATAGAGCTGCCTCCCCTCTATCAATTCCTCCAGTTCACCGAGCGGCACAACCACAAAGTGTATTTCTGTTTAGAATCTTTTGTTACTCAAGTTCGTGGATAGATATTTGTGCAGGGTCAGTATCCATATGTACTGAATAAACAGCATAGTCTGAATTAAAACGTCTATTTGCGCATATGAATACACTTGTCGTGACATCTAAGATGTTGGAACAGAGACAGAACAGTAAGTAGCGTGCGTTGGTAAAATTGACAACCTAAAATCGATACATTTAGGTACTAAAGAAAGTTACCGATATACGACTAAGCTCAGACGTTATTTACAAATAGACAACTTCAAAAGAAAATGTTCTTAAATGCTGCGATTCATCTACTACAATATAAAGAAATCGTAGTTTTGTCTGTCTGTCTTTCTGGCTGTATGTATGTATGTATGTATGTATGTATCTATGTATGTATGTATCTATGTATGTATGTATGTATGTATGTATGTATTCGTGTCTGGTTAAAACTTGTAAACTTTGACAAATACATTACAGAACTTATATATTCTGATTCCGTTTGATCCCAAGCTGGTTATGATAAAATACTCAAATATTCATTATATGTGTGTTAGTGTCATGGCGGATAAGAACAAAATCAGTTTTTTTTTCAGACACACTGGTAGCAGTGCGAAAAACAACAGTGAACCTAGCTGAAACAATCGCCTGTAATTAGTTATTTCTTCTATGTTGTCCTTCTAAAATATTTACGCATAAATTAGAGAGAGAGAGAGAGAGGGGGGGGGGAGAGGAGGAGGGTAGAAAGGGAGAGAGGGGGAGAGAAGGAGGTAGATATGTGTTCGAAGTGGAAGATAGATATGTGTGTTCTTGTGAGTGTAAGTGGTATCAAAACAAACTTTCTTTTTTTTAAATTAGACCCAGGTTAACAAGTTGGTAATAAAAGTATGAGCGTTATTTCTAGAGGAATTAAAATATACCTATATACAACAGGAAATCACCACGAGGAAACAGTAAAATACACTCATGTGTGTAATATTTCTTAATAGAAATCGCTCCACACAAGGCAGGAAGCCACTAGATGTAAGGAGCTAATTATAATAATAAAAAGGGGAAGGAAGTCAGAATACCTGCAAGACAAACAAAATCCTAATAGAAACCGCGTTAGCAACGTTCAATCTCCTGGACATCAAACAGACTAGCCAAAATGAAAGCCTTTAAGGAACCCACTAAAAATATATTGATAGCACCAATTATTTTTTTTTCTTATTGATTAGTTTTGTTTTATTATAGATCAATTTTAGCTTCCTTATCTTATTGATTAGTTTAATTTCAATGATTTCAAGTAGTGATTAGCAATTATATTGCGAAGCGATATCGAACGGGAGAAGCCAGCTAGTAAAAATAAAAGTGCATATATTATTGTAATTATTAAATATACAGTATTATAGGCGCCCTTGTGATGTTCGATGATCACTAATCTCTAATTTTAGGCTCGAGCGTGTATCATATTCGCTCATCGTGATGACGCTAATACATAGAGAAAGCTTAAAAGATAGCCACTTCGCTTAAATTAAAGATTGTTTTTTTGTTTCTGCACGTGAAATTAAAAATGTACGAAGCCTGAACATTAAGTAGGTAATTCTCTCAGATCTTAGTTTCGCTTGCTCTCAGTAATATGTATTTGTATTACAGATTGGGTTGGTGCATAACTATGGCGGCTTTCTTTTTAATCTTCAGCAAACCGATGAGAATTCGGACTCTTTCTGCTTTGTTTTTGCTTTTTCGGAAATATAATAATGAACACACCGAAACAATTTCTATATTTTTCCGAGCTTTTTGAGAGGAAAGAGGGTTGAATGTTCCGCATAGAAATCTTAGAAAAATATTCTTCTTTCCTAAGCTTTCTTTTTTTTCCATGCATTTGTACAATCGTCGACGTTTTTTTATCCATTTCAAAGCTCACTTTATACAGTTTCCAACAGTTAAAAGATAAATAAAATATTAATTGGTTTGTTAAATAAAGCAATCTCTCTTTCTCTTTCTCTCTCTCTCTCTCTCTGAACATATTATAAGTTGAAGTTGGGAAAAGAATATACTCCTTTATTGTTGATTGAAATTTGAGCTCGCATTTTACAGCATTTATTTTCTCTCTCCTGATCGTTGTAATTTGTGTTTTTAACATCATTTTTCTTCATCTGTGAGGTTTGTATCGTTCCATTTGAACTTCCTCAACCAGCTTTTAACATGGTTTTGCTGATGATCGTTACAAGCACAAGTATGTCCTGAGTTCACAGCTAAGTGAAATCGCAAACTGCCACTAGTTAATAACGAAATGCTCGCTGTAAACAAATGAAACGCCCGGCATTTGTCAATGTTTATCATTATGAGTTCGCTTACTCTCAACCGAAGCTAGAAGTTGTCCTCTAGACGGTTGAGTTTCGATTTTGGCTTGATGCAGTTGCTCGTCTAACCACACTGAAGAGATGTAATACAACGAAACTGTCTGTCTGTGGATGACTAAATATGCTCCCCTTCTTGGCTTCTGGTAAGTGAAATCGTCGACTGCCTCTTGCGTATAACGCAATATTATTTGTTTAAACACAGAACCTTTGGAATTAGACAATGCTTATCATTGTGACTTCGCTTAGGGGTTAAATGCGCCGACTGCCGTCTAGACAGTTGAGTTTCGATCCTGAGTTGAGGCAGTTGCTTGTCAAACCGCACTTAATTATGTCTGTTTATGTCTAGATATGCTCTCCGTCATAGGTTGAGCTTATTGATAAGTGCAATCTCAAACTACCACTAGCGAATAACGCAATGCTCCTTTTGTAAACGAATAGAGTTTTCAGCATTTAAAAATGTTTATCAATGTTGTTTCTTTTCTTGTCAGAAACTGCAAGACAGTGGGAAAGTGGTTAGAAGAGCCGACTGTCGTCTAAACGGTTGAGTTTTTATTCTGGCTTAAGTCTGTTACTTGTCTAAACACACTGAGGAGCTGTGATACAGCGAAATATTATGTGTGGCGATAATATATATATATATATATATATGTATATATATATATATATATGTGTGTGTGTATGTGTATTATATATATATATATATATATATATATATATATATATATATATATATATATATATATATATATATATAGAGAGAGAGAGAGAGAGAGAGAGAGAGAGAGAGAGAGAGAGATTTTCTTATAGCTTCTTTCCTCAGACAGTTTGCCTTTGGAATTTCCTCCCTGTTAACTGTTTCTCCGACCGTAGCAACATGCAGAAATTTAAAATTCTAAACGAATGCAACGTCAATCATGAATGTGTTTTTTTTAATTTTTAAATAACGGCGTTCTTCAACCGATTTTTATGATTTAATGTTTAATTTAAAAGGCGGCAGGGGTTATCGAAACTTAAAAGAAAAAAACTGCATATTTACAAATAGATATATATCCAACCTCTATTTAAAAAAATACCAATCAACCCGGTGGGATTTAATAAAGAACAATGAGTTACAGTGATGTGTATCTAACGTGGTTTACTTATGTATTTCCTACAACAACAACCCACACCATATATATAGAGAGAGAGGGAGAGAGAGAATAATAAATATTTGTTAGTTTTTATTATCTATGTACGTATACGTTTCGTCTTTAATAATCGGGACTCATTAGCATAGAGATATGACTATCCACTACCTGTCATATGTTTCGAAACCCCGGATCACGAGTATTTTGCAACTCAAATCCGACGCCACCGGTCAATTTTAAATAGCGAATAAACTGTGATAATTTTAACACTTTATCGGCGGCTTAACGTCTATATATATATATATATATATATATATATATATATATATATATATATATATATATATATATGTATAGTATCATTTTCCTTTATACAAAACAGTTTAGCTACATATGTGTATACATGTTTCGGCTGCGGCATCGTTCAATGTCCAGCTTACTTGGCCACAGTAAATATATTCTATTTATATTATATTTACTGTAGCGTGAGGAAGCTGAACTTAATAAAGTTACAACTGTAACATGTATGCTAATATGTAGCCAAAATTGTTTATAAAAGTAAAAAGTGTTACTAAATTATAGCCCTACTTGTTATAAAGCACACTTTTATAAACACCATAGCCTCATTGAATCAACATCTATGAACCAACATCGATACACAATATATATATATTATATATAACGTATGTATCATAAAAAGAAAATTCTTATAATAGGACCGGAATCCCCTCTTGGCGACTTATATTGGGCATGCAAAGAGCTCGATATTCTGTCAAATAATGCCTTATAATAACAATAAATGTCGCTTCACTGAACATTTTACTGCAGTTTCACAGGTTTACCATCGTCAGCAAATCATCAATAAATATTTTTTTGGATGTATACGGTGTG
>OY744530.1:57117038-57174538 GCA_963556195.1 Sepiola atlantica
TCTTCTGGAAGTGCATCCTAATTCAGTTTTAAATCTCTTCCCTTTTTCTCTCCTTCTCTCTCTCTCTCTCTCTATCTCTTTCTCTCTCTACATACACCCCTACACACATACACACACACACACACACACACACATATATATATATATATATATATATATATATATATATATATATATATATATATATATACTTATTGAAACGGATAACAGATTTAATCGAAATGGTTAAATGAACTGTTCCAGGACAAAATTCTCGGATTGATCTCTTAATTACCCGGATGTACTGAGACTATATGACAGCGTTCTTATGCCAAGACGTTATCATAGAAATTACCAATCTATATCTGTGAGACGCGGAAATGAAGGATGTGTACTAATGCATGTGTTCCATATTGGAATTAAATTGATATTGACAGATTCTTGTTATAAACATTAAAAAATGTGCACGTAAGAAAACAAAACTACACGTATTTATGTATTTGTCGTTTAATATTTTTATCGTTGTTTTCTTTAGTATGTCTTTATGCTTCTCCCACTGTATTATATATATATATATATATATATATATATATATATATATATATATATGTGTGTGTGTGTATGAATATAAATTTGACAAATATAGAAATGTTTATTAACACTTTTGTGTGTATTTCCTATATGCTGACGTAGAGAATGCATGTCTTTAATAAAAACATATTCTTAAAAAACAAAATGTCTTTAAAAACCTCTTTCTACAACAAAAGTATTTTCGGCCACTACCTACAGCCTTCATCAGTGTAATGAGATGTGTGTGAGTGTGCGGTGTGTGCTGGCAGGGAAAAAAGTATAGTTAATGAGAAATACATACTTCATTTTAACTTGTGTGTTTCCATCCATCCCTCATTTCCTCTTGAAGCTTCACACCAAGAGAAGCCGACAACGTGGGTGCTGTCGTGGACATTTCCCAAAACTTTAGTGAATAGAGAATTATAAAATGGACGGAATGGACTGATGGGAGACGGGAAAATATTTAAAAGATATATTTTGATACATTCAATTGACTGTGTGTAAACCTAAACTAAACATCATTTTAAGTATGATAGTCTTAATATGTATATATACAAAAACATATTCTGTTAAGATTGTTAATTTAGTTCTTTGTCAAAGTCAGTGTTGATGTTGCTCAACTTCGAATCATCTCTCGAGGAAGGGGTCTGTGTCAACACATTTCTTGAAGTCTCCTTTATTTGATTTGTTATACAGTTAATTGAAATATTATCGGAATGAACCCCTTTTATTAGTAACAACACAATTAATAAAACACTTACATCTAACCTGTATTAATGTGATAAAGTAAACATCCATAAAACACCTGGTGTTTAAAAATGGTTGGCATGAAACATTTTTTCCTGCACAAATAAACAAACTTATTAAATTAGTTCGGGAAATCTCATCAAAATAGAATAATTTTTAGATTTTTGGGGGATTAGTTTTGAAATAGTATTCTCTCTTTAATGGCTTCCGCGTTAAGACAAATGTAGACGCATAATTCAATTAAATGTATAAAAAGATTAATTTATTCGGAAAAATACTAACAAGTGGCACTTTGGATATAGACAAAAATAAAAATTGCCTCAATCTAGGAATATCTTCTTTTCTGACCGAGACAAAACGGATAGTAAATAGTACTATTTTATCCTTGCATGAATGGCCTGCGTCTAATAGTAGTCGTTTAGTGAATGATGTATATAGTAGATTAGATGTCCCTATCACGTGTATTCATATTTGTAATGGCACGTGATTACGAATTTAACCGCAAATATATAAAACACTTTATTTAAAAATACGTCTTCATGTTTTCATTCAGAGTGTGTTCAATTATCGTTTTGCCGAGTTTCATGGTTTATTATTATATAGTCTTATATACAAGTAACACTATCTCTTTTCAGCACTCAATTGCATATATGTACAATGTATACATCCCCTTGGAAATATATATGCATTTATTCACAAGATCTGACATTTCACCGCGTTGCTATGACAACCGCATACATAATTAATCAAACATCATAGCGTTGACAACGCAGGGGAGACTCATGTATTGTTTATTGAACTTAGAATCTAATAAACATTTTTTTTTTATTTTTACCTGTTTATTTTTGTATCTAGTATGTCGCGCTCTTTGTTTTGTTTTATTTGTTTTGGATGACGATCGTGTTTGCGTATTGTTATATTGTAATTAAATGAACTGTTATTATTATACGGGGTTGGGAAAAAATGATCATGAGCTCATCATATCCATCGCTTGACACACATACCGGAGAGGTTAATAATCAAATTAAAATCGATATATACCGTTCAGGAAGCGATAACTTGAGCTGCACACACAATGACGACCTTCGGTGCATCGTGCATGTGTTGTGCAAGTTAGTTATAGCAAAGTCAGGCAAAATGAGGTCGGCTTCGAAATAAACAGGTTCGAATTATGTTCAAACCTGATGATTCTTTTTCTCATTTCTCATATTCACAGAAAATGTTATAAGTAGATAGAATATTAAAATTATCTATTTTCAGTATTTACTTCTACAGTGCTCAATACGTAAGTAGATCTATGTATTAAGTTATGAAAATATATTTATGGCAATTAAGCGACTACACAGAGGTTTCCGCGTTTCATCCCCGTAAGGCATCGTCAGGCTAAAATGCCTTGATATATATATATATATATATATATATATATATATATATATTAATTTATATATATATATATATTAATTTATATATATATATATATTAATTTATATATATATATTAATTTATATATATATATATATTAATTTATATATATATATATTAATTTATATATATATATATATATTAATTTATATATATATATATATATTAATTTATATATATATATATTAATTTATATATATATATATATATATATTAATTATATATATATATATTAATATATATATATATATATATATATATATATATATATATATATATGTATGATAAAACGCAAAATATATCATAAAATGAAATGCGATTGCGAAATGTTCAGGTGTCGATGGAAAAATGGACTAAAAAGCTGGTGATAGGAGAGAATTTTTTAAATACATCGGAGAGACGCACACGTGAAAGAACGCCTGACATTGTTCCAAGACGTTGACAAATTTTTTTTCTTTAATTTATTTATTTACTTATTTTTTTTAAAGAATGTATTTGTTTAAGGGAAAATGTGATAGAGACCGTTCGAGAACATTCAAATGCATCCGATTTTTCTGAAATTTTAACTATCGATTGCTATCAAATCGCAACCATATATTCGCTACAATTTAGTTAAAGAAACCTATATCAGATTTGGCAATTATTTTTGTATCTCGAAATTCTAACATAGTCATAGATTAATAAAGGTTTTCTTTATTTTAGTTTTTTTTTTACATTTTATTAAGAGGCATACTATGGCACAACCTACTATTTTAAAATTTAAATATTTCAGATTTTCATTTTCTGTCAAGTATGTGCCCACAAAGAGTAATCAACTAATTATTATTATGGACTGTTTCCATATAGTGGGTCGATATGTAATGTAAAACAATCATATTTTCTTCATCATCAGCCATTAGGGTTGTGGTTAGGGTTAGGGTTATTTTTAATGAGTCACAACCAATCTGAAATCATCGAAACATATGAATACTTTTCAAATTACATCTGCATCCAGTCCAATCAATGGACGTAATTGATTTACTGTTCTATTTCTCTTTCCACGACATGTACTGACTTGATGCGATATTATAGCGATTATAATCACATCTGCATAAGGCGCAGTGTTGCCAGGCAGGTTTTAGTGGACATCATTTTCATTTTTTTAGTAATACCTATCGACTGATGCTAAACCACATATCAGACACCCAGGTTACTCATGGTTGTTTTGTACTAATACTATCTGATATACCCGTATTAGGACAGGGTCATAATATTGTCACATACTTAGAACCGTCAATAAGTGTAAGTAATCAAACATCAACGTAACAAATAGAATGACAACAATATTGATATAGTTACAGCTGTGTGCAAATTACATATTACATAACTGATGTTATGGATGTATTTTTCGCTGGATTTCTACGGTGAATCGCACAGTAACAGTATTTTAATTCTGCGAAATTGACTAAAATTAAAAGAATAGATAGTATGCCCTGTTTGTTTCTGGTTGTATTTCAGATGTAACATGAGACAAATGAGTAAACGATTAACTCTGTGAAGGAGTATCTAGAGCAGCCGTCGCCAACTGTTGATACACAGATCACTAGTGGTCCATGCAAAAAAACATTTATGATCCGCAGAAAAATTGGGAAATTATTCAATGTTTATTATGATTCAAATTTAAAAAAATGAAGAGTAACAAAAAGTATTATGGATGTGATATACGTTTCAATACCTTATGTACTATCGGAATAATAAGTGAATAAAAAAACCTGCTATAACATAAGCAATTTTCAATCTTGGTTACTAGACAGTTCTACCGCTATTGTCGATATCTAGTCATTAGATAGTATGCTAGTATAATTTTCCACAAAAATAGCATATCAACGGAGAAAGAACTAGAATGCAATTTTATGGATTACGACACCATCGAAAATGTTCTAACAACAATATATTTCTTAATAGTCAATAAAAAATATGAAACCATGTAGTCGAAGGGAAGTCTAGAATCAGAAGAACGGTATCACCTTAGACAAAAATATAGCTCTCCGTCTTTCAGTTATCATAGTGTAGCTATGACTCCTTATTTCACACTAACAGCTAAATTATCACATTCCTTGAATAAACTTTAAAGATTTTAATTTTCTATTCAAATCATTGCATTATAATTTTTTTAGCATTAATAGGTGTATTTCATGTTAATCGATTTTTGTTTTAATTAATGATTAAAACAAAACTTTATTATTTAACCTTTTTGTCTAAATTCATAAACGTAGTCCGCCAGATTTAAAATTATACATTTAGTGCACCGTGACGTTCAAAGGTTGGCCACCGCTTCTTTTAAGCAAATTTCAATTATTTTTTAAACATTCGTCTACAGTAAAACATATCATTTGCAGTCAAATTGAAGTACAAGTATATTCCACTTAATATTTAAAAAGCGGTACATTTCTCAAAGTATCAAATTAGTATATACAAATATATATCTTATATAGATAGGGATTGTGTCTGCCCGTCTTTCCGTCATAATTTGTTTACACGTAATAAATACATGCGATATTTGTGTAACATCGAAATATCTGAGATCTTAAATACTTAAGAACTAGAAATATTGTATCAATAGTAAATAATATGTTCTCAACAAATAAATCGGATGTCATGGACGGAAATAAAAACCGAAACTTTGAGATCTTCAACAAACTGAGGTATTTGACCTCGGTAATGGTCTAGTTTGGAGTTTAGTAATAAAAATAATGTATAGGTCGTGAAAATAGCTGGTATGTTGTTGTTTTTTTCTTTTCAATATTACATGATGGAACCATTTCAAGCAAAAATCTACTTATTATTACCGGTTTTAATACGTTTTAATATATTTTTCGTCACAACCACACAATATCGACATGAAGAATACGAAAACGTGGATTGTGAAGCATGGTGTACTGAAACGAACTCTTGTAATAAATTATAAAAATAGTTTATTTAAGAAGTTTCTGGATTTCACAACTTGTGTTATCTTAATAAAAATACAAAAAGTAATATGTCTTTTAACTACTTTTTTCATCGTAAAGTGAATTATCAAAAATATATGCTGGTTTTGTTTCGTAATTCCATTAATTTTGTATCATTTTCTATGCTATTTTGTAGCATATTTACACATTTCAAACCTTTTTTTCCATTTCGATTATATGGATAATAATATGTAGATTTTTACTCGAAATCGTTCCTGATATAATATTATTACAAAAAATAAACATAACACATTTTCATCACCTATACATAATTTTCATTAAAAAAACTCTAAACTAGACCATTACCGAACGTTTTCATGAATGCATCTTAAAACGTTGATTTAACAAAATAATTATAGCTTTGGTTTAACGTCATAGATTTATGGTTTAGTCATGTTTCAAAACATGAATTAGAACATGAGCGATAATAAAAAATAAATAAATAAATGTGTAATCTTAAAATTTAATTATTTTAATTGTCTAAAACAATTTATTTAGCTTTACTGTATGTTTTTTTTTTCACAATTATATAATTTTAGATCAGTAAATAGGAACACCGTTTCGCAGACAGCGAGAAGGAAGGGGAGTGACGCGGCTGCCTAGCAAAAATAGGTGACCGGAGGGAGCATATCTTTGCTAGTGTATTTACATAGTTGTTTACCTGAGCCCGATAGTTTGATAGTTTATTTTTTTTTGTTTGATTTGTTTTACGGTATATCAGACGTTTTTGTTGTCATTTATTACTCAATACAGTTATTTCTGTAACGGAGTTTATGCTTCAAAGCTTTCAAAATAATGTATAATCACCGGATGCATTTTACTGTGATACCCAGGAAATATACGTCCATTCTAGTGTCTTTAAGCTGTATTGTTTAACTAGCGTATACTTTACTGTAGTTGCTATAGCTATTCGTGAAAACTCTGGAACCATAACGTTTGTTAAATCAGTAAAACTCTCAACCGGAATGTCAATCGTCTCCAAGGTTATAGCGATTAAAAGATGTAGGTCAACGCAAGTAGTCCAAAGACATTAAATAAGATTATGTAATCACAAAATCCTTTAAGCTTGAACATCTGTAATTAATTGTGTTAATTGTATTAATGTAGGTTAATACAAAAATATTTCCCGAAAGAAATAAGCAATCTAAAATAATCAATAAGAATAATATTAAACTTAGTTAAGGTTGCATTGATAGTAATCTAAAATAAATAAATATCATAAAATAATTAGCATTAGAAACTGCAGTAGTAGTACCAATGCTATTAGTGTAAATGCTAATACAAGTGTGTTATTGTAAAATAAAAATAATTGGCCACTTAGTAATAAATAGGTAACAGCTAATGTTATATACAAAGCAACAGTAAATAATAACATCAATAATACAAAAGGGTGAAAAGAGTCAACTGAAAATAATTTTAAATTATAACATTAAAGATTAAAAATACAGAAATCGCATTACAGTGTCTAATATATCAGCGAATAGAAATAAAAGTACTAGATTTAATATGAAGTTGAAAATATTAGAATCAGTGTATCATTTCAATATTAAAAACCTTAATTATGCTTACACAAAAGATATAAAATCACGAACTTCAAAAAGCTAACTTATATATTAAAATATATATATATATACCTAAATGTAGACAACAGATATACTTTTCTTGATTATGTAAGCCTTAATAAAGTAGAAAAAAAATTATAAAATTTAAAAAAAAACGATCACCCTAATTATAACGAATTAAGAAAGGCCTGGCTGTAACCGTTCCTATAAGGCCAGTTTTGAATACAGCGTGAATGTTATTTATTTATATATCTGGATAGACCTGATATTTATCGAATGGCATATATATACTTTCAACTAATTTCAACGGTACTTAAGTGTTGCGAGGCTCTGAGATCAAAGTAACAAAAACACCCAGGCCTAAATCTAAAATCTTAAATCGATCTTTCATCTCCAGCAAGTGTCTTGTCGGGGGAGATCACAATTAACAACTGTTAATTGTTTTGGCAGATTTGTTGTCGGCCTTCGGTATTGAAGTCAAGTAGAGCCATTTTTACATACATCACCGAGTATTTCAGAATTAGCAATCATATAAGTACTTACCAGGTTCAACGCAACTGAACTTCGGTGATCTTCCGAGACCAAGTGCGTTAACATGATTATAACCGTACATACAAAACGCAATACATAGACACATATAAAAACTTCGAGGTATGCTGAAGTATTATTTAATGGTATGTAACTAATATATATATATATATATATATATATATATATATATATATATATATATATATATATGTATATGTATATATATACATATATATAAATATATATATATATATATATATATATATATATATATATATATATAGAGAGAGAGAGAGAGAGAGAGAGAGAGAGAGAGAGAGAGAGAGATACATATATATACGAACGGTAAATATACGTATAGAGGATATCTTACATCGCTGTGTAAAGTTCGTCTAACCATTCGATTCCACAAGCGCAGGTTGCGATATAATGTGATATATTTAGAGATGTTCGGGCTTGCCGATTTTTATAAGGTGGGGTCTAGCCTACTACGACATAACTCGAGAAACTTTAAAGTACGTGTCGCGTAATGCCGCATGAAAAATTATGCCAAACAGGATACATGCTTAAAAGACAGGTCGTTGCTCGCTTCTAAGCAGTAATCTATCAAATGTTTTAAAGTATTAATGTGGTGTTTATTCTTGTTCACTTACTTTTCCATCTGCTAGAGATTCGACCAGAAATTTTACACGCGAATAGAAATAATAGCAGATAGTGAGATAGAAAGAGAGAGAGAAAGAGGGGGGAAGAGAGAATGAGAGAGTGAGGATTAAGATCAGGATAGGTGAGCATGCGCAAGAATAGGATATATTAAATAAAGTAAGCGAAAGAGAGATATACTGGTTGTGGCTGATAATAAATATATGCCTGACACCGGAGCTGAATACGACTGTAGGGTTAAATATTGTTCGAGATAATTCCTAGTATGAACAGAATTAAAGTCTCTTAATAGGAAGCGTTTTGAAAGATATACAGTTTATGCAGCAGGAAAAACTCGTTTGTACCCCCACACATGCATTATATATATATATATATATATATATATATATATATATATATATATATATATATATATATATATATATATAAGATAGAAGAAATAAGAGTGATAACAATGTAACGAATGCCCACATTTATTTCAAATTTCGATTGTTCAATGCTATGTGTATTCTGTAATAAAGAAGTGTTTATTATTCTTTCCTTAAGCCAAGTCTTTTACAGAAAAGTTCATCCATCTTTTTGAATCCAAGTTATTTGTTTTAGTTCATCAATCTTTTTTAATTCAAATTGTTTGTTTTAGTTCATCCAACTTTTTTAATTCAAATTGTTTCTTTTAGTTCATCTATCTTTTTGAATTCAAGTGGTTTGTTTTAGTTAATCCATCTTTCCTAATTCAAGTTGCTTGTTTTAGTTCATCCATCTTTTTTAATTTAAATTGTTTCTTTTAGTTCATCCATCTTCATTAATTAAAATTGTTTGTTTTAGTTCATCAATCTTTTAGAATTAAAGTTGTTTGTTTTAGTTCATCCATCTTTTTTAATTAAAGTTGTTAGTTTTAGTTCATCCATCTTTTTGAATTCAAGTTGTTTGTTTTAGTTCATCCATCTTTTTCAATTACAAGTTGTTTGTTTTAGTTCATCCATCTTTTTTAAATTCAACCTGGTTGTTTTATTTCAAACATTTTTTGAATTCAAGTTGTTTGTTTTAGTTCAGCCATCTTTTTGAATTCAAATTGTTTCTTTTAGTTTATCCATCAATTTTAAATCAAGTTGTTTGTTTTAGTTCATTCCTCTTTTTTAATTTAAGTTGTTTGTTTTAGTTCATCCAACTTTTTTAATTCAAATTGTTTCTTTTAGTTCATCTATCTTTTTGAATTCAAGTGGTTTGTTTTAGTTAATCCATCTTTTTTAATTCAAGTTGCTTGTTTTAGTTCATCCATCTTTTTTAATTTAAATTGTTTCTTTTAGTTCATCCATCTTCGTTAATTAAAATTGTTTGTTTTAGTTCATCAATCTTTTAGAATTAAAGTTGTTTGTTTTAGTTCATCCATCTTTTTTAATTAAAGTTGTTAGTTTTAGTTCATCCATCTTTTTGAATTCAAGTTGTTTGTTTTAGTTCATCCATCTTTTTCAATTACAAGTTGTTTGTTTTAGTTCATCCATCTTTTTAAATTCAACCTGGTTGTTTTATTTCAAACATTTTTTGAATTCAAGTTGTTTGTTTTAGTTCAGCCATCTTTTTGAATTCAAATTGTTTCTTTTAGTTTATCCATCAATTTTAAATCAAGTTGTTTGTTTTAGTTCATTCCTCTTTTTTAATTTAAGTTGTTTGTTTTAGTTCATCCATCTTTTTTAATTCAAATTGTATCTTTTAGTTCATCAATCTTTTTTTAATTCAAATTGTTTGTTTTAGTTCATCCATCTTTTTTAATTCAAGTTGTTTGTTTTAGTTAATCAATCTATTTTAAATACATTTGTTTTTTTTAGTTCATCCATCCTTCTTAATTCAAGATGTTTGTTTTAATTCATCCATTTTTCTTAATTCAAATTGTTTGTTTTAGTTCATTCATCTTTCTTAATTCAAAGTGTTAATCCATCTTTTCAATTCAAGTTGTTTGTTTTTGTTTATCCATCTTTTTTAATTACATTTTTGTGTTAGTTCATCCATCTTTTTGAATTCAAGTTGTTTGTTTTAGTTCATCCATCTTTTTAATTTACAAGTTGTTTGTTTTAGTTCATCCATCTTTGTAAATTCAAGCTGGTTGTTTTATTTCAAACATTTTTTGAATTCAAGTTGTTTGTTTTAGTTAATCAATCTATTTTAAATACATTTGTTTTTTTTAGTTCATCCATCCTTCTTAATTCAAGATGTTTGTTTTAATTCATCCATTTTTCTTAATTCAAATTGTTTGTTTTAGTTCATTCATCTTTCTTAATTCAAAGTGTTAATCCATCTTTTCAATTCAAGTTGTTTGTTTTTGTTTATCCATCTTTTTTAATTACATTTTTGTGTTAGTTCATCCATCTTTTTGAATTCAAATTGTTTGTTTTAGTTCATTCATCTTTCTTAATTCAAAGTGTTAATCCATCTTTTCAATTCAAGTTGTTTGTTTTTGTTTATCCATCTTTTTTAATTACATTTTTGTGTTAGTTCATCCATTTTTTTGAATTCAAGTTGTTTGTTTTAGTTCATCCATCTTTTTAATTTACAAGTTGTTTGTTTTAGTTCATCCATCTTTTTAAATTCAAGCTGGTTGTTTTATTTCAAACATTTTTTTAATTCAAGTTGTTTGTTTTAGTTAATCAATCTATTTTAAATACATTTGTTTTTTTTAGTTCATCCATCCTTCTTAATTCAAGATGTTTGTTTTAATTCATCCATTTTTCTTAATTCAAATTGTTTGTTTTAGTTCATTCATCTTTCTTAATTCAAAGTGTTAATCCATCTTTTCAATTCAAGTTGTTTGTTTTTGTTTATCCATTTTTTTTAATTACATTTTTGTGTTAGTTCATCCATCTTTTTGAATTCAAGTTGTTTGTTTTAGTTCATCCATCTTTTTAATTTACAAGTTGTTTGTTTTAGTCTTTCCATCTTTTTTAATTCAAGTTGTTTGTTTTAGTTAATCAATCTATTTTAAATCAAGTTGTTTTTTTAGTTAATCAATCCTTCTTAATTCAAGATGTTTGTTTTAATTCATCTATTTTTCTTAATTCAAATTGTTTGTTTTAGTTCATTCATCTTTCTCAATTCAAAGTGTTAATCCATCTTTTCAATTCAAGTTGTTTGTTTTTGTTTATCCATCTTTTTTAATTACATTTTTGTGTTAGTTAATCCATTTTTATAAATTCAAGTTGTTTGTTTCAGTTTATCCATATTTTTAATTCAAATTGTTTGTTTTAGTTCACCACCCTTTTTTAATTACAGTCGTTGATTTTAGTGCATCCATCTGTTTTTATTCAAGTTGTTCGTTTAAGTTCATCCATTTCATTTGATTCAAATTGTCTTTTTTAGTTAATCTATCTTTTTTAATTAATTTTTTTTCTTTTAGTTCATAACTCTTTTTGAATTAAAGTTGTTTATTTTAGTTAATCCATTTTTTTGAATTTAAGTTGTTTGGTTTAGTTCATCAATCTTTTTTTAATTCAAGTTGTTTATTTTAGTTCATTCATCTTCATTGATTCAAGGTGGTTGTTTTATTTCATCCATTTTTTTTTTGAATTCAAGTAGTTTGTTTTAGTTCAGCCATTTTTTAAAATTAAAATTGTTTGTTTAAGTTCACTCATCTTTTTTAATTCAAGTTATTTGTTTTAGTTCATCCATCTTTTTGAATTCAAGTTTTTTGTTTTCGTTCATCCATTTTTTTAAATTCAAATTGTTTCTTTTAGTTCATCAATCTTTTTAAAATTCAAATTGTTTGTTTTAGTTCATCTATCTTTTTTTAATTCAAGTTTTTGCTTTAGTTCATCCATCCTTTTTTATTAAAATTGTTGGTTTTAGTTCGTCCCTGTTTTTAAATTCAAATTGGTTGTTTAGTTCATCCATCTGTCTCAATTCAAGTTATTTGTCTTAGTTCAATCATCTTTTTTAATTCTAGTTGTTTGTTTTAGTTCATCCAACTTTTTTTAATTCAAGTCTTTTTTGTTTCAGTTCATCCATCTTTTTTAATTAAAATAGTTTGTTTTAGTTCATCAATCTTTTTAATTCAAATTGTTTGTTTTAGTTCATCTATCTTTTTTAATTCAAGTTTTTTTTAGTTCATCCATCTTTGTTTATTAAAGTTGTTTTTTAGTTCATCCATTTTTTTTTAATTCAAGTTATTTGTTTTAGTTCATCCATCTTTTGTAATTAAAATTGTTTATTTTAGTTAATCCTTTTTTTAAAATTAAAATTGTTTGTTTATTTCATCAATCTTTCTCAATTAAAGTTATTTGTTTTAGTTCATTTATCTTTTTTAATTCAAGTAGTTTGTTTTAGTTAATTCATCTTTTATTGATTCAAATTGTTAGTTTTAGTTCATCCATCTTTATTAATTCAAGTTGTTTGTTTGAGTTCATCTATCTTTTTTAATTGAAGTTGTTTGTTTTAGTTCATCCATCTTTTTTAATTCAAGTTGTTTGTTTTAGTTCTTCTATCTTTTTTAATTCAATTTGTTTGTTTAAGTTCATTGATCTTTCTTAATTAAAATTGTTTGTTTTAGTTCATCCATCGTTTTGAATTCAAGTTGTTTGTTTTAGTTTATCTATCTTTTTGAATTCAATTTGTTTGTTCAGTTTATCCATCCTTTTTTATTAACGTTGTTTGTTTCAGTTCATCCCTATTTTGTAATTCAAGTAGTTTGTTTTAGTTGATCCATCTTTTTTTATTAAAATTGTTTGTTTTATTTCATCCATCTTTTTTATTTCAAGTTGTATGTTTTAGTTCATCCATCTTTTTAAATCAAGTTGTTTGTTTTAGTTCATCCATTTTTTTAAATTCAAGTTGTTTGTTTTACTTCATCCATCTTTTTGAATTCAAGTTGTTTGTTTTAGTTCATCCATCTTATTTAATCCACGTTGTTAGTTTTAGGTCATCCATCTTTTTTAATTCAAATTGTTTCTCTCAGTTCATCCATCTTTTTAATTCAAGTTGTTTGTTTAGTTCATACATCTTTCTAAATTAACGTTTTTTGTTTTAGTTCATCCCTCTTTTAAAATTCAAGTTGTTTGTTTTAGTTCATATATCTTTTGTTATTCAAATTGTTTGTTTTAGTTCATCTATCTTTCTTAATTTAAATTGTTTGTGTTAGTTCATCTATCTTTTTAATTCAAATTGTTAGTTTTAGTTCATCCATCTCTCTCAATTCAAGTTGTTTGTGTTTGTTCATCCATCTTTTTTAATTCTAATTGTTAGTTTAAGTTCATCACTCTTTTTTAATGGAAGTGATTAGTTTTAGTTCATCAATCTTTTTCAATTCAAATTCTTTGTTTCAGTTCATCCATCTTTTTGAATTCAAGTAGTTTGTTTTAGTTCAGCCATCATTGTTAATTCAAATTGTTTGTTTTATTTCATTCATCTTTCTCAATTCAAAGTGTTTGTTTTAGTTCATCCATCTCTTTGAATTCAAGTTGTTTGCTTCAGTTCATCCATCTTTTTGAATTCAAGTGGTTTGTTTTAGTTCATCTATCTTTTTTAATCAATATTGTTTATTTTAGTTTATCCATCTTGTTTAATTCAAGTTATTTTTAGTTCATCCATTTGCTTTAATTCATGCTGTTCGTTTTAGTTCATCCATCTTTTTAAATTCAAGTTGTTTGTTTAGTTCATCCATTTCTCGCAATTCAAGTTGTTTGTTTCAGTTCATCCATCTCTTGGAATGCAAGTTGTTTCTTTTAGTTCATCCTTTTTATTAAATTCAACTTAAATAAAACTTTTAAATGTGTTAGTTATAGTAAACACGTAAGCGCTTTAAACATATCTTATATAACTGGAGATGTTGTCCGTCTGTCCGTCAATCAAAGTTTTTCCGTCAGTCACAATTTTTTCATACATAATAAATACATTTCAAATTTTTCATCAGAGATAATGACAACATTTAGAAATTGTAAATATTGCATGAATAGTTAATAGTGAATTCAAAACAAATAAAGTGGATTCTATGACTGGAAATCGAAACCGAAACAATGGGATATTTAATCTGAGGTTCTTGATACTGACAGATTTCGACTATCTTGTGAATAGATTTTTAAAATTACGTCAACATAATAATTATAGCTTTCACATGACGTTATACATTTAATATTCATGGTTTATTTTAAACAAGAATTCTAAAATTAGCGATGATAAAAAATAAATAAATGAATGCGTAAAAATAATTAATAGCATTGGAAATTATTTTAATAGTGCAAGAAATTTAGTTGTATTGTCCTACGTATTGGCGTTACAAACAATTTAATATTAATTACATACTAGAATTGTAGCCCGTAGAGCCCATCCTTCTAGTTTAATAAATTTCTAGATTTGCCCAAGAGAAAAGCAGGATGAAGGTATCCGCATTCTGGTGGGAAACAGGTAATATATACTTATAGCGAGCTGCCATATTTGAGAATATGCAGGGAGTATAATATATAATTTGTAAGTCATGTTTATAATTGATATTGATGCGGTCATTACAGTTTTAAAATCGTCAAAACAATATATTGGAATAGATCAATCTTACTGATGGCTGTAGCTATTTCATATTAACAAAACGCGCTTTCGTGTTATACTATGATAAGAAATAATTAAATTTAACTTATTAAAGAAAGAACGTTTATTTAATACTATTATGATAAATAAATGAATGTTCCGTGTTATTTATTATTGTTAATTATATGAACTATTCATTTTAATAATCAAATTATATATGATCGATATTAAACAATAAATCATATAGTATTTAAATTACTTATTTTATTAGTTATTACTGATAAAAAGGTTCACCCTAAATGTGTACAAAACCATCTATCCCAACTTGAAAAATTAAATTTTTCCTGTGCTAAATATATATATATATATATATATATATATATATATATATATATATATATATATATAATAAAATCAACATATAACAAACATATTATTTATGTCTTCATGAACGTTTCGTCTTTATTTCAAAACTCCCTCGGGATGATTTATTTGAAGTGTTGAAATAAAGACATAACGCTAATGAATACATTAATAATATTTTTGGTTTTCTTTTTTTCTATACTTTGGAATACTATTTAAATTCATTATCATATGTGTGTGTGTGTGTGTGTGTCTGTCTGTGTGTGGGTGTGTGTGTGTCTGTGTGGGTGTGTGTGTCTGTGTCTGTGTGTGTATTTACCTCTATTTTCACAGAATATATTTTAATATAAAAATATTTTCTCAAAGATATTTCATTAGGTACTTCTTTTTTAATTTCTTTATTTACTAGCATATTCAAATCTATCAGTTAATTATTTACATTCTCAGTACAAGTGTTATTACTAACTGATTAGTCAATTTGTTCATCAATACATTATTCTGTTAGAAAACATACAATTCTGAGGTAAATAATAGATTTTGCAAATATGTCTCAGAAAGATCAATATCTAAATTGTTAAAAATGCATGTGCTACGAAAATATGATAATATAAAATAGTGAAAATAGTTGCAATCTATTACGAATAATGTGTCACGAATCGTAATCATCAGTTTTGATAGATTTACATATATACATATTATATATATATATATATATATATATATATATATATATATATATATATATATATATATGTAATATATAAATACTACTTAAAAGGGAATGTGTTTTGATAGTATTTCATAGGAATGGTTTCTGATGGAAAGCAAATAATATATACTCATGACTTTGTGGAGAGACTGCCACCTCTTTCCCTACCTGTTCCCTGGCTTATTTAACGTAAATTCGGTTGTCTACTTTTCTCCAATTTTCTTGCTTCGCGTTGTCTTTTCTCGCGTTCTATTATATTCTTTTTGTCTGTTAAACTTTGAGTTATTATTGTGGAATGATAAATACTCGCCCACTGCCAGCATGAATTCATATGAAGGAGACTAATAAAAGATGTATAATTTATTACCAACCTTGTAGTCGTCTGCATTTATTATTGTTAACTGTCGGACTACGGCATCAACAATTATGAAATTTTGTAAACGACTATTTTGTATGTGTTTTACTTGAAGTTTCTATTTAAACTATAATCGGTGATGTTAGATCCTGCTTCGTCTAAGTCTCGTTGTTTTATATGTAGCCACATGAAACTGTTTGGAATTATTTAAATATTTGTCTCATTACTAGCATGATGTGACTGTCAAAAGCAAGGGCACGCATAATTTATATTGCAGGTTGTCTGCTTCAGATGATTTTGAAACATTTGTTCGCCTACTATGTAATAAATAGGACCGGAAAAAAACAACACAGCGAAAAGAAGTGAATCTAAAAAGTTGAAAATTTGTCGCCAATGTTAGTTTATACTTTTTCCAAATGAAGTTCTGCATAATTGTACACAATATGTTTAAAATTCGGATGATGTACTCTATGGACCACGACGGTAGTAATTAAGTAAATCAAGCACTGGTCGATGTCTAATTATTAAACCATAAATGGTGCTTTATCATAGAAGCCAATAGATATTAGAATACCAAACATGACCAGTTACAGAGGGACCATTGGATACTAAAGCGGATGCAGGCGATATCTTATCTTAGGGTCCACTATAAATCATGTATCAAGAACAAGTAATTTTATAATGTATTTCTCTTCTTTCGTGTGAATCAGATGATTCTGGTGTTGGCATTAGTTTCCCCGATGTTTTTCTAGTTAGAAATCTTTCTGGAAAGACATCGGGTACTTACGGGAAGGACCATGGAAAGGTTGACAACATCCCTAAGTGAAAGTAGTACTGTGGAACCGACTGGATTCGAACTTGGAACATCCAGGTCTTCAACCACAGTATTGAATAAAAATGGATAACATAATACAATTCAATAATATCGTATAATTTCTGATGTAATTATGAATTAAACTCGTCAGATAAAACGAAACAATGTTTACACGATTTCAGGCTAGCATTAAATCACATTTTAGATGATTAGTTAGAAACATAATTAAAATATTAGAATAATGCATTTTAATTCTATTAACATTCATTTGATAATATATAACGATATACGATATGTCTAATAAGTCAGAGATCATAAGGTAAAGAGTGGGAAGCGATTACACGCCGATTTAATGATGTGAACATCATTCAACAATGTTGTAGAACGAGATATATTCAGATATATACAGTTTAATGTTGTGAAAAGTTTAATTTAGTTTGTGATTCGTTACGATTCATGTAGTTTTGATGATTTGCTGTATGGCTATACTAAATTTACCCAATTCAGTTGAAGTGGGGTTTAGTTCTTTAAGAATTGCATCTGATGTTTTGAAGAAAGTAGTTATAATTGTTATAAAGTTCTGTGAGTATTAATTGCTTTTAGTTTATAAAATCGCAAATTCTTTTCGAACGTTCTGCAGTTATTTGTAAGTAGACACATAATAAGGGGCGTTTTTTATATTTGAGAAAAGTGAAGGTTTTTGAATAAATACAATGAAAGAGTTACCCTGGATAGTTGCCCTCTAGTCTTTAAATCACAACGTGGGAGAGCGGTGATTGTCGGGCAGGACTCTTTGACATCTTTTGCCTTCATCAGTGCAGGAACTTCTCCCGAGGAGTACAAGGTGACCAACCGAACTCAAGAACGGGCAGATTGGTGACGTAACTTGATGAGATGTGCATGGGGTACACTTTGAGTATTTCCTTTATATATTCATTATTTTATTAATTTTGTCGACTGGAAAATTGCAGATTTAAGATTTAAGGCATGTATTTTTTATATTGGGATATTCAACTAGCGTCTGAAACGTTCTGAAATTCATTTAATTCATAGAGAACGTACAGTAATTTTCATCATTTTTCCAGGACTATTTTATTTATAATCGATAACACCGTTAGTGTATTGCATAACAGTCAGAAGGCTAGCAATTATGAATAGGACCATATTCTAAGTGTATTATCTCTTTTTAAAATTAAACAAATAAATAATATTTCCAAGAGAATTTCAAAGTCTATATATATATATATATATATATTTATATATTATTCGGGGGAGTTTGACTTAGCCACAGGGGAGTGTGAATTATCTACTTGGGAGATTGGATTATCTACTAGACGCCATCCTCGAGTGTCGTCGGTCTCTCTGTACAAGGGGTTGGCAGGACAACATGACATGAGGATACTTCACCTACAAGTAAACCCTGACCAAATATTAAAATATAACGTAGTATTCGCAGCACAAATAAGACCCCTTACGCACGGCTATACACGTGCCCATATGAAGAATAATACACCTTCTCCTAGTGATGGTACCTCAAGTAACACTACGTAGCTGGATACTCCACCAGACTTGATTAATTTTTGGTCTTGAATCCGGCAAGACCAAGAGGTCACAAGGACGATATACTATACTATACTATAACTAACTCGTCAATTTGAGAGAGGTAAATTAATGTTCTTAACTTCTTTACTAACATAAGTTTGACAAGTGAAGTAGAACTTTAATGGAATATTCGATTATATATTTATTTCATATAGAGATCAAGTGTTTACCTCAGGAAAGGAACCCCTTTATTTCTAAGAAATTCAAGTGAAGTAAAATGAAACAAAAGTGAAAATGATTTATATAAGAAAAAGAAAGTCTGAATAACAATTGCAAATTAAATTAAATTGTAATAAATAAACAAAAAAATCAGTCAAAATAATTTCTCACATAAAGTATTTTCTCTTGATAGAATGAGAGGGATAGAGAGATTGCTAGCGTCATCTGCAGATTTCATGAAAACAAATTCATTTCAAAGTAGAGTAACAAAAGAAAGAAGCCGCTTAAATAATTATGCAAATGAAATGCTTCCAACTTTTAAGCCCATTGAATCAAGCAGAGACATTTCAATAAAAAATACAATTTATTCACCAAGAGCATTAATCAAATGAAACATTTAAAAATGAACGTTTTAACTTATGCTGAGACATGAGATATCACTTTGACTCAAGTGTTCTAACACATTTATAAAATAAAATAAAGAAAATGAACCATAACTAATTCAATGAAACCACTAGAAATGTAGAAAATGGAGTTTAAAGAAACTGGACTGAATAATTTTAAATAGTATTTTCGTAGAAACAAATAAGTGTTGATTCTGGGGTTTATATGGAATTTCAAACATAGTTACGTCATACCGAACGTCGATATTTTAATAGGATTTATGTGTAAATTAGTTAGTTTTGTAGACATATATTTTGTTAAGAAATACTTTATAAATGATGGGTTTTTTATAGAAACAATAGATGGAACAATGACAACTAGTAGTACTCAGATTTACTTCGTACATTGATCAAACGGTAACTAAACTGTGAATATACATTCCCCAAAATTCCTGAGTAAGGGTCTCACTACCGAATGCATGTAGTTTTACGTATAGGTAATAGCGGTTGTGGGAGTGGTTGAATAGTTGAGTTGGGGAAGTCGGTCACAGACTGATGTTATCAGATAATATGTATGTGTCTACTAGCACGCTCTACAGTTGGTGTCTGTACTCTTTCTAGAACTTTTAGTCGGTGGCATAGCTTTCATCGAGCTATCTTCTCAAATCAGTCGTATCTATTCTTATATGTTATTTAGGTAAGCGTGTTGCACTTACTGTGGATGTAGTTTTCCTGGTCTTTATCTATATCTACAAAGTCTAGATGTCATGTTGACCTGATTATTATGTAATTATTTTAATAATATGGTTGGCTTGGGACCCTTCCACTCTCCTGAGTTATTGAAGGGCTTACTGCTTGGCTAGTCTGTTTGGAGTCAATCGGATTCAATGCTGTGGTTGGGAACTTTTTCAGGCTTGATTTGTCTTATAACTAACAGATAATGAAGGTAGATAAATATCCTTCGATCGCCGGATGGCGTGGTGTGGTGGAAGCGAACATCTTGCCCGTGTGTGTTCGGGCAGTTTAGTACCGTGCACGAGACAAATTATACTGAACGATACATGAGACTCTGACAGGTACTCCCACTTCGATTAAAAGTTAACCTGAGAGTAATTGTAAGTTAATAGTTCCTAACAATTCACCAAACCTCTCAGATCAGGGTTAAATAAACTGATGAAATTGGGTGTCTTATTTTTTTTATTTTTGAACTTAATTGTAACAAATAAACTGAAAAACTGGAATATTCCACATAAGCGTATATTAAATAAAAATGTAGAAAATGTTAGTAGAAGTTTAAGGTAAAGATTTATTTCTATGTGTTAGGATATAACGTCATGAACAGAAAAATCAAAGAACACATAGTTCAGAAGTTAGCAAAATCGTTTTCATTGACTGGCGACTTAATTGGGATTAGACATATTTTTCGAAGTTTTATCTGTACCCGGGTACAGAATGCTGATAGGATTGCGTAATATGTAAGAAGGCAGTGCTGTAAACAATAGCATGAAAAGAAAATAATGCTAGACAGAGATAATTTCGTCGGTGCTTTTTAAATTGTACCCTATTAAAAAAGCCGAGAAAAATTGACAGGCAGAGAAACTTCAGTAAAATAGAAAGTATCCACTTAACAATGGACGCTGTATTTGAAAGCATACATTGCGAACCGGTGTTAACTAAAAAAATACCCAATTGTATTCTAAGCCGGATTATTGGGGGAGGCAAATAATGGTGTATTTTCAGCAATTTATTGTACCAAACATGTTTTCTAATTAGATTTGTTTCTTTCATTTTAAATATTTTAAAATAGTTAATCTATTAATCAGTAACCAAATATAATTACATTACAATGTAATAAACAAATATAAACAAATATTATATTCAAACTTTTTTATGAATTATAACAGTATGAATTCCGCCAAAAGTTATGCAGACTAAAATAATTGTGGATTTGGGTGATGGATAAACACAGTTCAGAATTTACGATTTCAGATACGGCGGTCATGAGGAAGTGGATACTTTCTATTTAACCTAAACTGCTACTGCTACGTCGTCGTTTTGTACAGCTACACAGAGACGCCGCAAATCATCAAAGTAACTACGACGGGTTAACAAGACTACATCAGTTTACGTAATAAGCTGCGATAGGATAATTTACTGAAATCAAGTAAATGATTGACGGTAGCGCAACAAACACACTAACAACGAGAAATATTTCCGAAAAGAAGAAAGAACAAAACGGTGAGAGAGAATGGGAGAGTTATCGAGCTAATTTGACGAATAAAATCGTAATAAAATTATGTATAATTTAAAATATTAATTTTTAAGTAGGTTTGTTATAAAAATAACTTCCGCTATTATGCTGTAAAACAAATAATTCCTACATAGAAATTTTCAATTCAATTAAAATTATTCTAAAATAAATAAATAATAACTACCACTTCCCATCCTCTTGAACAAACCGAGTAATGTAGTGTAACGATTTACTGTTGTCATACGGAGGTCACTACTTTTACTTTCATAATCATCTCAGAAATTGATATTATATACAAATATGCACTTCTAACTGAATAAGAAGCTGTTTAAATACAGAAAAATGACTATATATAAAAACTCTATGTCTGCGTGTATGTATGTGTGTTGGTTTGATGTTCGTATGTGCAATATATAAATAAAGGATAGGGAATCTACATACAATCTAACAGTGTATTCTTGTGTAAAATTCAGCGGTAAATATAATAGAAGAGAAATATAACACCATTGAATGTTTGAATATATCTAATTTGTTATGAAATTTAAATCATACGTATAAACTTTTCTGAGGAAAAAGTAGTCTTGAATCGCAAAGTTATCTCCTAATTTGAAGGAGAGAGGCTTTTTTAAAACGTTAAGTATATTCTATTTTCATGAAATTTAAATCATATGTATGAAATTATCTGAGGAAAACAATGGAAGTGGTCCCGCAAATTTACGTTATTCTCTATCTTCCGAATATCTATGTGCCCGAACTCTAAATGACAATACCCACTTAAAACTTCCTATACGTATATACAATTTTAATGAAATTTAAAACATATGTACAAGACACGTATTCCGAGATTTTCCAAAACTTTAGCTTCTCCTTGCTATGTGAGGGAGCAGCAAAAGAGGAGGGGCTAGTAAAAACAATAAACGTAATAGGGTGTTATAAGCATAGGACAGTAGAAAGTGGACCTTAGGTTTACTTTCGGTAGCCTCGTAACTCTCGCTTCCCTTATTTTGTCCTTTAGCCCTCACGTTTCATGAGCGATGTTTCTGACAAAGGGGGAAGAATCGCTGTTTTCTGGGACAGAATCTATCAATACACCATTTATTGTTGACTGGGGTTTGATCTTTAAGAAGTATTTTTTTTTTAGCTCCTTACATTAATTGGTTTCATGCCGTGGCTGGGGCGATTTCCATAAAAAATAATGAAAAAGTATAGTAGTAATCGTAATTCAGTCACGAGAAACGTCGGGTCTTTCTTCGAGTAACTTTTTTTTTAATTAAAGGTTAATACCAGCTGTATATAATAAGATATATTAGACTTAAGAGTAACGTAATGTTACGTAGAAAGGGGAGAGAGAACGGTTATTACAAGATTACTTTCTATATGCAACTAATTAACCCTCCTAAACTGTTCCTAGGGTTCCTACAACTATTTGCATGACCTACAGGTCGTATTATTTGGATTATTCAGAATACCGTTCTCGTCTTCAATGTTATTCTTACAAAGGTTCGACAGAGATAATCCCTGCCCTTCTTCAGGTACATCTTGTGAGTCTCGGGAATATTTATATTCACCTCTGACACCTACTGAATTTCGAACTGTACCTTTTATTTAATTAACAAGGTAGACTGTTACCGTTCTGTCAGCCATAATAGGATAACAGTTTTAGTATATTATTTATATGTTTAGTATCCCCTGTACTGAGGATTAAATCTTCAACCTCTAAAAGCCTAGCAATTACTAGTTGTATCCGTTGCGTCACGGGTTAGCATTGATACAGTTTTAAGTAATAATATGTATCTATTTTCACTGGTTTATGCCTCTCGTTTCCAATCGTGGCCCAGTTTTCTGCCAGTAGTATTTGTCCACATGTATGACTGTTAAATTCGTTTTTTTTTTAACATAGTTCACCTCAAACAAGGCCGGCCGCCACTTTAGACGTAAGGAGCTACTAAGAAGAAAGAAAAGGGGGGAAGGTTGGGGGGGGTCAACCATAATTGGGATCTACGTAGCGAGATATCTGTTTACATTAGTGTTACATGTCTGCATGTCAGTCCTGTCGGGGAAACAGGGGACAGGAAGGGAGTTCCAGAGATCAGCAGCACGAGGAAAGAAGCTATTTGAGTAAAAGGCTCTTCGGCATCTGGAGACCTCCACGGTGAATGAATGAGATTTAGTTGATTGTCGAGTTGGTCCAGTGAATTTACGTCGAGGGGGCACCAAAGTAGCCAATTCATAGGACCATAATCCATTGAAGTATTTGTAAAACAAGCGCAACGTTGTGTTGTGCCATATATGGGCTAAATAACGAAATGGTTTGTTGAGTCAGATAAATAATACCATTACTTTAGCTTAATGTCAGCATTGGAATATTGAAGGTTATCTATTATTTTGCAGTTTTTCTTTTACTATTGACTATTACTATTGACTATTACTATTGATTATTACTATTGACTATTACTATGGCCGCTCTCTTTGCTACGATTAGTGTGCCTGTTTTTTGTTCCATGAAACAGAAGATGTTATGCCTTTTATTTTCCAACTCCTTCTTCCGTGTATACCGGTACCACTTGTCTGCATGTATGACATCCACGTCTAAGTTTTTAAATTATGTTTTTTTAACGTGCAAGGGGGATGCGAGCTAAATAATGATATTTTTATTACGTTGGGTAAATAATGCCGTTATATAAGGCTTTTTTTGTGAACGCTTTGTTTGTGTCTCGCCTCTTCCTTTTGTTTAAAAAAAAATTTAATTATAAGTGTCGTCCGTCGTTAAAGACATTTCGTACGAAATGCTGATCTTAACATTGAGATATTGAAGTTTCGAAAAACTAATTTGTTTTCCAATAAGATGCCGTCAGAATAATGCCGTGTTGATGTCAGAAACGGCTGAATGATCAGGTAATTAAAGTTTTGTATGCTCAGACAGAATTTGTTCATTAAAGCATATCTCACATATCTCATTAAATATGATACACTTTTTATATCTATTTAATATATCGAACAATCTTTCATGAAGCCAGCTAGTCAAAAGATAAGTTAAATAAGAATGTGGTAAACAAACACAAACATATATACGCATATATATATGTGTGTGTGTGTGTGTGTGTGTGTGTGTCTGTGAGTCTGTGGGTCTGTGTGTGTCTGCGTGTAAGGTAATAATATAAACATAACATGCTATATAGTTCAAATCGATTGTAATAGGAATCAGTTTCAAATAGAAGAGTGAATATATAAAATAGTCAATAGAACTTGGAATAAATAAGTTATAAAATTCAGAATTATACTATTCTATGATTTCATAAGAATTTCGCTGATGTTTCCAATTTGTTTTTATGCTTCAATAACAATTTCAGACAATGTTCCTAATTCTTAATTAAAACATTAAATGATATACTTTTTAATTAAATTGTTAAGATAACAAATATTAGTAGACAGCGTTGAATCATTCTCACTTCTAATCGGGGAGTAGTACGCCTTACATTATCAGTTTCAAACCGACGATGGCAATTGTAAATAACCAATCTTTTTATGAAAGGTGAGGATAATATCCTTGTGAAAAAAAGGAAAGTTTGTATGTGACTCTAAATAATTCGTAATTTCGTTGATAAAAAAGACAGTTAGTGTTAACAGAAAGGGGAGCAGACCCTGACGTATTTTTTTTTTGTCAGAGAAATAAACTAAACATATTTTATTTGGTAGGAAATCGAACCCTGCATAATTTATGTTTTGTGTAAAGTAGAGTGCGATTTCGGGGGCACACCTCTAAAATAATAAAGTTTACAAAATCATAATGTGACCACGTAACTCACAATGTTTCCTATGCAACTTGTCCCATAATTCATAATGATGTGTTCATTAGTTTAGAAGTTTAATGTGCTAATACATAATATATACGCCCATGCGCGCACTGGACTCGTTAAAAATGTTAATAAATGATATAACGCAACATTTTATGTAGAGAAATTATTTAATTATTATTTTTTTTATTTCACTTATTTTAATAGATTTGGGGTGTAGATTTATGGGCACACAACCTCTAAATGGTAAAATGTAAAGCTAATGATGTGCTCAGGTTTCTCAGCGTTTTACTTAGAATAAATATCCCATTATTTATAATCGTTGGTGTATTAGTTTGAAAGGTAATCCTATACATAGAAATATAAATATAAATATATACAAAGACCCCACTTTATATATATATATATATATATATATATATATATATATATATATATATATATATAACTTCTCTGTAATATAGCAGGAATTTCCCTGATCATATTTTTATTTAAATGATTTAAAGTAATTTATCCAGGTTTTAAACTTGAATTTAATTAATGTTGTTCCTTTTAACCTTTTTATCTCTTCATAAGTATAATCCTTAACCCTATTTTCTCTTCCCTTATTCCTTTAGAAGACACATAATTAAACCGAAAAACAGTAAGGGCCAAATATACGATATTCATAATATTGGCTCACGTGATTTATATAGAAATATTTATTTTATTTTTTATTTTTTATTTTGTTATTATCTTTAAATCTTCTCCGGTTAAAATCTCAACTGTTTCTTTTCATCCCTACCCTTTTTTTTTCAAACGTTATTAAACCTTCCTTACACTAAATGTAAACAAACGTACATAACACTCAAAGCAAATAACGCGTCAAAACGAGAGTGACATGTGACTTTACATTTCCCAAACATATGACAACAGAAGCTGAAGAGAGCCGGATGGCTAAATCCTTATGTGCTTGAAACCGACTATACGAATGTTGTACTAATTTTTCTGTACCAAAATAAATATACATATATATATATATATACCAACGACAGTTAACCTACATAATTAGGTAACTACATCCGATCGAGGCATAACAAGTTGGAAAAATGCTAGACTAAAAGATATCCTCAGTGGATGCGAACATGCTCTGAGAAGTTACACACGGTTAAATTATGACGTATTGGAGACTGTTGTCGAACAAGATTAGAGCGATTACTTTCATAGAAAAGGGGAACAGGTCAAATGTTTAGTGTAGTCAGACATTCTCATTGTTTAATGGCTGCTCGATTTAACACGTTGTATCCGACTGAACAATGATTTGTATTTCATACAGAAATAACTTTAACGGATAAGCGTCCGGATGTTGTCATGAGATCCGGAAATTTGAAAAAAGTTTTCGTCATTGAATTAACGGTTTCATTTGAAAAAAGTTTTAATCGGGCACACAAGCGAAAGTTTGAAAAATATGAAGATCTACGAAAGCAACGTGTCAGAAATGACTAGAAATGCATTGTATTTTTATACCGAAATCGAATGCCGAGGTTTCGTTGCCAACTCAACCTCTGTATTCTTGACTAAGCTTGAACTTTCGCACCAGACAACAGGAAATACATGAAGAAGATATAAGATAAGGCTCCACTGCATCAGCATGAATACTGATTGCAATCTCGCAAATGGACGACAATCCAACAAAGTCTGGAAGCATTTGATGAAATATTTGTTGGAAGACATGCGGCTTAAAAAACAACAACCATTGTATAAACATTTGTGTGTATATATATATATATATATATATATATATATATATATATATATATATATATATATATATATATATATATATATATATAATATTTATAAATAAATATTAAATTATTTATACCTACAGACGCTAGCGTTTCAAGCTTATTGCTCTCATCAGTGCAGGGAAGTAACAATTTCAGACGGTCGAGAGGTACGAACCCGGTACACAGAGTCAGACATATCCACTCGGCCCACGGAAACTGTCACGTAATTTAGGAAAATTAAGATCTATATGTACCTAGAAGCGGGCACAGATAGAAGACTAGTCGAGAGTGTTCGACGAACGTATTCGGAACTTTGCATTAGAGCTTTTTGACAGTCTATTTTTAACTTCCCCGAGAGTGCTCAACTTTAATTTCTTAAAGGGGCTTAGTATAATATTTATAAATAAATATTAAATTATTTATACCTACAGACGCCAGCGTTTCAAGCTTATTGCTCTCATCAGTGCAGGGAAGTAACAATTTCAGACGGTCGAGAGGTGCGAACCCGGTACACAGAGTCAGCCATATCCACTCGGCCCACGGAAACTGTCACGTAATTTAGGGAAATTAAGATCTATATGTACCTAGAAGCGGGCACAGATAGAAGACTAGTCGAGAGTGTTCGACGAACGTATTCGGAACTTTGCATTAGAGCTTTTTGACAGTCTATTTTTAACTTCCCCGAATATATATATATTCCTCGTGGGGTTCTCAAACCGTCGAGCCATCTTTCTGGTTTCAGGTGGCAATCCGTATAGTACTTCGCCGATAGTTTTTAATTCGGCATTTTTCTCGAGCGCTTTCGACTTTCGTAGTCGTCTTCAGGAATAGAAGACGACTACGAAAGTCGAAAGCGCTCGAGAAAATAGCTGAATTAAAAACTATCGGCGAAGTACTATACGGATTGCCGCCTGAAACCAGAAAGATGGCTCGACGGTTTGAGAACCTCACGAGGAAAATATACAAACGCGAAAGTGCCGTGATGTTCAACAACGCTTGCTTAGATAATGACTTGCTGCCTAAATATACATATATATATATATATATATATATATATATATATATATATATATATATATATGTGTGTGTGTGTGTGTGAGTTTGTGTGTGTATGTGGGTGTGTAATGTTTGATCTACAATATCATAGTAGTTCAGATCACCATGGTACCGAAGCTAGCCTAAAGCAAAAGAAAATGCTATTTATTTTGTGTTTTAATTGTAAACCGCTCTCCCGCTATCGTCGGCCATGTTTTGAACTATGGGATAGTCCATGTTGTGAGCCAGTTGCTTCATGGGAGTCATTCGCTATTTCTAATATTATTTTAGCGCTTCTTTTCTAAGAGGTAATTTGTGTAGGTCTCCTGGAAAAAAATCTTTAAAAATATAGCTGTAAAATATAATTAAAAAATTAACGGTCTCTTCTTAGATCGAATTCAACAGGCGATTGATTGCATTCTGGATATATTTCATTTCGTTTTACTTATATTATTTTTATATTAATTGATTATTTCTTGTATTTTTCTAGTAAACACTGAGTGCGCGGTTTCTTTAGAAACAAATCAAACAAAACTGAATATATATGATTGTGTCTGACTTTTTACTTAATATGATTGTGTCTGACTTTTTACTTTATATGATTGTGTCTGACTTTTTACTTTATATGATTGTGTCTGACTTTTTACTTTATATGATTGTTTCTGACTTTTTACTTTATATGATTGTGTCTGACTTTTTACTCTGCGTTAATGAACAGTGCATGTTCTCATGGCCTATACATGTAACACACGAGATAACCAACATATCTTATTTTATATACAAAATTATTCGTAGTTAAATGTAATCTCGCTGCACAGCTACCAATTTAGGATGACCCCTAAAACTGTCATCCTTATCTCGGTAGTCTCTTTACGTCTATAGTAGAAGCTTGCCTTGTTTTGGATGAACTATGTTATAAAAGACACGCACTTATTGTTTGAGAAACTATTTAGACACTATAATCCTTCTCCCACTACATTGTTATGTCAAGGTCAAGAATAAAGACCAACGTTGAACGGAGCCAGGTATAAATATGATTCGGAGTAGAATACAACCTTTGAATACTAACATTGTTGATTAAGACCTATACGATTTATACAAATAGTTCACTATTTACCAAAGGCCACGCGAAGATACATTTTAATGATATTTGCAGTCTGATGAGGAAACAGTACTATGAGAGGTATAGAACAATGGAGCAAATAGGAAGAGTTTGGTCACTTAAGATGAAGTATAGACAAGTATTTATTGGAGTTGGACTTGGAAAATATGATGTTTTAGACATTAGAAAGTAATCCTGCAGTAACGTGGTCCGCAGATAGAGAGCTATAGAAAAAATCTCTGTTCATGCACGGTCTATTTTAGATAAAAATATAGTTTCTTATTATGTTGTAATATATTTATTTATTTGTTTACTGTGCTATATATATATATATATATATATATATATATATATACCGTACATGTATTGTATTAGTTTCTGTAAATGTACATCCGTAGAAACTCAAGTGTTTATAAAAAGTGCTCAATAACAAGTAGAGCTGTTTATAAGTATAAAGTTTTATTTATACAAACATTATTGGTTACATATATGCATATATGTTTCGGTTGCACTTTTCCCAGAAAGTCAACCTCATCAGACCAAGAATTTTCTGGGTCTGATGAGGTTGACTTTCTGGGAAAAGTGCAACCGAAACATGTATGCACATATGTAACCAATAATGTTTGTATAAATAAAACTTTATACTTATATATATATATATATATATATATATATATATATATATATATATATATATATATATATATATATCAATTTGTAAGTAGACTCAGCATTGTCCGGGAGTAAATGAGGAATACTATGCCATCGTGTTATCAACTAAAAACACTATATCACCATTTTTTAAAGATTATAATAGGTTCCACTATGGGAGTTAGCAGAAAAATGTACTCGCCATTAATTGGGCGTGATTGAGTGATTAAATGCTTAGATTAATTGAAATGAATGTCTGGTAAATTAATACACGTATATCTCGTCGAGGGACACACTTTTTCTGAGAATCAGTGGAGACCAATTTGCATTCGTTCGACAAGCCCTGGAACTTCTATTAAAATTGTAGTTCTTTTTTGGAATTTCGATAAGTTTTACAGAATAAATACAATAATATAAAGTACAATGCCGTGTAATGTTTCTATAAATATACAAAGCAACGCAGAACTTACGATAATGTACCACCTTTTATAAGAATATAAAATTGGCCGATGGACTCTGCAAACCACTCGTTCAAAAGTGTTCTCATTGCGGACTGAAGCCACACTTGATGATCTTGCCATCACTAAAGTGCATGTCCAATACATCATAAAGACTTTGTATATCTCCAAATCATGTGGGCTTATAATAATAATAAAGAAATACTCTGCTGAACTTTAAATTCTACAATAAATGCCTTTCCGAATCTTGCTTCCCTGACAGCTCGAAAAATTACCTCTGTGGTACCCGTCTTCAAGAATTCTGGAGATAGAACTGACCCTCAGAATTATCGCTCCATAAGTCTACTTCCCAGTTTCGCTAAAATCTTTGAATATCTAAGTAATCTTGCGATAGTCAGGCACCTCGTTTATGCTAAAGTTTTTTTCCGACTATAAGTATCGATTTAGACAAGTACGATCTACTGCGGTAATCTAAACGGTCATCGCTGAATGTATTTACAATAAACTGGGCAAGGCAAGTGAAGCTAGAGCGGTAGCGCTTGATATATGTAGAGCCTTTGGCAAGGTCTGGCATAGAGGTTCTTTCATGAAACTAAATTTAGAGGGTAATACTGGACGAATATTTAATATAATCAGATCCTCCCTAAGTAAAAGAAAGAACCAGCTTTTCTTCGATGGCTGTTGATCTAAACAACATGACATAAATGCAAGTTTACCCCAGGGATCGATCCGTAGACGTTTATTGTTCCTTACCTTCATTACGACCTCCCTAATGACATTGTGTCTTAGATGGGTATAATTGTTGGCAACACCACGCTCTATTCTCGTTATGTGTTTAAAGCGAACTCGACCATATCTAACGCAATGACCAAATCCTTAGAAAGTGACCTCCAGTTTGTAGTAGAATTGGGTCATAACTGATACATGTATATCCGCTGTAGATGGGGTTAGTTTTAGTATGGATGATGTGATTATCTGTGGTGAAAGGGTGGGGTGTTTATTGATGAATGTTTTATCTGGGTTAGGACTTGGTTGTATCAGGGTAGGCAGGGTTTATGTAGTCGCGCCCGTGGTGTGTTTAACATATATCTTGGGGGGTAGAAAAATAAGATTTTTCTCATGGGTTTAGGGAGGTCTTAGGGGAGATTAGTTATTTCATATGTTTTTAAGAAATACTTTACTATCTTTTTAGAGGGGTATTTGTTTTAAAGGAATAATTGTTGGATTATGTAATATTGTTATCAGACCATTGGGCTAGCAGGAATACGACAACAAAAAGCACCCTAATTCTACAAACCAAACGGCAAACTATATAGCCGCCACTTCGTATTTTTTCAGACTAGATATAACAATAACATTACAAAAAGAAATGAAAATACGAAAACACCAATTCAATAAACAAAAATAAACAAACACGTTTAGTCCATAAAAACATATTTGAATCATCTCCTTCAGCTTTATATCAGCAATTAATCCGATACATAATTTTATTCCCCAAAACGACAACAAAAAGCACACTAATTCCACAAACCAAAACGGCAAACTATATAGCCACACCTTTCGTAGTTTTCAAGGTATAACAATAACATTAGAAAAAGAACAGATAAATAAATAAATAAATAAATAAAACTCGCTAACAGATAAATAAATAAATAAATAAAATGAAGGCCTCCCTTAAGCCTTAGTTATCACTATCCCACACCGGATTTTTCGGGGACGCCCTCAGAGATACACCGTTTTTCTGTCATTGTTGTCGCCATTCCCTGCCGGGCGTGACTACAATCGTTTCAGCTTGCCGATGATTCCACTGGGCACTGAGATTTACTAAAGATGTCTAAATCTACTCTTTTGGATGAAACCGCGGTACATTGCTGAAATATGTAATATACAGTATCTAAATAAATTATATATATATATACGGACTATTTTTCTGTATAAAAGCACTTCGGTTTGTATGGAATGACAAGTACTTCAATTCAGAGATCAAAACTTGACGTCTATTAAACAGTCGTCGCCGATTGCAGCTGTTTTGGCATCGGATGCTTATATAAACACTGTCAACTAACTAGGTGCGCTCTGTTTGTGTTTTATGAAAAACTTTGCTTTATCGCTAATATTAGTTGTGATTTAACTTACAAAAGTACTAAACGCAAATAGGCGAGGTGTGTGTAGTAATCTACGCAGAGACTGGTTCGCTGAATCACAGCTCTCCATTGATGCTATACAGGCAAGTGCCTCAAGTCAGGATCAAACTCTACTACATAGTTGACAGTCTGTGATTCTAACCATACCACCGTCAGATAAAAGTCTTGAATAAGTGAAATGTGAACGTTTTTTATAAACACTATGTACTGTCGAAAAGTTCTACTTTCGTTTACATATTATATATTTACGTATATACATAATTATATCAACTTGTTTAAACCATCCGTATAATATAAAGAAGAATAACTACGCTTCGCACCTGTTTGCACGTGCTACTTCGCTAAATACATTATACTAAATAATTCATATTAAATCATAAACGTGAGTTATCTATTTTTTAGTATATGAATTATAATTAGCATTTGTGATGACCGAAAAAAAGACCGTTCACTTTTTATTAAAGATTTCTCACCGAATTTATTTCAGGTGGCGGGATATTCTGAGATTGTTGCATGACTTGCTATTTACTTTCTTGCATCCCCCAACCACTTGAAATGCTTTCGTCCAGAGACTAGAACAGATCACGTGTTTTACTTTCTCAATTCTGTGCGACGAGATCGGATTATAGTTAATTATATCCGAATAAATACATTTTGGTATTTATTATAGATCGAGGATTCATATTCAGGGAAATAGAAACGAAACTGAGCAACCAATTTATAAGGGTATGAATTAGCTGAGCATGCGTAGTAATTTTAAGAATCACTTTCCGAATTAAAAATGTTAGGAATTCTTGGTATATTTCCTAGAAAGGTATCATCTGCCTTTTCATTATTCTTAATGCGTAAATAACGAGTGCGATTGTCTGATTTCAATCGCAAGTCCTATGTATTATTGATAACTTCTCTATGTTCTTTGCGAATATTTCTTTTCTATGAGTAATCATAGTTTCCTTTTTAGAATTTTATGACGATGTCTGCTTGGTGTGTGACTATAATCGGATCAGTATGAATATAATGAAGTCCTAGAGTCTTTTAACGGCTTGAGTTTCTCCTATTGGTAAAGAATCATTTTAATCCCAGTTTATTGTATGATTTGGACTATAATGTTTGGAAAGGATCTAGTGAATGTAATAGTGTCTGTATAAAGCATATACATGTGGTGAATAAGTCTTTACCTACTCTGTTCTGATACTATTATTTTTTATGCCCTATTTACATTTTCATTATTGTTCTGGGGATAACATTATAGTGTATCCGGTAGTGAGGCCCCAATTCGTGCGGGTATGGAGTGTAGAACATTCCCTGGTTAAAATTACTCCCGTGTCAACTCTGATCCCGAGTACTAGTTTAGTACTGTCACTTCAATTAATCCTTTAACTGTTTGATACAAGTGTCCAGTTAAAGAGAGACAAACCAATCTGAATGTTTAGTTCCTGTCGGCGTAAGGGTGGTGTCCCTTCGTATGAAGCAGACTGATGTTTTGTTATAAAATAATTATTTTATTTCTTTGTTAACTGCATTTATAAAATGACTTCGGAACTTCGTCGGTGTTTTCACACCGACTCTCTCTTCTTTTCAACGGGTCTGCCTGTCTTTGAAACTCTTTGCTTTGGGCACTAAGCTAACCTGTTAAACAAGATTTGTTTCTGTCATCCGACGTCAGTACCATCGTCAATATCTGCGACCGCATTATTAATCTCAGTTTTTTTCGGACAATAACATCGTATTTCCCATCGTACATTTGACCTACTGACGTCACGACAAAAAAGTTGTGTAATTTGTAAGTTCTTTTTTAAATAATTCTTTTTTGTTTTTACTTTTTACTTTTAACCTAAAATCTGTATGCAGACGTTGCGAGTTCTACCCCATTGTTTTGCTTAATAACATTACAATAACACATGTAATTGCCCTATATATGTGTTCAGTAGACATTATCGGTTACACACTATATTTTTTTGCAAAATGTTCCCCTGCAAAACAAATTAATCTACAGACCAATCGTGTTCGGTTTCAACAATAAATAGTTCAACGATGCTGGTATGACGTAACACCCATCAACAAACTGAAATATTCATGTTATTTACTGAGGTAACATTATTTCATGCTTCATGTTTAAATATCTTCAGTTATTTATTAATCCGATAAATAGTTATTTCTATAAAAATTGTGTGTGAATTAAATCGTTTTGTATGAGTATATTTTCTAAATTATAGATTATATTTACGTTTTCTCTAGGACAACTAATGCAAAGTAGATAACTATATAACGTAAATACAAACACTGTGCCTGAACCGTAAACCTTTAAATGACGATATGTCAAAAACGGATATATCATTGTGTTTAATCGTCAGAGTAAGAGCATCTTAGTTAATGTGAAATAAATGGAGCGTCAAAATCCCTCTGACAAAAGGGTTGTACACCTATTTGCTGATGGAAATAAAAAAACTGAGGAGTGGTAATAGAACACACTAATCTGATTAGTTAATTAGAATAAACACTAGTTCGATATGCAACAATCGCAAACGATGCATCTACGCAATTAGCGTCATGATTTCCCCTGGAATGATACATAAACGTTGCTTGTAGCAAATTCATATTAAACATTTACATACTAGTGAAGTTATATTTACCTATAGATATGACGTTGAAATGTAATATCACTCTGGGTCAAGGTGAATGATACATAAACGTTGCTTGTAGCAAATTCATATTAAACATTTACATACTAGTGAAGTTATATTTACCTATAGATATGACGTTGAAATGTAATATCACTCTGGGTCAAGGTGAATGATACATAAACGTTGCTTGTAGCAAATTCATATTAAACATTTACATACTAGTGAAGTTATATTTACCTATAGATATGACGTTGAAATGTAATATCACTCTGGGTCAAGGTGAATGATACATAAACGTTGCTTGTTGCAAATTCATATTAAACATTTACATACTAGTGAAGTTATATTTACCTATAGATATGACGTTGAAATGTAATATCACTCTGGGTCAAGGTGAATGATACATAAACGTTGCTTGTTGCAAATTCATATTAAACATTTACATACTAGTGAAGTTATATTTACCTATAGATATGACGTTGAAATGTAATATCACTCTGGGTCAAGGTGAATGATACATAAACGTTGCTTGTTGCAAATTCATATTAAACATTTACATACTAGTGAAGTTATATTTACCTATAGATATGACGTTGAAATGTAATATCACTCTGGGTCAAGGTGAATGATACATAAACGTTGCTTGTTGCAAATTCATATTAAACATTTACATACTAGTGAAGTTATATTTACCTATAGATATGACGTTGAAATGTAATATCACTCTGGGTCAAGGTGAATGATACATAAACGTTGCTTGTAGCAAATTCATATTAAACATTTACATACTAGTGAAGTTATATTTACCTATAGATATGACGTTGAAATGTAATATCACTCTGGGTCAAGGTGAATGATACATAAACGTTGCTTGTTGCAAATTCATATTAAACATTTACATACTAGTGAAGTTATATTTACCTATAGATATGACGTTGAAATGTAATATAACTCTGGGTCAAGGTGAACCTATGAATAATGGTAATTATAAGCTCACGAAATCTGACTCAACGTTCCCAAACTTATGATCGTACTACTGAGTGCTGTGTCATGTTTTACCCAGGAAATCACATTCTGCAATATTGATATACAGTGACACATAGTAAATATACACCCTACAAAATAGTTCATACATGTTTAGAAAGTCTCTGTTACCGTCGTCGACGGCCAGCACAACAAAGCAGCGCTAAAGATTTAAAACGCCGATGATTTATATTAATTGTTATTTTATGTGATTCAGATATCAATTTATCTACCAGTAGAATAATAGACGTTTCAAGACGGGTAAAATTAATTCCCCAAACAAGACAGGTTTACACGATTTGTATGTCCCTTACGAATATTAAAATCAAGATTTACCGGAAATAAACGTCATGTCTAGAATCTTTATTCTAATTATGTTCCAAAATTCATTATGAACGATTAATTAGTTCATAGGTGAGTCCTGTGATAATAACACTCTATAAAAATACACTCATACCTGAATCTATATTAATAGAGACAAATAACTTTTAGTATGACACCGGCCAAAGTAGCATTACATTTCTCAATGTTTCAGAGCATAAATATACTAGGACATAATCAGCGTTACATCTCATTAGACCTCGGGATTCCACTTTCTACATAAACCCGTGATTGTCTAATACTAATTAGAAGGGAAATAATTCATATAATCTCACCTAGGTTGAGCATGACCCTCTGAGAGCAGAATTCCTTATTAATGATAATGAGGGTGTCTATTTACTTCTGTCCTGTGAGTATCCTATTTTTATTATTTGTAATCGTAGTCTCGCATAATTTATATTATCTTCGAGGCCGAGAAAATACAGAAGTCTGTTTTAATTTTCAAACATGCCAATACTTAGCCAATACTGTTCTTCTTCTTCATTTGATTCTATCATTCATTAAAAACATATTTAAACATTAGAATACATTAACGAATAAACATCGTGTCTTAACATAAATAATCGATATTGCGCATAGAGGGGAACATCTAAATAATAAAAATAACTTAAATAATAAAACTGAACATTATTAAATGGTTTACTAAAGAATATGTTTGCATAGATAATTGAATTTACTTTTAGCTTGGTAGATTTAATGAAACCATGTACATACAATTGTTTAATGGGAAATAACGATCAAATATTACGGATCAGCGTTGTAAAGTGTTTTTTTAAAACCATAGCGAAATAGCAATGCAAAAGTGCGCAGACTGCAAGCGAGACGATAGAGACACACATCATTCATGCAAAAATAACCATTAGCAGGTGTTTTTGAAATGTCGAAATGGAATATTTATCAGAAAAAATAAGTATATGGCGTTTTTTAAAACAAGTTACCTTTTTGTTTCGTTAATTTTTGATAATTTGTATTATTTGTGTTATTCTCAGAACGTTTCGCCTGATGTATTGAAAATACGGTTATAGCTGATTATATATGGAAGGACACACGGAAACCATCTACCCTTATAGGACGAAGTTACAATTATAGACAGAAAAGCATAGTGGAATGTCCGATGTCTCAAAGTAGCAGCATATATTTGTGTGAAAATTGGCTCTTACTTATTTTGTTTTTAACAATGGGTCACTACTAGTGATGGGACGATTCCAATATTGTTCCAAATTCTGTTACAATTACCGAGTCTGTTCTAAATTGCCGATTCCGATGTAATAACCGATTCCAATTCTAAAATTGCCTTTAAAGGTAGAATTTCATTTTTTATATACTCATTGTGAGCTTTTCATCTATATGTTTCACTTGTGCCATCGTTTTCAATTTATCAACTCGATCGATTTTTACCGTTGCCTTTTAAACAGGTAGATTTAATCCGATGCTATTTTTACCTACATTCGTTGCTATGATCGAAAATATTTAGTTGTACTGGTAGTTTAAAATTAATAAAAATTTATTATTTTAACATGAGTACCATCGATAGAAAATTAAGTTTTAAGCAACCAAAAAAAATTAAAAGAATCGTTTTTGGAATTTTAAATTAGAATAAAATATGTTCGATTCCGATGCCCCGAAAAATATCGATATTTCCGATTCCCGATTCCGATTAATCACTCCAACACTTTCGCCGCTTATCAAAGCCCGGGAGACACTCGGGGATAAGGGTTAAATAGATCGTCAGTTGGACGATGCTCGCCTCAAGGAGAGGAATAGAAACACTGGGAAGAATGACATATAATCACTTAAGAGAAATATATTATCCAAGTGGATGGCCTAACATTGTTCATATTAGACTTGAAGACGACCATTCTTTAGTCGGTTGGGAAGCAGATCGAAGTCATTACTTATTAATAGTAGATTAAAACATCATGTGAATGAATAAATAAAAATAAATATGTATATATTTGATAATCGGATGTAATAAGTAGAAACACTACGCATCTAAAACAAGAATGAGTTTAAGACCCCTAAAATTCATATTAGAATTCTCCAGATGGACCCGTAGCGCAACAGATAACACGTGTAAAATAATAGTCAGTTCAAGGTGACAGTCTTCTGAAGGTTGAAGGTTCAATACCCAGAACAGGACATACTTAAACTATAATTTCGTCATGGGTGCAGTTTACTCCCGCGATTAAAATAAAGGGTCCCGTTCGAAATTCCGTACAGATTCCCGAGTCTGATCAGATGCACCCAATAATGGCCGGGGGTTTTATCGACGAGAACATTGTGAGAATAACATCCTAGATGAGAACAGAAGTCTACATGATCCAAATAATACGAGTTACTATTTTACTTATAGTTATGAAACGGGGTACAATTCTTAAGTTATCCAACTGTGTGATAGTAAAAGTCTACACAGTAGTCCCAATAGGATTTTATCTTTGGCTTAGTCAATCCAATAATCCGCGACGGTATATATGAGAGCAAACACACACCACTAAATGATAGTGTAAATGAAAAAGTTAAAAAACTAAACACACGAGAAAATAGAGATACCATTCCATGCTATTCTTATTCGATTTACAGAGATGGTAGCGGTTACACTTATTAGTCTACATATTATTATTGTTACTATTGGCTGTGAAGAAATCAACCGAACGCTTTCTAATGTGACAGCTTTGAAAGTCGTATTTGTTGAATGGGTATATACACGAATCAACAAAATAAATAAAGATAAGAGTAGAAAGAAATATAATAAAACCGAAAATAACATAAATATAAATCATAATAACACTTGTATGGATGAAGTTCGTTTTTGTTGCCGGCGGAAGAAAAGGAAATCGAAAAATGCTTCAACGAAGGAAGCAAAATAACTAAAATCATTCCAGTAAGGAAATGGACAGTGCAATGTCGCTCCAAGATCTGCAGACGAATGAAAATAAATATAACGGATGTTATTAGAGTTTCCTATCAATCGGCTTAGTTCCCGCCATTATTTATTGGCTTTGGCGGGACTGTATACATATTAAGGATTACTTGTATCTGGAAACAAAACGGTCGTTAATAGATTGAAAAGTAAAAGACAGTGTTCAGTGGTTAGAACATTCATAAGTTATAATATTATCCGCCTCTATATCTGTCCCTCTCTGTATCTATCTATCTATTTATCTATCTCTATATCTCAATCTCTATCTCTCTCTCTTTATATATATATATATATATATATATATATATATATATATATATATATATATAATTATTAATGACAATATATGTATTAGCATATACTATTAGTTCTCTTTTACTTTGCAGTCTCCTTAAAAGATTCAGCTCGATGATTGTCAATTAGTAACAACAGAGCAAATATAAGTAAGGTTCATTTTATATTCCAATAACCATGTTTTTATTTTATCATTTTAATTTTTATTTTTTCACATTTCCAAAAAACATAACATTTCTTTGATATATATTTTCACGGTCCGTTTCATTTGTCTGTGGTAAACAACATGTGTATGTCAATATCGTATTTGCAACATTACAACGTCACCAGAAAAATTCACAAAGAGTAAAAGGTTCGTTGGAATAAAGTGTCTTGAAACACCTACACTATACAGTAGTTCATTTTTTGGTGAAACAAAACAAACAACAAAGAAAAGAGCAAACTCACAGGTAGGGGAAACCACTAATACGCCATTTTGAAATTTTCGTTCAGAGCTAGTACATCCTAAAAGTCGTGTGGACATTTATAAATTTTAATTCTGTCATATTTCTTAAAATAATAATAAGTTCTATAATTTATTTATAAAAATTCAAATTCACTTGAGGGTATTTTTTACTTTCTAAAGTTACATCAATTAGACTTTCAGATGTCTATTTAGGTCATTTGGATACGAAGCTAACAATGGAGCTGGTCTCTTTTAAGATCAATAATTTAGAGCCAGTTTCATAGACTCAGCCATCCATTCAAGCAATTATTAAGATTGTTATACTTCGGTGTTGTTGTGGAAGCTGTTTAGTATTTATTTATAAATCGTTTAAATCAATACTAAGATAAGATTAATTACCTAGAATTCTTCACTTAAGTAGTAAGTTTCTATTAAATGCGAAACTAACGGGCGAATGTGTCCCTTACAACGAAAATAGTTTATAGTTACCTAGACATGAATCAAAATACTGAAAGGAGCTATTAAATTTTTTTTTTTATATAAAATAATGTTAAAATACCTCATTATAAAGTATTATAAGGATTCAAAACTACTTTTAATGACATTTATACTTAAAGTTAATTGTGATTACGTTTTATATTTAACTCGTATTATCAGGTGACTATCGACAAGCATCAATGTCAATATCCTGTCCCACTTTAATTGTATGCCTATATTTAATATAAGGTTGTCTGCATTCTTTTATTTATTAATATGTTTATTAATATAGATATACGGATAGATTAAAACGCAAACGAAACAAACGCCATTCTCAAAATCACGGAACTGTCCCTTAAATTGGGTTGTATTTCAATATTCGACGAGACCCTAAACTATGTGTTATATAATATGATACCAAATAGTTTCTTTTGATTCTAATTAAAATCAGCTTTTATTCGAAGTTTATATTTAATATGTTCGTATGTTTTCTTGTTTAAGCTCGCAATTTAAACGAATTGGATCTATCGCGTTCTGCGTCCGAACCCTCCATACACATATACACATACATACACACACACATATATATATATATATATGTATATATATATATATATATATATATATGCACACACACACATATATATATATATACGCACACACACATATATATACATATATATTATTTATTTATTTATTTGTATTTATTGATTTATTTATTTATGTTCATTTATTTCTTTCATTTATTTTTTGAAATTATTTTTTAGTTTTATTTTTTTAATTTTTTTCTCATATTGAGCATTTATTTCTCATTATATTTTAAATGATTATTACATAATTAGTTCTTAGTCTTTCCAAAAATTATATTATTTACTAGTTAATATTCCTTCACTAATTAGTACAGATGAAAATTAAAATGAAAAAAAATATGCGGATGCTCTCATGATCTGGCCCTCTTACCATTTCTTATAGGCTATGTTTAAGCTTAGTCGCTTCGGTCATTTTTGTTGTTAGTGATGTGTTCTATATTTTACTGTGTTATATTAGTACTCCGTCATATCCTATTGGGTGCACAGTTTCTATTGCCAAGGTAGTCTTTTAATATTCCTATACCTGAGACACTTTCATATCTATGTTGATGAACAGGTTACTTCCACAAGTATTTTATATGGGTCTGTAGCGGGATAGGATATATGCGGTTTTAAGTAGACAATTCTGAAGCAATTCCTGTCTTTTATTGAACCCATTTTATTTAGACATAACTATAATGTAGGATTCCAGAATACTTAGATTTGTTAGGTGTTTATTCTCCTGCTCTACATAGCATAGGCCATTTTAGGCTGTATTGTATATTTTTACTGTTTAGTTCTCTTACATGTTTAGCTAAATGTTTCTAAAATTATTCATTGAATTAAAAATATATAAAACAAGCCTTTATTTATAACGAATTCCCTTATATTTCAAAACTTAAAAAATAATATTACTAATAATAATATTAGGCATACTAATTCAAACCATATTAAACTATACTATTGCAATCAAATGCAACCAAACTTTAAATTATATATAAAAAAAGCCATGACAATTATTGTACGCTGATATGTATCTGCTATTGACAAAAACCATCAAATAAGATTGATTTTTTACTACAATAAATTTAAGACCTAAACTATTAGTAAAAACAACTCCGTAAACTATTCAAAATTATAAAGAATATATTATAAATGCATTTGGGAGAATTTACCTCCTGTAGTAGTAATAGTAGAAGTAGTAGTAGTAATAATAATAATAATAATAACAAGAACAATAAAAATAACAATAGCAATAACAATAACAATAATAATAATAATAATAATAATAATAACAACAACAACAATAACGATAACGATAACGATAATGATAATGATAATGATAATAATAATAACAACAACAATAACAATAACAATAACAATAACAATAACGATAACGATAATGATAATGATAATGATAATAATAAAAATAATGATAATAATAATAATAACAATAACAATAACAATAAAAATAACGATAATGATAATGATAACGATAATGATAATGATAATGATAACGATAATGATAATGATAATGATAATGATAATGATAATGATAATAATAAAAATAATAATAATAATAATAATAATAATAATGATAATAATAATAGTAATAGTAAAATTAATAATAATAATACTAGCAATAATAATAATAATAGCAATAATAATAATACTAACAATAATAATAATAATAATAATAATAATAATAATAATAATAAAAATAATAATTATAATCATAACAATAATAACAACAATAATACTAATAACAATAATACTAATAACAATAATAATAATAACAATAATAATAACAATAATAATAACAATAATAACAATAATAATAATAATAATAATTATAATAATTATAACAATAAAAATAATATACTAACAATAATAGCTATATAGGTTGTCTACCACTACTTATTCCCGCAAGATCACCATGCACATTTAGATACTAAGTCCATTTACTAGCAGTTAAAAACATAAATGCATCATCTCTACTTAAAGATTTATTTTACTTAACAACACAAAAATATTACATTCTTAAACAAATGTTTGAAAAGTAAAAATACTAGAAACTATCTTTAGTAAATCATATTAACTTAAAATTTTTCATGAAACGAGTAACAACATAAAACAAAAAACTAACCGTAGATACAATGGGCTAATTAAATTAAAAGAGTAATACTAATCGCCAATTAATTAATCTGGAAACATACCGTTGAACTTCATGAAATTAAAAGCCGGTTAAAGGGCTTTATTACAAACGAACAACATACTGAAATCCAACATAAACTTGCGAACATTCCTACCAATTACAAAAAAATCTTAACGACTAATTATCACAACTAAATTAAACTCGGTATACAAAGGATTGATTTTTACCTTACAACATGCAACACTACATTAATATATCTGACTACAAAATTACATGAAAAAAAAAGTAATTCCTAAATGTTTAACTACATGCCCTCCTTTTTAAGCGAATCAACCATCAACGCCCAAAAAGCAGAAATTGAATTATTATATAAAAACATAGTAAAACTAGAAATAATAAAGAAAATTACGACACATCCTTGCATATATGATCTAAAAGCAGAAGCTATAGCAATTCGTTCATATTAAAAACAACGACCGAATACATTAACTCTGAATTTCAAAAGAGCTGCAAATTAACTCCGCAGTCATCCAAATATCATCATAAAACAGCGGAGAAAACAAACATATTTGTCGTACATAATGAATACGACTATCGCACACAACTACAAACACTTCTGCATGACGACTGTAAATTAAAAATAAAGATAACAATAATCAAACTTATATATTAACGACACAAGTTTACAGAGTTATCACTGCTAATAACGCACAAGTAGACAATTAACAACTTCCTACAATAATCGGGGATTACAAACCTGGTTATTTATTAGGAAAACTTAGGATACGTAAACCTAATTCTCTTTCCGGCCTATCATATCCAAAATTACCATACCCATATATTCATAAGTTTAGGGGACTTATAAGTCAATTTTTGCCTCACTAGATATGGTGTAAAGTCCACACAAGAACTATTACAAAATCGTCAAACCAAACAACCAGAGACTTGAATGTTTGCTTCTTTTGATATAAAAAGCTCATTAACTAATGTACCTGTAAAAGAAACAATTGATATAATTATCAAAAAAATATACAATAACTCGTCTCCTATATTCCAGTTAAATTCAATAAACATACTAAAAAAGGTTATTAATTAGCATCACTGAAGTACTTTTATGATTTCAAAAGAAATATTTACACTCAAATTGACCGGTTTTAGATGGGCTCGATTCTCAGGCCGATTTTAAGCGATCTCTATATGGCAAATCTAACAACTAAAATATTTAATAACTCTAAAAATACGTACGCTATGCCGGTTATGTTCTTAATTTAGCTGACAATAATGAAGAAAAAAAAGGACTACAGGACAATTCCCCAAAATAATTTCCTTCTTTAATTCACAGGTTTACCATCAAACCAAACGTAAATAATAAAATCTCATTCCTTGATGTTTTTATTGACACCTTTAATAATATGTGTAACACTTCTACAAACATAATCAATCAACGTAAATTACAAAAGAAAATGTTACAGCACTTAAAAAAGCCATTGTTAAAAATGACTTAACCCTACAAAATTAATCTCCACGAAAAAACATTCATTGACTTGAAAATATAAAGAGAGACTTATTGATAACATATTTTCTAATTATATCGTGGACGAAAAAATCAAATTGATAATTCGAAACTTTAAAAATAGTACTACTAATAATAAGCATGATAACTAAAAATATGTTAACCTATACTATTGTAACAAAATGCAACCAAACTTTATATAAGATGAAACATATATTGTACACCGCCATATATCTCCTATCGACAATAATAACAAAATGAGAGTAATTATTTACTACAAGAAATTTAAGGCAAAACATCTGGTAGTGGAAAGCAAATCTTCCCCTACCCAATAAACATTAGACACAACCAATGATATTTAAAGTTCAGATACTTGTTGGGATAATGCGATTCCTATAATAAAACAATATATGATAAAACTAATAGCTACATTGGTTTTACTACAACTATTCTTTCCTGCATGCTTACGATGCACCTAATAAACTTTCAATCGATTTACCATCATTAAAAAAATAACTGCCTCATCTGATTTAAGACAAATTTAGTTAATAACACGAAACTATTACACTCTGAAACTAATTTAAAACAATTAAAAATAATGGGCATGCCTTTATTTAAACCCAACTCTCTATAATAAATAACATTATGTACAAAACAAGTAACAAGATTTTAAAATGCATACATAAAAACAATCAATTCTGTTTCTCTTATTCTGGCGTCCCGAAATTTTAATTGTAAACGTTCATTTTGAACTGCATCGGTCTGTTGTTATGAAATTCTCAGCGGCTTTTTTTTAGTTCTCTACTTTGCACAAGCTTTTGGTAACGTGTTTGTCACCTGGATATGATTCGATAAAGAATCGACAGGGCTAGTGATACTTATGGAACATTCATCGATTTTTCTTTTTAGTTTGATTATAAGAAAAATAGAAAAAAAACTAATAAATTATGTTTTGTTAAACAATGTTTGCATAAATAAAACAATGATGCCTGACTACACACACACTATATATATACATATATATATATATATATATATATATCAATGGGTGAATACGAAAGTATTTTCTACATATCCTAATAATATTAACATTAAAACAGCTTATCCTTATTTAATTTTATGATACAACATAACATGTTAAAATACGGTATACATGGATATCCACAAGCACCCAGACATTTTTAATTCGCATATTTATTTCATGATCAGTTTCCAATAAATTACTATACTGTAATATGCCTTTAAAATGTACATGGTAATACTTTTTCATATATACGTAATAGTTTTGTCGATAGTAAACGGCTAGTGTCGGTGCGATCTGAGAAAAGATACTACAATTTAAATCATTTATTTTAATAAAATATAAAATTGACATGTTGGCAAATTAAGCACAATCCAATCAAAAGATTTGGGAAAATGTGACTCGTTGCTAACCATTGGTCAAAAAGAATTAAAATGATGAAAATCAATATTCTACTCGTCGCTTGATCATCTCAGTCACTACAATAGCATTTACCTTAGGGGACAACCTATTTGAAAATATCTCAAAATTTATTTGAAACTTTAACTATTTTATTTTCATAAAAATGTATTTATACATACAATTACTTTTGAAATAGGGAGCGGTAGAACAAAATGTAGTAAGTAAAATTCTCCCAACTTTTTTGAAAGGTAAACAATTCACATTGTTCTGGTTTTTTCAGAACCAAAACAATCACGTAGATCTCTGACTAGGAGTAGGATCAAAGTGGGAGAAAAACAAAGACGGTGATGGAGTTTGTGGGTAGATGGTGTCCTTCCAAAGTAAGTACTATTTAGGGGAGGTCCAGGGCCAAAAATGAAATTGTGGAGTTTGCATCTTAGAGGATCTCTATTGCCAGGGGTTACTTATTTGTTCCGTTAGCTTAGAAGCTGAATTACCTGAATTGACTGGGATCCGACATAACCAATAACCGCGTTGCAATGTTCAGGCAGATAACACGTACTCATACTAGACTTATTTTGTGCGCACAAGCCCGCTACTTTTATCGACGTTCTTTTCCGAATCGGGGGAATGTAATCTCATTCTATTACATCATAGATTGTCCTTTAGTGTGTGCTGGAAGAACACTATCAGATCCTAATCAGAGAAAGAGTCAACCCCTCAAGTTCCTCTCAGGATCGACCTCCACACCACCATTCCCGCTGCGATCAGGATCTCGAGAAACACCATTCGTATTCTCCTGTTTCACCACACTATGATGTTGTCGACTATTTAGGATGCACATAGTGGCAGAGGATTCTCTCGCGATTGATACGAACTATCACTTGGTTCACATACACCGAGTACTATTGTAGTTCGTGGAATTTGAAAAAGAACCGCGATCGGTCGTATTTTTTCTTTTTGCGTTTTGCAGCTAGGACACTCGGAAAGGTCCTCCAGTCTGGACTGGCTTGAATGACATTGAGGGCAAATGAATTCCAGGTCAATCGCAAAGTCAGAGATAACTCATAGTTGTTATATAACATTTTGATCTTACCGAACGGATAAGACACCATAAAAATATATTTTTATGACTAAGCGGTGTTTAATGAATAAAAAAACCCTCATATAATCTATTATTGTATTATATTTTTATGGGGTTGAGTTGTATAATATCAGTTCTGTTCTCATAATGCTCAACGAAAGTATCTATTTCCTTAATGAGAGGGAAGACATATTAACATGTATTACATTCTCATGTCGATAATGGAGTAATGTAGTATCTGCTCTATTGTCATGAGACCATCTTCGTAGAGACAACGTTCTCCTTTTTTTTGAGGGGGTAATATATTCCCTGTTGATATTATATCATACTTACTGGCATTAGCGTCTCCTTTTATTGAGTATCCTCCCAGGTATCATCTCTTCTTCTTTGTAGGAGTAGTGTAGTATCTGTTCTGATGTCATGATTAAACCTTTCCAGACATTACTTTCTCTTTTGAAGACTAATGTAGTATTGTCGCATAGCCCTTTAATAATTCATACCTTCGTTTCTTCTTGGTTTGCTCTGTCGTCTAGTGGTTTAGTACTTTCTTCGCCTCTGCACTGTAGTGCCCATCTCCGTGAGTTGTCTGTAACGAAAGACTTTTCTCACCCGCTTCATAAGACAACAATCTTTTCATTTTAATTACTTTTTATTCGGCGTCAGTTTCTATTGCCCGTGTAAATGCTTTGCTCATCGTTGAGAGAGAGAGTGAGAGAGAGAGAGAGAGACTTACGAATATCGTGGTTAATTCTTAGCTAGCTTATTGTCAAATCAGTCCTTTGTTATTTGAGGAGACTGGGGGGAGAAGGTAATCTCTTTCGCCAGTATTTTTTTTAGGGAAACATTTCCCGTCTGTCTTGGCTACATCGTAATTCCTTCGTCCGATTCTGCGCCTCCTAAGAACGAACTGACTTAAAACTAACATTTTCTCACACATCGAAAACTGTGGGGACGATCTCGTAATCACCACACAGGTGCAGGATTACTTTTTGAAACAGGGCCCATCCCTGTCTCGTCACCTGTCATGCTTCGATCCACAGGAAACAACATCGAACTCTATGCACCCGGCGGCCGCACTAAATCGCACAAGCCAAACCAACGACCCCACACCCGTTCTCCACCACATACGCCCATTATCATATAACATTCTCATAAAGGTATTTATAATCCCACAAGTTACGTCAATCATTATATAACAGTATATATTCGTTCATCATGATATTAATTTCCAATGCATTAGAATCTGATTGTGGGCGAGTAATAGTGGTAGTGAATCCTCACAGGCTTTACCTCGGTTGTTGGGTATAGTGTAGTATATTTTCGTTCGTCATAATACATTCCTTTCGGGAATCACACCCTCTATTTTTAACGGAGAGCCGTATATGTTTGCTTCTCATGATAAAATTTCCCAGATTTACTGTCTCCCTTTTGTGGGTGCGGGTGCGAATAGAGTACTATATTTTCTGTTGTCATTATATCGTCCTCCCAAGAGTTAGGTCTTAGTTGGGGGGGGGATAAGGTAGTGTTCATTCGTCATGATAACATCGTCTCATTCATTGCCATTTCGGTTAGGGATAAGTAGTAGTATAAATATATTCGTTCACTATAATATCATCCTCACACATTAGCAAAAATACGCGCCCAAAAGTTGCATATATATATATATATATATATATATATATATATATATATATATATATATATATATATATAATATATATTGGTACAGAAAAATCAGTACAACATTCGTACCGTCGGTTTCAAGCACAGAAGAAGTTAGCCATCCGGCTCTCTTCAGTGTTGTACTATTTTTTCTGTAACAAAATAAATAAATATTACGCTCTTAATTTTTAATTTTAATTCTCAGTTAATCGAGCACTCTATTGGGATTTGACCTGCTATATTACAAAGAAGTTATATATATATATATATATATATATATATATATATATATATATATATATCAATACGACTCTTAATAACAATAAGCCACAGCCTCCTGAAGACGGTCGAGAGACCGAAAACGCAAGAGAAATGACCCACGATACAATGTTAAGTGCAAGTCTCCAGCAATTAACACCAGAAACCGACGAATCGCTCGCCGCGTCAAGAAATTAACAAGAAAGATAGTGAAGAGAGAAAACTCCGTTGTCTTTTACGACGCGTATATATATATATATATATATATATATATATATATATATATATATATATATATATATGGGAAAAAAGAAACAATGTTTCAGACAATATGTAAAAATAAAAATGGAATAAAGAATAAGCAATTCAACAACTAACAAAAATAAACTTAAAAACTCATCTTGTAAAGTTCCACCGAGATATTTCGGCCGTAGATACGACCATTTTCGATCAGTTAATAAACTTTATTTCAAAACGGAAAAGTTTTATAATTTATACAGAGAATGCGATTGGAAGAAAATGTCACGTGCAGAGAACAACAAAACGGGGAGAAAAAGGAATGCGAGGAATGTTATGAAAAGAGAAAGAAAAAGAAGATGAAGAAGAGGAAGAAGAAGAAAGAGATACCAATCAACCAGTGTCTTTAGAACGTCAGTTGAAGAAGACGAAACGAAGAAGAAGAGAAAGCGAGAGCAAACGTGAGAAAGGGTAACTCGACATGCTGTTGTCGAAAACTATTGAAGAAGAGAAAAAAAAAGAGAGAGAGAAAAAATCAGTGCTTAGATATCGCCTGCTGATTGAATTCGGGCTGAGAGCGTCAAAGGTCTACAGGATTAGTAGTAATTGGGGCAGTTAACGTCGAGACGAAACAAGGAAAGAGGAGGAGGCAGGGGAGGAGGGGAAGGGTGAAGAAGAGAGACAAGGGTTAAAAGTTAGCCAGAGTCGTATTCATTTAGATTCATCTCGTATAAAATCGATCTAGCCGAAGCAAAAGCAATATTATAGAAACCTTGTCTTTGGGCAATGGTGTTCTTATGACATAGGATCAGACAGGATTCTGTGAGACGTCTAAGTTTGGTGTCATGAATATGTTTGATAATGATTGCCTTATGGGTATTGAAGTGATGGCCGGAAGAGATCATATGAGTGCATAGTGCATTTGAGGTATCGCCGTTTTTTATGGCACGATTATGTTCATATATTCGTTTCTTTAACGGACGTTGTGTCTCGCCGAAATATATTTTTCCACAGTCGGCGCAGGGAATAGTATAAATTCTAGCTGTAGTGGGGGATGAAAGGACTTTATTTTTGTTTTATGCATTTGTAAAATGTTTTTGATGGTGAGTGAGGTAGCTTGGATAATTCTAAAACTATGTTGTGAAAGCGAAGAAAAGAGATGTGTGTTACGAGAGTTAGATGGAAGGAAAACATTCCTTAATATGGATTGTGTTGTATTAGGAGATGTATTAGTATTTTTTATCTTTTTTAGATGTATTTGAAACGCTTTCTTTTTAGCGGAAAGAATGACGTGTTTGGGATATTTTAAAGTAGTGAGAGAGGATTCTATTTTATTATATTCCTGAGAGAGATGTTCAGGGCTGCAAATACGCAGAGCTCTGAGATAAAAACCGATTATCATGCTATTTTTTATATAGTTATTATGATGTGAATAATAATGTAAGTAATCATTTTTGTTGGTTGGCTTGCGATGGACTTGAAATGAAAGGCTGTTATTGTTTTTGAGGATGAGAATGTCAAGGAAAGCTAAAGAATTGTTTTGTTCACTTTCGAAAGTGAACTTAATGGAAGGTTCGACTTTGTTGAGTGCTTGTGCTAATGTTTCTATTTTATGACCATCAGGTAGAAATATTAAAATATCGTCAATATATCTGAAATAGGTAGCATTTTTAGGGATACGGTAAGAAAAAGGACCGATTTCGAGGAATTCTAAAAACAGACACGCTAATACGGGACTAAGGGGGTTCCCCATAGGTAAGCCGAATTTCTGTCTATAATAGTCATTGTTGTATTTAAAGAACGTAAGAGAAGTTATGTTCCTAATGATATCTATAATGCTTTTGATTGGGAGAGAACAAGAGAAATTTATTTTGTTTAAGTGTTTGGAAAGTAGGTTGATGCATTTTTTACGGGTATATTTGTGTATAAGGAAGTAATATCAAGGCTGTGCATAGTATGATTATGTGAAGTAATATCTTGTAATTTTTTTAGGAGATGACCTGAATTCGTTATGTGTGCGTTACTGATAGTGCTTGGTAGTGGTGATAGAATTTTTGCCAATGATTTAGCGATATTGTGGGAGACACTTCCAATACTGGAAATGATAGGACGTAGGGGCATATTATGTTTGTAAGTTTTAGGAAGACCGTAAAGTGTTGGTATGGTAGAGTGGTACTTAAACAACAATCTTTTGCTCTCACACTTGAGGTACGTACCCTTATTTAGAAAACATTATTTTTGCTTAAAAAACTCAAAACAGTGTAAAAAACAATACTTTAGTTTTTGTAAGTTTTAAGAAGTGTTTTTCGGCTAAAATTTGTTTTGTTTATTTCAAAAAATCTCGGACAGGTCAGTCTACACACACATAAAATTTGGTGAGTTTAACTTTTATTTTGTAGAAGTTATTCAAATTCAAGTTATTCAAATTTAAAGATAGGACCCTTATTTTGGCCCACCCTGTATATATATATGTATATATATATATTTATATATATATATATATATATATATATATATATATTTATATATATATATATATATATATTTATATATATATATATATATATATTTATATATATATATATATATATTTATATATATATATATATATTTATATATATATATATATATATTTATTTATATATATATATATATTTATATATATATATATTTATATATATATATATATTTATATATATATATATATATTTATATATATATATATATATATTTATATATATATATATATTTATATTTATATATATATATATATATATATTTATATATATATATATATATGTATATTTATATATATATATATATATATTTATATATATATATATATATATATATATATATATATATATATATATATATATCGTTTTACCAGCATGCAGTTTTTCGTCGTTTCAGTATTCATCGGTTTAGCTAAACTTAGTAAGCTTACACATCTCAAGATTCGAAAGCCGAATATACAGATATGTATTATTCTTAAAATTGTATTCGAAAAAACAATTTATTTACTCTGTTGCTGTATTCAATTAAGACATAGATATTTTCCATATCATTATGTGTGCGTTGTTTCTTTGTTTGTTGGCGTTCGTTGCCACAATTATGCTGTTCAACCCTTAAACCTTAATATGAAGAGGAGCATTATGAAGTTAGTCGTGAAAGGCTTGACCTGGAAGTGTGACACTAATATAAGATTTATACAGTCGAATCAGCACTGTAAGTTGTCAGGTCATGGTGATATGAAATCGGATTAGTTTAGATTAGGTGATTTTATGCAGTGTATGACCAACGGCTTATGTTACTTTGAGAAATAAAAGGCGCTTGGCGTGCTGGCAAGGAAATATATAAGAATTCTTCGTGAAGAATTGTTTAATTTAAATACCAGCTTGCACACCCAATGTTACCCGGGATAAATGAAGTATACAATTGAAAGTTGGGCTATTATTTTATTACAATCATACGCTAAAGCATTTCATATTCGTACCTACATTATCACTTTTCACACGCATTAAAATAAATGTAATCGTTTAATAAGCACATTTTGTAAGTGGTTATTAATCTGATGTCGCTAAGATAACAATTCTGACTTTAGCAATGTGTGTAATGGATTGTTCAAAAATCTAATTATGTTGCCTCGTCGACTAAAACATTAACATTTTAAATAGATACATTTAAATAAGTGACATTTGTTTTATTGACTAATATTTTAAGTTAAGGCGACATGATATTTATTGTTTTACAAAGTATTTATTTTCTACAATTTAAAATGAATAAATTTAGAAGAAGATAACTTTTATTAATTTAAAGAATAAAAACATGTAAATATAAAGGTGAGGCAATAAACCCTATTTATAAGACCTATTACAGTAAAGAGTATTCTATTCGAAGTTTTTTGAATCAATTATTCATTGATACTATGACTTCAAATTAAGTTATCATCATTATAGAATGTTGTTATTGTAGTATTATTTTGTGGTGTGTATTAATATACTTTATGCAGCGACGATAATTTGCAACATCTAAAGAGAACATGACGAAAGTTAATACTGAGTGATATTGTGTGCGCAGAGAATTTGAATTAAAAACACATTCATTGGACATATGTTGAAATATAACCGTGTGAAAATACGCGTGTCTGTTAATAATTATATATATATATATATATATATATATATATATATATATATATATATATATATATATAAATATAGAGGCACTCTCATATATGAGTTCATAAAATAGGTGAAGGGTCAATCATTTATACTTAGAATTTATGTAAAATGCTTTTCTGTATAAACAGTTAAATACCTACATAAACACATAAAATGACTTCTACAATGAGCTTTGTAGTTGTAGACCGGCGAACTAAAGTATTTAGGGTACCGATTTCGAATCTCGCAAATAAATACATGAACCAATAAAATGAAAACTTTAAAGAGCGATACATTCCTTCCACTTCTACAGTTGTAGACCGACGGAAACTGTCTATAGGGTTCCGAATTAGAATGGCGTTAGATTCAGCCCACGACGAAACACGTGTCAGTAGATAATTATATATATATATATATATATATATATATATATATATATATAACATACGGTTTATGTTATCACAGCTCTAGGTTAGCTAGACAAGTAAGCCCTTCACGATTAGATTAAAACTACACCGTTTTCCCGACAGTAGGTTACCATACCCGCTCAGCACAATATATATATAAAAGAAAGTTATTTTTCTGCATAAAAAATACTTCATGAAGCTAAACATATCAGATATATGAAAAAGCGTTCTCCAAATGTATACGTGAAAATGTTTTCTCCCAGGAAATGCCGTTCTTTATTTCATAGTTATTTAATAAGATAATGCAATGCATTCCCATGCTTAAATTTAACATGCAATTACAGTTCGCTTTTAATATCTGATATTTCCCTGGCACAGATTGGGTATGTGTGTTTACCAGTCCAGTATACGTCCTTGACAATCAGTCTGGCAAGTGCTTTGTTCTTGTCAGGCTGAGATATGGTTCTGTTCAGTTCTAAGAAATCCACCCTCCCAGGCTTTATCTTCGCTCTGAGAAGGTGTTAGGTCATTGCGAATACTGACGGGGTTACCCAGGAAATTTAGTAGGCTAGCGTGCGCTTATCCTAATTTGTTGGCTTTTGAAAACCACACACAGTCTTCTGTATAACTCCTGAAAAAAAAAGTAAATGAATTATTTATATAAGCATTTATGGATACGAACAAAATGGTGGGTGATAAAATACGCTGCTCAGATGATTGTCGCTTACGGGGATCACTTGGCACGCTGGTATCTGACCAGAGTAGGGTATGTGGTCGGTGTTTGTAGAATACAAGATTCGCGTGGACATCTTCGTGGCATTTGAGCGCCAGACCCACGTAGCTACAGTATTTGCTATTGTCGTGATGAGTTATGGCTCAGCTAAATCCTGGGCTATGCATCATTCCAGAAATTGGTTGCTCTTTCGAAAGGGATTTCATTGCCAGTGTCGTGAAACGCCTTTACAGGAGAATGCTTACGAATTAGTTCTCGGCTAAGTTCTCGCCCAGGTAGAGAGAGCCCTTTGAATAGCTGACTATACCCTCGTTAAACGACCTTGTTTCACATTGTGCTTAAGGGAAGCTCATAAATTCTGCTGCTTGGATAATTTATCGGTGGACTTGGGTGTGCGTCTCTACTCTTTATGTGATCTGGGTGTATTATGGTTCGTGCGATCCACTTATTTTCTTATGTTCTATCATTAAAGTATTTCCTTATTTGACTGGGCTCGTTATGTAGCTACACTTATGCAGTAAATCATATTTACTTTCTACCTCTTCATAAAAAACATATACAAAGAGAGAAATGTGTTGTAACTCTATGCAATTCAACAAGATCGAAATGACAAGATAGCAGATAAAATAAAAAGATAATGTTTTTTTGACCAGCAAGAGAACACCTTTAAGAGTATTGGGTTGCGGCTCTTTCAACGTGATCAGAGATATTACTCCTCTTCCCCACGGAACTTCGAATACTAGGCGTGGCGTGCCAAAATTGGTAGTTTATAATCCTAATAAGAAATAGCATGTCTTTGTACATCTCCCCTTTTTTGTTTGGGCATATTATGTTAGGGTCATTGATGGTTCGCAAGATGTTATATTTTTCAGCATCGCAAAGTGCACAGCGGCCTGATATTGGGGAATATGGTTTTCGTCTTTCTATTAATTTCCAACTGGTGGTAAAAGGTGTTCCCTCATCCTTTAGTTCCCATACACGGGCCCCTAAAGCTGTATTTACTCTATCTCTATATTTGAAGGTATGCCTGTGGGCATATAGTCTTTGCTTAAACATGCTCTTTGTCATCCCAATGTATATCTCCTTCTTGTCCGTTGGTTGTCTGGAAAGGATATATAAGGACTGTATCCACAGGAGAAAGGCACTTCTGATAAATTGGGCAGAACAAAATACATAGGTCATAACCGCAGAGTACCCAGAATACGGACTTTTAGGATTTCGGATTTCACAATGATGAATTCGCCTTCCGAATTTCGGATTGAACTGTATGGTATCCCGACTGTGGCCCTAAACTTGATTTCTATTATTGCATGTTTTAATTATGGATGGTTTTTATATTTATGTATATAACTGTTTTTAAATTTTCAATTTTTCAATTTTTAAAATTTTTAATTCTAATTTAAAATTTCAAATGTGGAGTACCCTATATCCCCATTTTTCCTTCTCTTGCCTTTTATCTTTTATTTTTATTTTTACACAATTTTGTTATCCTTTATTTTATCTAACAGTGTATTTATTTCATCTTTATTTTTCTTAATTTTTCTTCATTTTTCTTCATTTTTCTTTATTTTTATTTATTTTTCTTCATTATTCTTTTTCATCTTTCTTTATCCCCCCCCCTTTTATTATTAGTACCTTAATTCTTTTATGATTAGTACCATTACGACTTCATGAATTTATAAATGGTGTGACTACAATTTATTTAATTATAAGTTTTATTTTTAATAATTTATTATTTAATATTTTTAGAAATATATTATTACATTAGCATATTATTTCAATATAATTTTTAATGTTATAATTTTTAACTTAATATAAATTTATTTTTATTTTTAACGTTATCTCCATTTACTTTCGATAACATATATAGCGTCTCTATTAGTTAAATTTGAATACTTTCCATAACGGGCTACGTAATTCCACGCACGTGACAATTTAAACATGCTAGGTTCCCATCTGTCCAACTGTTAACGTTATTCCCATTTAATTTCTTGCTTTTTCGATGTACAGCGTTGCTGTTGTTTTGATCTGAAACTTTTCCATAACTGACTACGAATATTCCACGCACGTGACAATTTTAAATCTGAAAGTGTTCCATCTTTCCAACGGACAATATTTTGAAATTCCTGGCGGTTGGTCTCACTCATTAAGCTATACGACTCCGCTGATGAAGGTCCAATTTTCTCGGATCTGAAACCTTGGTCCGGATGTTGTTGTAACACTTTATTTAATATTAATAAATATAATGCTCTTATTAATTATTTAGTTAATTTTACTTTTACATTAATAATTGAGCACTCTGCTGGAAAACTCTCCCAATTAAGAAATACGGTATATATATATATATATATATATATATATATGTACACATGGGGAAAATCTAACCCCCTAAAACGGGCAATAGCGACTGGAAAAATATTTTAATGTACAGGGATTGATCCTGCATTGAACGAGCATAGGAAAAATTAAAGTGAGGTATAAGAACAAATATTAAAGTTTGGACGTATTTATTTGCATACAATATTTTAAAAAGACATGTTTTTTTTTATAAATCACAAGATTACCAAAATGAGAGGAAAGT
>OY744530.1:57177038-57184538 GCA_963556195.1 Sepiola atlantica
TTCTCACACGGTTTTGTTTCCATGGTGTTCCTGGAACAACACCTTCTCTCCATCCTCGTAACTCTTCTTTGGTGCCGTAATGTGGGTCGCTTTCACCTGTTTCGGTAAAAGTTTGTCGAATACCGACTTTATTTTTCTTCCAAACATTACTTCCGTCGGTGGTACCTGGACTGGTGTGTTCTCGTTGGGTGTAATTCTATACACTTGAATGAGCTGCTGGAGTGCCTTTACCTTCGGCGTGCCCGTCGATTTTTTCAACGCTCTCTTCAAGGTATCAACAAATGTTTCTGCCTGTCCGTTTGACCTCGGATGGTAAGTCGGGGTGGTGATATGTTTAATTTGAAAGTCTTCACAAAATTCTTTGAACTCTCGTGAAGTAAATTGTGTACCGTTGTCCGATACAACAATGTCCACCACGCCGAATCGGGCAAACAGTTCATGCAACGCGAATATCGTGACATCCGTTGTTGGGTTTTTACATCTTACAACTTCTGGCCATTTTGAGTAGCTGTCGGCTATAATTAAATAGTAGAAGCCTTCTAATGGCCCCGCAAAATCTATGTGAATTTGGGACCCTGGTTGCTCTGCCTTTGGCCATGGACAGTACTGAATAGGTGGTGCTTTCGCTGCCGACGCGCAGCCCGCACAGGCCTTCACCTTCGTCTCTATGTTCCTGTCCATGTTTTTCCAATACACATAAGATCTCATTAGGCTCTTAAAGTGTGTCGCTCCTAGATGCCACTTATGGAAATCCGTCAGGATTTTTTTTAGCGTAGCTGGGATTACTTCTCGCTCCCGGTATAATAATGTGTCGCAACAGAGTGAAAAAGCTTCTGCCGTTTGCTCATCGTCTTTTTATAATTTATTTTTAATTTCGATAATAAAATTATCTTCTCTTGCCTCTTTTTGTATATCGCCAAGTGTGACTGGCAGCTCTTTTATTGTGTTACACAGTACTTTACTATAGTCATATTCAGACCGAACGTATGCTATAACTGAGATTAGCCGCGATAAACCATCTGCGTGTCCTAGTCTTTTTGACGGTAAAAATTCCATCTCAAAGTCATAATTTAACAGAAGTACACCCAATCTCTGTAGGCGGTTTGCTGTGTAGGTTGGCAAGCCTTTTTTTATCCAAAGATTTTGATGGCTTATGGTCTGTTTGTAGGATAAAATGACGGCCGTATAGATACATGTGAAATTTGCTCATTGCGAACAGAATACCCAACGCTTCTTTTTCAATCTGAGAGTATTTTTTCTCTGCAAGAAGTAAAGTTCTTGAAGCGTGTTCGATGGGTTGCATCGAGCCATCCGGCATTTTATGTAAAATGCACACCCCAATGCCGTAGGAGCTGGCGTCACTTGCAATTATAGTTTTTAGCTCTGGATTAAAATGAGTAAGAAATAATTCTGAGGTTAAGTTCGTTTTTAGGTTGTCAAATGCAGATTGACATCGGCGGACCATTCCCATTTACTATCTTTCTTAAGTAACTAATTTAAGGGGGCTCGCAATTTGTGCATACTGGGAATGAATTTTTCGTAATAGTTTGCGAGACCCAGGAAGCTTTGTAGTTGGGTAACGTTGTTCGGTTCGGGCATATTCTTGATGGCTAAAGATCTTTCTGGGTCGGGACGTCTTCCAATCTTATCAATGACATGTCCCAAGTATTTGATCTCTTCTAGAAAGAATTCACACTCCTTGAGTGTAAAACCAAAATCGCTTATCCTTTCGAATACTTTGTTTACGCGCTCACGGTGCTCCCCAACGTTCGTACTTTTCATTAAGATATCGTCAAGGTAGCCGATCGAAAAATCGAGCCCGCTCAAAACCCTGTCGATTACCTACTGAAAAATCGACGGGGCCATTTTAATTCCAAAGGGGAGACGATTGAACTTTAGTAGTCCCCTGTGTGTCGAAATACAGAGAAGCTTAGAGCTATCTTCCTCTACAGGTATTTGCAGATAGGCTTCACTCAAGTCAATTATTGAGAACAGTTTTCCACCGTTTAATTTTGTGAAAACCTCTTCTGGAGTCGGCAGAGGATAGTGATAATCTTTCAGCGCATCGTTCAAACCGGTTGAGAAATCAGCACACTCTGGTCTCTCCAGATGTTTTCTTCACGTAGACGGTTGGGGCCGCCCATTCCGAGTAGTCAACTGGTGTTAAAATACCTTTCTCCACCAACCGGTCTATTTCTGCATTAATTTTTACAAGAGAGGCAAATGGTACACTTCGTTTTCTCTTAAAAACGGGATTCTTATTTTCAATAAGTTCAAACCTCGCCTTCATTTTAGTACAGCGTCCTAATTCATTAGAAAACACCTTGGGAAATGACTCTTTCAAATCCTTCTTCAATTTTTCTGCTTCAGCAGAAAAGTTCTCTATTCGTTGACAATAGGCGTTTCTCGGCGATTCCTAGAGCTGGAAGTGCTGAATTAAATCTTAACCGAACAAATTTCCTGTATCTTTCATTACGAACATGCGTAATTTTAATGTCTTATTTTTTATTGTAACTTTTGAAATGACTTCCCCATCAAAGTTTATTTTCTCTCCGGTTACCGATCGATCCACTTTATCTGTGCGTAGCATAGTCGGTCTGCCGATTTTTTTCCAGGTATTAATATTAATAATTGATATGTCAGACCCTGAATCAAGCTGTAGTTTAACATCTTGATTGTTCATTTTTACCGTAACATACTTTCGTATGTTTAGGTTGCCACCATTAATTCTGGTTGTTTTTATGTAACTTTTTTTTCTAGTGTTACTTCTTCAATGTGAGGCTTTGTGTCTCATTTATAGCATTTGTCACAATTTTTTCGTTTAAAAGGACACTTCTGGTACCAATTTAGGTCCCCGCAACCCCAACAAGGGTGGTTTGGCAATTTTTCATCCGACCTTTGAGGCAAATCCTTCCTGAATTTTTCCTTCGTAGAGTATGATTTTTTTGAATAACGACGAACATTTTTAATATTAGAATTTGCTGCTTCCTCTATTTCTTTAGCTTCCTTTTTTCTCGGAAATATGTCGTTGACAGCTTTCGGCCAGTTGTTGCAATGTTTAATTTGGCTCGGGTTCAAGTTTGCTTATTGCACGTCTTCTTAACTCTGCATCGTTTTGCGAGACGAGCCCTTGGACAAATATTAATACTTTAAAATTGTCCGCTCTCAAGGATGATAACTTAAAGTCGTCACAATGTTTATGGACGATCGAAGCAAACGTTGAGTAATCATGGCTTTCTTTTCGCGTTAGGTTCATACATTTCCACCTTTTGTGGAATAAACTTGTTTGGGGGCAATATAGTTCCATTAACATTTTAATAGTTTCATTGAAAGATAGTTCGCCCGTTTTCTTCGGCAGAATATAATCGACAAATTTGATATGCTCTGCCGTACCTAGTCTACGAAGAAACAAACGTTTTTCTTTTCTGACCATGTGTCACAATCAATGTCGAAAAGTCCTGATATCGACGGTACCATGATTCGAAGTTTAGGTCCTCTTCAGGCACGTCGCTGTCGTCATCTGTCGTATTTAGCATTGCTTGTGCCAGCTGTTCAAATGTTCTCTCTGATTGAGTCTGTTGCTCTAATTGTAAATTTTTTATCCCAATCAATTGTTCGTCTAAAGATTTTCTATCTTATCGCTTTTGTGCTAAATTCTTTTCCTCAAAATATTTCAACAAAGTTATATGCTGCGACTGAAATTCCTTCTGTAGAGACTGAAGTTTTTCATCGTTTGCCTTCTGTAGAGCAAGATGTTTTTCATCGTGTGCCTTCTTTTGTTCTGATTGAAAGGTAATTATCTCCAATATCTGTTTCGAGAAATCTTCCATGATTAAAGAAATACTTTCTTGAAAAAGAATTAGTCACAAATTCGACCGGAACTTGCTAATCTTTTTTTTTTAAAGTTCCTTGAGAAAAAAAAAATGATTTTATTAATCCGGCTTATTGGGTAAAAAACAAAAAACAATGATACATATGTACAATGGGAATTAGAAAAAAAAATAAATAAAAATAAAACTAACCCAAGTTAGTAAAAAGACCCCCCACTACTAATCTGTGGCAGATATGCAGGTTTACCAGTCAAAAACGAAACGAAAATTGATGCAGGCCCCAACGCTTTATTATTTACTCCTCCTTTGAAAATTTCGAAGGGTGACCTGCATCACTGGCAAATCACGCTATCTGTCACCTAAATAGGGGAGAGAGAAAAAAAAAGGGGCCGTAATGAAACTCATCCATACACTAGCTAAGTTATGGACTTAACATAACTATTACAGGGGACATATATTAACTTATAAACGGGTCTTCAACAACGTTCGTGTTTGCAATCCAATATTCTATGCCTAAGGCACGTCTAAATACCACTCAATGCCAGCTACAGTCACTCTACAAACACGCGCCACTGTCTCCCATCTATCACCAAAATCTGCCGACGAGAGTTTCGCCCTATCAGCCCTAATGCGAATCTTCAGAAAATACTTTAAAATTCGAATAAGGCTGACAGGAGCAAAGGTCTCACCGTCGTAGACAACTTTCAAGCGTGTAGACCATATAGCTCGTCTCGCAATCGCTAGTAAGCTTAAAAAGACAAAACGTCTCCGCCTATCTGTTGTCGGTGCCAAGTTGCTACAGACATTAATTGGTTCTAGGTCGAAAGACGTTACGTTCAGAATGCGAACCATGAGACCCCCAAGAAACTTGATCAGCGGCACAACGATGCGACAATAAAAGAATGCGTGACTCAAAGTTTCGTCTTCGTCACCGCATCGGACGCAAGTAGGCGAGTTAGTAAAGCCAGCTGCGTGAAGTCTCTTACCGACCCAGAGGGCATTTCTTATCATCAGCCAGGCCAAAGAAGCTTCGTCATTATCGAAACATCTCAACCCAGGCGCCCATGGCCAGATTGAGCGCAGCTCCCCCTTCGTCAAACCGAGCCTCTCAATCTTATCATCTTGAACAGATCCCCGCACTATAACCCGATATAATGCCTTTCGGGACAACAGCTGGGTGTCAGAGAGGCTTTCTTTCACCCGTAAAAGGAACTTCAAGGCCCGTCGACACTCGCGATAAAAGGAGCACTCGCCTCGGGGCAACCTGTGAGCCTCCCCCTCATCCAAGTCACACTTTTCAAAGCCGGAAAGGCTTTCTTAGTGTCTTCCTTCCAGAAGCCACTGTTTCCCTCACATTGTGTACACATCCGATCCAGGTAATATAGCCGAAGCGTATGTTGACGAATCTCAACGCTAGGCATACCCAGACCGCCCTCAGAAGGATGCAGATAACAGATCTCGCGACGAACCTTATGGGACCGGCCAAGCCATAAAAACTTGAACAGAGCCCGCTGCAATTCAAGCAGTGTATCCGACGGGAGTAGAAACCCTGATAGACGATATAGGATGACTGGATAGATGTGAGAAACACACACTTCCGCTCTCCCCTTTAACGAAAGATTTCTACGGGTCCACAGACCAGCTGCGGCCCGAATCGCTTTCAATACTTCCGACCAATTTTTCTCCAGCTGAAGATCCGGACCAAACCAGATGCCGAGTAGCTTGCACGGCCCGTCAGTCCAGCTGAAGGGTCCCTGTAGAGATACACCCCTCCAGGCACCGATGCGCAAGCCCACCGACTTGTCGCAGTTAATTTTGGCCCCTGTTACCGTTTCATACATTCTGATTTCTCTGTCGACGACACTAATCTCCGCACTGCTCGTTACAAGCACTGTTACATCGTCGGCATAGGCGGAGTACTTTAACGTGGTGCAGGCACCTGTCAAAACAATTCCACGTAGGACCGGATTCACCCTTAGCCTGTGAAGGAAAGGCTCCAACACAAGCCCATAGAGCATCGGTGAAAGAGGACAACCCTGACGAATAGATCTGGATAACTCAAAGGGCTTAGATCTCAAACCATTCACCTCCACCAGCGAACCGGGGTTTGCATACAAGAGGCGAATCCAAGAGCGAAACTGGGGACCAAAGCCGGCCGAAGACAAAACAGCCTCCAAGTAACGATGGTCCACCCTATCAAATGCTTTGGATTGATCTAAATTGATCAGCGCGGCTTCTGAGTCGACTTTCTCAATGATCAAGCGTAACGCGTGCAAGTTATCCTGAATAGTCCTACCCTTCACAGCACAAGTCTGTTCAGGGCTAATAAGACCAGGCAGGACAACCTGCAGACGATTTGCTAAAATATTGGCCAAAATCTTTAACTCTGTATGTAACATTGTTAAGGGCCGAAAATTACCTATCCCATCCCCACCATCTTTGCTCTTGCGTAAAAGCTTCACAATACCCCTGGTTAAGTACTGAGGTATAGACCCGTTCCTAAACCAAGAGTTAAATAAAACGGTCAGCAAGGGTACAAAATGTGCGACAGCCTCAAATACACTTCGTAGGGCAAACCATCGATCCCCGGAGACCGATCCAGGCTTACATGACCCAAGGCTTCCTGAACTTCTACCTCTGTTATACAACCTTCGCACCTAGCCGCTTCGGTCGCCTCCAGGCGAGAAAAGTCAGCTAAATAGGGGTCGAAATGTGCTAATGACAGACCGGGCTCCCTGGTGAAAAGATCTTGAAAATGAGACCGAAACGCCTCCAAAATACCTTCGTTTGTGGTCACGGTACGTCCATCCGGCAATGTGACACGTGTGAAATGTCGGTCCGTAGCATGTCGCCGCTCCTCTGCACGCAATTCAGGTGCCATATTTGTTGCTGCCTGAGGCATTCGTTTTAACCTAGCCCTAACTACTGAAGCCTGGTTCTCCTTGCTAGCCAAGGAGGCCAGCTTCGCCTTAAGTATAATTACGTTAGTGCTATCCCCCGCCTCCACCGCCCGATCTAATCTAGTTTCTAGTGTCGCTTTTTCTGCCCTAGATTCTAGGTTAAGTCGTCGGCTAAAGTCGGCAGAAAAGGACCTAATTACTTTCTTAAGTTTCATCCACCGCTTATTCCCAATTATAGCACCCGTCATTTCCCGTAATATTGTTAGTATTAGCTGTTCCCGGTAACCCTTCACATCGAACAACGACGTGTTGAGTTTCCAGTAACCAGCCATTCTAGCTTTAGGTCTAGCTAAGTTTATACGAACCCGAATAAGTCGGTGATCCGAGTAAACTATATTATGAAAACTTGGACATTCTAATACTTCTATGTCGACTCTCCTGATTAAGAACCGGTCGATATAACTCGAAAGTTGTAACGAACCGGAGCCGCGGCAACTAGTTGTCCAAGTCCATACTACTTCCCGAGGCTTCCTATTTCGGAATTTATCGACAAGATCAAACTTATCGAGAAACTCACGAAATGCCTTAGCATCCCGGTTTTGGTTAGTACCCCTAGAAGGATTACCCAAGCGATCTAAATCGGGATCCAGGACCGCGTTCCAGTCTCCCGCTAAGATAACTGTCCGAGAAGTATTCATGAACTGCTCGAATCGTCGAAAAAAGGTAGCACGCTCACTTTGGCTATTGGGCGCATAAACCCCAATTAATCG
>OY744530.1:57189538-57282038 GCA_963556195.1 Sepiola atlantica
AGTTTAGTTTAATAACAAGGACTAAACGTATTTCTCTATGAAAATCGGATTCTATAGTTACAAATTACCCAAATAAGATATAACCACACTTCATATCTCCTGAACACAAGTTCTGTCTAATTATAATTTTTACTGACAGAAAATTAAATTTGTATAGTTACGATTGATCCACATAAAGTAGAATTATTGTTTCTTGAACAGTAGCTTAGTCTAATAATAACATCTACAAATATTTGTCTAGTATAATGAGACTTCTATAATTACTGGTTGTCAAAAATACATATAAATTCCTTTAATGTATCCTGAACACTAGTTTGCTTTCATAATAAATCTAAGAGATATCACAGTGTATTTCGGAAAATAATTTCTAGTTACGGATTGTCTTAACAAATTAGAGTTCTTCTTCTTGTCTCCCGAACATTGGCGTAGTCTAATAAGAGATACTGCAAGTGTTTATGTAGCAAAATCATACTTTTATAGAAACGGATGTCCCAAATGATATATCTGTTCTTCATTGCTCGTGGATATTTGTTCAGTCTAGCAATAATCCGCACAAGCATATACTATTAATAATCAGATAGTATATTGCCATATGACCGAAATAATTAATATATTTAACCATATTATTTGGCATTATCCCAGTTTAATACTGTTAGCATAGATAATGGCTTAGAATCCTCGCACCGTAAGCAAATGTGGCCGACGCGTATTGTCTATCATAGTGCATCCATTACATGACGTATTCTGCGGAATGTTATAGCATAGTGTATCTCTTTGTCGTAGTCGACGGGTGTTGCAGTCTACATCAGCGAGTATATAAAAACGCAACGCACAGTGTATCTGTTTTTATTTCGTTTTTACTTTACATTCTGTCGCAGGAATTACATGTGACCGTTCTATTACGATACTTCTACCCAGAACGACATGACAGAGAGGAACAAGTTACTCGCTTCGGAGCCTACTAAAACACTTCTGTCTCGTTCTGAACATCAAACCAAAGAGGCTGACTAGTGTTTCTTTTTACCACAAGTTTCCTCTACATCACAACCGGAAAGCGACTTCCGCTGTTTAAGCCACATAAAATCCATTACATTACACTACTAATTCCTACAAGTATTTGTATAGGTCAATATGACTTTTATACATACAAATGATCTAAGCAACCTATATAATGTATCTATATATTTGGAAGACTAACCTAATCTAACATTATGTAACGACACGTGAAATTGTTAGATAGGTGAAAAATATAAATTATCGATTGAGACTTACATCTAATCTATTGTAAAGTTTTTGGGAAAAATTGTACCGGATAATGCTACCACTTTAGAAAGTATCTAACACCTGCTGCTGTCCCCTACCTATAAAAAGTCGGATACATCCTAAGATGGAGTACTGCTAGCACATCAGGGGAGGTGCTAAAATCATCCTTTCTTGTCTTGACAAAGTACAACATCGATTTCACAATCTGGTGGGGGTGATCTCTTATGTTTTCTACAACCCCTTCTTAAGAAACGAGACGTGGTTCTGTCTTTCTCTATTCTATCGTTGTTTCCATGGAAGGTGCTCGACTGAGCTCTAATATCTGACAGTCACACTAATCTCCCGTCTCTCTACTAAAACTGAAAATAACGCTCATTCTTCCTTCGTGTGTCGAGAACCGAACTGAAATGTGTCTAGCCCTAAACTGAAATTCCACAATTTTAGTTGCTTTCCAAGTAGTTCAAATATGTTAAAAACATTACCAGGGGTTGCTTCCCAGCAGAATACCACATAGTAGCCTTCAAATCGAATATAACTTAATAATTGTCATAAATTGTCATCATTAAGATTCCGATATTATCAATTCAAATTATTATTTGCAGACGTCCAATGATATTTTTCATCATTCAATTGACAACTCAACCATGTAATTAATTATTGTATCCAAGTGGCTGTGAACTATATAAGTGGGGACTCATTAGTAAAAAAAATAAGTGACGCGAATCCAGATGTTCATCAATAATTTGGATAGACAAATATGAAAGAATATTGAGCGTCGAAGCCTGTTACAGAAAAATGAATGTAGAGGAAAACAATGCGAAGAAAAACGAGGGCGAATACTATGATAAGTCATTGAGATTGTACTAATATTGTCATTGCTGAATTAGTATTGTTAGAAAAAGAAGAGCAACACATGTTTTTACGTATAGACTATGGATTGAGCAAAATCTCCAATCAGAAATGTATTTCACCACTCACTGACGCAAGAATATCCACTCCGAATTCCAGCGCGTACTAGAAAAGCCATAACACACAGCGCTCTTTCTCTCTTTCCTGTGTTCTTCCATAGTCGACGCAAGTGGATACGTCCTTAACAGCTTATCTCGGTTCCTGGTCGAAAGTCTTCGACATACGCAACGAGAGACTGTAATGCACTACTAAAGATATCTGCAGCATGAACTCCCCTGCACACAAATTCGTACATACACTCTCTCACTTACAAAACAGACGTGCTAATATATACACATCACTATTACTATTACATTTAGGTATACGCTCATACGGGGTCAGCCGAAACAAACATGGTGACTCAATTTCATTTTACAGACACAAAACTTTCTTCATCTAGAAAGTTTCTTAGACTCTTTGATCTTTCGTTAATTTGTAAAACTATTTAGCATTATCTATGCAGGTTGTCTATGAAAACTTTTATTTTGTGTTGATGAACAATAATCATTATTTCTTTTGAAAATGTATTTTCTTCAACAGTATTATTAGACTGGGCTACTGTTGAGGAGAGCTAGAGAAACATTAAAATCTTCACTAACTACGAAAAATGTATGATTTGCATTAATAAACGATTCTAGAGTGTATTTAATAGAAATAAAAGAAATTATACTTCAAATATTTTAATCTGTAAATATTATACATCCGTATGTTTTAAAAGACAATTTAAAAATAAAGCGTGTATTTTCGTTCGTCCTATCTTGTGATTAATGTGCAGTTTTCAAGCAAATTCAACCAGTGCAGTTTGATAATAAAATCAAGCATGACTAATATTCTTCACGAAGTTTTCTTTGATTTTATCTACATATCGTAGCAGCTTTCGGTTTTCCCATTGACTTTAATCGGCATCGATGCAAAATAGGCAGAATACCAAAAAAACGTCTGATGCTTGCAGAGTTTGCAGGAAGATTTGGATAATATCGATTCTTCTAATTTAAGCTTCAGTAAAATGCTATGTTGAGAACATGTTGCCCGGAGAACGTATGACATTTATCTCGCTATATATATATATATATATATATATATATATATATATATATATATATATATATATATGTGTGTGTGTGTGTGTGTATGTATAGCGAGATAAAATTTGATAAGGGAATGAATGAAAATGAATCTGTGGTGAAAAACTGGGTGTTTTACGCTTTGTAAACGTGAAAATCAGTCCAGATGTAGTTTCTATATGGAATAGCAAAAAGTTAATGGTTCTCTTCTTTTAAAATGAACGGATTCATTTTCGAAATAAATATTTGCTCAAATTACTACTTATGTTAATTGTAATTCACAATTAACATAAGTAGTATATTGAGCAAATATTTCTTTTAGCAAAACCAACATTTCTCTCAGTCTGTAAACTTGTTGTACATATAAAAGAGTTTCACATCTGAATTCAGATCTGTTTCGTGTGTGATTACTTTAAAGATCTATTTTGTCTCATTTTTTTTCGCGCAAATATTAATTCATTTTTATTCATATAATTATACATTTTTTAAGATAGGATGACCGCTCAGAATATTATAATTTATATAATAATAATTCCTCTTATTATTTTGTATGTTTTCATTAACGCCATTATTTATTTGTCAAATCTGAAGAAAGTAGTTACTTTTTCCAAAAAACACACTTACAACAAAAACATGCGTAGATTTTTCATATATATATATATATATATATATATATATATATATATATATATATAGAGAGAGAGAGAGAGAGAGTAAGGGAGGTATATATATATATATATAATATTACATAAATATATGTTTGTGTAATTTTATGAATGCGCTACTTAGTATTGATCACTTTACAAAATATTGGTTTTATATTAATGTTATCAACATATTTGAACTGGATCAATTAATAAATATATATATATATATAATTATTTCCACAATCAGACAACGCCGCAGCCCACAACCTATGAAAGAAACAAACCGTCCTAGACTATAGTTTCGCCCGCCTTTGGGCTCATCAGTAGAACACATCCGAACTCAGGATTCGAAACCCGAGTCACTTTCATGGTAAGCGAGTACTCTGCCACTGAGCTACCTCGCCACATACAAGAATGTCTATTAATTTACACAGATTAAGCAAACCGCGGCGATGACCGACTGTGGAATTTACCTACTCTTTTCAACAAGGGGTGTAGTCATCCAACTACTATGAACCCAGGCCAATGTCTTACAAGTAGGATTTTATACTCGCTAGGACGATGTCATCCAACAAGCTAACCAAGCGAGCAAATAAATATTAGATTTCTTGAATGTGAGATGATATATATAATTATTTCCACAATCAGACAACGCCGCAGCCCACAACCTATTAAAGAAACAAACCGGAAGTCCTAGACTCGAGTCTAGGACTTCCGGTTTGTTTCTTTCATAGGTTGTGGGCTGCGGCGTTGTCTGATTGTGGAAATAATTATATATATCATCTCACATTCAAGAAATCAAATATATATATATATATATATATATATATATATATGTGTGTGTGTGTGTGTGTGTGTGTGTAGAGAGAGAGAGAGAGAGTTAGAAAGGATCTATAGTATATATATATATATATGAATATTATCAAAATTTGAAGGAATAATTTTTTATTTAATGTGTTCAATTGACGACGATAAATCTCTTATACCCCTACATATCAAAGTAATGAAATATACTTCCCATCAGATGGGAATTTTTTGTGAATTTCTAAAGAGTCGATAAATATATAGTAAAAATGAGTTTTAAATTATTGATTTTAAAATATACTTCGTTTTGAATATATATATGCGTTTTTTATTCGACGTTTTAATTAAATATCTTTACTATAAAATCAATATGATAATTAAGGAATTCCTATCTAAAAAGTCTATGTTTAAAGTGATTTATTTAAATTGATTAATCTTACAATCAAACGAAAGGCACATACTTACATTGAAATTATTTTTAATCGTTTTTATCTCATTTAATTATTTTTATTCTTTTACTTTATCATAATTTGATTTCATATTTGTTGTATGTATTCTGTTGTTATTGTTTATTCAATGTTATAAAGCTATATTACCGTGGCTTTTAAAATAGTAATTCGCGTGAACAAAAATTGTTACAACAATAATTAAATTTCCCGAAAAATGAATTATTTTAATGAAAATTTAGATATAAAAATCATTGAGATACAAAATATCAGCGTATATTTTTTACAAACCAATTTAAAACTTTAAAATACTTTATTGATATATTTGAATGATTTTTCAACAGGCAAAACTGTGTTGTTCGTACGTAATTACATAGGTTATAATAATATCGTAATAATCGAATTTTAAATTGTGTAGATCTTTATAAATAATGTTTATATAAAAATCTATTTATTATAAACTGAAAGAGAAAAATATGGTTCCGGTTATATAGTGGATACACTGACGAGACAAAATTAAATTTATACTCAAATTTAAAAGTAATACAATTACTATTATGAAAATCAAACATTACTTTCGAATTTAAACAAAACAGAGCATACGCTAGATAACATGAAATGGCTTTTAATAGATAGAAAATGGGTGTGTACATATGCAAGCAAACAATAATGAATTAAACTTGATTTTAAAACTAAAAATATAAAAAATCGCAGCTGACATCCGATGCAAATAATTTTAATATGTATCATTTTTTACAGAGTGAGAAAGATTTTTGTTTGAAATTGAATATTTGAGGGAAGGAATTATTTGTTCTTACCGTAATTACTAATAATCAAATAATTCAATAATCGAATTCAATGAGGAGATTCATATGATTACGAGCTATTTTCTTTTTGCGTTTGTTTATACTTACTAGCGGAGGCATTGATACATTGTCCAATCAGAACTCTTTTTTTGTAGGAGGTACTTCAACCGAACGTTTAAATTTCACGTTTTCCACTTTTTTAAACAGTCCGTGTTTAAGTGTCAAGGTGACATGGCGGCATATTCCTGTGTCGTCCATGAGTTTTTACTTGGGCTAAGTCATAGGAACGACACAGACTCAACAACATGTTTCTAGTACATGCGTATCTACCAACTCAACATAATTTCGTATTCTTGTTCACCTAACTCTTTCCAGGACATACTGTTGTGTTGATAAAACTCTATGAATAAAGTTGATTTAAATTGTAATGAAGAAGTTTACTTTTAAACCAAACTATATTAACCTATTTTTCTTCCTATTCAGCAAAGCCAAGAGGATATATATACAGGGTGATTCATAAGTCATTTAGCTATTCATTTTTTAAATTCTAAAGTTAAATATTACGGTAATACAAAACAGAAAGTTTATTCAACAAATTCCTTTATGGGAGTTTAAAATTACAGCAAATATTCAAAATGTCCACCTTCGTTCTGCATGCATAGCTCCATTCTTTTTTGCAAGGAATTTACGACTCTTTGTAGCATATTTGATTGATTATGAAATAAATATATATAGAAACAAATATATAAACGAACTAATTTTAAATAACAAATAGCAGTAATTAGAGAGAAAGATAACAATCATCAAAAGTTCATAGTATGTTTGTGCTTCATATGGTAATAATTTTAAATAGCTATGTGAAGTGACTTATGAATCACCCTGTATATGCAACGACTCTTTCCTCATTACAATATACAATTCTTCTCCATCCTACAGATTTATACTTGATTTACATAGTTTCTCATTGCAATTACTTCACTGTGCCGATTTCTGCACTTTCGAAAAATCTGTTAAAAGATTTTATATGCTTTGCTTTTTTAAAGTAGTTTCCGGAGATGTATTGGACAAAAAAAGTGCCCACATATCTTTTATTCGCCATAACCAAACAGTGCTAGGCTTTTTCCTCCACCACGTTCTGTTCCTGAGATAAGCTGCTTTTCTCAGTGAAGATTCAAGAAATAGTATTTTAACATATATACATATAGATATATGAAAAGGCACGCTAGGAACATTACGTGTATCTTAATATCTTTTGGCATTTTATCGAAACTGAATCTTTTATATATCTATGCAAGAAAGCAACACAAAAAACAAAACGAAAAATCTGGGACAATCGTCTAACAATTAACCGTCGTTTATGTCTCCTTTTCGTTCCTTCTCGAATCCTTTCGTTTAATCAATTAACCTGGACGCTATGAGAATTTCATGCACGGCACAGGCTATATAACTTTTATGCCGGGGGTATTAGCTAACTCAGTTACACTCTTCCTGTTCTCATGATCACACATGCAGCAGCTGCCTCGTCGTCTGTGGCACTTTCTGAGACGTAGCACAGTTAACTCACTCGCTTCTTGAGGTGGTTTTGCGTAGACATGTTAATATACGCTATTGTCGTCGTCACTGTTGCTGTCGTCACTTTACCTCAACCGATTAATGCCGTAATTGACCGAGTTATCGACCTCGTTTATCATCACCGGTACACACAATTCGGCATCGCCTGACGCTGCAACTCCACTATCTTCAGAATTGCTCACCGTCCGAAGATACAGACGAATATCTCTTACATGGCGAGGCACTCAATCCACACACACCATTTTAGGACTCACCACCTTCGTAAGAATTCCTGTCCTTCATTCACTCATGCACCTGCTTTTCCGTGTTCGCACCACTACTACGTCATAAGTGTCATGCTTCTGTTTTGGTAGCAATGGAAGGGTTTCATCGATGCTTTTCGCCCGAACATAATCCTTGTACAATTCGACGGAGCCGTCGCACTATCGATATCGTCTTTTTCCGTGATACTGTACCCATAAACCGTTTCTTCAGCAGTGCATCCCTTCCTACAGACAATCCCTTTATATTTAATTAAAAAAATTACATAAAAACACATTAAATATTTAGGTGATGAAAATCGTACATATTTCTATACAGAGCTTCTTGGTCCAGTGGTAGAACGCTGGACTATAGACATCTGTATCGAAGGTCCGATCTCTGTGTAAGTAAGTCATGCTAGTGACGGCTGTGAGCCAGAAACACGTGTCCATGGATTACTTTTATGTACGTATAAAATAAATAAATATATATATATTAACGAAAAATACGTCCTATGAAGTTAAGGGCGACTAATAATGCAATTTTCTGCATCTTAATCACTTATGAAGTAAGACAATCGAAATCATAGTAAGCGAAATAACAACGAACGCTGCAATCACCAATAAAAATAATTACATAAAAACACATTAAATATTTAGGTGATAAAAATCGTACATATTTCTATAGTGGTAGAACGCTAGACTATATACATCAATATCGAATGTTCTATCTCTGTGTAAGTTAGCCATGCTGATGACGGCTGTGAGCCAGAAACATGTATCCATGGATTACTTTTATGTACGTATAAAATAAATTATATATATATATATATATATATATATATATATATATATATATATATATATATATATATCGACAATATAATTTGCTACGGTGCATATGCACACCAAAAACGCAATTGAACATCCCAGCTGTAAGCAAAAATTCTGAACCCATTCCGAATACAAACTGTACCGTTGTCTGGGTTGGTCTGTCTCAAAGAAAACAGAGGTTAGACACTGTATGAACGCTGCATAATCATCTCGCCGCAAGACTTGCCATATGGCAAACTGAGTAGATCAGCAATGTGGTTAACACCTCAATAGTGAGTGGCATCCATACCCAACCTGTGCAATAAACTGCATGGTTTAAGTGTCCTATGTTTCCATCGTATCGGTGCAGGCTCAATAGACAGACATTCGCGACAGGATGCAAGTGTCGATTTAACAGCCTTCTTTGTCGTACCATGGGCTAACAAAGTAAGTTGTTCGCTTACCTCCAGGATGACCCTTGTTCAAATAGATATGTCGTATTTGGCTCAGCTCCATGCTGTTATCGGCGGCGACACATATCTGCAACACAGGCTCTGTCTTCTTCCTCATTACCTCCAGCCACCTCTGCGGGAGTCTAGTGGCTTTTTCTTTTATTACTCGGCCTGACGAGCACCACGTTTACCTGTAACACGTACTCTCTGACAAGTTCTGAAAAGGGATCAAATTGTCTTCTGATAAGCATTTAACTAGCGAGCGTAGTGCTTACTATGTATTTGTTAATCAATGGATTAGTAAACCATCGGTGAACACATAAGGAGTCGGTCTTCATGTGTATATATTCAGCCTCCCAGTATATAACCAGATTTACTCCTTTTAGAATGGTATCTAACTCCGCGATATTTATGTGTCGTTTGTCCAAATGTGGCCGCATCCAGCACGCATTTTCAATCGCGGCCTCATGTGATTAGAGCAGGGCGCTTTAAGATCCTCGCTATTGGCGCGCCATTTTTCTATTTACAGTATCGGTTAGCATACGTCGTAATGCAAAATCCTCGGTGTGATCGTCTCATCCTTTTGTCTCCGCGCGTGCCCTTCGTTTAATGACACTAGTCGCTACTCGCAGTTAGCCGCACACTGTGAGATGCCCAACAAGCTTTCCGCAGAGAGAGATAGAGAGGGGGAGAGAGAGAGCACATTTCTTCTGGTAGTATTGTCTGTGACGTCCGGCAGCTCATTCTAACGTTTCTAAAACAGGGCATCGGTATATCCCCAGACAGTTAAGTCAAGCACCTAGGGTACATCCTTCGGTCGCATCATGTTGTTGTTTGCCGGTCCCAAGTGCGACAAATGGTCAGCAACACTGGTTGCGGATGCGACAATTTCATCCACATTTACATCATCGGTTTAGGTTGTGGTCGCATTCTTTATGTTGCTGTCTTGCAATAAGACTACGTCTACAATGGACTTCATACGTTGCATTATTTAGACCAAATGCCAACACCGTTAAACAGTACCTTCTACCATGGAAAACACCGGTCTGGTAGGGCCAAAGTGACTCACCAATGCACACTTGAAGATAAGCAGATCAGAGACCCAGCAACGTTATATTCAAACTTTGACGTCTCCATTGCCCTAGTTTTCTGGCGCAAACATCAGAGTCTTCACTATATGCACCCACGCGGATGTTTAGTTCCAGGTAGTCCATTACAGGGCGCAAGTTTAATTTATTCTGCTGGATAACAGCCATCAACAGAAGCAGCCCGCAACAGCCATCAACAGAAGCAGTCCTCTCGGGGGTCCCAGCTTTTGTTCGTCATAGGAAGCAACAAGTAAGCGTTTCTTAATCCATCGCTGTACTTCTTCCTAAAATACTTTCCTGGCTGTTGCTGGCATTGAATAATAAGTGACACGATTTATCAGCTTGTACGAAGCCTTGCCTTCTGTCTATTTCTACGTCGCGATTCGTTCATTTCGTTGTTGATTAAACTCCGCTCGAAAATCGGGTTCTTCAATGATGAAGTCGGGCGCAGCCGTGGAAATAGAAACCGGCTCGTCAAGAAATTGGACCTCTGCTGACTTCAAGTGGACACTCCGTTTAGATATTTTTCCGCGTCTAGTGTTATCAAGAGGTCGAGGGCAAGCAGATGCTTCACGATTATCAGGTCCTTAATTAGATCTGCACGTCTACTCTCCAGTCCGAGGTTAACGGAACAACGCAAGATGTGTGCGTTCTCCCGCCCAAAGTAACCACTTCAATAATCTGTTTTCTGCCACGTCCGCCACAGTTCTTTACTCACTATGGTGTAGGACCACCCAGAATTAACTAGTGCACTACGCTCTTTCCTGTTCACAGCTACTCTTACACTTGGCAGCGCCGAGCTCACATTTAGTCTGGGGAAGAAGCAAGCGCATAGCTGTCGTCCCCTAAACATTTTCCCGGGCAATCAATGTGTGGCCGAGTCCTTCACACATGTAACAACCTGCATTACTTCTCCGCAGTTGGGAGTTCCGAGCTCTCCGTCTGCCGCATCGAGCGAGAAAATTCGTAGCTAAGTGATCAATTCCATCGCATTCGAAGCACCTTATCCTGGTGTTCTTCGTCTGACTTTCCTTGGTTTGCATTGGCCTCACGACTGCCGTAATTAATGCACGTCAGGGTGGGTCATCTTTTAGTATAGCTCTTGCTCGCAGCCACTAGCTGATAACTACTTATTCCCTTCAATCGAGGAAGCTCGTAGGAGCTGTCGGACATGGTCGGGCAACACATGGAAAAAGGCTGCTTTGAGGCCTCTATCAATCATAGCATCGAATGGTACAGAAAGCTTCCGTAGGTCCACCAGATAAACATCTACGCTTTCATCCGAGTGCATGCGGTGTGCCACAAACTGTGCCTACGCCGCATTGGACTCCAGGGCAAAGGTAATAACTAAGGCTTCTTATAAGGAGGCATAATCCTCCTTTTGTTCTTTTCAAGTGTTGCTACACCGAAAGGGCATAGGGATTATGCATTCGATCTATTTTACAGAGCACAGCCGACACACACCCTGGGCCTTCCTAATCCATTCAATAATGGATTGGCTGGGATCCGAACCACTAAACTGCTGTATAAGTTTAAGCTCAATCTTATTTCCCATCATAACACCGATAGTTGTAAGAGGGCAACGCACAAAGCAAAACGAAAGATGCGGGACAATCGTCTAATGAACAACCGTCGTTTCTGCCGCCTATTTTTTCCTTCTCAAATCTTTTTGTTTTATCATTTTACCTGGACCCTATGTAAATTTAATGGGCTGCACAGCCGATCTTTTGTTGTTTATGTCGGAGTATTGGCTTAGTCATTACATTATATAATTCCATATTATACTATACAAATACTGTTAGCCATTGATACCTTAGTGTTAAATAACGAATGGATGTGGTTGATCGAGAAAGTTAAAGTGAAAATTTTCAGGACCAGATTTCACTCCAGATGCAAGTTGCGAATCCACGTGATTTTTGGGAATATATTTTCTGTCTCTTGGCTGGCGAGATTCAAAGCAGGAAATACCGGTTTAGGGCTCTGTTACTAATGGGGGGGGGTAACCACGTTCACAGTGTGGTTGGGTGTGATGAGACGATCTTTCTTACTATCTGTATATCTATATTTTCATTCTCTCACATACGTGGAGAAGAAGCTATGTTTTCTATGACTGCCTTTCTTTGTAAAAAAGCCTTTTTGTATAAGTCAACATCGGTGTCCGAGTTGTTTTGTATCAACAGACAAGCAAGAAACTTAACACCGGTGTGTAATCGTTTATACACGCATCGGTAATTGAAAATATAGTATTAGGTTGCATGTACAATTAGAATATTTACATCTCCTGTTTCTCAGCCAGGCTACCTCGTGGACACTTGATCTGTTGAAGATCTTAAAACACCGTGGAAAAGCAGGTCGAAAGTATTGAGAACGCTTGGTTATTCTTATTTTAATACGGTAATATATATATATATATATATATATATATATATATATATATATATATATATATATATATATATAGCATAATATAAAATGAAATAATAAAATAAGTTGCGAATCAAATTTTATTAGAATTCAAAATTCAGGCAAAGTATCTCAACGTCCTTAACTCATGAGTTTTCAAAGATAATTCTTCTCCTGAATTATCTTTGAATACTCATGAGTTAAAGACGTTGAGATACTTTGCCCGAATTTTGAATTCTAATGAAATTTGATCTGCACCTTATTTCATTATTTCATTTTATAGTATGCTATTAAGACTCTGTCAAGTATATCAGTCTTTATCCGGATGTTTCACTAATTCAAATATATTAGTTGCCTCTTATATCTTTTGTTGGATTAACTTCATATATATATATATATATATATATATATATATATATATATATATATATATATATATATATATTATAACTGAGTACAAACTTTATGTTGCGTTTCACAGTGAACATACAATAAATAGTATTTATAAATATATGCCTATAGATATATGAAAAGGTGTGTGGGCAACATTACGTGTATCTTAATATTTTTGGGGATATTCTTAAACTAAGAGTATATTAGATCCACTAGTTCCCAAATACGCAAATTTCAAAACGAAACACAATTTCCGCCTGGAATAATTTCGCATGACCTTCAAAATTCCCAATAACTCTCTAGAGCAATCCTCAATGTTTAAGGACACACTCCCTAACTGGAGTGTCACTCATGTTGTCCTGTAGGCTTACATTCTTATAATAGTTGCAGATTGAGAGATTGGTGAATATCGTACTGTCAAGATGTATTATATCCGCTGGTTTCCATTACAATGAAAATCAATGTTATGTAACCATGCTCTAACAATCCAGCACTGACAAATAGTTGTGTGTACATATGTTTCAGATTTTAAATAATACCTTTTTCGTCAGCACACCATCATAACTCACTACTATTTTACAGATTTTGAATGCTTCATTTTGATTTATTTATAGTATTGCGGTGAGGTATTTTGTCTGATAAAGATCCAACTAAAGTAACACAATTTCTCTTTTTTTAACATATATGTGTGTGTCTAGTTGTAGTGTATGTGTGTGTGTTTGGTCTGATGCTCTGATCTTCACATTGATCCCAACTCGGTGCTTCGTCAATCAATTCGCGTCAACGCCGGTCGAGATGTTCTATTGCCTTGGTCCGAGAAAGCGTTGGTTTGATCTATGAGCAAGCTTTTACATTGTGCTGTGTCCTACTTAGGTTGTGCGCAAGCGAGCTGGAATAAATGTGAGTGCGGACAAAAAATTACAAAGACTTTTTGTCTTTAAATATATACTTCATTGTTACTTAACTAACGTGGTCGATCTATTCCTTAACTAAAATATAATATATTTTTACAATTTCAGATTCTACATCATACTTTGTTCAATTCCTTTCAGCTACTGGTGCTCTACCTAAAAAATATCTTCCATAGCGAGAAAAGAATACTACGTTATATGTCCAACCCAACGAAACGTAGGTGCGCTTATACTTCCGCTTTACTATTTAAAGTTCACAATAAAATAAGGCATGCTAATACTGTTTTGTATTTATAATTCAACTGAGGTTATTCGGTACTCCCAGGTTTAATATTGCTCCTTGATAAACTGACAAGATATTAAAACTAAACTTATTTTTAAACAAAACTAATATTGCTAGTCACCGTTTGACACCAATCAATGTGTCACATTGCTTCTATCCTTACTGCTTTCATTTACTTGTAAATTAAAATTGTAAATATACATGTCTATATGTAAATATTATGTTAGTGTTTATCGATTAATTCGATTTTCTAACTAGAAACCCAAGGTGGAAAGACATTCATCCATCCTCTTCATGCTCTACTTGTATTTTTAATTGCAGACTACTTCCATTAGTACGAGTGGAGTGAACAATCTTATGGTCAAAGTTTATTAGAGAAACTGAGTCCAAATAATTAAATTTCGAAAACCAATATAATATTCCTCTCCTAAATTCAAAAATCACTCGGGGGGGGGGGAGCTCTATGCGCAAAATATACATTTGGCTGAGTGTCACCAGTTGTATCGCCTAGGCTTAAATTCCTGCCATAGATGCATACAGTGCTTATATTCGAGCTATTTGCAGATATTCAAAAACTAAGAGTATATTAGATCCACTAGTTCCCAAATACGCAAATTTCAAAACGAAACACAAGTTCTGCCTGGAGTCATTTCGCATGACCTTCGAAATTCCAATAACTCTCTAGGGCAACTTTCAATGTTTAAGGACACAATACTCAACTGAATTGTCACCAATTTTGTCCCGTAGGCTTACATTCTTATAATAGTTGCAGATTGAGAGATTGGTGAATATCGTACTGTCAAGATTTATTATATCCGCTGGTTTCCATTACTTAAATTTAAAAACCAACATAATTTTAACTAAGAGTTATTTTCTATGATCTCGAAAATTCAAAATTCTCTCAAGAGAGACCCCTTATGCTGAGAACCAAATATTCAACGACATTGTTACTAATTTCTGCCATAGTAAAGAACACTTCGATACGCTCAGAGTGTATTAAATGCGCTGGATCTCTCAAGGGTGACATTTATGCACGGGAACACAATACTCGGCTAGATTAAGATCAATTTCTTCCCCCAGGCTAACATTTCTGCAACAGCTGCCATAATGAAAAATATACCGCAACCGAATCCTACGCTGCCATTGACAGAGGGGTGGATGTAAGGTGCCAGCTTCTTTACGCCAAATCTTTTTCCATTATATTTCATTTTTGGAAAGCCTAGACTCTATGTCCTGAACACATCTCCAATAAGTTAACATGTTCTAAATGCTATTGATATCATGCATAAACACATACACTGGTAACCATTCCTTCTGTTATCTTAAAAGTCCTTAAAATATGTAGTACCGTTGTATTATTTTTTAATGTTTTCTTTTTCAATTTGAATAAATTGATATGTAAACAATGAGCCAATTTGAATAAATAAATTTGTAAACAATTAATCAATTTGAATAAATAGATATGTAAACAATTATCCAATTTGAATAAATATATATGTAAACAATTAGTCAATTTGAATAAATAGATATGTAAACAATTAGCCAATTTGAATAAATAAATTTGTAAACAATTATCCAATTTGAATAACTAGATATGTAAACAATTATCCAATTCTAATAAATAGATATGTAAACAATTAGCCAATTTGAATAAATAGATATGCAAACAATTAACAAATTTGAATAAATGGATATGTAAACAATTAACCAATCTGAATAAATAGATATGTACACTATTAGCCAATCTGAATAAATATGTATGTAAACAATTAGCAAATTTTCATAAATATATATGTACACAATTATCCAATTTGAATAAATAGATACGTAAACAATTAGCCAATTTGAATAGATATGTAAACAATTAAACAATTTGAATAACTAGGTGTGTAAACAATTATCCAATTTGAATAAATATCTATTTATTCAAATTGGATAATTGTTTACACACATTAAACAATTAACCACTCTGAATATATATATATATATATATATATATATATATATATATATATATATATATATATAAACAGTTAACCAATTGTAACAAATAGATATGTAAACAATTATCCAATTTGAATAAACATTTATGTAAACTATTAGCTATATTCCATAAACATATATGTAAACAATTATCCAATTTGAATAAATAGATATGTAAACAATTAGTCAATTTTAATAAATAGATACGTAAACAATTAGCCAACGCTTATTCCATTAATAAAAATCAACAAACAGCTTTACTTCATTTCCAAATGAATCTTTTTTATCAACAAGTCCTTAAACATATCAAATCCTCGTCGATATAGAACGCAATAATATCGCAATAATCATTAACAATAACATTTCTAAATAGATCTAAACATGTACGACAATAATACATGATATCCATGGATGTGTTGCATTCGTTCTTTTTTATTTCAATGTTTTAATTGACTATTTGAACCTTTCCTTCTCAATACGGCTACAATTTGCCTAAATACATTCTCAATACGGCTACACAAAGTTGGTACATTCTAATGGGATTAAACACCACGTGTATATCTCACCTGTTCCCAAACCATCAGATTTGTATGTAGCGATTTATTGGTATAAAATTGAGATGAAGTTTTACGTGTGAAAACTCAATATTTTTCGATTAAACTGAGATTTTATTAAACCGGGGACTTTATTTCTTTGAACAAAATAGAGAAAAGGTGTTTGTTTGAAATACACACTTTCTGGACTAGAAGACAGAAGAAAGCCTCTGTTTAGTTGGGTTAGGGTTGGGGTTTAGTGAGAAGACCTAGAAGCTGAAGAGGCGGAAAGAGATGACGATAAAAAAGAGGCGTGCGGCGTGAAGAAAATTGAAATTGGCTCGAGATGAAAGAGAGCGGCGCCATATAATCGTATTGAACGGAACCGAATTACAAACACTTTAGGCATTTTGACCGAACATCAAAAGTGGTCTTCTAGAATGAACACATGCCGTTAAGTTGAATAGTAAGGAATTCGGAGAATTCTACCAGAGTGTTATTACAATTATAACACGTAGCTTTAAATCCAAAAGGTAATCCAAATCAATTTTGGACAGGCTTTCTGCTATTAAAAAAATGAAATAAACAGTGTTACTGAAGACGGAATTTCGCATACCTTACCACAATTGAAAATTCTATTTTAAAAATTACACATATTCATGTGTATATTTCCATATGTTAGAGCGAAAATATTTATATATACGATTACTTGGATATACATATACATATATATATATATATATATACATATACATATATATATATATATATATATATATATATATATATATATATATATATATATATATATATATATATGATTCAAGTATATTTTAATATATTACATACCGTTGTTTCCAGCTTTCGGCTCTCATAAGTGTAAGGAAATGACAGTGTCGGACGGTCACGGGGTGCGAACCCGGTTCACAGAGACACCTTGAGTCTGTAAGCGGGCGGTTGTAACGTGATAAGAGAGAAACTAAGTTATATTTACTGAGAGCGGCGAGCGTAAACATCAAGACATTCAAATATAACTCAACAACATAGTCGGAGTATCGCACTGAAGCATTAGGTGAATGTCTATATTTGAATCTCTCTAAAATGATCGATTTTAATTTTACTTAAAGGGGCTTGTTATAATAGTAAAGTATCTCTCTCTCCCTCTCTCTATCTCTCTCTGTCTATTAAAGCTTTTTATTTAATTTTAACGAGAAAAGAAAACAACTAAAACAAATTGCTTAAAATTGAAATAAAAAAGGGGCATATAGTTAAAAAAAAACAATAAGATTTTTAAAAATTAATTATGGGTAAATTTTTAGATTAAGACAATCCGATATCCCACCCACCCCTGAAAAAATGGCATTTTGCTTTTTTAGGCGATTGCGTATATACACTGTGGAAAACAAATATTTTAGAATTTAGTGGGGGATCAGTTGTATATATATTTGTCAATGCTGGATTGTTAAAGCATGATTACATTACATTGATTTTCATTGTAATGGACACCAGCGAATATAATACATCTTGACAGTACGATATTCACCAATCTCTAAATCTTCAACTATTATAAGAATATAGGCCTACAGGACAAAATTTGTGACAATCCAGTTGAGGATTGTGTCATTAAACATTGAGGATTTCCCTAGAGAGTTATTTAGAATTTTGATGGGCATGCGAAATTATTTCAGGCAGAAATTGTGTTTCGTTTTGAAATTTGCGTATTTGGGAACTAGTGGATCTAATATACTCTTAGTTTAAGAATATCCAAAAAAATATTCAGATACACGTAATGTTGCCCACACACCTTTTCATAAATCTATAGGCATATATTTATAAATACTATTTCTTGTATGTTCACTGTGAAACGCAATATACACTTTGTACTCAGTTATAATATATATATATATATATATATATATATATATATATATATATATATATATATATATATATATATATATATATATATATACGTACTATGTTCCTAATTTACGGACCATTGAATTATTTTAGAGAACTTACTAAAAGTTTTTACTACTAAACTTAAGTCAAGTGGAAAGTTCATAAAACGACATGAATCGCCTAAATAAGTAGCTAATCTGAAAAGAAACGAAGCGGATTTAACTTCCATATATAGAAATAATTTAGTAAACTGCTGTTAAACTGACCCCAAAAATGGGGATCATTTTACATTAAATGTATATACAAAAAAAATTCTCCCACTTTTAATTCCGAAATAATACTTTTTCTTTTCATATTTCCGTGAAGTTTTTCATGGCGATCACACGTTATCGCCTAAAATAAAAAGAATAATTTTGGGATAGATGGGGGTGTAATTTTGTAAGATTTGTTAATTTACAATTATACCAAAATAAGAATCAATATTATTTTCGTAATTGGGACAGATCACAGTGCTACTAAACTATTGTTTTAATTTGTCAATCAGAATAGTGAAAAGGTCTTTGTAAATATTAAACAATAAGTGTGTTGTTAAACTTTACAAAAAGGCATTAATTTTAACCAATAAAAAAGTTAGTTATTTGTTTTTCAGAGAAAATGTAAAAACTGAAAAACGAGGGCGATAGAAAAGGAATAACAGCGAAAACGAGCGAGATAGCCACGCTCTCTCTCCCCTCCACTTTTAATTCTCGCTTATGCCAACGTTAAGGTTGTAGCGAGCGCTTGTTGTTTAAACTAAAGGAATTTTAGTTATTTTCCGATTTATTTATTAAATAACTCTTGCATATAGATAACAAACATAAGCAAATGCAATTCCAGATTAATAATACCAAATGTTAAATTATTATGAACGGTTGAATATATGAATCAATAAATGCGAAAGTGTAAATATATATATATATATATATATATATATATATATATATAAAATGCATGATCTTTTAAGAACTCGGGGATGTGAAAAATAATCAGCTTTTAAAATGTACCGAATACGTTCGTTGTAAACTCCTTGCTAGTCTTCTATCTGTACCCTCTTCTATGAACATATAGATCTTAATTTCTATTAGGCACGTAATACTTTCTGGTGGCTGAGTCGATATTGCTTTTGCTAGTCTGACTCTGTGAAGCAGATTCACACCGCACAACCGTCATACATTTTTATTTCCCTACACTTCTAAGAGCAATACGCTTTAAACGATAACGCATGTCGGTAAAAATAATTTAATATTTATTCATAAAAAATATTATGATAAGCTCCTTTGAGAAATTAAACGTCTTCAGCCATAAAGGGAAGTTTTGAATACGTTCATCGAACTCTTTCGACTACGTTTCTGACTGTACTCGCTTCTAGATACATATAAATCTATATTTCTCTTAATAACGTGATAGTTTCTGTGAATATGGCGAACGCTTGCAGATTCTGGTCTGATACTGTGAAGCGGGTTCGCGCAGCCTGACCGTCTGAAATCGTTATTTTACTTGCATTGATGAGAGCAATAAGCTTAAAACGCTTGCGTCTGTAGGGGTAAATAATTAGATATTTATTGATAAATATATATACATACACACACCCACACACACATGGATTACTTTTATGTGCGTATTGAATACAATTATATATATTAACGTAAAAAATACGTCCTATAAGTTGAGGGCGACTAGTAGTGCAGTTTCTGCATCTTAATCACTTAGTAAGTGAAACAATTGAAATAATAAGTAAGCAAATAACATCTAACGCTGCAATCACCTATAAAAATTAATTACATAGAAATACATCGTATATGTGGGTGATAAAGGTCGCACATGTTTCTGCACAGAGTGTCTTGGTACAGTGGTAGAACGCTGGACTATGGACATCAGCATCGAGGGTTCGATTTCTGTGTGGGTTAGCCGTGCTGATGACGGCTTTGAGCCAGAAACACTTGTCCATGGATTACTTTTACTTGCGTATTGAATAAAATTATATATACAGAGTGAACCCCCAAAAAACGGGCCCCAAATCATAACTAGTTTATTATATTCCAAACATCATATTAAAACTCTAGGGTATTTAGCCTTTTTTCTCCGTTCTACAGCATGTGTTCTAGATGGTCCTCTTTTATCTCCGTGCATTTCTTGAGGCGCAGAACGAAGTTGTCCATGACGTTCTTACAGACTGAATTGGGAATGGCTCTCATCTCCTCCCTGATGGCTTCCTCGAGTTCCGTGATGGTTCTGGGTTTCCTTGCGTACATTCTGTCCTTAAGATAGCCCCCCTCCCTAAAAAAAATTTAAAAATCTGGGGGGCTTAGGTCCGGGCTGATCACTCGGCCTCCGAAGTTCTCTTTCAGCCAATCTCGGGACAGGTTTGAGGTGTGAGAACTTGCTCCGTCTTGCTGGAACAGGAACTTGCTCATGAGCGACGGGTAGAGGGTCTGGAGCTCACTCTTGAAGGTTTTGAGGACCTCCACATACCGCTCCTTGGTGACTGTCACTGCTGCACCAGATTCTTCGATGAAGATTGGGTCGATGATGCCTCTGACCGAGATTGCAGCCCACACCGTGCAATTAGGAGTAGCAGAGTGCAGAGGCTTCATGGCTACGTCATTGGGTCTGGAGGACCCCCCAGAAGACATTTGTCTTGGAGTTCGCCTTTTCGTCAAGATGGAAGTGGGCTTCATCTGAGGTCCAAAGGACGTTAAGGAAACCTGGTGTCTCCTCGATCTTATCGAGCATCTTGACTGTCATAGCGCTCCTCTGCTTCTTGTCTGAGGCTGTAAGGGTCTGCAGCGTCTGTATTCTGTATGGGTAAGCCCGGATATTGTTCACCAGCACTCTTCTGCAAGTCTCACGGGAGATACCGAGGGACTGACTTCGCTTACTCACAGAGCGTTTCGGACTCTCCTGGAGAGACTCTCTGACACTTTCGACCAGCTCGACTGTCCGCTTCTTGGGACGTGCCGAGTGGCTTGGACGGTTCTCACTGGCAGCGTTGAAGTTCTCCACGGACCCATACTTCTCGAAGTGGTCCACCCAGTTCTGAATTCTGCTTTTGGGCGGAGCCTTTTCACATCTGAACTGATGCATGAAACTGTCCTGGGTTTTCTGAAGCGAGCCTGTCTTGTAGTAAAATTTAACACAGTGTATTCTTTGTCCAAGCTCCCACTGAGGTCTTGGTGTACTCACGGTCGTTGATTCTGCCATGTCCTGTAAAATAAGGGCAATCGGTGAATAAATAAAGGAGATATCACATAAAGTGTACACGGGGCCCGTTTTTTTTTAGTCACCCTGTATTAACGTAAAAAATACGTCCTATAAGTTGAGGGCGACTAGTAGTGCCGTTTTCTGCATCTTAATCACTTAGGAAGTGAAACAATTGAAATAATAAGTAAGCTAATAACATCTAACGCTGCAATCACCTATAAAAAATAATTACATAGAAATACATTATATATATATATATATATATATATATATGTATATATATATATATATATATATATATATATATATATATATATATATATGAATGAGAAAATATGCTCTCTCTGTTCGCATATTTTTGCTTGCCTGATGGGATATCATTGTGAACGAATGAAACAAGCTACCGGAACAGTAGCAGACACGCGCTATGAAGCAAACTGACAACAGACTGTAGTCTTGTGTGGAAGAAACAGCTTATCTTGTGGCCTTGTACATATATATATATATACACACACACACACACACATATATATATATATATATATATATATATATATATATATATATATATATATATATATATATATATCATCGACTGTTTTAATGGTGGAATACTCTCTTTCAGCCTCCAGACATAGTCGGGTCATCAGGATCGAATACGCACCGTTTCAGCTTTATTTGTGCATCGCCCTCTCCTCACTGATGTGATGCTCCATTATCTGAATCGCATTTCAATCTAACTGTTACATGAAATCAAAACAACTTACTTTTCAACGGCTGAGCGTCTCACGTGTTGTTTGATGACTCAGCATCTAGTCTCTGTTTATTTTTGTTTTTAACGGCTGAGGGTCTTACTTCTTTGTTGTATGAAAACGTTCTTTTATATCGAAGATTAACTTTTTAAAATAAATAAAATAAAGTACATAGATAGATAAATAAATGCAATAAATATAAATCAATAAATACCTAAATAAATAACATTCCTAAATTATGCAAATTGTTCAAGAGAGATAATTCATGAATACGTTTAGTAAATTAAAGAAAATGCGTTCTTCTCACAGAGATAATTATACAGTGGGCACTTCCTATTATATCACTATGCGATATTCCTTTTCGCTCAGAGCCACATTATTTCTTAAGTTTTCCATCTCCTTCTGTCGTCTGTTTTTCTTGACTGGTGGTTTAGTAGATTTCCCTTTTTCACCATACAATTCCATAAAAATCCGGTATAGTACAAAATATAAATATGCTTACTGATTTTTTGCGGATTTGTTTTCTTTTTTAAATTTTGATTTGGCAAGCATCTAAAATTTTGATTAAAGATTAGTGTTTTTAAACAACCTAAAAAAAACCCTTGGTTTAAGCACTAACTCTAAGTGCAGGCAATACATCCTCTCTTTTTAAGGGGGCGTTTACAAACAGATCTGAAGTTAGTAGTTCGGTCAAAGTGGGGTATATTTTAATTTGTAAGAAACAAATATTAAAATCAAAAAGTGTTTATTGAACGTGTAATTGAAATTTATTTCAACTTAAACACTATAATAATAGCGTATCAAATGTAAAATATATGCGAAGAAATTGTCTTTTATAAAACAATCCGAAAACGATCTAATATTTGTAAAATAACATTATTAAAAAATCCGCAAAAACCAGAGAATATATTATAAGGGTAGATTAATTTGCCTAGCCAGTGATTGCAAAGTACGGAAAACTCTTCAATAAAATTCCGTATCAATTTTGGTAGCTGACTGCTTCAATATACGCGTTTCTTGCTTATAATTAATATTGATAAATGCGCACTTAATGATTATGTATCATTTGTTATTGAAAGCCTTAATTTTGAGGAAATAAGAGAAAACATAAAACGAATTTTAAAAAAATCCTATGCAAAAGTTGCAATATATTTCCATCCGGGCAACGCCGGTAAATATATGCTTTGTATATTAAATTCACTATCATAGTCGTTGAATTGTCATTTATTCTATTCTTTAATCGAATAAAACCACATCTCACACGAAGTCGTCTCCCCTGACAAGGGAAGTAACTTTTGTGATAGTAAATGTGATTATCTCCCTTGAATTCATTATTTTATTATCTTTTTAAGATTAACCGGACACATTTTCACTTTTAATCTCTGTGATTTGGAGTCAACTCTTTGCGTTTCTCGGCTTTCTGGCTAGAATCAAAGTGTATTATTCGTAATTGTTTATATATATATATATATATATATATATATATATATATATATATATATATATATATATAAGTGTATAAACATTAGAAACAGTCTGCGCGGATCAACCAACGTTTCGACGATAACAGGTTCCTCGGTACGATAAAACTCTACTTTGTATTGAGAATTTTTTTAAATATTGGTTTAAAGTTGACGTGATCAATGTATTTTAATTAATTAATTAGTATATATATATATATATATATATATATATATATATGTTAATACAATGTAATTATAACAATTTGGAATATTTTTAATAGTGTAGCCCATAGAGTAAATGCGGTATTGTGGTGATCGACAAATAATAAACGAGAGAAAAGAACTGTGCTTAGGTGAATGTGTCAGAATGCGTATTTTTAAGATAGACAAATGATGCGAATTGACGTTTTCCACACACAAACACTCTTTTTCAGCACCGTGTACCTTAATTGTTAAATTGTATTCATATTATTATATGCCTACTGGGGAGAACTTGAATGCCCACTAGACACTTATCTCGAGTGGCTAAGGTCTCTCTGTGCAGGGGTTTGTTATGACAGCTTGATATGAGGATATTCTCCCTACAAATAAATACTCACTAAATATTCAAAATAACATAGTATTCGAAGCATAAATAAGGTATATTCAGTATGTGTAACCTACACTGGCTTATACGAAGAATGGTGCACATTGTCTAAGGGATGCTACCTCTAGTAACAGTACTAAGCTGGATACTGCAGCAGACTAGATTAATTCTTGTCCTGGAATCAGGTAAGACTAAAAGAGCACAAGAAAGATAAACTATAAGATAGTTAACTAGTAAATTGAGGAGAGGAAAATTAATAGTCTTAACTCCTTTTACTAACTCAACGTTTTACAAGGAACACAAGAAATGGGATGGAGTATTCGAATATCTATGTATCTCATATAGGAGTCAAGTGTTAGACCCAGGAAGAAGCCCCTTGATTTCTGAGAACTTCGACTGAAGTAAAATGAAACAAAACAAATAACATTTATAAAAGCCAGGTGTTCACTCGAAGATAAAAGTTCAAGAGATATTCAGTTGGGCGATGAACCCCACCACGAAAGGATTGGAATTAGTTGAATAAGCAGACGTTTCCTTAAGATATCTAATCCAAGAGAACGATTAAACAAGTATATGTTTATATTAAACTTGCAGACGACCATGTTGTAGTCGGTTGGTAAGCAGCCTCGTTGTATTGTGTCGCATAGATGGGGTTTTCTAAAAAATAAACTTTGTTTATTGAAGTTCCGTTTGTTTGTGTTTGTTTGTTTGTTTGTTTCTGCATAGAGAGGGGAGAAAATAAAAGTGCATTGCAATGGTTGTAGCTTAGCGAGTTCTTGCTGTGGATCTTTTTTTGTGTCGAAGGGCACCAACGATTGGAGCTATATCAGACATTTACCATGAACATAATAATACACACTTTACTGGAATGCTATATATATATATATATACAGGGTGGGCAAAATAAGGGTCCTATTTTTAAAAATTCATAACTTTTTTATTTATTGATTTAAAAAAAATTTTTTTTTTAGAATAAGTAAAGGACCCCTTCCGAAGCAAGCATGAGCCGTATTAGCCCTAAGGAACGTACCCTCATTTAGAAAACATTATTTTTGCTTAAAAAACTCAAAACAGTGTAAAAAACAATACTTTAGTTTTTGTAAGTTTTAAGAAGTGTTTTTCGGCTAAAGTTTTTTTTGTTTATTTCAAAAAATCTCGGAAGGGTCAGTCTACAGACACATAAAGTTTGGTGAGTTTAACTTTTATTTTGTGGAAGTTATTCAAATTCAAGTTATTCAAATTTAAAGATAGGACCCTTATTTTGGCCCACCCTGTATATATATATATATATATATATATATATTTAAGTTAGGCATATATATATATAATGTTTTAAAAATTTTTTTTAATTATTAAGTAAAACATATATATTCGTTTAATTCTTTTAATTTGCCCGACAATAAAAAGCAATGTTAAACTCGTGTACCATTAAAAAGCAGTTATTTACCACTGAATGAAACAAAAGATATTAAAAAATATTAATAGATTTTATTAGTTTTAACTTGTTACTGAAAAATATGAATTTCAAATATGAGTCAAATTCAATGCAAATCTGATATATTTGAATTTTCAAATGAAAGGTTGTGTCTATTCTATGCTCCCTTGAAAAGCAATTGAAATAGTCCGAAAAAAATAAATTTGGATACTATTATTTAATTGCTATCTATAACCTATTGCTACAGTTTGGTTCTTTTGTTTTACGACAAATGAACACTTTTTGGTTATTTAATGCCGAACACGGTCATTTTGATAAAGATTATCATGCTTTGAGATCTACAGGGTGTGCCAAAATAAGGGTCCTATCTTTAAATTTGAATAACTTGAATTTGAATAACTTCAACAAAATAAAAGTTAAACTCACCAAACTTTATGTGTGTGTAGACTGACCCTTCCGAGATTTTTTGAAATAAACAAAACAAATTTTAGCCGAAAAACAAGAGAAACAAGGGTTAAAAGTTAGCCAGAGTCATATTCATTTAAATTCATCTCGTATAGAATCGATCTAGCAGACGGAAAGGAAATGTTATAGAAACCTTGTCTTTGGGCAATGGTGTTCTTATGACATAGGATCAGACAGGATTCTGTGAGACGTCGAAGTTTGGTATCATGAATATGTATGATAGAAATTGCCTTATGGGTATTGAAGTGATGGCCGGAAGAGATCATATGTTTCTCTTCTTCCTCCTTCTCCTCCTCCCCTGCTTCCTCCTCCTCCCTTGTTTCGAATCCCGACGTTAACTGCTTCCAATTACTACTAATCCTAGTAGACTTTTGACGTTCTCAATCCGAATTGGATTTCAATCAGCAGGCGATATCCAACCACTTATTTTTCTCTCTCTCTTTTTTTTCTTTAGTAGCTTTCGACAGTCAAATGTCGATTTACCCTTTCTTACGTTTGCTCTTGCTTTTTCTTCTTATTATTATTTTTCTTCTTCTTCAACTGACGTTCTAAAGACACTGGTTGATTGGTCTCTCTTTCTTCTTCTTCCTCTTCTTAGTCTTCTTTTCCTTTCTCTTTTCATAACATTCCTCGAATCCCTATTCCCCCTTTTTGTTGTTCTCTGCACGTGACATTTTTTTCCAATCCCATTCTTTGTATAAATTTGAAAACTTTTCCGTTTTACAATAAAGTTTACTAACCGAACGAAAATGGTCGTATCTTGACGGACGAAATATCTCGGCAGAACTTTACAACATAAGTGTTTGAGTTTATTTTTGTTAGTTGTTGAATTGCTTATTCTTTATTCCATTTTTATTTTTACATATTGTCTGAAACATTGTTTCTTTTTTCTCATATATATATATATATATATATATATATATATATATATATATATATATATATATATATATATAATTGTATTTATATATACATTTAAAATTTTTTTTTTTACTTTCAATCGAAGTTCTCAGAAATCAAGGGGCTCCTTCCTAGGGCTAACACTTAATCTCTATATGATATACATAGATATTTGAATATAATATTACATTTCTCTTTTACCTGTCAAACGTAAAGTTAAAAACATTAATTCTATTTTCCCCAATTGTAAATAATCTTGTAGTATATCTTTCTTGTGATCTCTTGTCTTACCGGATTTCAAGACAAGAATACATCTAGTCTGGTGCAGTCTCATGTGAAGTACTGTTACTTGAGGGGCACCATTCCTCGTATTAGCCAATGTATAGCCGTGTCGAAGGGATCTTATGTGCGCTTCGAATTCTATTATCATATTGTAATATTTGGTCAGGGTTTACTTGCAGGCTTAGTATCCTCATGTTAGGTTGTCCTGACACACCCTAGCACAGAGATACTTGAGGACGGTGTCTAGTAGGTAATTCCACCTCTCCTGAACCAAATATTGATGTTATTGTGTTTCCTTTCGTTTGCAAACATACATATACTTATATACATATGTGTGTATGTGTGTATGTGTATATGGGTGTGCATGTCTGTATTCATATATACGTAGATTTAACATCAGATTTCTAATCACACTTCTACTGAAAATGTGAATGCTTATACAAGAAAAACCTTAGAAACGATACATTTTTCAAGGTTTATAACTCTGACAAAGTATTAAGAGTTACCCCCCTTTGAAACACCGTTGTTTGTTTTATTACTAAATGCGTTTGGGTACAAGTGCCATAACACTTACATAAATATAAGAGTTATTTCCCTGTAAATAAAGGTTTTGTATATTGTATATTTTAATTAAATATGGGAGACAGATTCACTTTCGCGTGTTTTTGTATTTCTTGTGTCAACGTAACTTTGATGATTACGCATTCAATTGATTTTATTTACTTTTGATCGCATATTTATTGAAATAAAAAATGCAGTTGTACAAAAAACTAAATTTTGAAATATACAACTTAAAAATTAATTTAATTACAGAATTAAATCCACGAGACTGCATTTCGGTTTCTTCGTAAACAAGTCGACGAGTTTTACATTTTGCTAATAGACGAAAACAAAATGAATTATTTCGTGATTTTTCTAAATTAGAAACGAATTTGGAAGCATTTAAACTGTCGAATGGAAATGTATATCTTACTTTAAAATTCTGAATAAATCTTCTTGTATTAAAAGATTGAATGTTTTGAACATTTTGGAAGCTATTAAAACGTAATAATTTTATAAAATAGAGTTTTAAACAAGACAAACTTTGAGATATTAGGGTTTACATTTTTTTTAACATAGTTCACACCAAACAAGGCAGACCGCCAGTGTAGACGTAAGGGGCTACTAAGAAAAAGGGTGAAAGTTTTCTTATAGGGGAGTCAACTAAAATTGAGAGCTGTGCAGCGAGATGTCTGTTTAGATTAGTTTTAAATTTCTGCATGTCAGTAACGTCAGGAAAACAGGAAGCAGGGAGGGAGTTCCAGGGTCCAGCAGCACGAGGAAATAAGCTTTTGGAGTAGAAAGCTCTTCGGCATCTGGGGACCTTCACAGTTACGGTTTTACAACAATCTTGTTCAATAATGAGGAAACGATGCCTTGAAAATTTTATTTAACTTTAAACAAATTGTAGCCAAAACAAAACGGTGTTTTAGTTATTCCTCCCCAGGAGTTAGGCACAAGGCCAGTTTTATTTTACTCTCACATGTAAGATGTGACCCAAGATCGGGTCAGGAAAGTGGGGTTAGAAAAGCCAGCGCCCGAGAGGTGAGCATTCTGGCCATTAAAAATTGCCTGGGCAGCCCCGTCGGCATTCCCCGGTATGGGCGCCTCAGACAGTAAGCAATAAACTTACTCCTCTCCAAAGAGGGGAGGCAAAGCCTGGGAGGGTGGACCTCCTAGAACTGCACAGGACAGGCGTGCAGTATCCATCGGAAAAAAACGGTGTAGTATTAAAAAAAAACGAAAAGAAATGAAATGAAAAAGACTCGGGAACACTACTGGTTACGAATATTGGGTATAACTATTGAAGTAGATTCTGTTTTCAAGATGGATAACTCTTATAAAGACTATTAAGAGTTACTTCCCTTGAAATTATGGTCGTGTATTTTACGTATTTTAATGTATTTTAGTTGTTTTTACACGACCCGTAGCCATTTTTTTTTTTAATTGAAAACTTACGTCTCATCAAGTTAATAAGCCACTCGAGTATCAGTATAAATCCGATCGATAGATTGGCAGTTGACTGATGATGGATACTATGATAGTATTGTAAATGATGAATGGATGTATCAAAATTGATTGCTTATGTATAACATGTATTTGTTGACATCGCAAACCTTTCAAAGAATAGCGATAGCGCAGAGAAAGAATATCAAAGGTGTGTTTATTAAACACGGTGTTGTTAGTACGGTAACGAATATAATGGCCAACGTGCTTATACATTTATCGGCATATAATAAATAGTTTACGACGAATCGAACAGTGTTAGGAACTTTGTATTAGGGTTTTTCACTATAAGATCCTGAGGTCTGCAGTGGCGAACTACATCCATAAACAGCAATGTCGACGTCTTCCTTTTTTTAGAAATTTAAAAATAAGACAGACATTGTAATATAGGGTTCTGGGAATGAAGCATGGATCCACCACATTCCAGTTTATTCTTGTTAGTTCGGCTAGTATATATATATATATATATATATATATATATATATATATATATATATATATATATATATATATATGTATATATATATGTATATATACATATAGAAAATAGAAGCCAATGCAAGATTTTTTTTTTACTTTAATCTTATTAATTTCGGAATAATATTCTATCATCAAACTTGACCATTTTTTTGTCATTACTTTTTTATCAAAAACATAAAAACAAAACTAAACAAACGTTTTTCCTTTTGTTTTTTCTGATACAATGTGCTTGTTATAATGTATCCGCGGGATGTCGTTGCCGGTTATGAATTCAAATTCTCGTTGTAGAACGAAGAAACGAGGTTTAAGAAAATGGGTCGTTCATTTCAAAGCACAAGTTGGTCAGTATTATAAAAATGAAAATAAAAGCCTTTATCAATGTAAGATTAATTTATTGATTTGTTCTTATTAATTTCGGAATTATATTTCATCATTAGAGTTGACCAGTTTTGTGTCATTTCTTTTTAAAAAAACACAAGAACAAAAATAAACACACTATTCTTTCCTTTTGTTTTTCTGATAAAACACACACACACACACACACACATATATATATATATATATATATATATATATATATATATATATATATATATATATATATATATATATATTATAGGTACGTGCAAAATTAATGGCCGATTCCCGTAAAAACATTTTAACCCTCCCTTAACCTTAAAATTCACCAAAATTCAGGAAATCAACCAATTTTAATGAAATTTTACGTATTTATTAGTCCACGATCACGTAATATAATAAAACCATTATTTTTCTTAATCTTCGCGAAAATGTATTATTTTCTTAAAACAAAATAAAACTTTACTAAAGTTATTTTCATGTATTAATAAAAAGAATGTATGAATTAAAAAAAATAATAAAAATAAAACACTGTAGAAGTTTGAAATATCATTTTCTTTTTTTAATTATTACGAAAAAAGGCCTCTAAATTCCGTGTTAATAAAATCACTATAACTCGAAGAAAAATTGAATTTTTGAATTGGCAATGTTATCATTAAATAAAGCATTGTTCAATCAATATGTTCCCCCAAAAATAATATAATTGCAAAAAATATTTCATGTAATTTTAATGATTAGATTTTCTGGTAAAACATAACATGCGACATAATTATATTTCCTTTTCATACTTTAACGTGTCATCATCAGCGCAAGAATGTTTTTCATAATCTTGAACATAAACCAAAAATTGAAGAATTTGAGATTCAGGAACTTAACAAAAAAAAAGAATTAAAAAAATTGAATAATTTCTTCTAACGATTGACTTGGGGAACTATGTTAGGCTTGTTCTGTAATAAACAGGCGGAATTAGCTCACCAACAACCACTTACTCCCCCGTCATCGTCCCTAAAATTTTATTTTCAGAGATTTAACAGTTTCGTTAATTTCAAGATTTATCGTCAGTTATTTGTAAAGATAAAAGGTAAGTTTGTATTTGTTTTGTCAGTAATAAATATTATTTAAGAAGTGTAAAACAATTATTTTTTAATAAATAAATAGAATTAGAATATGAAATTTGATTTAAAAATTGAATTCTATTTATTTATTAATAAATAATTGCTAATGTTTTAATTTTATTTGCAATGAATATTGTCAGTGTAGTCATTTACTTTAATTTACGTTTTCACACTTCAAATTTAAAAAAAATACTCTTAGCTTTATTTTAAAAGAATTGATGTAATTTATCGTTACAACACATGTAAGAAATTCTTACATGTGTTGTAACAATAAATTAGATATGTTTATTCTTTAAGAATTTTAATTTAATTTAATTTAATTTAAAATTGCATTAATTCTTAAAGAATAAATCGAGTATTGTAATTGCTCAAGATTTTAATCAATCATTATGTAAAATAAATTAATGAAATTGGCGCAGTTCGTAACGTAAAAATTATTAAAAAAATAACTATTACGGAAGTTTGAGCCTTCCATACTTTGAGATTTTGTAGCCTTATTTTCTGTTTACATTTACAACACGGGCTCCGGGCATATTTATCTAACTTCCACTTTTTCTTTTTTACAATTAAGCAATTTTTAGTAAAAGAAAGTGGTACATTTTCTTTGTAATTAACTCTCATAAGACTCTAATTTAATAATTATCTTTGAAACAGTCTCAGAAAACTGATACTTACTTTTCTAGCGATTTTTAAACAGGTTTTATTGAATCTTCAATTTTAACGGATTTTTCGTTGTTTTGATAACATTTTCCATTCTAAATTTTTTACACACGTAAATATACATTTTTTTTTCCTTTTAGAAATAAACTTAATGCTTTTATCTTTCAAATACTATCAAAAGTTGAAACTTTTGAAAACTACTTTTAAAAAATATATATATATATAAATTCCCGAAACAGTTTTTCATGGTAAACAACTAATGATCCCTTAAAATAGTGTTAGAAACAAACTAATATAATAACTGTAAAAAATAAATTGACCTACATGAGTTTTTTTTGTAATTTTTTAATATAGTTTTAATGGTTGAGAAACTTCCGAGACTATATATATATATATATATATATATAATGCCCGTGGATAACTATTTTAGCTATATTATACACGCACACACACACACGCACACACACACACACACATATATATATATATATATATATATATATAGTCTCGGCAGTTTCTCAACCTATATATAAAAAAAAATTTTTTAACTTTTAGTCTTAAGTATATATATACTCATTTATTAACTTTTCTATGGATCAAATACCTATCCATGTTACTATGGCAGGAAATTAACCCTTAATGGCATGGACTATAATCAAGTACGCTAATGAGTACGCTACGATACACATGGCTGAAACACGTGATACTCGTACGCTTATGAATGTATTTGTTAGCGATAAATTGTTGTGTCGCAGCTACTTGTACTAACGGCTCCCGTAGCATTTAAGGAGTTTCCTCACTTAGATACGCAATGTCGACTCACTTTTGCGGGACAGTACATATATTGTATTAGATTCTCTAGATGTAAATCCGTTGAAACTCCAGTGTGTATAAAAAGTGGTCGATAAAAAGTAGAGCTGATCTTTAGTATAAGTGTTTATTTATACAGACATTATTGGTTACATATGTGCGTACATGTTTCGGTTGTACTCTTCACAGAGAGTTCACCCTTTAAGACACAAACCAGACATGAATCTAAACATCTTGTAAATGCGGTTTGTTATACATCATGTGAGACCGATCTAGGTCGAAATAAGTTAATATCTGCACAACCCGAATGTGTGTCTAGTGTTTGTTTTTTCCTTTAAAACAAATTCATGCTCTGTTTAAATGTACATTAAGTCTCTTACTCGGATTCCCATCGAAATCATTCGAACCTGCACACTATATATATACGCGTCCATAAAATAATGTTTCTATTCTCCCCCAGTTGTACAATTATAATGTATCTCCGCACGAGTTTTGTTGTGCTTTTTTTTTTAAATAGGTATACACGTGTCAATGACGTCTCTTTTTGTGTTCTACTTTTTCCTATGTTTTTACTCTCATCAAATAAATTTAAATACTGCATATTTTCTGAAGACGTTCGTTCGTTGATGCGAATATAACCAGTAAAATCTCTCGTTTCTTTATTTTTTCCTGTATTTATTTTTTCTCGTTTGTTTTTCACTCACACACACACACGCACACACATATATATATATATATATATATATATATATATATATATATATATATATGTGTGTGTGTGTGTGTGTGTGTGTGTATGTGTGTATATATGTGTTTGTATATATATATATATATATGTAGTAAGCAATGAAAATATATATGGCAATCAAGCTACTGTATTGATAAAACAAAGGAAACAGGATATAGGAAACTCCATTGTTAACAAACAATAGGATTGACATAGGAGCGTCACCAACAAAGCCTTTGTTCGCGGGAAGCCCAACGATTGGCTGAGGAACAACAAAGAATCTGATTGGTTAACTGGCAAGCCATGTATATAAAAACACCTGACAAAAATAACTCCATGCATTTAGCCTGACGATTCCCCTCGGGGATGAAACACGGGAGCCTCTGTGTAGCTTGATTGCCATATATATTTTCATTGCTTACTACCGAGCTCTACTTACGTATCGAGCACTGTTGAAGTAAATACTGAAAACTGATACATAAAAAATTATATCTCTGTATAATATTTTATGTGGATACATGAAGTACTAATATATATATATATATATATATATATATATATATATATATATATATATAAATTAAATATTAAAGTGTTTTATACCAACAGACGACGTCGTTTCGGGCTTACATCCTCATCAGTTCAGGAGGTGTTGATTTTAGGGTGGCGTACGGACTCGAACGCAGTTCGCAGATTCAGCCTTGAATTACGAGCCTGACGCTTAGATCGACACGACATATATATATATATATATTCATACTTTTACTACTACAGCACTCGTTGTAATACATATATTCTGACAGAGCAAGGAAAAGATGTACGTAAATAGAAATCAAGAATATTAAACACATAATATCAGGTAGTGATCAATGAACAATCGCAACAACGCGTCTGCGGTAGCTAAATAGATATAACTCTTTGAATGCGTATTGATTGGTTCGGAGGGACGCGTACGCAGTTGTATCTTCTTTTCTTCCTAAAGGGTTTCGATATCTCAATCAAATGTCTAGACTCATCAAAGAAACATATAAAATTGATGGTTAATTTTGGATCCGGATCGATATGAATGAATTGGACAGCACTTTTCAAATCCTTTTTATTTTGCCTAACAGTTTTCATCTTTTCTTTATTTTATATTCATTCTTCTTCTGAAACTCTATGTGTGCATCGAGAGGCTAGAGAAAGTTTCGTTGTACTACTTACGAAAATATTGATCATAATACAAAAATATGTGTCGTCTCGGCTAGTCACTTCTCACTCTTTCTCATTTCATATTCTCTCTCTCTATCTATCTATCTATCTCTCTCTCTCTCTATATATATATATATATATATATATATATATATATATATTTCTATTTACAATATTATATTTCTATCTATCTATCTATCTATCTATCTATCTATCTATCTATCTATATATATATATATATATATATATATATATATATATATATATATATATATATTTCTATTTACAATATTATATTTAAATAAAAAATATTGAATTATTTTTACCTACATACACTAGCGTTTCCAGCTTTCGCTCTCATCAGTGCAGAGATGATAATCTCGGATGGTCGCACTGTTCGAACCCCATGCCACAGAATAAACCTAGACTCCGTAAACAAGTACTGTAACCATTAAACCACGGGACATTGCCACATTCAAGAAGGGAATTTAAGTACTATTCATGCGAAGGGCGGCATATAAAGAAAGACTGATTAAAGATTCTACGAACGTTGTCAGAATATGCCTTATAGCTAAGTGTCAGTCTATTTTAAACTTCCCCGAACAGAGCTCAACTTTAATCTGATTAAAAAGGCTTATAACAATATTAAAATTAAATAAATAATATTAAATTATTTTTACCTATATACGCTAGCGTTTCGAGCTTTCACTCTCATCAGTGCAGGGATGATAATCTCGAATGGTCGCACGGTTCGAAAACCTGCACAGAATCAACCTACTCCGTAACAGATCTATCTACTACGTGAATTGACATCATAAATGTATATATCTATCAATTCCAGTATTAAATTCTATTTTTGATGGAAATCGCTCCAGACAACGCATGAAGCCAGTTTGTGTAAGGAACAAAAACGAATACTACTTCAAGGTAAAGGCCTAGCCAACAATAAGTGTAAGATGGACAGATTCCGACTCATATGTATGTATCCATTCAGCCCTGATGAAATTCATCTATAGATTGCACTTTACACACACAGACTCACACACAGCCACGTCTTCATCTAAAGTAGTGACCATTTTGTATTTCCAAATTCTATTCCTTTATCATAACAACATGTTTTATTGTGTGTATTTTCTTTTTCCCCGCCTTTGCGGGCCAGAATTTTAAGATCATCTACATACATAAAATAGTTTATGTTTTCTTTTCTATCTATAGATATTACATATCCCACCGCTTTTAGGTGAGGTCTAATGTCTCGACAGTCACAACCAAATAAATACATGAACGTTCATAAACATACCTACGTAGCCGCTCCTTAAATTGTATGCGTTCATTAAAGTTATCCTTCCCAACTGAAAAACACGAAACTGCAAGCAAGTTCGTTCAAACCCTGAAAAAGGTTCGACTGAAGATAGAGGGTTAAAGACAAGAAAACGTTTATTTGCCTGGATCGCTTGCCCCAAATCACTGATCAGGGGGTGGGAGGGTGAGGGGGGACTAAAGAGAGAAGAAGTTGGTAATTACTGGTTAATCACATTTTAAGCACGTGTTCGCACCCTAAAAGCTTCCAACCGAACTCTTTACTTCTCTCGCCCCCTCTCTCTTCTATCCATGTGGTGTCACGTACGCTTCTAGCTGGTCGAAGTGACATCTGACTACATACGCTGACCTCATCACCTTTATTGCTTGTGTACGTGTTAAAGTTGCCTTGATAATCCAAATCACCAGAATAAATGCTATCAAATGCTATCATACGTTCCTCTTCGTTGCTTTCTTGGTTATGATTGTGTATGTCATCATGTGACAATAAGTAGTAGGGATAGTGAGTCTACATGTAAAATAACTCTCGGTATTTTTTATCTCTGCCATTTGTTTTATTATAGCTGTTAGTTGCAGTTTCCATTTTTTTATTGCGTTTTTTTATAAAGTTGACAATTATTACCTCGTATGTTCCATTTATTGAACGTTCGGTTTTGTTTGATTGTTTTGTTCTCATACCGAATCCGGTCATTTTGGTAAAAGTTTTCATATCTTGAAATATTCATTTATGGTGCGTGACATGATTGTTTTTTTTTTTGACGACATATCAACCTTGTTCGGGTTATTTAATGCCGAATGCGATAATTTTGGTAAACATATTTATACTTGAATGTCTTTATATATTCAAATATATATTCCTGGTGCTTGGTTTGGTCGTTTTGTTTTACGGCATATCAACCTTGATTGTGTTATTTGATGCCGAATCCGGTCATTCTGGTAAAAGTATTTATGCAAAAATTTTATATCGTCAAATATTTAGTCATGGTGTTTAGTTTGGTTGTTTTACTGAAAAATTGTTGTGTACTTTTAGCTTTGCAGAACATGATTAATTTTTTAGAAAGGGAAAGGAAACGATAACATCGATGTTTTGTGCATTTTAAGTCATGACACATGTATCTTTAAAAAGTCTGATCAAGTAGCACTTGTTTATTTAACTAATTAATTATTTATGTTTGGGAGAATATCCAGTATTTTTCTTGTAGTCCACCCATGCTGTTGTTTTTGTATTTCCCGGTTTTACTTCTTTCAGTATCTTCTGGCTGATGTAAAGCAGGGCATGTGTCTTTACTGTCGCTTCCAAGGATCCTTTCCCTTCTCCAGAGACTATCTACAGCTATTAAGGGAGTGGTAGATCTACTCACTAAGATGTGCCGTTAACATGTTTCACATATTTGGTAGACATGCTATTGGCTTTTGGTTTGGACAATTCCTTTCTTGTTTTCTGTTAGAATTAATAGGTTTATCTCGTTCGTTATCTCTATCAGTATGTACGTTTCCCCATCTTCCTGTTTGATTTTAATGTAATGGTTTTTTTTTTCTTAAATCAGAATCTATGTATTCTTTTTTGGCTAGGTGCTATCCAGTTTTTTATTTATCCTAATCTTTTCTTCGGGCCTTTTTCATTACTTCCCATTTCTGTTCTTTCTTCCATTTTCCTCAAATATTTCTGGGTGTTTTTTAAACCCATTTTTCATTGTTGTTGTGATCTTGTCGTTTCCCCCATACATTGCTCGAAAAGTGTTTAGGTTCTATCGAGTCTTGTAGCTCTGGCTTTATTTATTTTTTTAATCTCCGTTCACGCTTTTATAACACTGGCGTTCATTGTTAGCAAAGTGTATGTTTTGTTTGTATTGAAAAAATGTGTATCTGCTCTTCGCGGTCTTCTTTTGCGAACATCTGTTGCTTTAGTCATTCACGTTCCAATCTTATTTTTTCTCTTCTGTCGTTTCTGATCTCTTCAGCCTTATTCAAATGTTTGGCTCTTTTTTTAGTTTATTGATTTTGAATTGCAGTCTACTCGTCAATACATTTTTGTGGATCCACTTTTTGGCGAGAATTGGTGTGTTTCTAGGTTTCGTATCAGAATTACAGATTAGGACCCAATATAAATTAAGTCATTTATGTGTGTGATATTTTCTTGTGAGATGTGTTAGAATTTCTGGAATATTATTATTTACAAGTTATTTTACCATGAGCTCAATGAACCAGTGATCACCCACTAGTTACAACACGTAGTGCTCCCGGGAGTTTGTGTGACAGCAAGTCTTCTTAGATTTCGATTACTCTCTGCTTCCTCCGATAATCAGCACAGATGAGGTTACGTTTTCGCAACAGTTGTTTATTAATTATTTTATAGCAACCGTTGAATTTCTCTGGAATTTAAATGTCAAAATACATTCTCAAGATTCGAGTGCTCTACCTCAGAGGTCACATAAGTACATTGACCCATCACTACTATATTGTATATTACCAACTGATGTTGGATCCAGAATTTCTTGAACCTTCACGACCATGTCGTATGATATATGCCGAAACTGGTGCCACCTGATGCGTGTTTATTATTATCATCATCATCATTATTATTATTATTATTATTATTATTATTATTATTATTATTATTATTATTATTATTATTATTATTATCATTATTATCATTATTATTATTATTATTATTATTATTATTATTATTATTATTATTATTATTATTATTATTATTATTATTATTATTATTATTATTATTATTATTATTATTATTATTTACTCACTAAGAGTTATCACACTGGTCATCGTCAGTGATCGCCCACTGCCAACAACCTGTGGTATTCGTGGAGTCTGAGTGACAACAAGTCTCCTCATACTTCCAGTATGCTCTACTTCTTTTCGTTCATCACCGCTGATGACCTTGCGGTATCGCAACAGCCACCTACAACCGATTTCCCGCTGATTAGGGTCATTGGTCCCCTCTGGGGCCCGGGTGGCAACAAGCCTCCCGAAGGTCCGAGAGCTGTCCGCGCTCTTCCAGTGGAGGTCTGGTTTGCGCTTTCCCTCATCGACCCTCTCTCCTATAATTTTCGTGGTGTCAGACTATGCTTGCGCCTCTCTCGTGCGGTTGTATTTTCCCCGGTTCTGTTGTCTTGTGCTTCCATGTGTTTGTTCTCCATTCGTTTCTTATGTAGGTTGGTTTCCGCATTCGATGACATTTCTCAGGATTACAGCTGTTTTGATCATTACTGTCCTTTGTATGGTCTCAGTTATCCCTTTGATTCCTATTTCTCCTAGTCTTTTCTCCATGTTTTTGGGGACTGTTCCTAGTGCTCCGATGATTATTGGTGTTATACTGTTTTTCTTCATGTTCCATATTCCTTTATTATTATTATTATTATTATTATTATTATTATTATTATTATTATTATTATTAGTATTATTATTATTGTTTTTGGTGGTTGTGGTGGTGTAGGTGATGGTAGTGGTCGTGTTGTGGGTGGTGTTGTTGTTGTTGTCGTCGTCGTCGTCGTCATCATCATCATCATCATCATCATCATCATTATTATTATTATTATTATTATTATTATTATTATTATCATTATTATTATTATTATCATTATTATTATTATTATTATTATTATTATTATTATTATTATTATTATTATTATTATTCAGTACTCACTAGGAGGTCTTACACAGGTAATCAACACTCTCAATAGCCGCTTAGAATCGATTCTCCCTAACAACAACCATTAGTCTTCTCTGGGATTTGGGTGGCAATAAATCTACAAAAGTGCTCAGTACTCTGTGCACCCTTCCAGTGAAGGACTGGTTAATACTCTGTCTCTTAGGTATTTCTATCCTTCTTGACCCTTTCGCGACTATTTTGTGTGGTATTAGCCGAGGCAAGTGTCATCATATTGTGTCTGATTTTGGGGGTGGGTGGGTGTATGCGCAGTTTATGATGTTTTTTTTTTAGTTTCAGTTCCTTATTTTTCAAGTGTCGTTCCTTTCATGTTTTCTTTTTATTTCCGTTGCAACTTCTATGTGGCTGGTACGTATTCGTTGTTTATGTTGGTTGCTTTCAACATTTGATTATTTTCAGGAGGATTTCAGCTTTTTTCATTATTGCTGTCCGTAGTATAGTTTCGGTTTTCCCTTTGATTCCAATTTATCATACTCTTTTTTCTAGTCTTTTCGGGACTGTTTTTACTGCCCTACAGTTATTGCTATTATATTGACTTTTTTCATATTCCATATTCCATATTCCTCAATGTATGTCACTACCTGTGTTCGTGGCTAAACATATATATTTTTTTGTTTTGTCCATTTTTGTTACTTTGTCAGCATAAAGAACGATGATTTGTTGACTACGTTAGTTGTCTGTCGGGCGGGAACCGATAAACAAAATAAAAGACGAAACACGATGCACAGTGAATGAAACATAAACAAAGATGTATAAAACCGAAAAAGTGTTATTTAAGAAACTGGTCCTCAAACAGGTTAATAGGAGATAGACGTGTTATTGTTTAAACAAAATCTGATGCAGTATATGTTAACATGAATTAGGAAACAGTATTTCGGCAATTATGTAAATATATATAGACAGAGATGATAGCAGTGTATTTTTTAACTCGGATATATGTCGATCACCTGCTGAAATGTGTATTAGTTTCGCGTTAATAGACGAGAAAGGATGAAGTAATCTTCAAGTTCGGTTTGCCAGCAAGTCCGATTTTTTTCTACAAAAGGTCTCTCACCCGAAACCAACACTTACGAATCTTTCTCTAAACTAACATCTTATTAAAAGTCCTTTAAAGGTGTTATACATGGTTGGCTCTTGGAATTAGGATAGCTTCTATATAGCCGCTTGCATTCTTCAATATTGTTTTATGATATCCCTTTCCGCCCCCACAATTTTATTTACGTGGGGTGGGGTGTAAACTTTACATTCGGTAATTAGCTGTCTCTCAACTCAACAGAAGTGCGAAAGAAAGAGAACGGTGAAAGAAACGGAGAAGCGTGTCGTAGGCCTCTTCGCTTTCTTTTTCTCCTTGCAGTCGAGGCAAAAAGAACCGCATAATTCCATAAGAGGTGTTCCGTATCGATACAATGCCCTGCGAGGATTTTGCGATTTCCTTTTTCCAATATTGTCTCTTATTTGTGTATCTACCATTTGTCTGTGCGCTCTATATGAAGTTTTTCGCATAGTTTCTAGTGTACTGCTTTCCAAACACAGTCGTGTGCGAGTTTGTATTTACTGTTTTCCTGGGTGTAATCAATTTTAGCTTTGATGTAGTTAGTTTTAATCGGATTGTTCTGTGCAGATGTGTTTCACGATTCCGTTTGTCTTTCTAAGTGTTCTTTTCGTAGCCATGACCACGAATATCCGTGAGTCTTTTTTGTCATTCTTATGACGCGTTCATGTAGTTGTTTCTCTTCTCAATTTTATTTTCTTGTATTTTTGTGTCTGGTTTAATTACTGCCTTAATTGTTAATTTTAACGGTGCCTCTTGCTGCAGTGATCTGTCTTCCTGTGTTCTGGCTTATATATTTTCCAATTATTTTCATGTGTCTTCCACACAGTTTTCTATACTTACTAGTCATCTCCCCCGTTTTTCATGTTCACACCCTTCGGGTGTAGTGCATTGTGCATAGTCATTAGTTTTTTTGTATTTTGGTCAAAATTCAAACATTTTTCTTTGGTCCAACCTATGAATTGACCAGAATATCTCACTAGTGAAACTGCTCTCGTGTGTATTCCTTATTGTAAATTCTATAAATATAATGTAGATTCTAAAGGATTTATTTTTCCTCTCAAGTAATCCCTTCCAATCATCGCTTTTATGTTTATTGATTTGATGGTGTCTTCTTCGAGAACTCTAACATATTTATAGGTATTCGAGAAGTGCCCTCATCTCCTCTTAGTTGGGCAATATGATTCTTTCTGTTGTCTCAATGTCCCCCTTTTAATCTCTAGCAGTGCACACGTTTCACTTCCAAATTCAATATCAATGTTCTTACTTGATATCCTTGTCGTGTTTATCAGATTTATCATTTATTTTTTGCTTTTAGCAAATAGCTTTATGGCGTCCATATACATGATGTAGTATATTCTTTGTTCATTGCTTTTGTTGTTTTCTTGATTCTTGTTTTTTGGTCGGTGTTATTGTTGTGCCTTGAATTACAGAGGTTACTTGCCGGTTTTCCGTCTGTGATCTTTTTGTTTCTAGAATTAGAGGAGCTAACATTCAGACGATGATGATCAAGTCCCCCATGTTGGCCAACGAGGGGGCATCTGCTTATCATGGAACTAAGATCTTTTCTGAGTCGTACAGCTTGTATATTTTGGTTTTGTGGCATTTTTATAGTTTCGTATTTCTGGCAACACCAGGACCAGGCTTAATTTACCTGTCATTCTGATACATTGGGTATTATTTATCCTTAATGTTCATACTACACGCACATAAAGGGGGGGGGACAACACAGCAAACAGTTACATGAAAAGTATCTACTTAGGATAGGTGTGTGCCTCTACCAGTACGAAATTAAAGATAGGTTCCCCCACACGTGTTGGGGGAAAGTTTAGATAAAAAGCTATTTTACTTTAGTACCTATGTAGTTCAAACTATCTCTACCGTTGCACTGATTCTTCGTAAACTTTCCCGACGATACCGCGGGCCCTATTTAATATTCATCGACATACATCGTGAGGAGTGTGTGATAGGAATGCTTACTTATCTGATTTTTTCATTATTATACACTCACCATGAGTTCTCAAACAGGTCTTCATTAATGATTGCTCAGTGACAAGACTACGAGTCTCTCAAAATATCCGGTGTCCTCAATCTCTTTCGATAACCATTGCAAATGACTAATACTACTACTACTAATAATAATTATTATAATTATTATTATTAGTAGTAGTAGTATTATTATTATTATTATTATTTTTATTATTATTATTATCATTATTGTTATTATTATCATTATTATTATTATTATTATTATTATTATTATTATTGTTGTTGTTGTTGTTGTTATTATTATTATTCAGCTTATTTCCTGTAGTACAACTCAAATTATAATTATAATTTATTCCACCTTTTATCAAACAAATTCATATTTTTCACATTATTAAAAGTATTAATAATAATAACAGTAATATTTCCATGGCTTGTACTGCCATTACTTCTACTAGTATTGCTATTACAACTAATAATAATAATAAATATGACTGATATACAAAAAGTAGCCAATTAAATTTGATCTAAGATGGCCGACATATCAGAGAAAATGTGCTGGCAAAAGACCAAGATGTGTTAAAAAGAATACCATCGAACATCAAAAAAACATTTGGAGCGAACTTCAATGTTTCTGCCAATTAATACACAGAGACGGAAATATGTTTTTCCAGTGACAAACGATGGCGTCCTTTTTCTGTGTTTTCTAAAACAGACTTACAAGAAACAAAACAACGGAAGAATGACTAAAACTTACTTCCGTAGCGGATTTGCAGAGATTGATAAGCAAAACCGAAGGGACTATTATCTCTGTTTACTTCCAAAGCTTTGTCTACTTCCTTCATCAAATAATTACATTTTCACAACGCGTTATTTTCATAAATTGTAACATATTTTTGTTTTCTCTTTCCGCTAATTTTTTAGTGTATTTACACGTAATTGCCTAAAAAAAGTATAACCTCATTTTATCGGGAGATGGGTAGTCATCTACGATGATATCGAAACTTTTAATACTTTTATTCATACCATAAAAATAAGGTATTTAATTATTTAGATAACTTTAAAGTGTTTAATTTAATTTTCACGGGAAACGTAAACACAACTAAAATCAATTGCTTAAAATTAAGATGAAAAAGAGACGTACAGTTAGAAAAACGTATAAGATTAATAAAAAAAAATTAATATGAGTTTATTTGCAGATTGATACCCTCCACACAAACACACACCCTCGATAAAATGACATTCTGTTTATTTTTAGGCGATTACGTGTTAACACCGTGGAAAACAAAGACAAAGGAGAACAAATATTTTAGAATTTAGTGGGGGATCAGTTGTATATATCTATTAAATATATATATTAGATGCTTACGTTAAGGTCTCCTGTTTTTGTTTCACTGTTAGATACTTAATCCCCCTTTTTATTTTATTTACTTACTATTATATATTTTATTATTTATGAATTTTCCAACGAATGGTAAGTCTGCACTATTTTGGATTTAGATAGTTTCTCTGGGAATTTAAACTGCATTTTCCTTTTTTTATCTTTTTGTTTAAAATAACTCAAAACTTCTTTAGACTATATATATATATATATATATATATATATATATATATATATATACGTATGTATATATATATATATATATATATATATACGTATGTATATATATATATATATATATATGTATATATATATATGTATATATATATATATGTAGAGATAGAAGAAAAAAGAGTGATAAATATGCGACGATTGTCCAAATTTGTTTCAAATTTCAATTGTTCAATGCAAGGTGTATTCAGTAATAAAGTAGTGTTTATTATTCTTTCCTTAAGCCAAGGCTTTTCAAAGATCGAGATCTTATCATCAGAGGAGAAATACAGATGGATAAGTTGGCTTTCGAAAAAAACAAAGTTCAAATATTTGAAAAATATGAAAACTATTATTAAAAAACGCAGTGAAAAAAAGAAAAGTTTCGTAAAAAAGATATGCGGGTTGTCCGGGTGGTAAATTTCCGTTGAAAGGAAGTCCGATGAATTGTAGAACGCGAAAAAAATATTTGCGTAGGAGCAGTGTGGAGAAAAGTGTTCAGAATTATAAGTAAATCCAAACGCACTTAAAAGGAATTGAAAGGAGAAAAGCTGGCCATTATTGAAATGCTTCCTGGACCAAAAAAGGCAAAAGGCTATATATATATATATATATATATATATATATATATATATATATATATATATATATAATCTAAAGTAATACCAATATGCGAATAAATATTTTTTCGTAATTGGGACAGATCACTGGTAAACATTACACAATAAGTTAGTTGTTAAACTTTACAATAAAGGCATTAACTTAACTAATAAAAAAGATTAATTTATTTTTGAAGGAAAATGTAAAGCCTGAAAAAATAGGGCAATAGAAATAGATCAGAGAAAAAGCGAGCAGGACAGCCAAATTATTTCCCTCATCCTCTTTCTATTCACGAGTATGCCTCGCTTGCGACCATTCGGTTAAGTCGTTGTGTGCGCTGCTTGTTTAACCTTAAGGTGTTAAGTACTTTTCCGATTTATTTATTAAAAAAACTTCAAGTAATTACTGTTAATATGGACGAAACTAGTGAATACAGATAACAAACATAAGCTAATGCAATTCCAAATTAATAAGACCAAATGTTAATTATGGACGTTTTAAAAAATAGTTATGCTAATTAGGCAGTCAAAAGGATCACTATTAATCCTGTCTCTGCACTATATATACAGAATATCAAGTTTTGATGTTGTATTTTTATTGTAATCCAATCACAGTACCCCCTTTTGAATATTAGATAGGAGTGATATATGAAAAAAACCTTCGCATTAATATATATAATGTATATATATATATATATATATATATATATATATATATATATATATATATATATATATTTGATCCTAGCCAAAAAGTTCATGGCAGTCCATCCCTTTCTTGGGATACTTTAATTTGCTTTGCATCCGATTCTCATAACCTCGATTGCATTCTAATTTCTTTATTTCTATTATTCTTTTTTACCTGCTGCGTTATATATATATATATATATGTATATATATATATATATATATATATATATATATATATATATATATATATATACATATACATATATATACATATATATATATATACATATATATATACATATACATATATATACATATATATATATACATATATATATATACATATACATATATATACATACATATATATATATATATATATATATATATATATATATATATATATATATATATCTCCTGTATGAAAGAAAGTAATGCAATTTTTTTTAACACATTTATTTCATGGTAAATATTCACATTATGGCCTTTTTCATCTATACAATAATTCCGCTTATTTTCTATGACTTATATCCAACGATCAACTAGCTTCTTGATGCTTTCTTCAAAGAATTTCTCTGACTTTTGAAAGAAAAACAAATTTAAGTAATTTTGGAGTTGATCGTCATTTTCATAATTTTTATTGGAACAGATTGTATTCGGCTGGGGCAAAACTTCCAATTTGAAACTCATGACCTTTTTCTTGAGTGAGTTTTGCTGTGCAAAGTTTCGCGTTATTATGCTGAAGCACTACACCCTTTCTATTGAGTAATACTGGTCTGTTATTTTGATAGAGCAATTCTTTGATCATCCAGCTGCGAACAATATTTTAATTCTGTGATTGTTTGATTAGGATCTAGTAACTCATAATGAATCAGTGATTTCATGTCCCGCAATAAAGAGAGAATAACCTTGTTTTGGTATAGTCCTTGTTTTAGAACAGGCTGTGGACTTTGGTTTCGGTCTTACCATTGTCTTTTGCGTTGGGTATTCTTATAAAACACACATCTTTCATCTCTAGTCACAACTCTTTACAAAAATGGTTCTCGATGAATCTTGGAAAGCAAAAATGTGCAAACAGTCAATTTTTGATTTCGTTGACCGTCAGTCAAATCGTGGCAAACCCAGACTCCAAGTTTTGAAACTTTTCCTAACTCGTGAAGGCATGACATAATTGTGGTATGGGTTGTATTGAATTTGTGAGCTTATTCTCTGCTGGTTAACTTTGGATTGGCCTCCACAGCGTCTTTAATGGCGTCTTCATCAATCGATTTTGGCCTTCCCGAAGGTCGCCGATCTGACAACTTAAAGTCTCCACAAGACAATTTTGCAAACCACCGTTGACATTTTCGATAATTCAGAACATTTATCCCATATTCAGTTCCAATATTCCTTGTAGCTTCGGCAGCTGAGTTTCCTTTTCATAGAGCATGCAATGTCTCAGATGCTCCTCACTAATATCCATTTTTGACGGATGAGACCGTTAAACTTAATATTTTCCAACTAATTATTATATCTGAAAGGCAAAGCGAGATATTAAGACACCAATTCACCCAAACATCTAGAACTGGCTTCAATTTAGGAGACTGCAAAGTAATGCAGTTTAAATACATTTCCTTCTTTCCAACCTAATATATATATTTTATATTTTTATTTTTTTCTTACTTTCATTCATTTCTATGACATTCTTTCACACTTTTGTTGACTTTTTACTTTTTTAACAATGTATCTAATTTGTTCATTTAATGTTATTAATTTGGTGGTTTGAGGTCTATCTGTAAACAAAACTACGTCACATTTCTGAAATAATTTATTATATATTCTCACAACCTGTAATTGTTTAGAAAATAAATGTGTACTTTTGGGGAAATATAGGATACTGTTCTCAGACTTACAATACTTTACATGGGGTTATATATACACACACACAGACACACACACACACATATATGTACGTGTATTTAGGCAGCATTTTCTCATTTATTAAAACATTGTTAAAAATGAACGAATTCGTCTGTTTCATAATACCTTTTTTATTTTTGCAATTTTTTGGATGGTCTTTTTGTTTTGAAAATTTTAAAAATAATCGTCAACAACTCTTTGGAACAATGCGACAACGTTCTATTCGCGTTTCGCCGCTGTCTTTTTAAAATCCTCTTTTTTCTCCAGTTTTTCGTTAATTTGCTTTTGACACTTTAATAGGATTCGACGAAGAATCGAAAACGTTCGTAAAACCTGTGATACTTACGAAAAATTTATTAATTATTTTGATTTTAATACAAAAAAAAACATTATAAAAATTGAAAAATAAAAAGTAGACGAATCATGTTATTTTTTACAATGGTTGTATATATATATATATATATATATATATATATATATATATATATTACTATTTCATGTATCCACATCACATTTTATAAGGAGATATACTTTTTTATGAATCAATTTTCAGTATTTACTTCAACAATGGTCGATACGTAAGTAGAGCTGGGTAGTATGCTATGACAATATATTTATGGCAATAAAGCTACACAGAAATTCCCACGTTTCATCCATGGGGGAATCTTCAGGCTAAAAGGCATGGAGTTATTTTTGCCTGGTGTTTTTATATACAGGGCTAGATCGTTAACTAATCATATTCTTTGTTGTTCTCTCAGCCAATCGTTCGGATTCCCACGAACAAAGGTGTGGTTAGTGTTTCTTCCTATATCTTGTTCTATCATCCTGTTTTCTATAGATTTGACTATATCCTGTTTCCTTTGTTGTATCAATATAATGGGTGAATTTATTTTAACACATGGTTCCTTATATTTTTATTTTAGGTTTTAATTTTTAAATTGTTAGGTTTTTGTTAAGTTTTGTTATTTTACATAAAAAAATTATATCTACTCATAAAATGTTATGTGGATACATGAAATAGTAATATTAAGCTCCGCAAGCAGTTGAGCATCTCCACAAGAATTTATTTCACCACTGAAAAATAATATAGAAAAAATTAACTGAGAAACATCACTTAAGAATATCCCAACACCTAGCAAACATTGATACATTATTAAATTTATTAAGAAAACGGACGAACTAATACGCCGAATGCGATGACGAGCACATTTCTTCCTAAACAATAAAGATAAACATTTAGATTGAAAAGCATCCTACTGATCCAGAAGCCTAAAAAACGCTAAACCAATAGATCTCATGATCAGCTTTGAAAATGACCTCTTAAATGTAATTAGGAATTTAGAATTTCGCAAAAAACATAATATTTCCCAAAACAATTACACATTATCGTCAAGAAAATAAACAACTTTAACAAAATATTTTTAATAGCGGATAAAACTAGGAATTAAAAAAAAATAGATGAACAAGATTATAACAAACTGCTAACAGAAAACATTACGAAAAACTACAAAAAATTAGATACAAGCGAACGTAATTACATGAATATAATAAATACTGCAAGTAAAAAAATCACCGATAACCTACAAATTAGCGATAAAGTTAACAAATTACAACCTAAAGAAGCCTATATCTTATTTAAAGACTTGTAAAGTGACTTCAACAATAACGCTAGTCTCGGTTAATTAATCCAACCAAACCAGAAATAAGAAAAAATCAGTAAAACAATTCTATCTAGAATCAACAAATACATTTTTAAAAAGACCTAGAATTTTACCAATGTGTGAATACTGCCGAAGCAATCGCTTGGTTTTACAATATAGAAAATAAGAACAAATGTACCTTCCTACAATTCGAGATAGCGGACTTCTACCCGTCTATACAAAATAACTCTTCAACATCGCCCTAGAATTTGTCGTGATGTATACCGAAATATCAAAGGATGAAATACACATCATTAACAAATGTAGGAGATCAGTTTTAATCAATAACGATGACCAATGGATTAAAACAAATATGACAAACTTTTTTGATTTGGCCATGGCTGCCCTTGCTCTGCGGCGGCATCGGATCTTGTGGGGTTATTTATTTTATATACACTCACAAATATATTTGATAATACAGATATCGGCTTTTATAGAGATGATGGATTAGCGATACTAAGAGATTCCAACAAAGTCAAGGGAGAGAACAGCAAGAAAATTATACATATGGAATGAAAATACTAGGCCTAAAAGTAGAAGTACTGGCTAACATAAAAACAACTCACTTTCTAGATGTCACATTAAACCTAACTAAAAATACTTACGAACCATACATAAAAGATAACGCCAATCCAATATACGTAAATCCAAAGTCTAATCACCCCCATCAATCATAAAACATATTCTGAATTCTGTCGAACGTACGCTTATCAATAATTCTAGCGGCCAAAGTGTTTTAAAAAATCAAGCAACATTTACAATACAGCTCTAAAATAGTAGTTACCATAATACCGAAATTAAATATGAAAAACAGGACACTAATAATTACAACAAAATTAAAAATAAAAGGAAAAGAAATATAATGTACTATACACTACCCTATAACCAGATCCTAAAAACAAAACTGGGCAAATAATTCTTAAATCTGATTGAAAAAGACTTCCCCACAACCAATAACCTGCATAAAATATTAAATAAAAATAACCTAAAACTATCCTGTGAAAACCTAAAAATGATAATTAAGGCACACAATAAGCAAAAACTGAAAGAGTACAGCAGAGAGGCAGAAAAAATAACAAATTACATAAAAAAGTGAAAAATATAGCAAAAAAAACACCAAGAAGAACAACAATATATAAATACTACAAATAGAAATAAACAAAACACTAATAGTAATCACCCGAATAGAAATGAAAAAGTTAGCAATGAGAGAAAAGATGTAACTGCATAAATCGCACACTTTTCCCATTACAAAGCAAATGCCTCACCAAAAGTATTATACCAAGCCACAATATTTGCCAAGGAAAGGCCGAATAACAAGAAGTATTACGTAGGTATGACCTCCCTAGATTTTAAAACCAGATATTATGACCGCAAAAACACATTTAAAAACCGAGAACGTCGAATTAAAACAGCACTAGCAACCCACTATTGGGAGCTAAAAAATGGACGCTCACCAATAATTCAATTGAAAATAATACGACATGCCAGTACATGTAGAAATTTAGACGACCCGTGTAGATTATGTCTGAATGAAGAATGTGAAATCCTAGACTTGAAAAAAACTCAAAATCTATTAAATTGTAGAAGTCAGATAGCAAACAGCTGCCTACACAGAAATAAATTTACCTTAGCTTAACGATACATAAATAAATTAACAAATAAGTAAAGAAAACTAAACCAAAAAAAAACCTAACAATTAATAAATTTAAACCTAAAATAGAAATACAAGGAACCAGGTTTTATAAATAAATTCACCTATTACTGATACAACAAAGCAAATAGAATATAGGTCAATCTATAGAAAACAGAACAATATAACAGGATATAGGAAGTAACACTAACTACACCTTTGTTCGTGGGAAGCCCAACGATTGACTGAGAGAACAACAAAGAATCTGATTGGTTAACGAGCTAGTTTCAGACAAACGCATCACTGTTTTCTCTTTTCAAAATATATGATTCATGTTTGTAGTCTTCGTTTCTTTTATTTCATTTAATGAGGAAATCAAACACATATTAAATGTTCACATATATCAATGGAATATATTAAACATATTGTTTACACCGATGTTTTCATTACCAAGGTTTTTTTAGCGATGGTATAGTTGTACCGATTTAAAATAAATCTCAGTTCCAAGCTACCATAAATTTCATTTAAAGAGTTGATGTTACCCCAGATACTTGTTGAACACCCGTCCCTTTAATTGTTTTGTTCTTTAGCGATTTCGTCGATTTAAGATAGTGATTGATAAAAGATGATATGCCCAGGATGAAAGTCATCTGCGTTTACAAGCTTTACTTCGATGCAACATTTATAATAAAAGTGGTTTTCTGAACTGCACGTTCACATTGATGCCATTGTTGCGAATTTATTTACAGAGCTTGATTGTAATATTTTAAATTTAATTGATATGTTTTGAAGTTTTTTTTACATTTACCCAATTTATATATGAATCATCTGATTGAAATAACCTATATATCATTCAGCTTATTTTTATCTGCAGTATTGAAATATACAATATACACTTTATAATATCTACTCTTCTTGGCTAAGATCAAATTGTAGTATCTGTTCCGATGGATACTGCACCCCATAGACTGGTATTGTCTTGGCCTTCGGGGCTTGATTTACGCCGGTCTATGGGTCTGTCCTGTGCAGTTCTAGGAGGTCCACCCTCCCAGGCTTCGCCTCCCTTCTTTGGGGAGGAGTAAGTTTATTGCGTACTGTCTGAGGCGCCCTACCGGGGAATGCCGACGGGGCTGCCCAGGCAATTTTTAAACCCCACTTTCCCGACCCGACCTTGGGTCACATCTTACTTGTGGGAGTAAGATAAAAACTGGCCTTGTGCCTAACTCCTGGCGAGGAGTAAATCAATACTCTTACTAATAAAGACTTTGCTCTGGGAAACTCTTTAATTAGTTTAGTGCTTTTACTTAAACTTTTTCGTACACACACACACACACACATATATATATATATATATATATATATATATATATATATATATATATATATTACTTTTATTTATACAAACATATAAAAAGCAACCAACACATCCATTGGATATGTTTCTATCATAGTTGTATTATGCTACAATCTCATCAGGCTTATAAAACATGTCCGTTTTTTTACTGTTAATATAGAAGAAAGAAAAAAAATATAGAGAAGCATGGTTTAGAAATTGTAACGGTTTACATCGTCACAACTAAATTAATACTACAAATAAACCGTTACAGGACGTTGCCCGATTGAAACTCCGACGTCATTGTTTTTTTCAAAGTTAAAAATTCACTTTGTTTCAAATGTAAGGAGACAGCGAGATATAGAAAAGGTAAAGTGGGGAACAGTATGTCATTATACTGATAAGTGGTAGTTGGAAAACAAGATGAAATGTAAGAGAAAGAAAAGGGATATATTGTTTCTTTCGAGTAAGCACAAGGGTTCGACTCATAACTTTTGCATACGCAATCTTTTTAGATAAATTCCATGATAAAAAATACAGGTGTTTATCTAGCATTACTTTAATAAGTTAAAGCCAATAATAAACAAAGGAATATAATAAACTAGACCACCCGTGACCCGTTGGGTCAGTTTGTTATATTAGCTATGGAATTCATGTATGTGCGTGACACTTGTGGAGAAAACAAAAAAACTATTTGATGAAATTAAATGTAATTGTTTAAAAAAGAATATAGATAGATTTCTATGCGTCGTTCTGTTTATTATAATTGTTTTTTTTTTTAATTATAGTTACTGAATTATAAGTGGTTGGCCATACTTATAGGTAAATATGCACTGAACAGGTGAGAAAGGAAGGGGGTACAACCGGCTGTCTCGCGTACGTAACGAAAACAGAGGGAGTAGGAGTGGTGAAATCTGTGAGAGGAAAAGTGGGACGTGGTTTCGTCACCGCCGCTATTGATATTAATAATGATTGTTGTTGTTTTGTTTGTTTGTTTTTGTTTTTTAAAAGGGTGGAGCTTTTTTGAAACTGCGACAGACTTTACAAAGTCCTGCCGTTTAATGTTTTTAGCCGTGGAGAAAACAAAAAAACTATTTGATGAAATTAAATGTAATTGTTTTATATTTAAAGCGATATAAACATTTCCAGAATGAAAAATTTCATGCGTTCGTTAATAAAAGGAGTTCAACGGAATTGGATTAACAGATTGGAAGACTATGCTATTTACGCATGCGCAACCGGATGTTGAAAACCGGAAAGCTGAAAGCTGATTGCAAACATACAAGACCCATAGACTTTTAGTAGTATATAGATTATAATAATTATATAATAATAGTTTGAACCATTTATGTCTTATTTATTGCCGGATAAAGTTGTCAAATACAATCCTATACGTAAGATACTTATTTATATTCCTAGAATATTCTTAGAATACATTTCTCTTAGAATACATTGTTCTTAGAATACATTGTTCTTAGAATACATTGTTCTTAGAATACATTGTTCTTAGAATATAGTACTTTTAGTTACAGTGTTCTTGAAAACATTACTCTTTGAAAACAATATTCTTTGAATACATTCCTCTTTGAGAATGCCCACACCCATACCTCTAACGATTCTGACATTCCCGCAAACCACATACCTATATAATTACTTTAGTGTTAGGTCGTTCGTTTCAAATTATATCAACATGTCGAATAAAATATCATAGGAAGGTTAAGATTTTCTAATTCTAGAATACACTGGTATTAAAACACCAGAATACATTGCTCTTAGAATACAAGAATGCAATGCTCTTAGAATATCAGAATACATTGATCATAGAATACCAGAATACATTGCTCGTAGAATACTCTAATACACTGCTCTTAGAATACAAGAATACATTGCTCTTGAAATACCAGATTCCATTGCTCTTAGAATATCAGAATGCATTGCTCGTTGAATAACAGATTACATTGCTCTTTGAATACCATAATACACTGCTCTCGAAATACCAGGATACATTGCCCTTTGAATACAAGAATTCAATGCTCTTAGAATATCAGAATACATTGATCATAGAATACTAGAATACATTGCTCGTAGAATACCAGATTACATTTCTCTCTGAATATCATAATACACTGCTCTTAAAATACAAGAATACATTGCTCTTGAAATACCAGATTCCATTGCTCTTAGAATACCATAATGCATTGCTCGTTGAATAGCATATTTCATTGCTCTTTGAATACCATGATACACTGCTCTTAGAATACCAAAATACATTGCTCTTAGAATACCAGAATACACTTCTCCTTGAATACATTTCTCTCAGAAAACATTACTCTCAGAATACATTGCTGGTAGAATGAAGTTTCACAGTTCAAATGGGAACATTACTCTTTGAAGGGAATTCTACTGAAGCATTATTTTCAGAAAACACCACCTCAAGAAAATCATTACTCACAAAAGAACATTATTTTTATTAAAAAAGTTACTCTTTGGCATTGGTAATCTTCTTTGTTCTCAACTTGATTGACCCTCACCTTTTAGTATATTTTTTGGAGAGAAAAATAAAAAGGAGAAAGAAGGTGTTGATTTGTTAAAAGAATCAGATTGAATAATACGGTTGGGGATAAACATATAGATACTAGCGCATGGCGTGAAAAGCCGACTGATCGGATTGGCCCTCTCTGACCTCCCATCTAACAATAGTAAGGGCCGAATGGATCAATGCCTAGCTACCAGCAACTCGTCCTACAACATCACGGGTCGTATCCCACGGCCAATAGGTGGCCACGTTTTCGGTGGGGGTACTCCTCTGCATATGGTTTCAGTCGGCGAATCTAGGTCCAGTCGAATGAGCGAGTAATAAAACCAATCATTATCATAGTGCTAATAATAATAAAATGAAATAAGTTAATAATGAACATAATAAAATAGTTATGAAGATAATATTAAAATAAATAAATACTATATAATAATGTGATATATTAATAAAATATAAAATAGTAATTATTGAAAGAATAATATATATGTGTATCATACATGATATATAATTGTAAAATTATAATAATCAAAAGAATTGATGATGAAAAGTATAATATAAAAAAATATAGAAAATAATAATAGTAATAGTTATGATATGGATGAAGGTGGTAACATAAATACAAGTAATGGTGGTGTAAATAATAATAATAATAATAATAATAATAATAATAATAATCTATATATTAATACGATAGCGTGTGTGTTCGTGTGTCACGCTTCCGGCAAAACCTCTGCGCATGCGTACCGCACCGAGATTTGGACAAACATATTAATACGTCTAATTTCAATTAAATTTTCAAGTATTTGCCTTTAGCGTAACGGTTAGCGACGTAGTATTTTTTACTTCGGCCCGACTGGTTTATAGTTCGATCCCAACCAACCTCTAAAGTTTTTTTCTACATTTCAGTTTTATTTTCAAGAAACATTGCAACTAACAAAAAAAACGAACACGACACAATGTAAGTAAAAGTAAAAAAAATATTTATTTATTTTTAGCAAACAATTCCCAACAAGTGGCAATGAATACAATTTTATTATTTATTTTTTGCATTTATTTTTTTATCACTTGGTTAAAAAGTACTTTTTTCTGATGCTTTAAAACTTAAAACTATTTTTTGTTTTTTATTTTGGCGTTTTTAAGGGCATTGTCTATTAAATTACGTTAACTGCTTAAAAATTAGTGTATCATTAGTATTTCTTAAAAAGTGAAAACAATTTACTTCCTTTCTTTTGGTTGTAGAGAGGGCCAGTATTATTATTATTTTTTTTTTGAACGGATGGCATATCAACCTTTTCTAGTAGATATGCGCAATGTCCATCGTACACGGGTGACTATTTTAATAAATTATTTCACTCTTATCCAGAAGGAGGGGGGTCATAATAAAGCAACTTACTAACAAATAGAGGGTGGTTTGTTACATTAGGACCCGCGCTAACTTTGACGCCGTCGTTAGAGTTAGGGTCAGTGTGGCAGACGATAACTTCGTCAACTTTTTCAGTTTTATTTTCAATAAACATTGCAAATAACAAAAAAACGAACACAATACAGTGTAAATAAATTAAAAAAAAATTTTTTTTATTTATTTTTATCAAACATTTACCAACAATTGGCAATAAATACAATTTTATTATTTATTTTTTGCATTTATTTTTTTTATCACCTGGTTAAAAAATACTTTTTGTGTTGCTTAAAACTTAAAACTATTTTTTGTTTTTCATTTTGGCGTTTTTCTCTTTTCTCATGGTGAATTCGGATGGCATATAAACATTCCTCATGTAGCAAATAGGCAAACTAGAGTTCGTAACAAGGTGACTATGCAGGAATTTTATGCATATCGGCGTATCTATAAGACGTGACTTCAGTCCAATACACAGTGGTGGAAAACTATTTCAACAATATATAGTCGATGCTTACGTTAAAGTAGAAGGTTGTCGTTTGAAATTCATTGAGAAAATCAAGCACAACTAAGAGTTGCAATGTATTCAGGTTTGATGGATCACCTTGCAAGAAATAATGAAAATGAAGATCCTGGAGTACCTGTCATTTTGCCATCATCCTTCACAGGGAGCAACAATGCTACCAAGATGCAATGGCAATAGTTTGCAAGTATGGAAGGCCTGATTTATTTATAACATATACTTGCAATCCAAAATGTCGAGAAGTAACTGAAAACTTACAGCCTCATGAAACAGCACAGAACAGACCAGATTTATTGGCACGAGTTTTCAAACAACATCTTAATGATTTAATGATTGACATAAAGGACAGACATGTACTTGAGGTACCTATTGCTGCGATACATGTAATTGCATTTCAGAAAAGAGGTCTCCCGCATTGTCACATGCTAATCATGCTGCAAGATGAATATAAAATCAGAACTAGGGAACAAATTGATAATATTGTTTCAGCTGAATTACCATCAGAACATGATCCAGAATTGAGAGAATTAGTGAAACCACTCATGATTAATGGACCCTGTGGTACATTTAATCCCAATTCAATCTGTATGGTAGGGGGAGAGTGTCAGAAGAAATTTCCAATGCCATATCAGGAGGAGACTATTACAAATGTTTCTGGATATCCTCTTTACAGACGCAGAAATAATGGAGATTCTGTTAGAGTGGGTGTCCATGAGATTGACTGCAGGTTTGTAGTACCATATAATAAGTATTTACTCAGAAAATATGGTGCTCACATTAATGTAGAGGTGTGTATCTCAGTAAAAAGTGTGAACTATCTTTTCAAATATGTCTATAAAAGACATGGTTGCGCAATGATGGAAATGAATATGAATAACAATGAAACTAATGCAAATGAATATAATGAAATTAAGCAATATATTTCGTGTAGATACGTATCTCCGCCTGAAGCATTTTGGCGTTTGTCAGAATACAAAATGTATGGACAGTCACACATAGTTTACCGACTCGCCCTCCATTTACCTGACCAGCAACAAGTTCATTATAGGCCGGGTGAACAAGGACAAGCTGCTGCCCGCGCAGAAGGACGAGACACGCAATTAACTGTATGGTTCAAACTTAACCAAAGTGACGTGGATGCAAGAGCCCACCTTTATATTGATATTCCTGAATATTATGTATTTAATAAGCAAAGCAACACTTGGACCAGAAGACAACGCCAGATTGTAATGAGAATGTACTCTGCCAGTCCTAGAAATGCTGAGAAATTTCATTTAAGGATGCTTCTTATTCATATACCAGGTGCAACTTCTTTTAATAACCTGAAAACTGTAGGAGGTGAACAATTGCCGACCTTTAAGGATGCCTGTATTCGATTGCAACTGCTTGAAGATGCCAACGAACTAGAAATGGCTTTAAGTGAGACAGCTATATATCAAATGCCACGACAGCTTCTTAACATGTTTGCAATGATTTGTTTATACAATACACCACAAAATGCCTTACAATTATGGAATGATAACAAACACCTTATGATAGAGGACCTTTTACGCCAATATGATGATAATGTTGCAGAGAATATCGCTCTGCATCACATAAACATGATTTTGAATGAAACCGGCATGAATTGTGCGATGCTTGGTCTACCAGAACCAATCAGTGAGCCTCCTGCCATTCAACATATGGAAGAAATTCAAGAAGTTAATCCTGAAATACTAAATACTGAGCAAAGAGGTGTATTTAATAGTGTCATTAACGCTGTTAGTGAACTAGATAGAGGATTGGAGACTAACCATCGACTGTTTTACTTGGATGCACCTGGCGGTTCTGGCAAAACTTTTCTATTCAACATGATTCATGATTACCTGGTGGCTCAAAATGTGGCTGTTAGTACTTCTGCTTGGACAGGTATTGCAGCGACACTATTGAAAAATGGAAAAACACTTCACAGTATCTTCAAACTTCCTGTTCCTTTCACTGAGACAATTACCTGCAATATTCCGCCTAATTCTGACCAAGCAAATATTCTCAGGCAGGTGAAGCTTTTCATTATTGATGAGGCGTCGATGATCCCTCGATATGCATTAAATGCCATTGATAATTGTTTACAAGATATTATGAATAATAATAGCATATTTGGTGGTAAAGTCTTCATATTAGGAGGAGACTTCAGGCAAGTTCTGCCTGTGGTTCCTAGAGCTCCACCTGCTGCAGTATTGGATGTATGTCTGAAGAAGTCTCCAATGTGGCACAGTTTTCATCAACTTAAACTCTCTCAGAATATGAGGACTAATGACAACGAACATGTTTTCTCACAATGGCTCTTACAAATCGGAAATGGTCGAGTGCAGAGTTCACTTGATAACGTTTCTGATGATACTATCGATATCCCAGAACAATGTGTATGCAATGACTCTTTAGTATCAGACATATTCGATAATTGCACCCACGACGAAATGAAAAGTAGAGTTATTTTGTCACCAAAAAATGCAGATTGCTTGGATATTAATGAAGATATTCTAAGTATACTACCAACTGAGAGTAAAACATATCTAAGTATAGATTCAGTATCATCAGACAATGAAATGGAAGCCAATAATTATCCAATGGAATTCATAAATTCACTTACGCCTTCGGGAATGCCTCCTCATCGTCTCAATCTTAAAGTTGGATCTATTATTATGCTGCTTCGAAACCTGTCAATAACGCAAGGACTATGCAATGGAACGCGTTTAGAAGTATTGGAGCTTCATAACCACAGTATTCTAGCTTCAATCATAAGTGGATCTCATGCTCAGGAGCGAGTTTTAATTCCAAGAATTAAACTTAATCCCAGTGACGCAAATATTCCATTTGTTTTGCACAGGACTCGATTTCCCATCCGCCTATCATATTCAATGACCATTAATAAAGCTCAAGGACAAACTTTCGATAAGGTTGGGATCTACCTACCACAACTTTGCTTTACTCATCGACAACTTTATGTAGCCTTCTCAAGAGCAAGGTCTGTGAACAGTGTAAGAGTGAAAATTTGTCCTCAGAATAATTCTAATCATGGCCAGAGAAGAGGAACTACCTTCAATAGAAATATTGTATATAAAGAAGTTTTGTAAATTGTTTCATGTATTGTTCATTTTTAAAACTAAATATACAAGCCAAATCTTATGATATTTTATTCAAACATGTATAGGTTAGGAACAAGATAATTAGTATTGAAAGCATCATTTCGTGTAATTTACACGGGTCCCGCTAGTAATAATAATAATAATAATAATAATAACACCATAGGAATAACACTTCAACGTGAACCCAAAGAACATGAATTACAAAAAAAATCCATGAACTGCATCCCTCAAAATGATGGCACCAGCCTCGACTGATACCACACACAATAGTCCTGAAAGGTCAATTAGGATGGGAAGACCGAGGAGAAAGTGCACAAACCAAACCTCAACTGCAAGAATAAGGCTTATTGCCACTCAAACCACAGATTGGAAAAGGTAGGCGGCTGTTGCGACACCCCAAAGTCATTTACAATAGTTATCGAAAAAGATAGAGAATACCAGAAATCTGGAGAGACTTGTTGTCACTCAGACTCCAGCGTACACCACCGGTTATTATCAGTTAGCAATCACTGACGATGGCTTGTGTTCGAACATCTAGTGAGTACAAATAATAATAACAATATTAATGATGATGAAGATGACGATAATAATTGTAATTTAAATAATAAGATTTAAATAACATACAATATATATTATATTAATTATAAATAAAGTGAATGAATTGTGAGTCGTATGAACTGGCCATGCAGCTGCTTCACTCCCCATTTTTCTCTACTCGCTTTTTTATATCCAGTTTCGTTGCTCTCTGTATTTTTCATTTTGGCAGTGACGTTTGCCGCGATGATCAAGCTTCATGTGTTCTCGATTATGCATTTTCGGGTTCTTTTTGTGTAATCTACACAGTATTCTATACTTACAAGTTTGTATTGTATCTAACCTATGGTCCATAATATCTTTCTAGTGAAACGGTCCAGTTATTTATTTCTTTTATCAGGTTTTACTATATAATTTGGTTTCTAAGAGTTTTCTTGCCCTCCTCATGTATTATTTTCCAAGGTTCTCTTTTATTTCTTTTCTACTTCAAAAACTTCCATATATTTATAAGTATCATTTTCGCCAAGTGTACACATCTCCTCTTGGTTGGGGCGTTCCCTGCCTTCAGCTGTATCAGGTTTTCCCCTTTTCATCCCCTATAGGATGTTACATCGAGCAAAGCATTGTGCAAAACACATCCAATATGAAATCAGTGATCCGAATACTACACATTATCAATCCTTATCCCGAAAATTCCGAAACATGATTCTGGCTGTGGTTATCAGCATTTCTAGTTTCTTTTTGTTATATTATTTTGCAAATAACTTCAGGTGGTTTAGTGTTTCCCTTGTGTCAATGAACTAGTATCCGATATTACTTTTTCTAGGTATTTTGTTCAGTGGCATCATATGTATGATAAACAGTAGTGGTTATACGGAGTATATGTGGAAAATGCCTCTCTGTATACCTATCTAAGTCAGGTGTTTCCCTCAAGCGGTGAGTCCCAGTCTCCAGCTTGCCATTGCTTTTATTATAAGATTGATAATTTTCTCAGAAATGTTGTACATACTTAGGCATTCAGTTATTATTATTGTTTGCTCACTAGGAGTTATCACACTGGTCATCGTCAGTGATCGCCCACTGCCAAAAACCTGTGGTATTCCCTGGAGTCTGAGTTACAACAAGTCTCCTCAGACTTCCAGTATGCTCCACCTTTTTTCGTTCATCACCGCTGATGACCTTGCGGTATCGCAACAGCCACCTACCACCAATTTCACGGTGATAGGGGCAATTGGTCCCCTCTGGGGCCCGGGTGGCAACAAGCCTCCCGAAGATCTCAGAGCTGTCCGCGCTCTTCCAGTGGAGGTCTGGTTTGCGCTTTCCCTCCTCGACCCTCTGTCCATAATTTTCGTGGTGTCAGCCTATGCTTGCGCCTCTCTCGTGCGGTTGTATTTTCCCCGGTTCTGTTTTCTTGTGCTTCCATGTCTTTGTTCTCCATTCGTTGCTTATGTGGGTTGGTTTCCGCATTCGAGGACATTTCTCAGGATTGTAGCTGTTTTGATCATTACTGTCCTTTGTATGGTCTCAGTTATCCCTTTAACTCCTATTTCTCCTAGTCTTTTCTCCATGTTTTTGGGGACTGTTCCTAGTCCTCCTATGATTATTGGTGTTATACTGACTTTCTTCATGTTCCATATTCCTTTCAGTTCTCTGGGAAGTTCAGTATATTTGCTTCTTTTTTCCGTCTCTTTGATCTTCATTCTGTGGTCCGCTGGAACGACAAAGTCTACGATTTTGCAGGATTTTTCTTTCTTTTTGATTATTATCATATCCGGTCTCCTTGCTGTTATGGGTCTTTCTGTTTGTACATTCATATCCCATAGGATTTTATGTTTTTCGTTTTCTAGTACAGTTTCTGGTTTGTGTTTGTACCGTTTTTTGCATATTCGAAATTCAGTTGTTTGCACATTTCCCGGTGTACTTCTTTCCCCACGCTGTCATGGCTGTTCTTGTATTCCTTTTGGGCTAGCTTGCTGCATTCACTTATTATATGATTTATCGTTTCGTCTCTTTGTCCACACAATCGGCATTTACTGTTTTCCTGGGTTTTATCTATCTTTGCTTTAATAAAGTTTGTCCTAATCTCATTGTTCTGTGCGGCCGTTAGCAGAGATTCCGTTTCTCTGTTCAAGTGTCCTTTTCTTAGCCATGCCCAGCTGTTTTCATTGGCTTCATCGCTCGTGAGTCTTATAAAGCGTCCATGTAGTTGTTTTTCTTCCCACTTTTCCTTTCTTGTCTTTTTGTTTCTGGTGTCAGTGCTTCCGGAGTTGTTTGTTGGGCTGATGTCTCTTGCTGTGGTGATCAGTCTTTCCGTGTTCTGGGTTACATATTTCTCCAGCTCTTTTTTGGTGTCTTCCACAGAGTGTTCTATACTTACCAGTCCTCTACCTCCTTCGTTTCTTTTCATGTAGAGTCTGTCCGTATCGTTTTTTGGGTGCAATGCATTGTGCATAGTCATTAGTTTTTTAGTCCTTTGGTCAAGGTGCCCGAGTTCTTCTTTGGTCCAGCCTATGAATGGTCCAGAGTATCTTATTAGTGATACAGCCCATGTGTTTATCCCTTTTACTAGGTTTCTGCTATAGAGTTTAGTTTCTAAGAGTTTCCTTGTTCTTGGTTGATATTCTTTTCCAATCTTCTCTTTCATTTCTGTATATTTGATTGTGTCTGCTTCCAGAACTCCCAGGTATTTATAACCCACTTGTTCTCCTAGCGCCCTCATATCTTCTTGGTTGGGGAGTTCTATACCTTCTGTCGTCTCCAGTTTTCCTCTGTTAATCTGTAGTAGTGCACATTTTTCTAGTCCAAACTCCATTTGGATATCCTGGCTGAATATCCTGGTTGTATTTATCAGCTTTTCCAGTTCTTTTTTGTTTTTTTGCAAACAGTTTAAGGTCATCCATGTACATCAGGTGGTTTATTCTTTGTTCTGTATCCGTAAACCTGTATCCGGCATTACACTTTCTGAGTATGTAGTTGAGTGGCATCATGGCTATTATAAACAATAGTGGTTATAGAGAGTCTCCTTGAAAAATACCTCTCTGTATTTTTATCTCAGACAGGTGTTGTCCACCGGCTGTCAGTTTTAGTCTCCATGTTTCTATCGCTTTCTGGATGATATTAATAATCCTGTCTGGTATCTTGTATATTTTAAAGCATTCAATTATCCACGCTTGGGGGATTCTGTTGTAGGCTTTCTTGTAGTCAATCAATGCCATGGTAATGTACTTTTGTCTGCTCTTCACCCCCTTCAGGGTCTTTAGATCAATGTATAGTAGATCATATGCCCCTCTTTGTCCTTTCCGGCATCCTTTTTGTTCCTCGGGGAGCAGTCCACGTTTGTCCAGGGATTGGTAGATTTGGTCTCTCAGTTGTGCTCTGAGAATTTTCCACATTATTGGTAGACATGTTATCGGTCTGTAGTTGCTGGGGGTCGTTCCCTTTTTGGGGTCTTTTTGTATTAATGTTGTTCTTCCTTCCGTCATCCATTCTGGTACGTCTGTTTTGCGGATACATCCACTCAGTTTCTTCGCTAGTCTTTCATGCAGGGTCGTGAATTTTTTAAACCAGTATGCATGTATTCCATCGTGGCCTGGTGCTCTCCAGTTTGCCATTTTTCTTAGGGTTTTCTTGATCGTTTCTTTGTTGATTTCTGTTTCGGTTCCTTCTTCGATTTCCTGCCGTTCATCTTTCATGTTTTTCAACCATTGGGCATTCTTGTTGTGCTGTTTTAGTCTTCCTATATCTTGCTCCAGAATTGTTTTGTTTCTGTTGGGTTCGGTTGCTCTGTAGTTGTTTTTTTCTCCATTTACGTTTTTGTAAAACTGGCTTTCATTGTTTTCAAAGGTCCTGTTCTGTTTTCTCTGTTCTGATTTGTACCTGTATCGTCTCAGTCTTCCTTCTATTGCTGCTATCTTTTGTTTTATTTCTTCATGTTTCCCATTTAGTTTTTCCTTGCGTTTCTGATTTTTGCTTCTTAATCGTTTCATGTCCTCCTTCCTTCTGTTCACGGTTTTAGCTTCTTTCCGAAGTTTGGTGATCTGGGTTTCCAGTCTGATTTCCCATCCAGGTTTTGTCGGTCCTCTCTTTTGTCCATTCTCTTCGTTTCTTAGTTTCATACTAACCGATTTTGCCCCTGTATATATCCGGTTGTTTAGGTCCGTAATAGTTTATGTTGGTATATGTGTGAGGAGTCTGTTTACTTTTTCTGTTTCTGCTTGTAACTTCTTCGCTACTTCATTCCTGAGAGATGGGAGTTTTGCTTTGTTTTCTAACATGTATCGTCTAATATTCTCCACTTCACTTGCTTCTTTTTCGTTGAGTTCTATCTCAGCAGGTTCTGTGGTTCCGCAGTTTCTACCTCATCTGGTTCTGTGATCTTGTAGCCTTCACTCTCTTCAGTTTCAGTGTGTATGTTTTGCCCGTCCTCTTCCTGTGGTTTCTCCTTCGGTGGTGTTTCTTGCTCCGTTTCGCAATTCACCTTCTGTCTGATTTCCGTCAGTTCCATCTCCGAGAACCATCCTCGCATGAGGATCTGTCTTGCTTGATCTGCTATCCTTTGTTCCGTTGTATGGTAGTCACTAGCAATGTCCCAGAGATGTTTCATTCGTTTTCGGTAGCCTCTTTCTGTAGGGTAGCAGCTTTTATAATAGCACTCCATCCCCAGTCTGTTCTCTTTCGTAGTCCATTTCTTTCTATATCTTTTCAGTTTGCTGTTTTCGTTCTGGTTTTCCTGTCTTTGGTCTGTGTCCTTGTCATACCTGGAATCAGAGAGGTTACTTACCTGGTTCTTGTCCGTTGTCTTGTTTCTGAAATGAGAAGGGCCAACATTCGCACGATGCGGACCGGGTCCCCCATGTTGGCTAACGAAGGAGCACCTGCCCATCATGACACTCAGGTCTTTCTCCTGAGTCCCATGTCTTGTATTGATATTATTGTGCATTATTCATATTTTTGGTGTGTGTAGCCACACCAGGCCCAGGCTTATTCTGCCTGTTGTCCTATCACAGGGATAGTGATTGTCTCAGGCATTTTAATGAGTGATATTGTGCACTACCACACACACAAACAAAAACAAAACAAAAAACAAAAAAACAAATAAACAAACAAACAAAAAAATAATATAATAATTTTGTATATATATATTCATATATATATACATATATATATATATATATATATATATATATATATATATATATATATATATATATATATATATATATGTTATACAAGGACATAGTATAAGTGTTCTTAGCCGCTCCATAATAGCAGATGCAGGGAGACGATAGGTTCCCCTTCACTTTTCTGCTTGTATTCTTGATTGTAGTGCTAGGGGATGGGGGGGGGGGTGTCTACGAATTCTTCATTAATTAAAACTAAATTTGGTTAATTAAGGGTCCATTTATTCCCAAAGTTTCGTCATCAAATTATTATTATTATTATTATTATTATTATTATTATTATTATTATTATTATTATTATTATTATTATTATTATTATATAGAAATATCATTATCCTTTATTATTTATATAGAATTAAAAAACATTTATAATTTTGCATCCGATGTACATACGCGTGTGTGGTGTGTACAGAACACGTGTATTCATTGGATGCACACGCTGACACACAAACAAACTCTTTTTTTAAATGCGCACAGAAACATGACAACTTTTATTCTTTTGCCCTCTAGTGTACATACGAATTAATTATGATTATTATTAGTAGTAGTATGATAAGTATTATTATTGTTGTTGTTATTATTATTATTATCATTATTATTTATTAATTTTTAATGAACTCTTATTGCATAATTCGTAATACTAAATCTGTTAACTTTTGTATTCTCATTATTATTATTGTTATTGTTATCATTCTTACTTATTATATAGAATTATTATTATCATTCAGTATTCTTTTATATAAGTAAAGTTATTTATTATGTGACCATCTATTTTACACACGTGTTTGTTATTTGTACAGACACACGTCTGTAAACTAAATGACTATGCTAAAAATGAGAATCACCCGTTCTCTAAATGCTTACAGAGACATAAGGACATATCCATGAGTGGTTAACGCAAACCAGAGTGAGTGTTCGCGAGATGAATACATAGTTAAGAAAGAGAGATGTGAGTTACTTACAAATCACGGTTACTTAGAAAATTAAAACTTTTTTTCGGACATAATTAACTCCCGGAAGCAAAGCATTTTTAGCACGTACTTTGCGTTATTAAAGTTAATATGAAAAAGCCTTAAGGAAACAAACGTTGATTAAGTCATCTTTAGTAGAATCATAGCTAAAGCTAAGTTAATCAACGTTTATATCTCTAAGGCTTTTGTCGTATATATTTTCATCACACAAAATACACACTGAATAAGATTAAGTTATATCTAAAAACACTTCCAATTTAATAAGGCATAATTTGCAATTAACTGACAAAGTAAACCACAACTCTTTAAGGTTTTGTCAATCATTTTCAAACTGTATCAGTGTAGTGACTTTTTGCTGTCGGGCTGAGGTATAGTTCTGTTCAGTCTGAGGAGGTAAACCCTTCCAGCTTTGATCTTCTCTTCGAGAAGTGAGGTAGTCTATTACTAATCACCTGAGGCGCCCCTGCCGAGGCATGCCGAATGGTTGATATGGCATTGTTGTAGGCCACAGCGCGCTAATCATAGTGCGCTGGCTTTTCAAAACCACACCTGACCTTGTGTCAAACCCCCTGGATATGAAGTAAATAAACTCTCACTGTGCTGTTTTACCCCGCCACTTATAGTTAAATGTAATAAGGAAAGGGAAACATAAAAGATTGGTATTCTCCATTATAAACGAAAGCGAATATCACCACAGTAGTAAAACTACTTAACACGTAGCTGGAGACTGAAAGAAAGAGTAAGGTGTGGTAAAGATATAGCTAGCTGAAAGCAACTAATTTTAGATATTGTATTTTTTTTTTATTTACCTGTCTTGCCAAACTCACGTTTACCTGATTCGAATAATCGAACCCAAACGGGCGACATTTTTTTAGTATATGTATAAATATGTATTTCTTTGTGTGGCATACGAGGTTATTCAGTATATATTCGAAGGAAACAAACGCCACTGACTTGGGGTATTAGTATTACATCTCATTGCAAATAAAACGACAGCTGTTTTTCCGAGTTAACTCAAATTTGTAAAGAAAATATATGTAAAAACAAAAGAACACAAGTTTAAGAATACAACATATTTTGTTTTGTTTTATTAAATGGCATGTTTTATATTGAAAAATGTTGGCACTAATCTTTTCTGTTGAAGTTCACGTTTCAATTCGATGGTGCCAATAAGGTATTATGTCTACTCATGACAACGTATAATATAATCGTTATATTATTTAATACGTGCAGGGCTACCTGGCGTCGCCTGGGAACATTTGTCAACTTTGCAATATCAGTTTAAGTAAAATAAAACTTTTAAGCAAGGTTTTACGGCTGAAAAGAAAAATGTTATTCTTGTAAATGTAAAACTTTTAATGTATTTAAGTAAACGTTATTCGGCAAATGTTTTAAGGTGAGTAGAAAGTGGACCTTGGAAAATAGCATATCAAAATCACGAGATTTTTTTGCATAACCAGTACATTGATAGTGGCAATGTTTCTAGTCTCCGTACGAATCCTAATAGTGCCATTTTCTCAGCTGGTCAATGAAGTTACTGCCACTGTCTGCTGTTACTACGACTGGCAGAGATTTGCGCTCACATTGGAACGTGATCACCCAGTGTTGGAGAGAGCAACGCACGGTTGTCCTCAGCAAAGAGTGTAATGATAGAAAGCACATGTCTCGTCCCCAAGATCGTTTCTCGGACAATATCCAACCAGTTGACCAGTCTTGTTACACCGATAACAATGTTATGTACACAGTCTATCATGAAATGATTATGGTCATTACATTTACAACACTTATATTCAGATCGGCCCGTGCCAACAGGTGGTTGAATGATTCTGGCAGGCTGTGCCGCAACCATGACTGATTTCCCACCTTCAACATTGTTTTTCGTCAACGCTCGAGCTCGAGACAAGAGCTCTTCTAAGGTCAGATCATTCACTCTGGAGAAGGACCGCGACAAGCTTTTCACAGGGTCAGAAAGCCCTCGTACAAACACACACACAATCACAGGATCTATCATTCTTCCAAGATGAACTGACAGCTTCTGCAAATCTGCTCAACACTTCTCTACGATATCGCTCGGATGTAAAACACGTGCCTCGAACCTTTCATATACCATAAACTGTCATCGGCAACGGTTAAAATCTAGCTATATTAATTCGCACTGCATCGGATTTCTTTTTTATAATCAGTTGTTGGTGACTTACAAACGACCACCTCCGCCTGTAATCCGAAGTGAGAGGGCATACTCCAACCATTTCACTCCAGATAATTAATACACTTATTTAACTTTGTCAATCTATTCAACAACTGCTTCAGTCCCATCAGACTCAGAAATGATCTTTAAGTCGAAACGGCTGTCCATTTTAGGCCGAAATAGCGGTGTGTAACATTGTAATGAAATAGTAGATACTCCTCTTCAACAACACCCCAAGCAACACCGACAAATCTCAACTCTAATACTCTCTCTTAGCTGTACATGAATTCAACTATCCGCCTTTAATTCTATCCCTTCCATTAACCTCAGCTGATCGCTACATATGCTAATTAGTTGCAAGTTTGCATCTGCGAAGAAATGATAACTTTTCTGTTTTCCTTTGCTTTAAAATATTACAGGGTTAAACATTTGAATAGATACTAACAAACTTAGTTCAAGATAAGCCCAGTATTATGGATGGATACGTTGATTATTTACACCAAACTTAACACAGCAGCATTTCATTAAGACAACATGTTTCATTAGGAGAATTAAGGTTTATATATATATATATATATATATATATATATATATATATATATATATATATATATATATATATATATATATATGGTGTAAATCATGTAATTTCGTGTTATTATATTTTACGCTTTATATATATATATATATATATATATATATATATATATATATATATGCAAACATTGTTAAAAATGAATAGAATTTGTCAGTTTAATTATGGCTTTTTTTATTTTTTCAATTTTTCTGATGGTCTTTTTTGTATTAAAATAGAACAAATTAATAAATGTTCCATAGGTTTCACACGTTTTCCCGAACGTTTTCGATTCTTCGTCGAATCGTCAAAAGCAAATGAACAAAAACCAGCTGGAAAAGGAAGAACATTTAAAAAAAAAACAGCGGAAAAACGCGCAGAGAACATTTTCGCATTGTTCCAGAAAGTCGTTGACGATTTAAATTAAGCAACGTGGAAGCATCACAGAACAAAATCGCATTACGTTAAGCATTTTATAATGTTACCACTGGTTTCATATGTGATGTTAATACTTATAGGTTGTTGTGTTGTTTATGTAGATAGCTTCCAGTAGTTTTAATTTTTTTTAAATTAGTTTAGGAATGTATATTGTATGTATTATTAACTAGAGTCTGTCTTAAATCAGTGAAGGCAGTTATGTTTTTGTAGATGTTGGTACGTTGAGCTTAAGTTTACAAGATGCATGGTGAGACGGCAGGATAGGGTAGTGCTTGTAAAACTACTGTAGCTATTTGCTTCATCATTATTATGGGAGTTACATTTTCCCAAAATGCATTTAAACTTATAAATAACATTTGTTCTTTCTAGTTGTTTTGAGTTGGGGAGGAGTTTTTGTTTTGCTTTTGACACTTAAGGATGATTCAACAAAGAATCGAAAACGTCTGTGAAACCTGTGAAACCTATGGAACATTTATTTTAAAAATTTTAATACAAAAAGGCCATCAGAAAAATTGAGAAAATAAAGAAGGTATAATTAAACAGACCAATTCTGTTTTTTTTAACAATGTCTGCATAAATGAGAAAATGCTGCCTAAATACACACACTATATATATATATATATATATATATATATATATATATATATATATATATATATATATATATATATATATCGAAGCAGTATTGCTTTAATTTAAACCTATTTCGTTACATATGACGAACAAATTATGTCTACCTATTGTAGGTAAGATCATTTCTAATTTCCACTTCCGTTATGGCCCACTCTTTTATACTTTACATTCTTACCCTCGTTCTCAATTCCAAAAAACTCCTTCCAGAAAATACCACTATATTAGAACACTTAACAAAACAAAAACAAAAACTACATATATTAAGGGTTTTTAAACCCCAATTAAAGAAAACATACATCAATATAATTAATTTAAATAATAGGAAAACCCTATTGAAATGTTTATAACACTGTTACACTTATTAATACTATAACCATCAATTCATTCCTGCCAAAACTATATATAAATAACTAAGAATCGGATAAGCACTCATAGAGAGGGATCCCGACAGGTTGCAAATTACTTGAGATATTAGTGAATACGGCAGATATATTAACCAGTTCCCGCTCGAAATCAGAAAACACATACCGAAATTGGAAACGATCAAAACAAAGATATGCCGACATTAATAATCTGTCGTATTTAACAGTTATATATATATATATATATATATATATATATATATATATATATATATATATATATATATAATTATATATATATATATTGTGTGTATTTAGGCAGCATTTTTTCATTAAGGCATGTGTTATTGAAGACGACAGAAATCTTCTGTTTAGTGATTCCTTTTTTTATTTTTTCCATTCGTCGAATGATCTTTTTGACGTATAGATGGAATGAAATGATGAAGGATCCGTGTGTTTGTACTAACGTTTTCGATTCTCTCCGGAATCATCGTCAGGTCTTTAATGGCAAAAATGAATACAAAGCGAGTGAAAGAATCGAATTTCTTAAAAAATACGCCGGCAAACCGTTCGCATAAAATACGGACGTCTACACTTTAAAATGTGACAATTGAAACAGTTCTTCGTTTATTTATTAATTTTATCTATTATTCTTCTTATTATTTTTAATTTAACATAGTGGCTGATTTAATTTTGTCTCGTCTAATAATTATGGAGAAGGAAAATGGAGGAGAAAGGCCGTAAGTAATTTTAATAAGTTGTCCCTATTTTTTAAATTAAATTAGGCGACACCGGTTGATATCATTAAACTAAGCTAAGCATTTTAATATATATATATATATGAATACATATATATATATATATGAATATATATATAAATATATATATATGTATATATATATATGAATATATATATGAATATATATATATATATATATATATATATATATATATATATATAGTATTCTATTAGTTTCTGTAGATGTAAATCCGTTGAAACTCAAGTGTTTATAAAAAGTGCTCAATAACAAGTAGAGCTGTTTATAAGTATACATTTTTATTTATACAAACATCATTGGTTACATATGTGCATACATGTTTCGGTTGCACTCTTCGCAGAGAGTCAACCTCATCAGACCAAGGATTCAAAGTAATGAGCTCATTACTCTGAATCCTTGGTCTGATGAGGTTGACCCTCTGCGAAGAGTGCAACCGAAACATGTATGCACATATGTAACCAATAATGGTTGTATAAATAAAAATTATAACTTATATATATATATATATATATATATATATATGAATATATATATATATATATATATATATGAATATATATATATATATATATATATATATATATATATATTGGTATATATATATATTAATAGGATCAAATATAAACAAAAGTCAAAACTTTTAGTAGATGGAACCTATTGTGAAGAGGATTCTCTCAATATACGAGATAAAGCAATTGTAGAGATAGAAGAAAAAAGAGTGATAAATATGCGACGATTGTCCAAATTTATTTCAAATTTATTTCAAATGTCAATTGTTCAATGCAAGGTGTATTCAGTAATAAACTAGTGTTTATTATTCTTTCCTTAAGCCAAGGCTTTTCAAAGATCGAAATCTCATCATCAGAGGAGAAATAAAGATCGATAAGTTGGCTTTCGAAAAAAACAAAGTTACAATATTTGAAAAATATTAAAATTACTATTAAAGAAATTTTTGTTAAAAAAACGCAGTGAATGGAAAGAAAAATTCCGTGAATAATATATGCAGATTGCCAACTTATCCATCTGTATTTCTCCTCTGATGATAAGATGTGGATCTTTGAAAATCCTTGGCTTAAGGAAAGAATCATAAACACTAGTTTATTACTGAATACACCTTGCATTGAACAATTGAAATTTGAAATAAATTTGGACAATTGTCGCATATTTATCACTCTTTTTTCTTCTATCTCTATATATATGAATATATACATATATTAAATAATAACATCATAAAATGGTAAAACAACAAAATAATAAATAAATGTTGGAAAAACAACAAAATAATAAATAAATGTTGAAAAAAACATTCTACAAATGTTGGTTGCCTTACTCCTTTACATACATATATGAATATATATATATATATATATATATTTATATATATGTATATATATATATATATATATGAATATAAGTATTTCATGTATCCACATAACATTTTATATAAAGATATACTTTTTTTATGTATCACTTTTCAGTATTTACTTCAACAGTGCTCGATACGTAAGTAGAGCTAGATTTAAAAATTAAAACCTAAAATAGAAATACAAGGAACCACCTGTTAAAATAACTTCACCCATTATATAGACACAAAGAAAAAAAACAGGATATAAAAAAATCCATTGATAACAAAACAATAGGAGAGCATATAGGGAATGACACAAACAACGCCTTTGTTCGTGGGAAGCCCAACGATTTGCTGAGAGAACAACAAAGAATCTGATTGGTTAACTAGCAAGCCGTGTATATAAAAACACCCGGCGAAAATAACTCCATGCATTTTAGCCTGAAGATTCTCTCCGGGGATGAAACGCGGGAGCCTCTGTGTAGCTTGATTGACATAAACATATTTTCATAGCTTACTACTTACTATATGAATATATATATATATATATATATATATATATATATGACTATATATATATATGAATATATATATATATATATATGAATATATATATATGAATATATATATATATATAAATATATATATACATATATATACATATATATATATATATATATGAATATATATACATATATATGAATATATATATATATATACATATATATGAATATATATATATATATGAATATATATATATATGAATATATATATATGAATATATATATATATATGAATATATATATATATATATGAATATATATATATATATATATGTATATACGAATATATATATATACCTATATGAATATATATATATATATGAATATATATATGAATATATATATATATATATGAATATATATATATGAATATATATATATGAATATATATATGAATATATATATATGAATGTATATATATATATATGTATATATATATACATGAAGATATATATATGAATATATATATATGAAGATATATATATGAATATATAAACATGAATATATATATATGAATATATATATATATACATGAATATATATATATATATATATATATGAATATATATATGTATATATGAATATACATATATGAGAAAGAAAGATGAATATAAAAAATTGTACAAAATTACATAAAGTTTCATAAATTAATACAAATGTTATTACATCGGATGTTTAGATGCAAGGAGTTACATTAATCCTTAATATATATATATATATATATATATATATATATATATATATATATATATATATCTATATAGATATATATATATATACATGAATATATATATATATATATATATGAATATATATATATATATATATATGAATATATATATATATATGAATATATATATATATGAATATATATATATATATGAATATATATATATATATATGAATATATATATATGAATATATATATATATATATATATATATATATATATATATATATATATATATATATACTAGCAGGGGTACCGGGCGTTGCCCGGGGATCTGCCCCCCCCCCCTACACAAGCAAAATAGGACATTGAGCACTTTTCTCCCGTTCAACGCCGTGTATTTAGAAAATCAAGATGGCCTCCAAAGCACTACTAAAATCACTCTTACCGATCCCCCCTCTTTTCTTGTATGTATTACCTGCCCTCGTCCAGTCATGTCAGTTCAAGATGACTGGGCATGTTTATAGTTTATGAAAACCTTCGTGCTAATGTAACTCTTGTCTCGTCTCTTCTCATTTGATCTCCTTAAAAGTCATTTAAATATTTTATTAATAATAAGATTGTTAGATGTCTAATATGAATATCAGTAAATACTTATTTATTATATGCATTTCTAATGAATATGATCACTATTAATAGGCACAACACGTATTTATTGATTGATGTTTAATATTTGAGTGTTAAATGGTAACTATTATTAGGTATTGGTATTTAAAAAAAATGATCTTCCTATTGTTATTAAATAAAAGAACAGTTAATCAATCATTATCTCTTTTAATTAATTAATATTTACACTTTTTATGTGAGGTATTTATTGTACAAATCTGTTCCGCTTATTTGTCAATTTCTAAAATTACTTTTTCTACATTAAAGGTGATAGATCAGGCAAGTTTATTATTAATAAGTAAACTATTATTTGTAAATTATAATAAACTATATTCAAATTTTATTGTATAGTATTTTATAATATTTCAATGTCTTATAAATATAAATATTGTAAATTCCGATCTTATGATTTTTAGTGGAAAAGTTTTTATTTTTGAATTACCGAAAATAATTGTTTTATACTTTTGCAAGTGTTATACTTGTCCTATAATGATCCAGGTTTATAATCTTTATATTATTTTACAGGCTTGCATTTTTCGATATAATCTATATAATAATAAACGAAGTTGTTTCGGATTGGTAACCACCATTACAAAAGGGATCGTTCGTGCGTCAAAATGGCGCAATTTAAGGCAACTAATGTACACAGAATTCGAATTAAAATATTTCCAATGAGTTGTTCTAAAATCGAATTATCTCGCCCTGTCAAGTTACCCAGTTTTTAAGTGCATTCTGTGAATTCTTTTTTATTTTAATCTTATTTTAATAGACACGCACTAATTATAATTTTACATTAAAAATTGAATTTTTTATTTTTATTTTTTTACATAAAACAAGGTTTTACAGTAAGAAGAAAAAGAGAGTAAATTTAAAACAAACATATTTATAAAAAAACCTTCAGATGTAAAAAGTTTCATTCTATTTATTAAAAAAATATTAAAGCAAAAATTATTTTTGGGTAAGACGAGACAATTTTTTCTCTATATTATTAAACCTTAAATGCATTTATTATTTCAGGTAAAATATCATTATCAACATTAAATTATACAGATAGATAACGATGCACCAATAAAATTTCCACGATGTTAGGGTTAGGGTTAAGTTTAGGTCACTCTAGTATATATTTAATATCACTTAAATGCTATTATTCAACTGTGATTGATTTTCTATCTGATTTTTATGAGCTATTTTAAAAACATTCTTGAATCAAATAATGTCGCATAATGAAATGGTGTAGGACGGGGGGTGAGGATGAAAATAGAATAAAAGGTAAGGGAAAAGTAATATATATATATATATATATATATATATATATATATATATATATATGTAGTTATAGTAAATGACGAATATTATTTATTTCACGACGTCCTCAGCGTAGTTGATTTAGGCAAAAAGTCGTTAGAATATTAAAAAATACTTTCCACACTTAACTCAAATTTTCCAACTGCTACCATCGATATGCAGTTAATTATTAATATTTTATAAGTGGCCTTTTGAGCTTTACTCCTCCTACTGCTACATTTTCAAATATTTATATTTGTTAGTTATTTCTTCAGATCAATAATCCGTAAGAAGTCTTGAAAAAAAGACGAAACCTTGATGAATACATAAATACTGTTTTTGGTGTCCCTCTTTTCATTTTGCAACCCCTGCACTAATGAGAGCTATAATCTTGAAACGCTAGCTTTAGTACGTAATAAATAATTTTATATATATATATATATAAATACATATTATATATATATATATACATATTATATATATATATATATATATATATATATATATATATATATATATATATATATATATATATATATATATATATATATAGGCTACATAAAAGTGTAATATCTGTTATGATACTACACTTCTTATATTCCGTACTCGGTCAGTGAAGGAGAACATATTCTAAACGTAAACCCACTTCATTTTTGACACTGTATAGTGTGCGCTATTTTAAGGAGCTGTGCTTTCTCCCCATTAAAAACCGGCATTGTGTCTAACTCTAATAAAGAGACAAGTAAATAGATACCGTCATATAGTTAGAGGATAGCATCAGAAGTCAGGTACTTTTTGGAATAAAAGAATAATCCAAACATTATTCCACATTGACATAACAGAGAAAGGTTACACATTATTGAAGATACACTGTAAGATAATCTAAATAATGCTTTAAATGAAAATATTGTCTAGTTTATTTATTTGGTTTTTCTCTTGTTGTGCGTATTTAAATCTGTTAAGTGAAGTGGATCAACAGAAATCCCTGAGTAATGCAAATCGTACGTAAGAAGGTTTCGACACCTTATTTTCATAAAAGGTAGGGAAGAAATCACAAATTTCTTTTCGTTTATCTGTTTGTCTTCATCAGCTTAAGATAATTACTTGAAAAGTGATAGAATCAATGACGCGCAGTAAATAAACATTAATGAAAGTTTAAAGAAAAAGGTGATACATGAAATGACGAATGTGGAATCGTAGGACTTCAATGGTGCATCCCACATATGAAAACAATTTGTGATGAATTTAAAATATGAGCATCTATTAAATGTATCTATTACGTATGCTTTTTAAACCTTTTTTTCTTTTTGTATGTTCCCTAACTACTTTTAAAGTATAATATGTCTCTTGTCTTTTCTTTGGGTTTTATGCAATGTAATTGTCATTTTACGCCGAAAGCGTACGCGTGTTTTGTATACGATAAGTTTGTAAATTAATTCATGTAGTTTAAGTTAAAAAAGATGAACATCAAAATGTTCGAAGATTTATATATATATATATATATATATATATATATATATAGTCTCGGAAGTTTCTCAACCATTAAAACCATATTAAGAAAAAAAAAAAAAACAACTTATAGTCCCAAGTCTTCCAGTGGAAAATCACTCATGTAAGTCAATTTATTTTTTACACTTATTATATTAGTTTATTTCTAACACTATTTTAAGGGATCATCAGTTGTTTACCATGAAAAACTGTTATAGTATGGATCAAAAGTGAGTTGATAAAACCAGCCATATATATATATATATATATGCTGAACTTAAATTCACCCCGAACAAGGAACATAGCCACTGTAGAGTAAGAAGATTTAGGGAAACAGTGGGGATAGAGAGAGTTCCAAAGGCTGGTAGGCGCAGGTCAGTAACTATTAGAGTAAAAAGCTCTCCGGCATTTGGAGACCTCCAGAGTTAATGGATTGGATTCAACTGATAGTCGAGTTAATCAGGTGTATTTACGTCGAATGGGGTCACTAGAGCAGCCAGTTCATATATATATATATTTATATATATATATATATATATATATATATATATATATATATATATATATATATATATACATATATATATATATGAGAGAGAGAGAGATAAAGGGAGTTTGCTTGGATCATTGCTTGGAATTGTAATAAAGGTATTACGAAAACTGTAGGAGAGAGCCGGATTGATGAGAAGCTGGGAAGAACAAACATAAACAATATAAGGTGTTGGCTTACAACTATCTTACATAGTAAACATCAAGTGTGTAGTTAGCTGTGTGTTATGTCCGGATGATTGGAATTAATTTGATTTTTCGGGAAACGCCACCTCTTGTATAAAATGGACACAAAAGTAAAGTTTGAAATTAATCTATTTATTAGCGTTAGTTTAAGAGTATTAACATATATCTGAATAGTTCGTTTAATAAGATATCTAGTGGACAGTATTAAGGTTGTTGTTAATCTAAACTCTCCCTACCATGATGTTGCATATGATGCTATCCACACTCTAACTTCGGCTACACCGAGTAGCTCTGCTAGTATATATATATATATATATATATATATATATATATATATATATATATATATATAACTTTAAAAAAAATACGCGGAAATCTCTCTAAGGCCCTTTCGACTATCATCTCATCAGGAGAAAATCGATAGTTTTAATTAATAATAACTTCGAAAGAAAGAGCAAATGGGGAAATTGAGTGTGCCAAAATTAAAGTTGAAGCGATTAAAATTCAATTTAATTATTTCGTTAAAAGTCGATTAAAAGGCACTACGTTAGGGGAAAAAAAAAAAAAAAAAAAAAAAAAAAATTGGGAAGGAGTTCAAAGTTCCCCAAAGAGATTCAACGATCTTACAAATTCCTTCTGCCGGCACAAGGAAGGTTTTCGCATAGCAATAGAGACATATTCCAATATTTTCAAATGGTTCTTGGAATCTGCCCGATGCAAGACCTCAAAACGGTCTATTGGAATCTGTCTCTATTGCTATGCGAAAACCTTCCTTCTGCCGGCAGAAGGAATTTGTAAGATCGTTGAATCTCTTTGGGGAACTTTGAACTCCTTCCCAATTTTTTTTTTTTTTTCCCCTAACGTAGTGCCTTTTAATCGACTTTTAACGAAATAATTAAATTGAATTTTAATCGCTTCAACTTTAATTTTGGCACACTCAATTTCCCCATTTGCTCTTTCTTTCGAAGTTATTATTAATTAAAACTATCGATTTTCTCCTGATGAGATGATAGTCGAAAGGGCCTTAGAGAGATTTCCGCGTATTTTTTTTAAAGTTATCTATAAATTTTGTACCTCAAAACATTTATTTATATATATATATATATATATATATATATATATATATATATATATATATATATATATATATATATATATGGACTGAAAACATCATACACTCTATAACATTAAATGTGTTTTCATAGACACCAAATCTTCATACACGTATGCACTGAAACAAAAATAAACAAAATGGATTTTTAAAACAAAGTACACAGAGACGGTGTCTGAAAGTGAGTGCACAATTTTTTAGCATATCAACATATTGATTTTTAAAGGTTATTTCAATAAATGCATTACATGTGTTAGTAATGTTTAATGGTTTATTCATATTTTAATATATTTTATACATTATTTCGTAGATAAATCTTGACGAAAATCAATAAAAGAAAATTCCAATTTGCATAAGACACTGTCGGGGGAAATGTTTACTCTTGCCGACATACCAGATTTCCAAATCGTATAAATTGATCGGGCCTTTGTATACCTCAATCACGATAGATATGACAGAAAACAATCCAATGTTAACGCATCAATTTAGGAGCTTTGGTTAACTGCTTAGCCAAGACTGGTACTATCTCTCATGATCTCAACTATATTTAATATAAAGTCATGTTGCCAATTTCATATTTAACCAGTATTTCGTCATTGACTTCTAAATTGTGTGTTAATACCTTTTTGAAAACATCTTCAGGTTAATACACCCATTGAAGAATAAATACGAAGATGTAAAAACTGGCCCCTTTTTCATACCTGTTTAGTTCTCAACCTTGTGTCATACATGCAGGAACCAATTTGCCGTAACCATTACATAAACATAAAAGTTCACAAATCGTAATTTATACGGCTGATGATCTTTCTTCTTGTCCGTCTCTACGACATGACCCTTAAGATATGCCGTCTTGTAATGAAAGCTGCTTGTATACCTAAACCGAGACACCACTGATGGAAGACAGTGACCATTTGTTCAACGTGGTCTTCGTCCCAAATAACTGACTAGTGTGAAGGGGAGACAGAAAGAGAAACAGAGAGAAAGAGAAAGTAAGAGAGGGAAAAATCACAATTACTAATTAGTGATATATTGTCAACCCATGTCATTCCATGTCTGACGACTCTATCACCCTCTCTCATAATCCATGCGACATCATATTCGTTTCTAGCACAATCCCACAGTCTAAGCAGATCTAAACTTTAGACCATGAAATTGAGCTCGGTTTTCTTCTCATAGGTTTCCATTTTTTGTTTGTCATTCACAACTTACTAAATTATATACTATCGGATCTACGCGCTCAACATCTAACACTTACATTGATATATATATATATATATATATATATATATATATATATATAATTTCGGCAGCAAGTCATTCATTATACGTGTCGTTGAAGACCACTGAGTTTTCTTTATTTGCTATTTTTCTGGTTAACTTCTCGACGCGGCAGTGGATTATGGCGCCTAACCTGGTATCTTGGGACATTTCACTAGCGCTTCCGGCCTTGCGACCGTCTTCAGGAGACTGTGTCTTATTGTTAATGCAGAGCCGTATTTATGCTTGTATTTATGGTTATATCTATTAATTTACATATGTGTATATATGTATATATATTTATATATATATATATATATATATATATATATATTTATTCTTTTATTTATTTTCTTACTTATTAATTGATTTATTAATTAATTTATTTATTTTTTATTTTTTAATCTAGTATTATTTACTCACTAGGAGTTATCACACTGGTCATCATCAGTGATCGCCCACTGCCAACAACCTGTGATATTCCCTGGAGTCTGAGTGACAACAAGTCTCCTAAGACATCTAGTATGCTTTACCTCTTGTCGGTTATGACCGCTGATTACCTTGCGGTATAGCAACAGCCACCTACCACCGATTTCCCGCTGATAAGGGGCATTGGTCCCTCTGGGGCCCGAGTGGCAACAAGCCTCCCCAAAGTACCAGAGCTGTCCGCGCTCTTCCAGTGGAGGTCTGGTTTGCGCTTTCCCTCTTCGACCCTCTGTCCATAATTTTCGTAGCGTCAGCTTATGCTTGCGCCTCTCTCGTGCGGTTGTATTTTCCCCGGTTCTGTTGTCTTGTGCTTCCATGTGTTTGTTCTCCATTCGTTGCTTATGTGGGTTGGTTTCCGCATTCGAGGACATTTCTCAGGATTGTAGCTGTTTTGATAATTACTGTCCTTTGTATGGTCTCAGTTATCCCCTTGATTCCTATTTCTCCTAGTCTTTTCTCCATGTTTTTTGGGACTGTTCCTAGTGTTCCTATGATTATTGGTGTTATACTGACTTTCTTTATGTTCCATATTCCTTTCAGTTCTCTGGCAAGTTCAGTATATTTGCTTCTTTTTTCCGTCTCTTTGATCTTTACTCTGTGGTCCGCTGGAACGGCAAAGTCTACGATTTTGCAGGATTTTTCTTTCTTTTTGATTATTATCATATCCGGTCTCCTTGCTGTTATGGGTTTGTCTGTTTGTACATTCATATTCCATAGGATTTTGTGTTTTTCGTTTTCTAGTACAGTTTCTGGTTTGTGTTTGTACCGTTTTTTTGCATATCCAGTTGTTTGCACATTTCCCGGTGTACTACTTTTCCCACGCTGTCATATCTGTACTTGTATTCCTTTTGGGCTAGCTTGCTGCATTAACTTATTATATGATTTATCGTTTCGTCTCTTTGTCCACACAATCGGCATTTACTGTTTTCCTGGGTTTTATCTATCTTTGCTTTAATAAAGTTTGTCCTAATCGCATTGTTCTGTGCGGCCATCAGCAGAGATTCCGTTTCTCTGTTCAAGTGTCCTTTTCTTAGCCATGCCCAGCTGTTTTCATTGGCTTCATCGCTTGTGAGTCTTATAAAGCGTCCATGTAGTTGTTTTTCTTCCCACTTTTCCTTTCTTGTCTTTTTGTTTCTGGTTTCAGTGCTTCCGGAGTTGTTTGTTGGGCTGGTGTCTCTTGCTGTGGTGATCAGTCTTTCCGTGTTCTGGGTTACATATTTCTCCAGCTCTTTTTTGGTGTCTTCCACACAGTCTTCTATACTTACCAGTCCTCTACCTCCTTCATTTCTTTTCATGTAGAGTCTGTCCGTATCGTCTTTTGGGTGTAATGCATTGTGCATAGTCATTAGTTTTCTAGTCTTCTGGTCAAGGTGCCTGAGTTCTTCTTTGGTCCAGCCTATGAATGGTCCAGAGTATCTTATTAGTGATACAGCCCATGTGTTTATCCCTTTTACTAGGTTTCTGCTATATAGTTTAATTTCTAAGAGTTTCCTTGTTCTTCGTTGATATTCTTTTCCAATCTTCTCTTTCATTTCTGTATATTTGATTGTGTCTGCTTCCAGAACTCCCAGGTATTTATAACTCCCCTGTTCTCCTAGCGCCCTAATCTCATCTCTGTTGGGGAGTTCTATACCTTATGTCGTTTCCAGTTTTCCTCTGTTAATCTCTAGCAGTGCACATTTTTCTATTCCAAACTCCATTTGGATATCCTGGCTGAATATCCTGGTTGTATTTATCAGCTTTTCTAGTTCTTTTTTGTTTTTTCCAAAAAGGTTTAAGGTCATCCATGTACATCAGGTGGTTTATTCTTTGTTCTGTATCCGTAAACCTGTATCCGGCATCACATTTTTTAGAGTATATCATCATCATCATCATCATCATCATCATCATCATCATCATCATCATCATCATCATCATCATCATCATCATCATCATCATCATCATCATCATCATCATCATCATCATCATCATCACCATCATCATCATCATCATCATCATCATCATCATCATCATCATCATCTACTCACTAGGAGTTATCACACTGGTCATCGTCAGTTGTCACCCACTGCCGACAACCTGTGGTATTCCCTGGAGTCTGAGTTACAACAAGTCTCCTCAGGCCTCCAGTATGCTCCAGCTCTGTTCGTTCATCACCGCTGATCACCTTGCGGTAATCGCAACAGCCACCTACCAACGATTTCCCGCTGATAAGGGCCATTGGTCCCCTCTGGGGCCCGAGTGGCAACAAGCCTTCCCAAGGTCCCAGAGCTGTCCGCGCTCTTCCAGTGGAGGTCTGGTTTTGCGCTTTCCCTCCTCGACCCTCTGTCCATAATTTTCGTGGCGTCAGCTTATGCTTGCGCCTCTCTCGTTCGGTTGTATTTTCCCCGGTTCTGTTGTTTTGTGCTTCCATGTGTTTGTTCTCCATTCGTTGCTTATGTGGGTTGGTTTCCGCATTCGAGGACATTTCTCAGGATTGTAGCTGTTTTGATCATTACTGTCTTTTGTATGGTCTCAGTTATCCCTTTGATTCCTATTTCTCCTAGTCTTTTCTCCATGTTTTGGGGGACTGTTCCTAGTGCTCCTATGATTATTGGTGTTATACTGACTTTCTTCATGTTCCATATTCCTTTCAATTCTCTGGCAAGTTCAGTATATTTGCTTCTTTTTTCCGTCTCTTTGATCTTCACTCTGTGGTCTGCTGGAACGGCAAAGTCAACGATTTTGATGGATTTTCTTTCTTGTTGATTATTATCATATCCGGTCTTCTTGCTGTTATGGGTTTGTCTGTTTGTACATTCATATCCCATATGATTTTGTGTTTTTCGTTTTCTAGTACAGTTTCTGGTTTGTGTTTGTACCGTTTTCTTGCATATTCGAAATTCAGTTGTTTGCCCATTTCCCGGTGTACTTCTTTCCCCATGCTGTCATGTCTTTTCTTGTATTCCCTTTGTGCTAGCTTGCTGCATTCACTTATTATATGATTTATCGTTTCGTCTCTTTGTCCACACAATCTGCATTTGCTGTTTTCCTGGGTTTTATCTATCTTAGCTTTAATAAAGTTCGTCACAATCGCATTGTTCTGTGCGGCCGTCAGCAGAGATTCCGTTTCTCTGTTCAGGTTTCCTTTTCTTAGCCATGCCCAGCTGTTTTCATTGGCTTCATGGCTTGTGAGTCTTATAAAGCGTCCATGTAGTTGTTTTTCCTCCCACTTTTTCTTTCTTGTCTTTTTGTTTCTGGGTTCAGTGCTTCCGGGGTTGTTTGTTGGGCTGGTGTCTCTTGCTGTGGTTATCAGTCTTTCCGTGTTCTGGGTTACATATTTCTCCAGCTCTTTTTTGGTGTCTTCCACACAGTCTTCTATACTTACCAGTCCTCTACCTCCTTCATTTCTTTGCACGTAGAGTCTGTCCGTGTCGTCTTTTGGGTGCAGTGCATTGTGCATAGTCATTAGTTTTCTAGTTCTTTGGTCAAGGTGCCTGAGTTCTTCTTTGGTCCAGCCTATGAATGGTCCAGAGTATCTTATTAGTGATACAGCCCATGTGTTTATCCCTTTTACTAGATTTCTGCTATATAGTTTAGTTTCTAAGAGTTTCCTTGTTCTTCGTAGATATTCTTTTCCAATCTTCTCTTTCATTTCTGTATATTTGATTGTGTCTGCTTCCAGAACTCCCAGGTATTTGTAACTATCTTGTTCTCCTAGCGCTCTCATCTCCTCTTGGTTGGGGAGTTCTATACCTTCTGTCTTTTCCAGTTTTTCTCTTTTGATCTCTAGCAGTGCACATTTTTCTATTCCAAACTCCATTTGGATATCCTGGCTGAATATCCTGGTTGTGTTTATCAGCTTTTCCAGTTCGGTTTTGTTTTTTGCAAACAGTTTAAGGTCATCCATGTACATCAGGTGGTTTATTCTTTGTTCTGTATCCGTAAACCTGTATCCGGCATCACACTTTCTGAGTATACTGTTGAGTGGCATCATGGCTATTATAAACAGTAGTGGTGATAGAGAGTCTCCTTGAAAAATGCCTCTCTGTATTTTTATCTCAGACAGGTATTGTCCTCCGGCTGTCAGTTTTAGTCTCCATGTTTCCATTGCTTTCTGGATGAGATTAATAATCCTGTCTGGTATCTTGTATATTTTTAAGCATTCAATTATCCATGTTTGGGGGATTCTGTCGTAGGCTTTCTTGTAGTCAATCCATGCCATGGTTATGTTCTTTTGTCTGCTCTTCACCTCCTTCAGAGTCTTTTGATCAATGTACAGTAGATCATGTGCACCTCTTTGTCCTTTCCGGCATCCTTTTTGTTCCTCGGGGAGCAGTCCACGTTTGTCCAGGGATTGGTAGATTTGTTCTCTCAGTTGTGCTCTGAGAATTTTCCACATTATTGGTAGACATGTTATCGGTCTGTAGTTGCTGGGGGTCTTTCCGTTTTTGAGGTCTTTTTGTATTAGTGTTGTTCTTCCTTCCGTCATCCATTCTGGTATGTCTGTTTTGCGGATACATCCGCTCAGTTTCTGCGCTATTCTTTCATGCAGGGTCGTGAATTTTTTAAACCAGTATGCATGTATTCCATCGTGGCCTGGTGCTCTCCAGTTTGCCATTTTTCTTAGGGTTTTCTTGATCGTTTCTTTGTTGATTTCTGTCTCGGTTTCTTCTTCGATTTCTTGCAGTTAATCTTTCATGTTTTTCAACCATTGGGCATTCTTGTTGTGCTTTTTTGGTTCTTCCCATATCTTGCTCCAGAATTGTTTTGTTTCTGTTGGGTTCGGTTGCTCTGTAGTTGTTTTTTTCTCCATTTACGTTTTTGTAAAACTGGCTTTCATTGTTTTCAAAGGTCCTGTTCTGTTTGCTCTGTTCTGATTTGTACTTGTATCGTCTCAGTCTTCCTGCTATTGCTGCTATCCTTTGTTTTATTTCTTCATGTTTCTCATTTAGTTTTTCCTTGCGTTTCTGATTTTTGCTTCTTAATCGTTTCCTGTCCTCCTTCCTTCTGTTCACGGTTTTTGCTTCTTTCCGAAGTTTGGTGATCTGGGTTTCCAGTCTGATTTCCCATCCAGGTTTTGTCGGTCCTCTCTTTTGTCCATTCTCTTCGTTTCTTAGTTTCATACTTACCGATTTTGCCCCTGCATATATCAGGTTGTTTAGGTCTGTAATAGTTTCTGTTGGGATGTGTGTGAGGAGTCTGTTTACTCTTTCTGTTTCTGCTTGTAACTTCTTCGCTACTTCATTTCTGAGAGATGGGAGTTTTGTTTTGTTTTCTAACATGTATCGTCTTATGTTCTCCACTTCACTTGCTTCTTTTTCGTTGAGTTCTATCTCAGCAGGTTCTGTGGTTCCGCAGTCTTCTATCTCCCCTGGTTCTGTGATTCCGTAGTCTTCAATCTCTTCAGTTTCAGTGTGTATGTTTTGCCTGTCCTCTTCCTGTGGTCTCTCCTTTGGTGGTGTTTATTGCTCCGTTTCGCCATTAGCCTTCTGTCTGATTTCCGTCAGTTCCATCTCCGAGAACAATCCTCGCTTGAGGATCTGTCTTGCTTGATCTGCTATCCTTTGTTCCGTTGTATGTGGATCACTAGCAATGTCCCAGAGATGTTTCATTCGTTTTCGGTAGCCTCTTTCTATAGGGTAGCGGCTTTTATAGTAGCACTCCATCACCAGTCTGTTCTCTTTCATGGTCCATTTCTTTCTATATCTTTCCAGTTTGCTGTTTTCGCTCTGGTTATTAATATTATTATTATTATTAGTATTATTATTATTATTATTATTATTATTATTATTATTATTATTATTATTATTGTTGTTGTTGTTGCTGTTGTTGTTGTTGTTATAATTGTTGTTGTTGTTGTTGTTGTTGTGGTGGTGGTGGTGGTGTTGAAGACTGATAAGGCGTTAGTACCGGTGGTGAATGCTATTTTATTAATTGTGGGTTGTAATTATTTATGTGTATATATATATGGGTAAAAGGTTGTAGTTTGCTTGAAGCATTGTGCGTTTTTGTTGTTGTTGTTGTTGTTATTATTATTATTGTTGTTGTTGTTTTTATTATTGTTATTATTATTACTGTGTTGAAGACTGATAAGGCGTTAGTACCGGTGGTGAATGCTTTTTAATTAATTGTGGGTTTTAATTTTTTATGTGTATATATATATGGGTAAAATGTTGTAGTTTGCTTGAAGCATTGTGCGTAATATGTAATTAGTATTGTTAGAAGGCGGAAACAATGCGTTCGTTAGGTGACACCGACAGTACGTTGAATAGTAAACAATCACAATAATGACAATTGGGGAATCAATATTTTTAAAATAATAATATATCTATCAATGTTAAGATCGGACCGTGATGGTAGGGTGGTGTCTCTTCTTTTTTTTTTAATATAGTTTTAAATTTTCGGGGGAATCCCCCATCCTCAGAAAACAATATATTCACTCGTCGGTGTGTGGCGTGGCCGGAAATTACGGTTTGTTTAGATTCGCAGATTTTTTTTTTCTTTTTTTATTAACGTTGAGGTGTGCCTAGATTAAGTGGTTAGGTGTAGTTTAATGTTGTTAAATTATTTTGTCAGTGATTATTATTATTATTATTATTATTATTATTATTATTGTTGTTATTATTATTATTGTAATTATTATGTTTAGTGTTTAGAATTATTTTATGTTATTATTATTGTTGGGGCCATCCGATGCGTCCGATGTATTGCATTATTGGTCGCTCGCAAAACGTAAATTCTTCTGAGTAAGAATATTACAACTTTGTTGACAAGGCTTTGTTCTGTTGTTGGCATTCTTGCCGGAGAGACAATGGGGAAGTTGCCAATGTGAATAAGTCAGGGTTATACTATTAACCCGACTGGACTAGAACGTGGTAAAACCACGTGGTCATTTCACGCCGTTATCCACTTAACTCCCGTCACCTCCCACTTTATTGAACATGCTATCTTGACAGACAATCAAAAAGTCTATAGAAGCGTAATAGTTTTTTCCGGATGTAATGATACTATTAGACTGTTCTTCCGATTTCATCTAAAGTCACGAGATTCCAAATTCGTAACAGGATCTTCGAAGTAAATTACATAAAAAGTGTAATTTACAAACGGCATAATAGCCGATATTACCTTTCTGTGACAAAAATACGTACTCCTCGTTCTTATGAGGAATCCAATGATGATAATTAAACATGACTGCTTTTTTTTAAATACGCAATAAAATCTACTTTAAGAAGAAATTTAGTCACTATTTTCATGTTTCCTCAGAAGTTAGACACAACGTCAGTTTTTAATGTGGGGAAATCCAGCTCTCCAAAACGGGGTACTCTGGATTGGGACAACATTTTTTAAAAAAGTCCCTCAGTTAAAAAGGATTTCTACTTCATTGACCGAGAACAGAGACGGTGAAGTGCAGTATCAGAACAGATACTACACTTTCCTCGAGTCAAGAGGTCAAGGAGTTGTTTTTAGTGTTACTAATGATGGGGCAAAAATTGTTTTAATCATTTAAAATTCTATATAGTTTGCGTGCGTCTTCGTATATATGAGGACTAGATACTTTCTTTACAGCACACTGAGCAGCTGTAATCAACGAACAGACTGTTTCGCCGCATTACGTCACTTCCGTGTGGCAGGACAGGAATATGCATCAGTCTGTGATTGAAACGTTATCGTTCTGTCGTCAGTCCGAGCATATATCCACTGAACTATCGACACTAACAATAATGTGGTAATCTTACTTTTTTTTTATATAAACAAGCCAGACTCGTTCTTCGGCGTTGCGCCGGGGGGGGGGGGATATTAATTTAATTTATAAAACAAATAAATGTTACAGTATAATTAGGAAAATAAAAATGGGCCCATTTTACTGCAAGTAATTTATGTTATTAAAATAAATTAAACCATGTTTTTATATGAAGATAAGAAAATAGTTGTTTTAAAAAAAACATTCTTGTAAATACGGTAATAATATTGATTAATCTAAGTTTTGAGCGGAGGCAAGGCTCCATCTCCGGTCGTCGTAAATAGTAGCTAACCCACACCCGCCAGTATTTTACAATAAATATTTTTTCATATAAGTTTCTATTATTTTTAAGTAAATAAAATATATTGCTCTTAGTTTTAGTGGACTGGGTTCCATCCTCTATAGTTTTAAATAAGGGATAACCCTCTCTCTAAAAACATTGGTTTATCCTACTGTAATCACGTGAATTACTTACAGTGAAAAGGGTTGGGCTTTAAAATAGCACAGATAATAACGAATTATCAATGCTTATGTAAAACATTGAATAACATCTCATTTATTTTTTAAATTCTTATCAGCAGTGCCTCTGCGTAACAATATTACTCCTACTACTAACATGATAATATTAATAAGAATTATTACAACGGTACTAACAATATAAATACCGATAATAAAATTAGAAATTACAGTAAAAAAAAGTAACTGTAAAAGCTCATCGAAACACTTAACGAAACAGAAGTATTGTTAATATATCCAAATCGAAGTCAAATAATAAACAATAATCTTAATAAATAAATGAGAAAAAGTAAGAATAACGTTTCGAAAAGTTTTGACGGGCATTTTCGTGTGTTTTCCAGGCAGGAGAATGTAAACCGTATTGAATAAGAATATGAAACGAAATATGCTTTTCTGGAATAAAATCCGAGTTATGCAAAAGTAATCTGAATTAGATGAATTCTTCCGTAGCTTCATGGTAATGTTATTATTTTGTTGTTTCATGAATTGTATAATGCTAAAACTACGAAATAAACGTAAAATAAAACAAGTATGTATAAGTATTAATAATGTAGTAAGTATGTTAGTATTTCAAAACTCATATTCGCTAATTCTATCACACTGGGATGTGTAAGAAAGAAGGGAGCAACAATTATTTTGCTCGAATATGTATAATAGGTAACAGACAAAAAGAGTAGCGTATAAAATGAAAGACAAACAATGTTCATAGAATTATTATATGATAAACAATTGGCCCCCAGGGATATTTGTGGCGGTAGGGCTAGATATTATGATGCAATTGAAAATGTCCGAAACTTTCACTTAGTCTTAATGGGAAGAAACAGCATACACGAAGAAAATGTGAGACATTTTGAAAGAAAACTAAATGAACGCATTTTTTCTTAAAACACGTATGAGGTTTTCGCTTCCGTTATCCGGGGAACAGATTAGCATATGATGCCGATTAGAGGGAGGTTTCGACTATTATATAGATATTAACAAGCGAAGAGGGCTCCATTCGCTATTAGGAAGAGCTTTACTTTATTTATGGCGATTTAACTTACTGCAGTGTTCAACCTACGAAGTGGTGGGAAACATATGCAGTCATCCGCAGACATAATGTTGCATAGTATCATGGCTCTTCGGTGTCTCTTAACCGCCAAATGCTTCATGATTTCACTCGATGTTGAAGCTTTATTTTCAGTCACTCTCAGCTCCGTTTTTTTCCGGTAATGTACCAATCAGTAATCTATCTATAGATTAAATATACTCTATCATTAAAAAGATGTCTGTTTACATCATATGCGATTAAAAACAATTATGATCTACTGTATTATGTATGTTTTCTGCTGGATTATTTAACATGTTACGTATTAAGTCTACACTAAATATGCATATATATCTGTTCTTGGTATAAATAATTGAAAAAAATATTTGCATCTTTCTTTCTGTTTAGAGACGATAATATATTAAATTCATTTAAGGTAATATTGTAGAGGAAACATTCGTTTAAACATTGCCTAGTATTGACAGTTACCGAAAGTGCGGGAAATCCGACTTTTTGGACTAGCAATTATTTTACAGCAATGTCTTCAATCATCAAGCCTATTGGTGAATAATAGAGCATGCACTACCATTTATAAATAATAGAAATAGTATTATTATTATGCAATTAATATTTTTTAATAAAAAGGTGAACACTTCCTTACAATTGACCGTGTTATGATAGATGTAGATATTATAGTAATTCTTAGCCCAACCGGGACAGATTTACTTAACCTCCTCAAACAAGCAATATCTGATAAAATTTGACTGTATAGTATTACTCACAATCTGTCTGTATGTCTGTCTGTCTGTCTCTCTCTCTCTCTCTCTCTCTCTCTATATATATATATATATATATATATATATGTATATATATATATATATATATATAGAGAGAAAGAGAGAGAGACAAACAGGCAGACATACATACATACATACATACATACATACATACATACATACATAGAGAAAAAAAAGTAATCCCCAGATACATGTTTCGAAACCTCGACCACAAGGATTGTAGTCGGGTGCTTTACCACTTAGATACAGTGGTCCGATCTTAAATACGTGCTGTTTTATCGCTTATTGGTTATCTCTTATTTTATTTTCGTTGGCGATAATTGCTGTGTTAAAGAATACGGTGATACACTACCTAAGTGTTTGAGAGAGTTTACTCACTTACATACATGATGCCGTCAACTATTTTAGGGAAGAATATATATATATAGATGTGTGTGTGTGTGTAATCCGATCAATGTGATCCAATGTGATACCATCGTGGCCCGGGTAGTCACTCAGTTTTGTATTCTGGGTGATTCGGAACCAATGTGATCCAACTGTTTGGCGGGTTGGATTATGAGACGGTATATGACGACATGACGATATGTGACAATATGTGCACGGCGTTGCAATGTCTCGTCTTGTTATCGCCAGTGAGCAATCATCGTTTGACGATAGTCACTGTTGTCTGCTTCTGGGACTGGCTGGCTGGCTGGCTGGCTGGCTGTTTGGTCGAGACCATCGTGCTGCAAATCAAACATTATGTAATAACGGAACAAACCATTTTACTTTTAAATATTAAAATATCATTTATTTTTACCGAAGAACATATTTAACACTCGAAGGTTCGGCTGAGTTCTCGCGAGCGTCAGAAGCACGCGTCTTCCTCATTCAGATTTCAAAAGCCGACTCTTTTTCGCTTGTTGTGAAGTAGCGAGAGCGGAAATAAAGAGATAGAGAGGGAGAGGAAGAGAGAGAGAGAGGGGAAGGAAGAGAGAGGCCGAAAAGGAAGAGAAACACCGACGCCGTCATTGTTACAACAAATCTCGGTGACAGGTTATCTGA
>OY744530.1:57287038-57302038 GCA_963556195.1 Sepiola atlantica
GTTTTTCAATTTTTGGTTTCTTTTAAAGATCATAAAAAATGTATTGCCCTGATGATGACACGTTTATGTATGAAATGGAAATATATTTGTGTCGCATTTATATTTTACCAGAAACTCTAATCATTAAAATCACATTAAATATCTTTTGCAATTATATTATTGACTTGGTGAAAATATTGATTAAACAATGCTTTTTTCAATGATAGCATTGCCAATTCAAAAAATTAATTTTACTCCGACTTATAACACGGAATTTAGAGGGCTTTTTCGTAATATATACGAAATAATATTTTTTTTTTTAATTTTAAACCTCTACAGTGGTTTATTTTCATATGTTTTTAATTCATACATTTATTTGATCAATACATGAAAATATAACTTTAGTAAAGGTGTATTTTGTTTAAAAAAATCATGAATTTTCGCTAAGATTTAAAGAAAAATAATTGTTTCATCCTATTACGTGAGTGTTGATAAATAAATGCTAAAAACATCATTAAAATTGGTGCTTTCCTGAATTTTGGTTAATTTTAAGGTAAAGGCAGTGTTAAAATGTGTTTACATTTTGGGAATCAACTATCAACACTACCTTATATATATTTATATATATATATATATATATATATATATATATATATATATATATATACACGTATATATAAGTATACCAATAATTTATTAAAAAACAATACGTTACATATTTCAGAGTCGAACCGCGGCCACATCCAGATAGGAGTGACTTTTTTATATTTAAAAAAAGTATGTAGCTCAAGGGGACCCGTCAGGACGCTGACGAGTCCCCTTGGGCCATAAACTGTTTTAAATTTTTAAAAGGTCATCCCATCTGGATGAAAATGCGATACAAACCTGAAATATGTAACGTATTGTTTTTAAATAAATTATTTGTATTTAGCTTTATTTCCATGTGAAGCATATTTTTTCAGAGATGTAATAGTTATATCCCTGTAGTATTCACATGTAAAGTTTAATAATAGCAAAATAACAATAAGTTGACTTTCTTTAAGACAGTCGCGTCGCAATTCTAAAGATATCGTTTGATACGAGACAAAGTTAAAAGATGAAATGACAACAGTAAAGAATGCAATAATTTTCTATTAAATATTTATTTACCGTCGATATTTAGTGTATCGAATCGGGATGGTATGGTATTTTGTCATATTTTATTCTATATTTATAATGGTCAAAGGATCATCTCATTTTCAAACCGTAAAGTCTCTACTTTATTCGGAGAGTGTTTCCGCGTGGAAGCCGTGAGCCGGAATAGAATGCATTTCTCAGAAAATTAATACATTTATTATTTAATTATAGTTTACTTTAAATATTTTTCTATGTAGATATTGGTATCGCTTCAGTGATATTTATACGTACAGAAGATAATGAGATGCAACGATATCACGCCTGAAATAAAACGACTAATTTCGCTTGGATAGAAAGCCTTTTCCTATGTTGACAACACCATGAAGTGTAGGAAGTCCACTATGAACATTAAGCGGAAAGTATTCAACGAAGCTATCATGCTTAGTATGATATATAGTAGTGACAAATAGGCAATCAATAATGCATCAATAAAAAAGGTAAGAGTATTGATTTACTCCTCTCCATGAGTTAGGCACAAGCCCAGTTTTTATCTTAATCTGACAAGTAAGATGTGACCCACGGTCGGGTCGGGAAAGTGGGTTTAAAAATTGCCTGGGCAGCCCTGTCGGCATTCCTCGGTAGGGGCGCCTCAGGCAGTAATCAATAAACTTACTCCTCTCCAAAGAGAGGAGGCAAAGCCTGGGAAGGTGGACCTCCCAGAACTGCACAGGACAGACCCATTGACCGGCATAAAGCAAGACCCAAATGCCAAGACAACACCAGTATGGAGTGCAGTATTCATCGGAACAGATACTACACTTTGATCTTAGCCAAAAGGCCAAGAGTATTGATTTACCTCTCCAGGAGTTAGGCACAAGCCCAGTTTTTATCTTACTCCCACAAGTAAGATGTGACCCAAGGTCGGGAAAGTGGGGTTTTAAAATTACCTGGGCAGCCCCGTTGGCATTCCCCAGTAGGGGCGCCTCAGGCAGTAAGCAATAAACTTACTCCTCCCCAAAGAGGGGAGGCGAAGCCTGGAAGGGTGAACTTCCTGGAACTGCACAGGACAGACCCATAGACCGGCGAAAATCAAGCCCCGAAGGCCAAGACAATACCAGTCTATGGGGTGCAGTATCCATCGGAACAGATACTACACTTTGCTCTTAGAGTAGCACGACGCAAAATAAAACACATCAGTCTAGGTGATAGAAAAGAAACACCTGGATCAGACAGCAAACTGGAGTAAATCACTATTACAACTACATAAACGGCTGAACATAGAGTATACAGACAACAATGATAGAATTGGCCACGTGGCAGTGGGAAATAGTAAGAGGCAGGCGATAAACCTGGCAGAGAGACGACTTTTTAATGATGAATGTCGACGGATTAAATGAGATACCTCAACTAAAAGGATATATAGAATTATTCGCCGTGAAGAAGGAATAGCACATTCTTTATACATGCAGTTGAATATGACTAACATGAAGTAGTAGACTTATACCTGGAGTTCGTCGACCAATCTAGAGTAGGTCCGATAGAGATGGCAGTGAAGTACTTATTCTCCCTTTCGGAATCTTGGCTCGAACTGTTTAATCACGCTGATCACGTGATGTTGGTTTTGCTCCAAATTACGTTTTCTTGTGTGAATCTCATTCAGTATAGAGTGCACTTCCGGTCCATCATGTTACTGCTACAATAAGCCTGCTGAGGCTTTTAGCCGATAAAACAGAGAAACGTTTTTGATAGTAGCAGCACATTAGTATACAATTGAAGGAAAATGAAAATGAAGAAATAGATCATATGATTTATAAATTGAAACACACATGTGTTTGTAATGATCTGAAGAGCAAAAGGAAACATGTTCTGCTATTGCATACTAATGCAAGTATTTATTTGCTGAAAAGTAAAAGAATTATAAACGTTTTCTAAGAAATGGAACATGGTCATTCAAAAAGGAAATTTTACATGTGAAGATGTATAATTGTAGAAGTGGGAATTCATTGTTTAAGTCTGGCTCGAACCGGTTACTCACGCTGATCATGTGACTTAGCTTTGCGCAAAATTACGATTTCTCGCGTTAATCTCGTTCAGTGAAGAGCGCAATTCCGGTCAATCATGTGACTGCTACACCTTCATCAGCCAACCGAGAAAAAATGAGTTGGGATGAATTGATCAAACCCCTGATGATGGTGATACTGATGAAATATGTATTTATATTATTATATTATATTATTATATATGATCAGAACACTACAAATATATTAATGAAAGTACTTGCTGCTTTACAATGATAAAGTTTAGCTGTGTTTTAATCTTTAAAATATGTTATTTTCTTTAAATGCGTGTTTTAAACAATTTTACATATTTTCATTTATTTTTTAAGAGGAAGCTTACTATAACTCGTTTTTTTATTGTGAATTATTTTATTGTGAATTCTTTAAAATAGACACATATATAAAAACGAAAAAGACAATCACAAAAAGAAAGTATGTCTTTCCTAAATGGACGCTGCATTTTCTTATCTGATTTATTTGGAGGTTATCTTCAGCCACTTTAGACAATGCATAACCTTTAGTTTTATGTAATCACTACTTAAATTTTGAAAACACGTTTTTGCTTTCCTGTCTGCAACTTTAAACTGTAGACAAATTAATTTACGTTTTACATTTTAAATTATTTTAAAAATCTAAGTTTTTGTAATTTTATTTTTTTAAATAATGAAAACCTAATTTAATATCAATCTCCAAAGTTGTTCATCGTTTTGTCTTATATGACAATACCATGTTATTTTCCTTTTTTATTTCTCAAGGGCTTTGAAGTTTACAATTTTGCATTTGTAAACGTATCACGTCGTCTTATTTATAATTGAAAATAACATGATTTGTTAATCGTCTATTTTTTGTGAATTATTAAAGAATTCTAAAAATTAGACAGATAAAGATGACCAGAATTATTTATAATCAGGGAACATTCACAGAGTCATTTCAGGTCGATTATACTAAAGCAATATTATTATTTTTGTACCATACATTATTGGTAATTTACACGAAAAATGTTTTATTTTCCACGCTAAAATAATAATAAAAAGGTGTTCTCACTATATTTTCGTGCTAAATCGGAAGAACATGTATTTTCCAGGGTATTTCAACTGTGGTACAAAATACTAAAGGGATGCTTCCCAACCGACTACAACATGGTCGTCTTCACATTTTATATTCACAAATACTTGCTGAGCTGTTCTCTTAGACAATCAGATTCTTCCCATTCCACTCATCGTTTCTAATCCTCTTATGGTGTTGTTCATCACTTAACTGTCAGTATTGTTACCTCTTATCCTCGAGTAGACACTGCCCTTGGATAAGCGGTCACCATTTATTAAATTAAAATGTTGCTATTCTACCGACCCCGGTAAATCGTTGCAAAATAGTTCGATAGTAACACTGTTTACGGATTTATAAAATAAACGAATGAGAAATAAATGAATAACGATAGATAATTTTAATAATAATTTCTTTCGTTTTTAACCTTTAAGTATGAGAAACATTTTCCAAAAATCATCAACAGTAATTTGCGTCTACGATCTGTAAAGCTTAAACTTAATTTATACTTATTTAAAGAAAATCACAATAATTAATATATAGGGTGTCCATATAATATCTGCATAATTCAAATTTCAAAACATTTCTTTCTTTTGGGAAGTAGCAACTTTAGAGGGGCTAACATAGCAGTTGTCCGTCCATTAACACACTATCTGAAATACAAACCTTTATTTCTCAATATAAAACCCAATGGCTATGTGTATGTGTCGGTATGATCTTTGTATGTTTCCTATGAAGGGAAACGTAAAAATTCTACCTTAAATATAAAAGTGTATTCTTATGTAAAATTTATCGGGGGGAGACAATGAAAGTATACCCGAATCTCCAAGTACACCTTAAGAGGTTTATGATAGCATTATTTCCTTTAAACTTAAGATATATGATATTTTCATGAAATCTAAATTCCATGTATACAGTTTTCAAAGGACACCAATGTAAATGGTCCTGACATTTAAGTGTCCTCCTAACATGATGTGAGGCCGAACCTCCTTTAACATCTCAAATATACCCTATTTTAAATAAATGTATATTATATATATAAAATCCTCCGGGGATGATACTAGAGGTAGTCCCGAATCTCGAGGTGCTGTGCCGAATATCTACGTGCCACTATTTTTAACTTTCCCGTGGGAAGAGAACGTCTTTAAAACTTGGAATCTGAAGATACGATTCGAATAAAATTTTAACCATATCTATAAGACGATAATTCAGAAAGTTGCTAACATCACAGCTTCTTCTGACTATATCTTGACGGGAGGAGGGAGATTAGTAAAGTCAAAGAAGGCAATATAGTGTAATGAGTATAGTGAAAAAGTAAATAGTACTGGTCCTATTACACTCCTGAGCGACATCGGGTATTCCTGCTAGTTGTTTATGAAACTTCAATAACCACCGATTGAAACAGAAGAAGCTGGTTATAAGATGGCATCAACTGTCTTCGTAATAATTTCTTTCAATTGTAAGTAGACTTTATAGATAATTCTACAGCTCATTATTTGTGTCACTAAGAACTTCTTTAAATACACACGCTAGTCTAAATATTTCCATTTTTATCATAAAAATATACTGCAATCGTTTTCAAACTGTAACTATTGACAGTTCAAAAGCGTATTTTTTCCTATTTTCGAGAAAATGTCTGGTTTCTACACGATAATGCTTCAACTCGCACTGTAAAATTAGCTAAAAAGGTGTTTAATTATAAATCATTTCAGACAATGTTCCAGCCCGTAACAGAAACTAACATTAACCAAATCAACAACTTGTAAGGAACAGTTAAAATAAAATTATCAGGCATAACATTTTAATACCAAATGTCGACCCAGAAGTCAGTAAAAGACGATTCCGAGAATATCCTTTCACACCAATGTAAGAAGCCGACAGACAGTATGCCCAAACGGACAGCCTTTTTACAGAAGACTAATGGGGGACTTATCAGGTATTAAACATTCCAATTTGTTCATGTATTTTTTTCAAAATGTTATTCAAAATTACCCAATTTTAGTTCTATTAAATTTTCTTTAAAAATATATATTCAACTTAAGTTCATTTGATTTTGCACGGAAGATTATATATATATATATATATATATGTGTGTGTGTGTGTGTGTGTGTGTGTGTGTGTGTATGTTTGCTTGTTTGGTTGTTTTTTGTTTTGATTTCTACTGTACGCAGTCTGTACCGGATATGACACGTATATATATTTTTCTTTTAGGTATCTGACGAACAGCGAGAAAATGCGATTAATTCCAGCATTTTATTTGTTGAAAAAAAATAGAAGACAACAAGCAATTCAGGCATAGAAAAATGAGAGTAAATTTGATCAAAATCTGAATTTTTTAAATTGTAATATAAACAATCACTCTCTCTCTCTCTCTCTATATATATATATATATATATATATATATATGTGTGTACAGTTTCAATGTAATGCGTGATAACGGTCAGTTTTTAAGTGATAAAACTATAACTAAAAAAAGGTATTGCATTTACCTCTTGACTACAGTCTAAAATCATGTTAAACATCCTATTATATCGGCATTATTTATTTTCCTTTCGACCAAAATAAGCATTTAGTCCATGTTTTGATTTTACATATTAACTTTTTATTGTTAATAGTCTCATATTATACAAATTAGATTAAACGTGTGTTGCATTCGAACGTTATATATATATATATATATATATATACATATATATATATATATATATATATATATATATATATGGATATCCTTATATAGTGAGAGAGAGTAAAACAGAGAATAAGTTCAAACACAGACGAATACAAGTAATAATATATATATATATATATATATATATATATATATATGTGTGTGTGTGTGTGTGTGTGTACAAACCCACATTTAACATAAGTAAACACAACGTTGAATTCAATGTACGCATCTGTCATATGCGTCTGAAGACACCAATGTAGAGCACTAAATCGCTATGCGGGTTGCGAGTTATTGGTCCGGTCTGTGTGGGGCAAACATTCGCCCTGATTAGGACGATTGTATCAAGATGCAATGCTTGGCTTGGGTTTCGACCAGAGAGGCGTCCGAATGTCGGACCGCCCTTTTCAAATGCTTAGCCTGTGTCGTCCAGCGCAGACTATCTTTTACATGAAGAGGACACCTCAGGTCGACGGCTGGCTCGCTAATCCACAATAAGGTGACGAAGAAAGCTGTAAGCGTCGGGGCAATTGTGTACAATTGTCCCGACGAGAAACAATCCTGGAGACTTGGCTGTTGAAGAAAAATAAATAATACAGAATTAAACATGGTTCACTATATAACGTGCTGTCTTTCACTAGGAATTGATAACCGCCTTATAGTTATTGTTCGAAATCATTCGTCAGCAGGCCAGGTATTTGAATCTATGAGAAAGCTTCAAAAGAGAAACCAAGCTTGATAAGAAGACTATTTCATTATTTAGTGATTTTATGCAGGTTTTTACAAAAAAATGATCGTCTAAACCCCCTACGCCAAACATGGTGGCGTCAATATCAAATGGTATCAAACGATATGTTCCTGAAGAATCGACGGAAATTCTAAATACCTATGAGATAGATCACCATCCAGACCCCCACTAGAAAAGCACGATAGGTTGTGGAATTCTGTGTAGACTTTTAATCATTTAAATTCCGGAGAAAGCCATCGGTAGTTACTATGAAGAAAACGATGGAAATAGTGGTTGCGAGAACGGAAAATGAGTTGCCTTAGTTACAAAAGAGGCGGAGAGTACAGGAAATTTGAAGGGATTTGTTTTCAGTCACACCCAGAGAAAAGCACATGCTTGTAAGCGATAATTGGAAATAACTCTTATGTGAACATCTAGTTAGAAAATAATAATAACTACAATACCATCTCTTTTATTATTCGTTTTCATATGTTACAATTCTTTGAAACTATAATGAGCAAAATGTATGCATTTTATCATATGTAAATACAAAAGCTATTGTATACGTTAAGAGAACATAAGAATATAAATTAGGTAAAACCAAGAGGGAAATAATTAAAAGGAATGAAAAGAGGAATAGATATAGAGAGAATTGTGGGAAATGATATTATGCAGAAAGAAGAGGGGTTGTAATAAGGGCAACCATTTTATTTGTGTACAAATTAATGTATACCACTGATAGAAAAAAACTTGATTATATATTTCTATATATGTTTTATTAAGTGAGGTTTGCTAAATGCACACAGGGATTCTTTTATAGTTCATGTAAAGAAAGAGTGAAAGTTAAGGTATGTAAGTGTTGTGGACCCGTTTAGAGGTACCAACAATGAAATAAAAGAACAACAGGTTTAGAGATAATAATAATAACGAATTGTATTGAACAGAGAAATTATACACAAATCAGTGTTGGCAGTGCTAGTGCCTAAATGTGCCTCCCAATGTTATCCCGACAAAACCGGTATTTATTGAAGCCGGTTGCTACCATTTAGTTATTATTAAAGGGTAAGTAGGTCACCCACAACACCCCCTTCCGAAACTAATTCCCCCGGAATCTGAAGGTATATGTTTCTCCTAGGATACACCTCGAAACTCCCGGTTAATTTACGTTTTCTTGATCAACGTCTCTGTTCCGGAGGCGTTTTTGGTGTTGGCAGCTCAAATGCGTCGTATAGATCTTCCATGATGGTCTCACTCTGATCCGATGGGCCTTCCCCTGGGTCGTCCGACATGCGACGACGCATTTGGTTAATGTGTTTTTTACAGGTGCCACTAGGACACTCTACAATGTACACCATCCGCCCCAATCTTTTTTGTACCTTTCCCACTTCCCACACGGTTTTGTTTCCATTGTGTTCCTGGAAGAACACCTTCTCTCCATCCTCGTAACTCTTCTTTGGTGCCGTTATGTTGGTCGGTTTCACCCGTTTTGGTAAAAGTTTGTCGAATACCGACTTTATTTTTCTTCCAAACATTATTTCCGCCGGTGGTACCTGGGCTGGTGTGTTCTCGTTGTGTGTAATTCTATACACTTTAAGGATCTGCTGGAATGCCTTTTCTCTCGGCGTGCCCGTTGATTTTTTCAACGCTCTCTCTAAGGTATCAACAAATTTTTCTGCCTGTCCGTTTGACCTCGGATGGTAAGTCGGAGTGGTGATATGTCTAATTTGAAAGTCTTCACAAAATTCTTTGAACTCTCGTGTAGTAAATTGTGCACCGTTGTCCGATACAACAATGTCCACCAATCCGAATCGGGCAAACAGTTCATGCAACACGTATATCGTGACATACGTTGTTGGGTTTTTACATCTAACAACTTCTGGCCATTTTGAGTATCTGTCGACTATAATTAAATAGTAGAAGCCTTCAAATGGACCCGCAAAATCTATGTGAATCCGGGACCATGGTTGCTCTGGCTTTGGCCATGGACAGTACTGAATAGGTGGTGCTTTCGCTGCCGACGCGCAGCCCGCACAGGCCTTCACCTTCGTCTCTATGCCCCTGTCCATGTTTTTCCAATACACATAAGATCTCATTAGGCTCTTCATGCGTTCTGCTCCGGGATGCACCTTATGGAAATCCTTCAGGATTTTTTTTAGCGTAGCTGGGATTACTACTCGCTCCCGGTATAATAATGTGTCGCAACAAACTGAAAAGGCTTCTGCCGTTTGCTCATCGTCTGTTTGTAATTTATTTTTAATTTCGATAATAAAATTATCTTCTCTTGCCTCTTTGTGTATATCGCCAAGTGCGACAGGCAGCTCTTTTATTGTGTTACACAGTACTTTACTATAGTCATATTCAGACCGAAGGGATGCTATAACTGTATCCTCGAGCGGTTCCGTGTACTTTGGGATTAGCCGCGATAAACCCTCTGCGTGTTCCAGTCTTTTTGACGGTAAAAATTCCATCTCAAAGTCATAATTTAACAGAATTATACCCCATCTCTGTAGGCGGTTTGCTGTGTAGGCTGGCAAGCCTTTTTTTATCCAAAAATGCTGATACGTGGCTTATGGTCTGTTTGTAGGGTAAAATGACGGCCGTGTAGATACCTGTGAAATTTGGTCATTGCGAAAACAATACGCAACGCTTCTTTTTCAATCTGCGAGTAATTTTTCTCTGCAGGAAGTAAAGTTCTTGAAGCGTGCGCGATGGGATTCATCGAGCCATCCGGCATTTTATTCAAAATGCACGCCCCAATGCCGTAGGAGCTGGCGTCACTTGCAATTATAGTTTTTAGCTCTGGATTAAAATGAGTAAGAAATAATTCTGAGGTTAACATCGTTTTTAGGTTGTCAAATGCAGATTGACATCGGCGGACGATTCCCATTTACTATCTTACTTAAGTAACTCATTTAAGGGGGCTCGCAATTTGTGCATACTGGGAATGAATTTTTCGTAATAGTTTGCGAGACCCAGGAAGCTTTGTAGTTGGGTAACATTGTTCGGTTTGGGCATATTCTTGATGGCTATAGATCTTTCTGGGTCGGGACGTCTTCCATTCTTATCAATGACATGTCCCAAGTATTTGATCTCTTCTACAAAGAATTCACAAAACTTAAATCGCTTATCCTTTCGAGTACTTTGTTTACGTGCTTACGGTGCTCCCCGACGTTCGTACTTTTCATTAAGATATCGTCAACGTAGCCGGTCGAACAATCGAGCTCGCTCAACATCGTGTCGATTACCTGCTTAAAAATCGACGGGGCCACTTTAATTCCAAAAGGGAAACGATTGAATTTAGTAGTCCCCTGTGTGTCGAAATACAGAGAAGCTTAGAGCTATCCTCCTCTACAGGTATTTGCAGATAGGCTTTACTCAAGTCAATTTTTTAGAACAGTTTTCCACCGTTTAATTTTGTGAAAATCTCTTCTGGAGTCGCAGAGGATAGTGATAATCTTTCAGCGCATCGTTCAAACCGGTTGAGAAATCGGCACACACTCTGATTTCTCCAGATTTTTTCTTCACGTAGACGGTTGGGGCCGCCCATTCCGAGTAGTCAACTGGTGTTAAAATACCTTGCTCCACCAACTGGTCTATTTCTGCATTATTTTTTTCAAGAGACCCAAATGGTACACTTCGTTTTCTCTTAAAAACGGGATTCTTATTTTCAATTAGTTCAAAACTCGCCTTCATTTTAGTACAGCGTCCTAATTCATTAGAAAACACCTTGGGAAATGACTCTTTCAAATCCTTCTTCAATTTTTCTGCTTCAGCAGAAAAGTTCTCTATTCGTTGACAATAGGCGCTAATCGGCGAATCTCAGAGCTGGAAGTGCTGAATCCAATCTGAACCGAACAAATTTCCTTTATCTTTCATTATGAACATGCGTAATTTTAATGTCTTAGTTTTTAGTGTCACTTTTGAAATGACTTCCCCTTCAAAGTTTATTTTCTCTCCGGTTACTGATCGAGCCACTTCATCTGTGCGTAGCATAGTCGGTCTGCAGATCTTTTTCCAGGTATTAATATTAATAATTGATAGGTCAGACCCTGAATCAAGCTGTAGTTTAACATCTTGATTGTTCATTTTTACCGTAACATACTTTCGTATGTTTAGGCTGCCACTCTTAATTCTGGTTGTTTTTATGTAACTTTTTCGTTTAAAAGGACACTTCTGGTACCAATGTAGGTCCCCGCTACCCCAACAAGGGTGGTTTGGCAATTTTTCATCCGACCTTTGAGGCAAATCCTTCCTGAATTTTTCCTTCGAAGAGTATAACTTTTTTGAAAAAACGACGAACATTTTTAATATTAGAATTTGCTGCTTCCTCTATTTCTTTAGCTTCCTTTTTCTCGGAAATATGTCGTTGACAGCTTTCGGCCAGTTGTTGCAATGTTAAATTTGTCTCGGTTTCAAGTTTGCTTATTGCACGTCTTCTTAACTCTGCATCGTTTTGCGAGACGAGCCCTTGAACACATATTAATACTTTGAAATTGTCCGCTGTCAAGGATGATAACTTAAAGTCGTCACAATGTTTATTGACGATCGAAGAAAACGTTGAGTAATCCTGCCTTTCTTTTCGCGTTAGGTACATACATTTCCACCTTTTGTGGAATAAACTTGTTTTGGGGCAATATAGTTCCATTAACATTTTAATGGTTTCATTGAAAGATAGTTCGCCCGTTTTCTTCGGAAGAATATATTCGACAAATTGTGTATGCTCTGCTGTACCTAGTCTACGAAGAACTAAACGAACCTTTTTCTTTTTCGACCATGTGCTACAATCAATGTCGAAAACATCCTGATATCGACGGTACCATGATTCGAAGTTTAGGTCCTCTTCAGGAACATAGTTGAAGCTTTCTATAGCTGACCATATTGCATTTTGATTGAACGCATCGCTGTCGTCATTCATCGTATTTATCATTGCTTGTGCAAGCTGTTCAAATTTTCTCTCTGATTGAGTCTGTTGCTCTAATTGTAAACATTTTTTCCCAATCAATTGTTCGTCTAAAGATTTTCTATATTCTCGCTTTTGTGCTAAATTCTTTTCCTCAAAATATTTCAACAAACTTATTTGCTGCGACTGAAATTCCTTCTGTAGAGACTGAAGTTTTTTATCGTTTGCCTTCTGTTGAGCAAGATGTTTTTCATCGTTTGCCTTCTGTTGTTCTGATTGCAATTTAATCATCTCCAATATCTGTTTCAAGAAATCTTCCATGATTAAAGAAATACTTTCTTAAAAAAAAAATTAGTCATAAATAGTCCTTCACTTTTTTTTTTTTAAATGCTTACTGTTTAATAACAAACTCAGCTCCTTCTCATCACTGCGTCATTCTGGTGTCGAATTCGACCGGCATTTGCTAATCTTTTTTTTTTCAAAGTTCCTTGAGAAAAAAAACGATGTTATTATTTGTATTTTTGTTCGCATCTTGAACTTTTTTTCTCAATAAGTCCGTTTGCCTTTAAGTGTACGCTGAAAATGCAAAATAGCAAGTAATGGCTATATTAAAAATTGACTAGTTATTCAAGTAAGCAACTTGGTTTTACTTGTCAGATTTTTTTTCCCGACTATACGATATTACAGTCCTAAGTCTGTTCGCAAAATACGTTTGACTATATCAGACACGAAAAAAGGTTTTTGTAGTATGGAGTTTGTTTTTGTTTTTTTTCAAACATTTCAGTTTTATAAGCACATAGTATTCCAATTTAATTTGTTGCACGAGGTAAAATCCCGTATTGAAATACGAAGAACACAAATAGTAAAATCTGTCTTACTTTTTTTTTCTTCCAATAATTGTTTAAACTGGTTATTTCTTGTAAGGCAGACTCGTACCAAAATTGAATGTATTCGATGTTTCAAATATCTTCCCGAAAATTGTAAAGCACAAGTTTTTGGGGGGCTTTTTTCAAACGGGTAGAATTTTTTTTCGAAGGTTGACCGTGTTGTAGACACGTTGCAAGGTCCAAGGTGTTTCCAACGAAGTCCTTTACGAATAACTCGCCGCCAGTTGTTGTAGACCCGTTTAGGGGTACCAACAATGAAATAAAACAACAACAAGTTTAGAGATAATAATAATGAATTGTATTGATCAGAGAAATTATACACAAGTCAGTGTTGGCAGTGCTAGTGCCTAAATGTGCCTCCCAATTTTCCCCCGGCAAAACCGGTATTTATGGTAGCCGGTTGCTTCCATTTAGTTATTATTAAAGGGTAGGTAGGTGACTCACCACAGCAAGAAATAAAAATGAGGCACCTAAATAAAAGTGGGGAGAAGTAGGAACGTAAAAAAAGAAATAAAAAGAAGCACCGTAATAAAAGTGGGAAGAAGTAGGAACGTAAAAAAAGAAATAAAAAGAAGCACCGTAATAAAACTGGAAGGAAGTAGGAACGTAAGAAAATATATTAAAATAAGTACCGTAATAAAAGTAAGAAGAAGTAGGAACGTAAAAAAAGAATTAAAAAGAAGCACCGTAATAAAAGTGGGAAGAAGTAGGAACGTAAAAAAGAAATAAAAAGAAGTACCGTAATAAAAGTGGGAAGAAGTAGGAACGTAAAAAAAGAAATAAAAAAGAAGTACCGTAATAAAAGTGGGAAGAAGTAGGAACGTAAAAAAAGAAATAAAAAGAAGCAACGTAATAAAAGTGGGAAGAAGTAGGAACGTAAAAAAGAAATTAAAATTAGCACCGTAATACAAGTAAGAAGTAAGAACGTAAAAAAGAAATAAAAAGAAACACCGTAATAAAAGTATGAAAAAGTAGGAATGAAAAAAAAAAATAAAAAGAAGCACCGTAATAAAAGTGGGAAGAAGTAGGAACGTAAAAAAGAAATTAAAAGTAGCACCGTAATAAAAGTGGGAAGATGTAGGAACGTAAAAAAGAAATAAAAAGAAGCACCGTAATAAAAGTTTGAAGAAGTAGGAACGTAAAAAAAGAAATAAAAAGAAGTACCGTAATAAAAGTTTGAAGAAGTAGGAACGTAAAAAAAGAAATAAAAAAAGCACCGTAATAAAAGTGGGAAGAAGTAAGAACGTAAGAAAATAAATAAAAAGAAGCACCGTAATAAAAGTTGAAAGAAGTAAGAACATAAAAAAAGAAATAAAAAGAAGCACCGTAATAAAAGTGAGAAGATGTAGGAACGTAAAAAAAGAAATAAAAAGAAGCATTGTAATAAAAGTTGGAAGAAGTAGGAACGTAAACAAATAAATAAAAAGAAGACCCATAATAAAAGTGGGAAGAAGTAGGAACGTAAAAAAATAAATAAAAAGAAGACCCATAATAAAAGTGGGAAGAAGTAGGAACGTAAAACAAGAAATAAAAATAAGTACCGTAATAAAAGTGGGAAGAAGAAAGAACGTAAAAAAGAAATAAATAGAAGCACAATAATAAAAGTGGGAAGAAGTAGG
>OY744530.1:57307038-57329538 GCA_963556195.1 Sepiola atlantica
GGAAAAAAGTATAGAACAGCTAAAAGCATTGCAGAGACATACTTTTTATTTCGGAGTTTTCCTTCAAGACATGTTGCCTAACTAAGGTTTAATAGTCTCGTTTCTCTTTCTTTTAATCCATAGATATAAGGGGTGCATTTAAATTTATTATTTTCTCATAGGTGTTTGTGAAAACGATGCAATAGCATCAGCCTCACCTCGTCAAATCCGCTGTAGGCGCATAACACCACTAGACTTTGCAAAGCCTTTTCCTTGTGTATTCATTTATTATTAGCTTATAGTGACAATATATTTATTTCTTTTTAGCCAGTTATTTATAGCGAGTTTTATTTACTCCTATCGACATTTTACTTTTGATTATTTAAATCATAGTATAGTTGGGAGAAGCTAACCCCTCACAGTCTGATACCTCTAACTTTTACTCATTAACGACCGAACTTCATTTATTAAGACACATATTTTTCCATGCACTGGTTCTATATTAGTATTTTATTAAATGCGTTTTGATTGGCTAATGGACATACATTGCATCAATCGTTGCGGTTCTTCAAATTTACAGAATGTTCACGTTATTTGACCTAATTACGAAGTGAATTATTAAGTTTGATTATTAAGTAATACAGTAGGAGGTTTGAAGTATAAAAAGCTATTTTGTTTATAGTTTTGCAAAATTGCGTATTTTCCCAAGTTTCGGCACTTTTCATAATTATCTATGAAAAGAAATAGCTAAAAATAGATAGTTTTATGATAGAAAAAATAAAAAGTTTGTTCAATGGCAGATAGAAGTGGTGACTGTGTTTCTAACATTAATAATAAAGACAGTTAATTTAATATGCATACATTTACAAAATTAGAACACATACATTCTGATTAGACAAAATAAAGTGTAAACAATTTTTGAAAGTTGGTTGTATAACTCTTATAATACTTTAAACAGTCTTGTGTTCAGATATCTGTTTCCATCATGGTTTACTCATTCGTTTTTGGCAGGTTTAATTTAAGAAAAATAACTCACGATGAGCACAATAAGCGCAGCAATATTTGAACTATTCTCAATACGGAAAACACCTTGTGATATTTTTTTAACTTTGGAAGCCTTGTGGTAGCGGGTCTGATTTGTATAAAGTTTTTAGACGCCTTAGGATACTGGATCTGCTCCTTTCGAAAAGTAAGAAGATACGAATACCGACTTTCATAAAAAAGACGTGAGAAACATTAGAAAAGATCTAAATAGCCTCATACAAAAATGACTTCGGCGGCTAATGTAAAGTTATAACACGCTGCAAACCATACTGAACATTTATTTGAACGTATCACATTTTAGGAAAAGTAAAGCTCAAATGTATTCACAGACTGTAAAATTTAAAGATTGAGCCAAGCACAGCTGCTTTTCAGAAAGATTACACGACGCTAAAAGTGCCATGGATAGACGAAAGGTTATTCACAATGAGTGCGATACACAATCATCAAAATAATTGGCTTTATGCAGTAAATGAAGAATATATTCCATTGAATGAGAGAAATACTTATGAATGCAAAAAAGACAGTATTTGATTCTTTGGGCTGGTGTAACTTTCACAGGTGAAAAAAAATCTCCTCTCGTCTTCATCGAAGAGAGAAGTAAAATAATTCAAAACGTTTATTTGTACATGACGATTACACTTTAAACATACGTAATGCGATTCTTAGAATGTTCTGATTTTCCTATTAAAGTGGAGATAAATTAGCAGCGTGGCTTATTTGAATCTACAAAAAAGACGACGTTAATAAAGAAAGAAAAGAATAACAGCATTGGACTAGCATATTTAATTGAAGGAGAATACCCCAAGAGCAGTGATATTATTATACGCAAAGCATAACAGGAAAATGTGAAAAAGGGCGAGAGATATAGCAAACAGGAAAACACTAAACTTTTAATTTGTCGTTTTTTCTACTATATTTGACAAGATTTACACACTCACATTTTCCTGATTCAAACAATCTTATTCGAGTACAATATATATATATATATATATATATATATATATATATGAGGATAAAATGCACGATCTATCATAAAAAGAAAGACCAAGTACTCTCTATTACGCATAAATGCATCAACAGTGTTGTAATACTTGTCTTATCACAATCTAACGTAAACAGCACACTCAAATCTTGCAAAAGCCGCACTGAAACAATGCAATATATCTCGCCATTGTATTACAAATTCGATCACGGTTAAATTAACAATTCGTTTTAACTGCTTTTAATCCATGTTTTTCATTTATTTTAATTTTGTCTTTTTTTCTTTTTGTTTCCCCTTTTCCCATTTTAAACATTTTTGGTGCATATTTGCATGAATTCGTTCTTCCTTTTTTTAAAGTTAAACACGTGCCAGAAAACTCCCGTTGTGCGTTCTTTTTTCTTCTTTTTTTCTATGCTTTTGCCGTTATTCAATAAATGTGCAAATCTTTACTTTTTCGACGACGTTAGTTGATAGCTTTTTGATGATTTTTGCATGTATTTGATATTTTTCTCCTTTTGGCTTTTTAATATATATATATATATATATATATATATATATATATATATATATATATATATATATATATATATATATATATATTGCTAAAATGTTCCTTACGGTCTTATTGTCTGACACTCTAAGAAGAAACGTCAGAATGTTAAATTAAAAAGTAAGAAAATCGAATGAGATATAAGGGGAAAATTGTTATAGTCTTCTAACTATGGTTCAGAGAATCGAAAGTCTACTAGCAACATGGACTAATAGGAAAACGCATAAATAACTCAATACCCTCACTAACTATCTGTATATAAATCTAACACGTATCCTATCGTATAAAAAATACGACGCCTTTCACCCGCCCGGGATCCTTCCAATTAAATTATATCACCTTTATTATCACAATTAATTATTTATATACAGGATAACAACCTCATCCCCCTCCATTCCCAAATATATTATACGCATTTTTTCTTTCTAACCCACATATACAACCTCATATTCTATTGTTTTTACCTATTTAAAAATATTAAAAATCTTACTATATAAATATTTGTAAATATATTTATCAAGTACCGTAAAACAATATAAAACGATATATTTATATATATATATATATATATATATATATATATATATATATAGAGAGAGAGAGAGAGAGAGAGAGAGAGTTATAGATTTAGTTCTTGTTTTTTGTGGGGGGGGGATTTATTCATCATGTGCCGGCCGACGTGAAAGTGTATTATCGCACATTGTTCCGGTTTTTTGTTTTTTTTTAATGTATTTGGGACCGATTATTTGCTTGTTGGCTTGGTGGAAGAAATAATGAACGAGCTACTTTTCTAAGACTTTTCTAGGACTTTCTTTTTTTATCGTTGTTCTTCCTTGTTTTTTAATTTTGACTTTTATTTTTTTTTTTTCCTCTTCTCTTCTTAAGTGACCTCAACTATTGCAACGCCACATTGTGTATTGTCGGCAGTTGAAACCAGTATTCCAGACATTTAATTTCCCTGGTGATCTGCCAAGCAAGTAACTGCTTGGTAGTGAAGCACGTGTAGGAAAAAACATTTAATTTGAATAAATAATATTTGTAAGAAAAAATATCTTTAATGGTGATCATTGGTGTCCTGAAAGGAATGCTTTGGTAAGCCTTCATAAAATCACATATAAATGCTCTGTACTCTGTAATCGAGTATCATCGAGCTTATTTTTATTGGAACAACCCCGGTCTTCACTGAATGATCTATTTTATAAGTGAAAAATCTAAAGCTATATATATATATATATATATATATATATATATATATATATATATATATAAGCAATAATTAAGAAGCTCTGATAGATAGATACATAAGCGTCATAAGATAATATTTACAGACTTAAATAAATGCAATGACCACGCATGATCTCATACAGGAAACGCGACATAAACATTATGGGGATAGTAAACATATAATGACCCATTCACTTACTTAAATACTATTTAAGCCACCGACCTACGCTGAAAAGGATAACTCCCTCTTCCATCAGTTAAATATGTTTGTATCTTTGTATATATTGCATTAACTCCTTAACAAATCAACCGATAATGATGTACTTTGGAAAAGAGCTGCTATGTCTAAGTGTTGTTAATGTGTTGAAAATTAAGTTTAGTTAAGTTATGCAAATAGTCCAAAGCACGCTTGAAAGCCTTTAATTAAAATTCAGTACTTTCGATTTTTGTGAAATGTTAATACTAACTATTTTACATTAATTAATAAATATTCCTCAAATTTCAGTTTTTGAAAAATTATTTTGAAGGATTTAAGGGATCATAATATATTGAATATTAAAATATTTCTGGTATTCATAACATTTTCAATTTTTTCTTAAGCTCCCTTTAAGTGTAAGTCTTAAATTAGATAGATTTTCGAGAATCAAAATCATGTAATTGAGTTTGATTAACATTGGAATAAGGATTCTCAACTTAAGGTTTATTAGTTTTATACTTTAAGTTTAATCGTGCAAGGGAACATAAAAATAGCGTACAACTGTTATATAAGGGGAATTAATGTTATTCATCTCTTTCTTTGTCTATGTCGTGTATATATATAACTAGACATTAATTATTTACTACCTACAGACATTACTATCACAATCTTCAGTGCAGGAAGCTAACTCTCAACGGTCGGCGGGCGCGAACTCCGATCACAAATCGCCACTGATTTGCAGTCAAGAGCGTTAACCCCTCGGCCATAGGGAATCAGTTAATAATTAAAGAGGAATTTAACTTTGTAAATAGCGAGTCGTATATATAAGCTCTCCATCAACTTTGCGTAGAAATTATCTTTAACTATAGCATAAGCTTTTTCCCGCATATACAAAACAATACTCGTAATCAATATTCGAACGTTCACTTGATTAATTGTAAGTCCTACACACACACAAACACACACACACACACACACACACACTCACACACCCACCCACCCACCCATATATATATATATATATATATATATAGAGAGAGAGAGAGAGAGAGAGATAGATAGATAGATAGATAGATAGATAGATAGATAGATAGATAGATAGATAGATAGATAGATAGATATACGATTTTAGAATAGTAAACTATGAGAACAGGCAACTATAAAACATTTTTGAACTCTTTTGATCCTAACATCCAAAATTACCTCTTACGTCCAGTTTCTCTTTTTTTTTCTTGAGGAAGTGGGCGAATTTTTAGAAACTTACACCTTTGCTAAATAAAATCCGCGAATTTATTTTGAAATCACAAAGGCGGTCGGAAAACTGCACTGGTCCGTGTGGTGCCCCCACCCCAAAATATCCTGTTTCCTTGAGAAAATAATTACATAGATAATTATCCATTTCCGCAATACTCGTGTATGTGTGAGGAAGTGAAGACACATACTTTAAGAGTTTTAAATTCTGACAGTGGGTAGACATAAAATATTTATTGCAAGATTATTTGCCTAATACGAGAAACACAAGTTGGCAATAAAAAATATATTTAATCAACTGATCATTGGCACGTGATTGGACAAGGTCGGACACCCTTGAGGAAGGTATTTCTCTTGCTACATATCACTTAACATCGCAGCCAGAATCCAATTTCTAATCTTTTTCAACTTAGATGAAAATATTTTTTTCCATCTACTCTACTTACAAACCCTATAAAAAACTCAAATTACAATAGCTATCAGGGTCCCACTTATGGGGAGTATAAAACACATCATTTACAGACTATTACTTAAAAATATATGCTTTCTAAACAAAATTCTTAATATACAACCTCAGTATGTGTATATGTTGCGATTTTTTTAATGTACAAGATTTCCTTCAAAACTGATTCACCATTTATTATGAATTTTAGAGAAAAACTGCTAGTCGTGCGAGGTGTTAATGTGGGATATTTTTAGTTTCATTAAGTCTGATGCATGGATTGTAAAAGGAGGGGGAAGACCTTCGTGAACATTCAGATATGGTCAACTTTTATGAAATCCTAATATGTATTGGACATCAATTAATCCATATTTCCGAAGGTTCACCTTCCTTGGGGTATTTTAAATAGTCTAATGAGGCATAATACGGACACAGTCTCATATTTTAAAATATAACAGTTTAGTCTGATATTAGATTAAAGAGAGAAAGACTGATTTAACTTAAAAACATTTTTTTAAAACAAACCGGAAGACAGAGACTAAAAAAGCGAGAGATAGATAGATAGAGAGAGCAGGAGAGGGAGAGAGAAAGAGAAAAATAAAGACAGAGAAAGAAAGAGAGTGTACGTGTGTTTGTATGTGTGTGAGAGGTAGATGTTACGCTTAGACTGGAAATTAGTGATGTAGAAACAGAGCGGAGAGGGAGGGGTTGGGCGGGATAGAAGCTACGCTTTAACTGCAAATAAGTGATTTAAAAACAAACCGGAAACAGAATTCCGCAGCAGATGATTCATCCATGTAAAATTTTGAGCATTTTCAAACATCTCGTTTTTATACAGTCGTAAAGAGTATAGCCTGCAAAAGCATCAAATTTGAGTTCGTTTACCGGCGAAGAGATTTCTTTATTTAAACGTTTTCTTTTTTAAGTTAGCGACGAATTCTTATTTTTTCTTCGAATTTAACATATTAATTAAGCGCTTTATCCACTTAGCGTATAAATTATATTTAACTATAATATAAGCTTTATCCCCTATATACAAAAAATAATCATAATCAATATTGGAATGTTAACCCGATTAATTGTAATATCTTACATATATATATATATATATATATATATATATATATATATATATATATGTGTGTGTGTGTGTATGTATGGTGTAAGTTACACGATAGGTCATTAAAATGAAATGTCGTGGTAGACAAAATGTGTGAAAAATGACAAACGGAGGAGAAAAACAAAAACAAGAGATTTGACCGGTTTCGTTCGTGTTAGTGAACGTCTTCAGAAAAAGTTAAGATTTGGAAATAATTTTATTTTTAAAGGCACACAACATGAGAGAAGGAAAAGATGATCCGATTGGACCATATGAGAAGACTTTTAGTGACATTGAAATATGACAAGTGGGTGACACATTCTTTTTATTTCTTATTCTACTTTTTATATTTTTATTTATTTATTCTTTTTCACTTTCACACCTACTGAGCTAGTATAGGGAGGCGGTAGGCAGAGGGGTTAAGGCGATAAGAGGGAAAAAGACAGAGAAACTAGCTAGGATACATAGGGGTGGGCATAAAATTGATACACCGAACGCGAGCACCCAAAAATTAATCGAAATATATCAGAAATTTGTCTGCTAATTTGTCGCATATTAAGTTTTATAAAGCAATAACAATCTTAAATCGACAGTCTAGAAAAATCTATTTTACAGTAGAACTAATGTAAATGATATTTTATTATGAGAAGAATGTTTTTTTTTAAAGTGTCAGATAATATGAAATACATGTAAGAAAAATCCTTAAATAGGGTTAAGTTTGAGAGAGATGTATTAAAAATATCTGATTAGCTATGAGACTTGCTATTATCTCTATAATTTAAATCTTTTAAAATATTTTTTTATATATATTGATATTTAATCAGAGTCGCAGTGGTGTAATATGTTGCATTGCTTTAGTGCGATTTGGTCTAGGTGCCTGCTTAGGGTATAAGATCCGAGCCTGAGGTTGATGTTCGATGGTTATGAAAGGAATATAGTCGAACTTTCAATGCATTTGCGGCGTGAGAGAGGGTGCTCGCTTTTGAGGAGAGTGCAGTCTGAAAAGTTTAGATTCTAGGTTAAAGTGTTCCTGTGTATCACTAGAGCGTTAGCTGAAATGTCGTGTTTGATATATATAAGCACTCCATCCACTCTGCGAAGCAATTATCTTTTACTATATCAGAAGCTTTATCCCCTATATACAAAAGAATAATCGATATTGAAATGTTTACTTGATTAATTTTGATTCTTACAAACTCACGTCTGCTTGTTTTTCTCGCGTAAACGTAACTGCGATAAATACACGTTGATATGTACATTATGAAACCTCATATTATACTTGCCTGGCAACCTAGGAAGTATCTTTTCCGGTGGATACTGCACCCTATAAACCGGTGTCGTCTTGGCCTTCGGGGTTTGATTCCACCTGTCTGTGGGTTTGTCCTGTGCAGCTCTAGGAGGTCCACCCTCACAGGTTTTGCCTCCCCTCTTTAGGGAAGAGTAAGTTTATTACTTACTGCCTGAGGCGCCCCCACCAGGGAATACCGACGGGGCTTCCCAGGCAATTTTTAATGGCCAGAGTGCTCACTTTCTCGGGCGCTGGCTTTTCAAACCCCACTTTCCCGACTCGATCTTGGGTCACATCTTACCTTGTGGGAGAAAGATAAAACTGGCCTTGTGCCTAACTCCTGGAGAGGAGTAAATAAACATCTCATATTATATGTAAAGTGATATGTTTCCATGCCTCATTGACATGTTTTGCTTTTTAACACAAAGGTGCATGTAAAAATGTGTTTAGTCAGTAAGTTGAGCACAGCTTTTTTGTGTTCTAAAGGAAAACCATTTATTGTTTAATTAATCCGGCCAACATTTTGATTTTCGATTATTAATGTTATAGAAAGCGTCGGAAGAGATACCTCTCTGTCAGTCACAAGTCCTCTTACCGCTATTTGAATCACCGTATCTAAATAATGCGTAGCATACATTATGTTCGCATCACCGCTTGTAAATTCTACGGCTGCTAAAATAAGTAATAATAATTCATATTTTCTTTCTGGAAGACTTAATCATTTTCCTTTAATCAAATACTGAATATTAATTAGTAACAATGTTATTGATTTGCTTGCTTAATAAATAATACATGCATACACTAAATAGACGTTATATAACATATATTCCTGACAATAATAAAGGATTTGTTTCACTAACGGGCGCCTGTAAATGTAAATTGTTTTCCGTTTTAAAGTATTGCATCACTAAAATTTCCCCAGCCTATTAAACACTTCTCATTCATTTTATTTTCTATTTTCTTATATTTAAACATTTAAAGTGTATACTTCCCGAAAACACAAATACGTTATTACGCTAATTATATTTATATTCTCTTACAATATCATATAACTAAAATTCTTAAAAGAAATAGTACTTATTATGTTTGCTCTCTCTCTCTCTCCCTCTCCCTCTTTCTCTCTCTCTTTCTCTCCCTTCCTCTCTCTCTCTCTCTCTTTCTTTCTCTCTCTCTTTCCCAGAAGCGTAGTTACGGAATATAAGATAAACGCATTTTCAGAATTCACGATGTATAATAACGTTAAAACAATATCATATAGCTGCACTTATGTCATGAAAAAAACATCGTATCCTCAGATCGTACGCTATCGCTCCCTTAAAATATGATAGTGCCTTGATGAGTTAATTTCAACTTACGGATGATTAGAACAATAAAAATGGAAGTTTTTTTTTAACATAATTAGATCTCATATTTTAACATGAATTACTGTGAGTAAAAATATAGATATATAAGCGTAGCGTAGCGTAGCGTAGATATATAAATGTTGATGAACTTGGGTTTAGCTTAATAATAATAATAATGATAATAATAATAATAATAATAATAATAATGATGATGATGATGATGATGATGATGATGATGATGTATGTCTGTATATATCTACCTACTATATATAAGTCAATGTTGTTCTGTTATAGAAATCGATGAGTTAACAGAACATCTAAATGGATTTCGAATAATGGTAATAGTTTTACAGAATCTAAACATGTCAGTGAGATCTTCCTTCAATTTCATGTGTATTGGGAAAATCATCGGGTAGGCCAATAAAATAGCTAACATATATAAGAAATGAAATTATTTTTTTAAATAGACCTTCTTAGTTTTACAAAACAAAAAAAAATAAGTGAGGAATGTATGTAAAAACCTTTAAAACATTTTAATTAACATATTACTTCATAATTCCAGAGCATTTATAGATATACAATAAAATGCATATTCCAATGACTACGCATTTATTTTCCAGTAAAGAGATTCATTTCTTACAGCCGTTTCATAATCTATAACGACAAACAAGGTATTGAAACATATCATGAATTACCCAACACAATTATTCGTTAGAAAAACCTCTCAATAACGTCTACTAAAAAAACATTTATAATAGTCCATTTCCTCTAAAAGCTAATTTTATATTCATTACTAAACTCACGCTATCTTTGATTTAATGATGAAAAGGCAGTAGAAAAGAATCTTTGTATTCGTAAATAAACACATAGTAACTCGACTCTGCATTTATATATATATATATATATATATATATATATATATATATATATATATATACATATATGTATGTATATATATATATATATATATATATATTTATATTGTTGTATATGTGTGTATATGTTGATATTATTTAAATACATTGTGAAAGGTGGTCTATATCGGAAATAAAACATCTATGCATATAATCGATATTGTGCGGAAATTAACATTACCATGATAGCTTTCAGTTTCGCAACCGTGCGATCATCTGACAATACCTGATAGTAAAATCGACAGTTACCGTGATAATTATAATATTATTTTACACTGATGAGATTTGAATCTATAAATATAATTGCCTCTTAGGGATGGGGTCTTGATAGGGAATGTACTTTCCAATGACGCCTGAAAGTGGTGAGAATATCCGAAACCGCTAATAATTTACAAGCCGTTCACGGAGGCGTCCATTAGCGCGAAATTTATGAGGTCTTATCAGTTTTCTTTTCCGTTCTTTCTGGCCTTCGACCTCATCAGTGTTACATTTCCGGATTCTGGTAATATTCTTTTTGCTTTCGCTGTAATTGTTTTGTTTTCTTAATATAATTGTCGGTTGGTTGCTGGGAATAGCCTTTATGTGTACATGAGAATATTTCGAGTCTGCGTTTTTACTCGGAGAAACTCTTGATAGTAGGTTCATGGCGATGGATTTTATCAATACTCGCTTTAGTTATTTGGAAACTTAAGAGATCAATGAAGGGATCTTAGCGACATTAAACAAGGATATTTTACTTCTCGTCTTCCTTGTTCGTGTTATATATATGATATATGATATATTTTTCTATATATATACACACATATATATATATATATATATATATATATATATATATATATATATATATATATATATATATATATTAGATGTTTTGAACGTGAGATTATATATATACTTATTTCAACAATCAGACAACGCCGCAGTCCACAACCCATGAAAGCAACAACCCGGAAGTTATAAACTCGAGTTTCGCCCACATTTCGGCTCATCAGTAGAACATATCTAAACTCAGGATTCGGAAACCGAGTCACTTGCATGCGAGGCGAGTACTCTGCCATTAAACAAATTCGCCACACACACGAATGTCTATTAACTTACACAGATCAAGCAAAGAGAATGTACATACATAAATAAGTATATATATATATATATATATATAAATATTTATATATATATATATATATATATATATATATATATATATATATATATATATATATATATATATATACATTATTATATGTATATATATATTCAGTTCTTCTCGTGGCGGCGGACAATAAGGACGTGGGATATTAAGGCGCTTACTTTTCTAAAATATTATTTTTAATGTTAAGAGAAAAAACGAATATGGCAGGTGTAATTACAAAACCTCATATAATTTTTTCATCTATATATATATATATATATTTATATATATACACATATATTTATATATATATACGTATATATATATTTATATATATATATATATTTATATATATATATAAATATATATATATGTATATTTATATATATATTTGAATATATATATATATATATATAAATATATATATAAATATATATATATATGTATATATATATATATATAAATATGTATGTATATATATAAATATATATATATATATCTATATATATATATATATATATATATTTATATACATATGATGGACTCTCCCGTCGATTGCGACGTATGAGGTTCCAACAACTAATATTTCAACTAAATCTTTAAGGGATGTATCCACAAGAGACAAGCACTACTCATAGACTTGACTGACCGATACAAATAAAAGTATCTGCTTTCACTCTATAAAATTAAAAAATACGAACAAATAACTTAATCAACCCATATCCACATTCATATTCAAGAGCAAAGACTTCAACTTTCACAAAAATATTTCTCTAGTCAATAAGAGGATAAAACCCCCATTTCTCAATATTATTTCTCGGTCATTAAAAACAGACCCATTTAACGGCTCTAAACCATTAAACAATTCAACAGAGTTACTGCTTTTAGACCGAGCAATTCCTTTAGTTAAATTTCCTCGGGTTGACTAAAAGTCCAGAATTTAAACACGAAATGAAGTAACGGTTTTCCCTTTTCTCTCTTCTTTTTTCTCTCTCCCTTTAGAACGACCATCATCAAACCCCAAAACAGTAACGGCCAAATATACAAAATTCATAAAATTGACTCACGGGAATTATATAGAAACTTTCTTTAATTTTTTTATTCTTATTATTTTTCTATATATTTTTATTTTTTCATATTTTTTATTCTTATTTATTTTTACTTTTACTTTTATTTTAATTCATTATTTTATTTTATATTTTTATTTTTATTTTTATTTGTATTTTATTTTTATATTCTTATATCTCTTCATATCTCCTCCTGTTTTAACTCTCAACCGTTTTCTTACACTAAATTTAAATTCAAGCAAACGTACACAACACGCTAAGCAAAAAACGCGTCCTAACGAGAGTGTCACGTGACTTCACATTTCCGAAACAGATGACAACAGAAGCTGAAGAAAACCAGATGGCCATGTCTTTCCGTGCTTGGAACCGACGTTAAGAATGTTGTACTAATTTTCCTGTACCAAATTAAATAAATATTATGCTCTTAATTTTTAACTTTAATTCGTAATTAATCGAGCACTCTGCTGGGATTGTTCCTGCTACAGTACAAAGAAGTTATATATATATATATATATATATATATATCTATATCTATATATATATATATATATATATATATATATATATATATATATATATATATACAGGGTGTTTCAAAAGTCTTGGGAACATAACGATTTTTAATAACTCAAAAACTATTAGGAGTTGAAAAATTAAATTGGTACCGTTGGAAAGGTTAAAGTTTAAAGTTTTGTGGGGAATCTTCAAAGTTGCTCAATATGAGCACCATTCGTCACACGGCAGACATCTAGTCGATAGTCCATTTCCTGCCAAACGCGTTCCAGCATCTTGACGTCAATGGTTCCCACAACTGCCGTTACTCGAGCCTTTAGTTCGTCAATATCTCTTGGAAGGGGCGGCACATAGACTTGTTGCTTGACAAAGCCCCAAAGGAAAAAGTCACACGGGGTAAGATCTGGAGACCTAGGAGGCCAGGGCATTAGAACGTCATCACCTCGCCCAGATCTCCCAATCCATCTACCAGGCAGCCTTGTGTTAAGAAACTGTCTTACTCTAAGACTCTAGTGTGGTGGTGCACCATCTTGTTGAAAAATGAAGTCATCAGATTCTGCTTGTTCCAACTGAGCCATTAACCAGTCTTCCAGCATGTTGAGATAGGATTCACCAGTGATAGTTGCCTCTTCAAAGAAAAACGGTCCATAGACACCTTTCTTGGGAATTGCACAAAACACGTTCACTTTTGGTGAATGTCGCTCGTGCTCAAGAAGTTCATGAGGATTCTCAGTACCCCATATGCGAGTGTTATGCTTGTTAACTTTGCCATTCAGATGGAAGGTCGCCTCATCGCTAAAAACAAGCCGGTCATCAAAGCCGTTATCTTCCAACTTCAATTGCATTGCAATGCAAAAGTCACGGCGAAGTGGCTTATCAGTGTCTTTCAACTTTTGGACCAACTTGAGCTTGTAAGGTACCATTTACAGTCGTTTCCTTAAGACACGCCAGACAGTTGCTGGAGCAAGCTGAAGTTCCCTGCTGGCTCTTCTCACTGATTGACGGGGGCTCCGCTGAAAGGCTGTCCGAACTTGCTCAACTGCATCTTCTGAAGTTGAAGGGCGACCTGTTCGCTTACTTGGGCACAAACACCCATCTTTCACAAATTTAGCATGCCATCTGACAATGGATTTCCTTTCAGGGGCTTCTTTTTTAAATTTTCTGCGAAATGCACGCTGAACACATGTCCACGATTCAGTCTTTGCAAATTAGAGGACGCAAAATGCCTTGTCTTGTTTAAAGAACGCCATTACTGCACCTGGAAAAATAACACGAAAATCATTAGTATGACCAAAAACTTGATTAAGCAAGCTTTAAAATGGCACCAGTTTCATTTTTCTACCTGGAATAGTTCATGAGATATACGCATTTGTAATGTTCCCAAGACTTTTGAAACACCCTGTATATATATATATATATTATATTTAAATATTTATTTTTATCCACTATGTGTAAACCTCGATTAGATAGGCCCTTTGATACGAGATAAGGATGCCGTCATTATTTGCTATAATGCAACGTTACTTTAGGTAGAACACTTTCTGACTGCTGTTTTACAAATGCCCACTTACTGACATAAATAAGTTTATTTAAAATCATTTTGTGTGACAGGCCGGTCTCATTGGTTGGAGCGTATTATTCGTACACAATAAACATCCACAAAGTAGATATTATTTAAACCGGCATACCTCCAGGAGTGTAATATCGAAAAATAATTTATTTGGGGTCAAATTGCCATTTTTCGTTTAATGCAATCACAATTGTTAATGTTATCTTGCGCACAGTACGCCAGATTAACTTGCACATGACGTCATAGTAAGAAGTTGTTATAATATTTTTACGCCAACGTCACATTATTATTGTTTAGTTTTATTACGTTTCTCTTCAGACTATTGTCCTTTTCAAAGGGAGAGAAATAGTGATTTGAGCATAGCCCTAGAGGCCTCCTTTACTTTATATTTATACCAACAAGTACTTGGCATTGTCCGGGAATAAGACAATATAATTATTTTTTTTAAAATTTATTGTATCATTCTGTTTTTTTCATTAACTCATTTTCTTTCTTTCATTATTTTTTATTCATTATTATTCATTCACGTTTCATTTCTTCATTGTTTTCATTCAATTTTCATCTATTTTATTTATTCAATTTTTTAATCGAATTTTTTTCATTCATTTTTTCATTAATTTTCTCAATCTTTTCTTCTTAATTTTCTTCCTTCATTTCTTTTCATTCACTTTTGGACGGGGTGCAATTAACAAGTACCTGGCGTATTTTGATAAACCAACCACCCCTGCAAATATGAAGGTACACGCCTGGAGGATACACCTCCTAGCACTTCAGCCCCTGTCGACATTCCCTTTAGGGGTGCCTCAATTTCCAGACGAACCTCTTCTGCACAAGTCTCTGTTGTGAATCAAGGTTCCCCAATTTCTTGCAGCACTAGTTCTGAACATAAGTGTGTTGAGAAAAGAGTTACCCAATCACCATCCGCAACTATTCTCAACAAGATTGTACAGTGAGGCAAGAGTTTCTTAATCACAGCCGCACATGTGTGTAGTGAGGCAAGGATTGATCAATATCCAGGAGCACCCATTCTGAACAGCGTGTTTAACGAGACAAGTGTTTCTTAATCTTCAGCCACACCTCTTCTCAACTTCCCACACCCACGTTCTTTTTATACTTTTCCTCCTACTCCCACGTTTTCATTCTTTTTTTCTTTCTTTGTTTCCTCCTACTCCCACTACCTCCTTATATCCGCCATTATCCGCCATTGCCCGCCGCTGCCCACCATGTAAATAAATCGCCAACTTATAATTAAAAAAATTTAAATGAGTCAGCACTTTTAAATGTTACATTTTAGTAGACAATGCTTACTGCAACGTGCTAATATTCGCCACTATCCGCCAATGTCCGCCATTGTCAGCCATTATCCACCAATGTCTGCCATGTAAAGAAATTACTCATCATTAGAAAAAAAGAAATGAGTAATAATTTTTTAAAATTTTACATCCTTGTAGACGATGCCCGCCACCATCTTCTAATATCCGTGAGTACCCGCCACTGTTCGACATGTAAAGAAATCGCCTACTCATAGTTGATATGAGTTATTTTATATAATAGGAACGCTACATAAATGACAATTCTTTATAAGTTATTTTATATTACAGGGGCGATAGATAAATGAACATGATTTTGGTTCAGAAGCACAAATAAACAATATGAGTTCTTTGATACGACAGAGAAGTATGACCTGAGATGTAAGGAATAATAGAGAATGGGGGAAGTAAAATAGATAGAGAGATGGATTAATAGCGGTATAGGATAGAATTTTTAATATAAAGATGGTGTACACACTTTTACACTTTTTTATTTTGTTGTTTATAATCCCATGAACGCCGGGTAGCCCTGTTAGTATATATAAAAGAAAACTTATAGAAGGTAATACACTTTATGTAATAGATATACACACCCTGAAACAAATTAAGATATATAAATGTGAAATGAGTAATACAGTTTCTAATTTTTTGATTAATACAATATATATATATATATATATATATATATATATATATATATATTGTATTAATCATAAACTTAGAAACTGTATTACTCATTCAAAATTTATATACATACATATATATATATATATAAATATATACACATACATACATTCATATATATATATATATATTAAATTCCCGAAACAGTTTTTCATGGTAAACAACTAATGATCCCTTAAATAATGTTAGAAGCAAACTAATGTAAAAAATTAATTGACTTACATGTGTGATTTTCCACTGAACGACTTTGCACTTACGGGTTTGTTTTTTTTTAAAGTTTTTTTTTATATAGTTGTAATGGTTGAGACACTTCCGAGACTATATATATATATACATAGATATATAGAAAGATAGATATTAGAATCTTACTTGCGTCAGTGTAGTGCAATTGAAGTTCCGTATAATATATTTTTCGAACATTTTCTATTCGCCAGATGTGTATTTAACCTTTATTCAAACGTATATATAAAGGCCGTTACTAGCGAGGGCTATTCGGAGAAAAATTAAATGGATTTAAGATCAAATAATTTTTTTAAATGTTATACATAATTTTTTATTTATTTTAATTTTTAATAAGTATATTTTATAACTTTTTAATTCTAATTTAAAATTAAATTTCATATATTCTTTTCTGCGTTCAATTGTGTTGAATAAAAGCCTTTTAACGTTTCTTGACAATGGAGGTTACCCTTCTGATAGAAGTAGTCACCCTTGTTAGCTAAGAACTGTGTTTATGCTACTATTCATGAAAGCGAACGTCTTATTACTCATGTGTTTAATTAGTTATTAAAAATGTATTCCTTTTCTCATCATATATTCGATGTAAAAGAAACAATCGGTTCCACGTAGACTAAATAAAAAACGGCTCCCTGTACACTTTATTTATTCACCGATTGCCCTTATTTTACCGGACATGGCAGAATCAACGACCGTGAGTACACCAAGACCTCAGTGGGAGCTGGGACAAAGAATACACTGTGTTAAATTTTACTACAAGACAGGCACGTTTAAGAAAACCCAGGACAGTTTCATGCATCAGTTCCGATGTGAAAAGGCCCCACCCAAAAGAAGAATTCAGAACTGGGTGGACCACTTTGAGAAGTATGGGACCGTGGAGAACTTCAACGCTGACAGTGAGAACCGTCCAAGCCACTCGGCACGTCCCAAGAAGCGGACAGCCGAGCTGGTCGAAAGTGTGAGAGAGTCTCTCCAGGAGAGTCCGAAACGCTCTGTGCGTAAGCGAAGTCAGTCCCTCGGTATCTCCCGTGAGACTTGCAGGAGAGTGCTGGTGAACAATATCAGGGCTTACCCATACAGAATACAGACGCTGCAGACCCTTATAGCCTCAAACAAGAACCAGAGGAGCGCTATGGCAGTCAAAATGCTCGATAAGATCGAGGAGACACCAGGTTTCCTAAACCCTCTTTGGACCTCAGATGAAGCCCACTTCTATCTTGACGGAAAGGCAAAATCCAAGACAAATGTTTTCTGGGGGTCCTCCAGACCAAATGAAGTAGCCACCAAGCCCCTGCACTCTCCTAATTGCACGGTGTGGACTGCAATCTCGGTCAGAGGCATCATCGGACCAATCTTCATCGAAGAATCTGGCGCAGCAGTGACAGTTACCAAGGTCCTCAAAACCTTCAAGAGTTAGCTTCAGACCCTCTACCTATCATTCATGCGCAAGTTCTGGTTCCAGCAAGAAAGAGCAAGTTCTCACACCTCAAACCTGTCCCGAGATTGGCTGAAAGCGAACTTTGGAGGCCGAGTGATCAGTCTCAAGACTATTTTGAGTGGCCACCCCATAGCCTAGACCTAAGTCGCCCAGATTATTTCCTTTGGGGCTATCTTAAGGACAGAATGTACGCAGGGAAACCCAGAACCATCACGGAACTTAAGGAAGCCATCAGGGAGGAGTTGAGAGCCATTCCTCATTCAGTCTGTAAGAACGTCATGGACAACTTCGTTCTCCGCCTCAAGAAATGCACGGAGCTAAAAGTAGTCCATCTAGAATACATGCTGTAGAACGGAGAAAAAAAGCCAAAGACCGTAGTGTTTTGATATGATGTTGTGAATATAATAAACTAGTTATGCTCCAAAATTCATTTAATTCAGAGAAACACTCAGAAACAGGGCCTAATTAGATTTGGGGCCCGTTTATTTTGGGTCACCCTGTATAACTACTATCTAGGCCTAACTATTATTTTCATAAAGTGAATATTCTCCCCGGGGAATCTCAATATTTTCTGAACATTAATCCATTATTTTATTTCATTGCTTGTATTACACATTTAATATTCAGTAATTATAAAATCTTATTACGATTGATGTTCAGCCTAATTGAATTATCATTATTTTTTTATTATTATTATTATTATCATCATCATTATAAGCATTACTATTATTATTATGAACTGAGTATTTTTGGACGACGGTTTTTGGATTTTTAGTATTTTTTAAGCGTTAAAATTATTTATTTTATTTGTTTGGTTGTGTCTTAATTATTTGTTAGAATGTATAAAGAGTGCTCTGTTTTTTAAGTATTTTATTTACCTATAAAAATATTTAGCTACTTATATACAAACACACACACAAATATATATATATATATATATATATATATATATATATATATATATATATATATATATATATATATATATATATATATATATATATATATATTGTAGCAAAAACTACCAGCCCTCTGGGCAGAAATATATCGAAGATAGGGCTTATAGTTAAAATATATAGTTATGTTTACATTTTTCAAAATTATTTTTAAAATTTTCACTATTGTGAGGAAATACCGGATTAAAAAAGTGTTGTATGTAATTAAGGTGTACGGACATATAATGTTTGAAGCAATATTTTTAAAAATATGAAGAAATTAATTATTTTTAGTTGAAAGATTTTTTTTTTTTAATAATTTTAAATTTCATGCAGGTGTCAATAAACAAGCTAACCCCATTTCAAATACAGAGTGTGTGTGTGGCTGTGTGTGTGTTTTAACAAATATTTTGTCAGGGTGGGAGTTATATTTAAATATGAACTAAGCTAAAAGAGTGCAAAAGTTTTTTAAAAATTTACTTTAACATATTTTGACTATTGTATTGTGATGATTCAATAAAAAATATGACAACTATTTAGAACAAAGTGTAGTATCTGTTCTAATGTTACACTTGGTCTATTCTGTCCTCGGTCAATGATGGAGAAGTGCCTCTAGATTGAGGCAATTTTAATTTGTTTTCTCATTCAGCGTGCTACGAGCAGTATTAACCAACAGTAAAAAATCGACATTGCGTCTAACTTTGCCCTCGTGGGGAGAAAATAAATATAAAAATCTGTTATGGGGCGATTTTTGTTTACATTGTGTACGTTTTCTGCGTCAGAAATGATCTTTTCAAAAAGCCTACATTCTGTACGATTATTTGATTATTTGTAGGTCTAAACTTACGTTCCAATTTAACATGTACTAATAAATGTTAATAAAGATTAAATTTTATATCGATTTTCTTTTTGAGAGAACTTAGTATTTTTTTTAAAACTTTAATATAAAACCACATGCAGGAAAGGAGAATAACATTACTCTTTAGAAAATAATTGATATCAAATATAATTCTCCATGGGTATTTTCACTTTGTTACGACATCTTAATGCAATTTAAAAAAAACAACTCGAATAATCATACACATTGACGGTGTTTTGAAAATAATTTAGGATGCTGAAAAGGTATATAAGATTGAAAAATATATTTGAAAAAAAAAGAAGTTTTCATTTGTAAATTAGTCAACAAATTTTAATTATACAATTAGAACTGGAAAGGTTTCCTTTTCTATACTTGATAAAAAAAATATTACTGTGCGCAGTGTTTTTGTTGTTGTACTAAGTACGTGTAATACTTGCGAAAAAACAGTTGACATTCCAATTACATCTTTTAAAATTATTTAGAAAATGATTAAGAGAAAAGTTTTGGTAATTTCTCCTTTTTTATTATTGCATAAATTCAATTAATTAATGTTAATATCGACAAAACTATTACATATATATATAAGGCAAATAGTGAACTAAAATTAGAAGTGTATAATACCAAACAGTAATTTATTATAAACAGTTTTAAAAATAATTATGTAACAAAGACGTACATAAACTTATGTTTAAAAATTTAATCTCTAATATATATACAATATTTACGAGTAAAACATTCTATCATTTACTTTAATAACACAGAGCCCTTTTTATATGTTATGTAGGAATGAAAAATGACAACATTTTCGCATGTATTCATTTATATATATATATATATATATATATATATATATATATATATTTATATTATTTTAAACATAGTTCCCCCTAATTAAAGCAGGCCACAATTGTAGACGTAAGGGGCTACTGATAATTAGGGTGGAAGTTTTGGGTGTCATCCTAAGTTGGGAGCTGTGCAGCGAGAGTCTGTTTGCATTAGTTTAAAACTTCTGCATGTCGGTACAGTCGGCGAAACAGGTATCAGGGAGGGAATGACAGAAGCCGGCAGTACTGAGAAATAATCTATTGGAGGAGAAGTCTCTCCGATATGTTAGGACCTCCACAGTGAATGGATAAAACTTAGCTGACTATCAGGTTGGTCAAGTGTATTTACGTCGAGGGGGCACTAGAGCAGCAAGTTCACATGAGCACAATCTATTGAAGTATTTGTAAAACAAGCACAAGGATACAACATTGCGATGAGCTGACTAAGGATCGAGCTTTGCGGATAGTGAGGGACCTATTAAGTGGGCAACTCTTCTTTAGGCCTAGTCTAAGAGGGAGAGACTAGTGAATGATAAACCAACCCAGATATGGCCACAATACTCCATGCATTGGCGGATGGTATCTTTGTAGAAATACAGGATAATGCCAAGTGTGAGAAGTTTACTAGCACGGTAGAAGATGCTCACCTTCTTTGCAGAAGCATTGGCAATGTATTCCATGCATTTGTTTCGAATCCTGTTACCTGTGAATGTTAGGCTGAGGAGTTTGAATGTTGCACTTTCCTTTCTGGTAGGATGTTATTTGCCATGGCAATCGATGCTTAAAGAGGTTTCTCGTAGTTAATGAAGGAAAGGAGCTTCGTCTTAGTGGTATTAAAAGTTGACAAGTATTGATGGCCCCACTCCACTGGAGGGCATTTTCTAATGATTCAGCCATTGCCTCGGATATGTACCCGTTCATTTTGCCCACATGACGAGGATTGAGCGTGGTGTCGTTAGCTAATATACCTATTTCAGGCTCGATGTCATCAAGGTAGTCATTTATGAACATCAGGAGCAATGAATGTCCAAGGCGGACTCCCTGGGGTACACTAGCATGTTATATCTACACGCTCAGTTATGGGTGGAATACTTTGATTGCGGAAATGAAAGTTTCCACTTAGCACAATGCAATACATTTAAGCACAACGAATTCAATCCTCACAACTAACTAAGATGATAAACCATCAGGCATTACATTTAGAATTTGATTATGTTCGCTGCGCGTTCAAGATTTAAACGTATAATTGCTTAATGGCTAATAATTTGGTTACGTTTATTACTATGCTAGACACTTTAAAATATGATTCTTAACGGTGAAGCAATCACACTTTTAAATCTTGCACGCTCTTAGAACGTAATCACACTCTCATCTAACATCTAATATTATAGACGCTCCTTTTAAATTGTGAATTACTGGCCGTTATAATAATTCCAAAAAACTCAATAGTAAAGACATATTTCATAAGAAACAAAAATTAACACTGCCTCAAGATTATTTTACGAATCAACTCGAAAGTACTCGCAAAACAAGAAAGAACATGGAACAAGAAACACATTGAACTTACACATAGTCATTTAAACGAGCCAGTGTATAGCTGTGTCTACGGGATTTTATAT
>OY744530.1:57334538-57377038 GCA_963556195.1 Sepiola atlantica
AGAATACATACATACATACATACATACATACATACATACATACATACATACATACATACATACATACATACATATGTTATCCGATCAATTTGCTGCTCTGGTGCCTCCTCGCCGTAAATATACTCGACAAACTAGACAATCAGCTTACTCCCATCCATTCAATGTTGAAGTCTCAAGATGTCGGAAAAATTCTTACTCCAATAACTCCTTTGATCGTGCTGCCGGTTTTTTAAACTCTTTCCCTGCTTTCTGTTTCCCCGACTGTACCGACATGCACAAATTTAAAACAAAACATCTCCCAATCTAGGATGATCCCGAAAACGTTCACCCGAATTCTCAGTAGCCCTTGTTGTCTACAGTGGTAACTTGCTTTAATCGCAGGGAACTATGTTATATATATTTATATATATATATATATATATATATATATATATATATATATATATATATATATATATATATATATATATATGTGTGTGTGTATGTGTGTGTGTGTGTGTGTGTGCCAGATTAAGTGGAGGGAACGCCAGCAGAGTGCTAGATTATGAAGTAAATTTCAAAATGAGAGGGTAATTTTTATTTATATATGTATTACAGAAGATCAGCACAATATCGGTATTCTCGGTTTTAAATTCTAATCAAGGGCACCTATAAAAGGTCAATTTACCAAACACACTAAAGCCTCTGTTTATTCTGTTTCCCTAGAAAATCTGGGGAGAAAAAGACATGAACAGAACATTTTCCGGGGAGACAGACATAAACGAGAGTTGAAGAGAATCCGATAAAGAGGCCTGTTATAGCTCCCCTTTGTTAAGAGTTAAAACAGACAGTACCGATGTTTTTCTGATCTTCTGTAATACACACACACATATATATATATATATATATATATATATATATATATATATATATATATATATCAAGGGAGGCGCGATAGCGCTCTATCCCTATATAGACTTCAAAAACGACCTATACTAGAAATCTCATTTTTTTGATCAGTCATAACTCAAAAACCAATAAACCAAATTATTTAAAACTTTGCACAACATTTTCATTTGATAGGTTCTATAAGTGTGTAGAATTTCAGCATCATTAGTCAATGGCAACCCAGAGATCCAGAAAGGTCAGGAGTTATTTTGTGTTATCCGTGTGTACGTACGTGTGTGCCACACTGTATCTCATACACTATTGGATGGATTCAGCAAATTTTTGGCAGAGAAAGAGGTCCTAGGGTCTAGTTGATGGCATTTTAATTTCAGTTTACCATATATCATAGTTTTCCAGAAAATTCCAAAAAACCTTATTATCTAACGTATTTATGTAGTAATCTGATAAAAATGCTGAGTCACTGAAAACGTCCCATAATCCCTTGCCGGATGTACCCGGTCTTGCCCTAAATTCTGTCCGGTTGCATCAGCCATACCATAACTTCAGTTCGGATGTATCAATAACACTATAGGAAGGCTACGATTTTAGTATTGCTCTGAATTTCTCCTTGATTTACTAAGTACTCGGCGTTGTCCAGGAGAAAAGTGCTCAATATCCTAGATAGAGCTACTATAGTGATAAGTTTGTATAATATTTTAACACTATCTACGTTTCACTTCAGTGCACATGAAAATGAAGGGAAATAAGTTAAAGTGATTTTAGTAATGTTCTAGATGCTTCCTAGATTTTCTAAGTACTCGGCGTTGTCCGGGAGAAAAGTGCTCAATATCATAGATAGAGCTACTGTAGTGATAAATTTATATAACATTTTTACAGCATATACGCTTCTTTTCGGACTATTGTGCACATGGAAATGAGGAGAAATTAGTAAGAGTGATTTTAGTAGTGCTCTGGATGCCTCCTTAATTTTCTAAGTACTCGGCGTTGTCCGGGAGAAAAGTGCTCAATATCCTAGATAGAGCTACTGTAGTGATAAGTTTGTATAATATTTTAACGCCATCTACGTTTCTCTTCAGACTATTGTGCACATAGATATTAGGAGGAATTAGTAAGATTGATCTTAGTAGTGCTCTGGATGCTTCCTTGATTTTTTAAGTACTCGGCGTAGTCCGGGAGAAAAGTGCTCAATATCCTAGATAGAGCTTCTCTAGTCATAGATGTGTATGATATTTTAACACGATTTACGCTTCTATTCGGAATATTTTGCAGATGAACAGGAGGGGAATCAGTAAGAGTAATTTTAGTAGTGCTCTGGATGCCTCCTTAATTTTTGAAGTACTTTGCGTTGTCAGGCAGAATAGTGTTCAATATCCTAGATAGAGCTACTGTAGTGATAAATTTGTATAACATTTTAACAGCATATACGCTTCTTTTCGGACTATTGTGCAGATGAAAAGGAGGAGGAATCAGTAAGAGTGATATTAGTAGTTCTCTGGATGCCTCCTTAATTTTCGAAGTACTCGGCGTTGTCCGGGAGAAAAGTGATCAATGTCCTAGATTCAGCTACTGTGCAGATGAAAAGGAGGGGTGATCAGTAAGGGGGTGCTTCTGGTGCTTCTACAATATAGACCCCGGAGGCTTTTGCAGAATAGGGACCATGGGTGTTTATGCAGTATAGGGGGCAGGGGTGCTTCTACAGTATAGGACCCAGCACCGGCGGTGTTTCTACAATATAGGACCCGGAGGCTTCTGCAGAATAGGGACCATGAGTGCTTCTGCAGTATAGGGACAAGGGGTGGTTCTACAGTATAAGACCCAGCACCGGGGTTTCTTCTGCAATATAGTACACGGAGGCTTCTTCAGAATAGGGACCATGGGTGCTTTTGCAGTATAGGGACCAGGGGTGCTTCTAATATTTATATGTATGAGGGATGATAAAGCAAATTTTTTGGGGGGTGGGGGGGTAATTTTTTTTCTTTTTTAAATTGAAAATATTTCTATATATGGGGGAGGTCAAATTTATTTTCGTGGGGGGGGTCAAAAAATATTATTTTTTATTTTGCATTAAAAATATTTCTATGTATAGGGGAGGATAAAAAAAATTTGAGGGGGTAATTTTTTTAATGAAAAAACAATTTGGGGTGGGTGGGGGGGGTAATCTTTTTTTTTCTTTTTTAAACTCAAAATACTTCTATGTATGGGGGGAAGGTGACACATTTTTTTGGGGGGTGGGTCAACATTTTTGTTTTTCTTTTTAATTAAAAATATTTCTATGTATGTGGAGAGTAAAAAAACAATTGGGGGTGTTGAAAAAAAATTTATTTAAATTTTGTTTTTTATTTAAACATATTTCTATGTATGGAGGAGGATACAAAAAACAAATTAGGGGGGGCAAAATAAATTTCTTTTTTTTTTTTTTAACCTAAAAATATTTCCATTTATGATAGTGACACTACATGAATGAACACTATTTTGTTTTTCTGACACGACAGGTGTACATTAATATGAGTTCTTAGGTATGCGAACTGGACTAGAGATAGGTACATATATAGTATGTTCACCCTTGCAGAGATAGGTAAGTATGTAGTATGCGCACCAGAGCCACGATAGGTACGAATATAGTATGCGTACCGGGGCGGCGATAGGTATATATATATATATATATATAGTATGTGCAAGGGGGTGGGAATAGGTACGTATATAGTAGTGCATAGGGGTGACGATAGGTACATATATAGCACATGTACAGGGGTGGCAATAAGTACGTATATAGCACGCGTTCTGGGGTTGCGATCGGTACGTATATAGCCCGCACACCAGGGAGGGGATAGGTACGTATTTAGCATTCGCACCGGGATTGCGACAGGTACGTATATAGCACGCGCACCGGGGCGGCGATAGGTACGTATTTAGCATTCGCACCAGGGCGGCGATAGGTACGTATTTAGCATTTGCACCGGGGCGGCGATAAGTACGTATTTAGCATTCGCACCGGGGCAGCAATATGCACATATTTAGTATTCGACCTGGGGCAGCCATAGGTATTTATATAGTATGCACACCGGTGCAGCAATAGGTACGTATTTAGCATTCGCACCGGGGCGGCGATATGTACGTATTTAGCATTCAGGGGTGGCGATAGGTACGTATACAGCATGTGCACACGGGCGGCAATAAGTGCGCATATAGCATGCGCACTGGGGCAGTGATAGGAATGTATTTAGCATGCGTTCCGGGGCGGCGATCGGTACGTATATAGCACGCGCACCGGGGCGGAGATAGGTACGTATATAGCACGCGCACCGGGGTGGCGAAAGGTAGTATTTAGCATTCACACCGGAGCGGCGATAAGTACATATTTAGCATTCGCACTGGGGCAGCGATAGGTACTTATGTAGTATGCACACCGGGCGGCAATAGGTACGTATTTAGCATTCGCACCGGGGCGGCGATAGGTATGTTTTCAGCATTCGCACCGGGGCGGCGATAGGTAGGTATTCAGTATTCGATAGGTACTTATATAGTATCTGCACACAGGCGGTGATAGATACTTATATGTTATCTGCACTGGGGCAGCGATAGGTACGTATATAGTATGCGCACCGGGGTGGCGATAGATACGTATATAGTATGAACACCGGGGCGTAGATAAGTACCTATATAGAAGTCGCAGACAGAGGTGGTACTTTTTATAGAAATAGATCATACTTATGCCCTAGGCAACGTAGGAGGAATGGTGGGGAAGAAACACCTTTTGCAAAAGGCAAAATGAGAAAGTAGCGGTGAAATGGGGTGACTAGGGAACTGAAAGGTAGAAAGATAAAGAGACGGCTATAGAGAGAGGGAGAGTAATATTAGTATGAATATAAAGATGTTACACACGCGATTTTTCTTCAATTATATGTTTTTGTGACCCTGATCAACGCCGGGTAGCCCCGCTAGTTATATAGTAGATGATATCATTTGGGTCATTAATATCTAACTGAAGTCCTATCCGACATGAAATAGTTGAAGAAGATTTCTTTCAGTTCTATGAAGAAAAGTATAAATGTCGGCAGTGTAAAGACGTAAAAGCAAAGGTTTAATTTTTCTCTGTAACGAAACGCAACTAACCATGTGCGAAACGATTCCCTCGTCACTCTCTCCCCCCTCTCTCACTATGTATCTCCCTATCTATTTTTTTCTTTTTTGTTCAACGCAAATCCAAGCACTTCGTATGAAAAGTGTTCATTAGATTATATTAATTGTAATATGTTATATGAAATATTAGTTGTAATAATTAACGGAAATTAAGTAGTAAATTAAGCATTATAATTATTTATAATGTAGGCCGAAGTATCATTTGAAATGAAGCGGAATATGCGAATTAAGGGAGGCGCGAGAGCGCTCTATCCTTTAATAGACTTCAAAAATGGCCTATGCTGGAAATCTCATTTCTTTGATCAATCGAAAACTCAAAAACCAATGAACGAAATTAGTTAAAACTTTTCACCATTTATTTTATAGGTTCTATATGTGTGTAGAATTTCAACATAATTAGTCAATGGCAAAGCAGAGATCCAGAAAGGTCAGGCAAGATTTTGTATTATCCGTGTGTTCGTTCGTACATATGTGCCACCCTTGTATCTTATCAACTATTTGATGGATTCAGCTAATTTTTGGCAGATATAGAGGTTCTAGTGTCTAGTTGATGGCATTTAAATTTCAGTTTACCATATACCTTAGTTTTCCAGAAAATTTCAAAAAACGTTAAAAATGACCATTATATTGAGCCAACGCACACACAGACACAATGCATACACTCTTTCACTGTCTTACGCATACTCCACTGAACCTAACCGTAACGACGGGGTCAAAGTTAGCGCGGGTCCCAATGTAACAAAACACCCTCTATTTGTTAGTAAGTTACGCTGTCTTTATCATAAGCAACCCCCCGGATAAGAGTGAAATACTTTTTTAAAATAATAATTTGCATTCAAATAACGTGTGTACGATGGACACTCTACTAAAATGGGTTGATATACCGTAAAAACTGGAGGGCTTACCAAAAGAAAACGAAACTGTACTTGTTACTTTCGTCTTTTTCGTTTTTGTTACATATTTTTGAAAACTTTTTGCGATTTATTTATTTGTTTTTCTTGAATTTTCACTTTTCAATTACGTTTAGTCTCTCTCTATATTTTCTCTATCACTCTCGTACGAACATACCCCCTCTCTTTCTTTCGTACGCGCTCTATGTGTTTCACTGAAAAAAACAACAACAAACACTGCTTAATGTGAGTTAAAAAGAAATAATAATACTGGCTGTCTCTCGAACCTAAAAGAAAAGAAATAAATGCTTTTAACGTTTAAAGTCATCGTCTGCCAGCGTTTGCGTTGGCACAGCTCGTAAGAAGTTTTATTAGTTTCATTAGTTTTATTCGTAAATATTCTAAATATATTTCAAGAAAAGATATTGGATTTTTTTATATATGTAGAAGTATTTGAAGCACAGAAATTTATAGAAGTTACCTTTATTTTTGATAATGTTGCATTGTAAAATGAAAATAGTTCACATTTCTCTCTCTCTCTATCTCGTCGTTCAAATGTTTAACCGAAGAAAACGTGCATAAATGTCGTCTCCTTCTCCTTCCCCGCTGAAGCGACAGTAGTTAGCGGGGTCAGTTAATGGTGTAATTAAGTTAATTTTGATCTACTTAGCGACTTCATTTAGTTAGCTCAGTGGTAAAGTCACGGCTATTCAGCTAGATGTTACGGTTTCGATTCCAAGTCTCTTCGCCCAACTTCTTTGTTGTTTATTTTGAATTTCTTTAGGAGCATCACACACGTACGTACACATTAACGTATTAATATATAGATATGGCGGTTTCGAGGGAGGGATCCTATTTTTATTTACCATTCCTACAGGGCGCCACATAGAACAGTTTTATACAGGTAATTCATCAACTTCTTGTCAATTTATTTTGTTTTTGTTTCTTGCTCAGAAAAGTACTGATTTTACAAGAATAAACCATAATTCTATACGACACCTAACATTTTTTAAAACATAACTCAATCCCATAACTATGTTACATTTTAGAATAGGAATACGAAGGCCTTAAAGAAAACAACGTTGATTAACTAACAGTTAATATAAGTATATATATTAACTGTGAAAAAATGTGTTCTAGTTTGAATTGTATCCTGAATAAATATACACTCATCATAATTAAAAAAAATATTTACCTGTGAATATTGGAAGAAACACTGATTAGTCAATCTACCAACTATATCAGTTAGGAGAAGGCATTGTATTGAGACATAGCCTGTACAAAAGTAGTGACATTCCATGAAAATGCCAGTATACTGAAATCATATGCCCTTAATAGGCTTAAGATGAACATTCATATACACTTAACACTAAATTTACAAAAGCAAAGAAATTCCCAAATTTTTACACTTTTATTGTCATTAAGGGTATGCGAGCACAACAGGGCTATGTATCTTACTGGTAGGAATTTTTCTTCAGCGCAAAACATCGAACAAGAATTAATCGTTTATACAAAATCTCTTAGGCTTTTCAGAAGTGAATTCGGCTGGAAGTCATCGTCTTCTTTTATTGACAAACATTCTGATCGATCTGATGTTCTTAGGGAAGCTACCTAATCTCGACTGGGCCTAGGTCGATCCAGTAAGAAGTTAGACTTTGGCTGTAGGCTACGTGTTGAACCCTTAGGCAAGGTTACTAAGTAAGAACCGAAATAAAGTGCCATTCTGTTGCCTATATTTGTGATATTAGAGCCGTAGAGTACTGTTTTTAGTTCAGAGAAAACGGAAATTTCAGAGAAATGAAAAATACCAAGGTTAACAGTTCACATTTTTTAATTTATAAGATTTAAAATTCTTGTTTGGGGAGCTTTAATCTGAATTGTAAAAAAATGTATTGTATTGTTGAAAAAATACAGTAAAAATCGTTTATATATAAAAAAAATGGTGAAAGTTGTTAATTCTAATAAATTAAAGTGTGAAACTTAAAATTGATTTATATACAACAAGAATACCTTCATTTTCCTTAATACATAACAATGCTGCTTGTGTCGTATGAATAATGGTTCCACTCGGGCGTGATTGATAAGGATACTATAAAGGTAAATAAAATACCAGTTAAAATGTTTATTGGCAATGCTTATATTAACAATGCTAAAATAGTAACAATGTTTATATTTTTTTATAAGAAAAATTCCTACCAGTAAAATACATAGCCCTGTTGTGCTCGCATACCCTTAATGACAATAAAAGTGTAAAAATTTGGGAATTTCTTTGCTTTTGTAAATTTAGTGTTTAGTGTATATGAATGTTCATCTTAACCCTATTAAGGGCATATGATTTCAGTATACTGGCATTTTCATGGAATATATATATATATATATATATATATATATATATATATATATATGTATGCGTGTGTGTGTGAAAAAGACAAACAGAAAACAGAGTAATGCGTACTTAGGTCGATAAATAAAAACAGTTATTTGAGGATGACTAAGGTTTATTGTACATTCTTTTATGGTTTAAACATAGAAATACAGACTCAAAATAAAACGAAAACTTTGATAGATCGAGTTTAAAATTTTCCTAATTTTTCTTTACATCCAACAACAGTTAAATAAACATGTAGCACTCTCTGATAAAGTGTACGGAGTCCTATTTGCCACCTTTCAAGTCTGTATGATTGTTTCATACCGCTGAATTGAATCTCTGCCCTTCTCTTACAATCGAATGAAACGGAAAGTATTCAGGAAACAACGAGACAAAATCAAGAAATATATATATATATATATATATATATATATATATATATATATATATATATATAAATATGTATATATATGTGTGTGTGTGTGTGTGTGTAGATGTGTGGGGTGAACTTCTTACTAAAAGGAATGAAATAATTACTTTAGTTTATGAGATCGCATGACAACATTTAAGCACGTTAAATATTCAAAAGAAGCTAACATCTGTTTTTTTTAAAATTATTTAATATTTTATACATTTTGTTAAAATTTCACAAAAATTGGAAGTATCTAAATTTTCTACGAAGGGGCTTCACGCCTCTTTGCTTACTTTGTATAACTATAACTAAGTTAAATATAGCACACATTATCCACACTGATGCATAGCAGGTGTGTTCCAAAATCTATAATGATCGGTTAAATAATGTAGGAGTGAATCTCGTACATACAAATATATTAACATATACACCTACCTAAGTTTATGTAAATAAAGAGTAGTAGTACTTGCATATATCATCCATATATATATATATATATATAAAACATAATATCTCAAATAAGAATCAGGCAGCGTTAATTGCACATACACAGAAACACATTCCTCGTCTCATATTAAAAAAAGAAATACATGAAATTGCGATGACTAAATTATGAGAAAAATGACGGAAATAAACTTCGATTTTTATGAACGGCAATTAACATCATCCGCAAATTTAATCTACGGAAGGAAATAGGTTACAAAAAAAAGAGGATATTTGAAAAAAGTCATTTCCAAGTTCTTTCGAGCAGGACAGTCAATTGGATTGCGATGGTGCTGGTCGTGGCGAGGCCTCTATCCAATATTTCAATGGCAATCTTCACGAGGCACTAATTTATCGCTTGAATTTATTATTTTATTATTACGTTTTACTTGAAAAAAAGAAAAGAAATAGAAAAAAAACGTTTTCTTCGGCTGTGCATCTCAACGAGTGATGAAGGATATGTGTGACACGTGTAGAAGCAATTTCCCATTGTGTACTTGCTGCAAAATCTGTGTAATTGGAAACGACACTCTCGGACGCTATTAATTCCTGTACTAAGTTGAAAATAATTGTAAAGTGTGTCGGGAATATCGAAGGAAATATGAAGAATACAATGGGATTTTTATTAAAAAAAATCGATAAAGACGAGTACAGTAAGTAAAGAAAAATCCGTTAATAAGTAAAAATAACATTACTAATAACTTTATATATATATATATATATATATATATATATATATATATATATATATATTAATAGAAACACTCATATAAGTGGTTATATTTATATAAGAAAGTGCACAGTTGCTGTTAGCGCTTCAGATATGATTAGACATTGTCTGAAGAACGCAATGCTAGAAACTGTGGTCACCTTTTAATGTTGATAGTACGTCTCTAAATGTAGAATCATCCTTTCTCTCTCAATATTCCTTTCTGCTAATATATATATATATATATATATATATATATATATATATATATATATATATATATATTGTTAAACTAACCTTAAAACTTAACACTGTTTTAAAAATTGTTCAGTGATATTCTTCTTCTTTAAAAATATTTACCTGTAAAAGAAAACAACATTTTATCATCTGTTTAATGTTATCATCTGATTATTTTTGTTGTTGTTTTTTTTTACATTTAGCCTTGCTTTGAATTTATTGGACGCAGACAACCGACTTTTCATTCGGCTTTTTTTCCGGCCGTTGACGTACACATCAGAAAACTTCCGACACCAAGCCAACTTCGGATTGAGTCCTAATCTAGATAAGTACCGGAAAACCGATACCAATAATTTGCAGTATCGGATTTTACATTGACCTCATATACTCTACTATCGCACCAACCGAAATAATTTCTACAACCGCTTGCTATTGTTTCTTTCAAGATATGGAGAGAGAGAGAGAGAGAGAGAGAGAGAGAGAGAGAGAGAGAGTGGGAGGAAGGGTAGAGGAAGGGGAGAGAATAAAATAAAAACACAATGAAAACAAAAAATAAAATTAAATAAAATGAAGTAAAAATAAAAGAATATCAAACTAAATAAAAGACAAAGAAAAGTGACTAATAAAATGAAGAGAAATTTAATTGAATAAAAATTTAATTAAAACAAATAGTATAAAATAAAAAAAAAGAAAGTAAAACTAAAATAATATAAAGAGAAACTAAATAGAAATAAAAATAATTTAAAAAATAATATAAAAATAAAAAATAAAACAAAGAAAAAAAATTATGTGAGATGACTTGATGACGTAGCCATTTATCTAATTCATGTGAATTGTCGACTTTCCTGTTTACAAATAACATTGTTCTAATGTATTAACAATCTTTTTAATGTGACAGCATTTTCTAATTCGGCTTCAGGTAATTTCTCATCGGTAATTTTTTCCCTGATTCTCTTGTAATAGTTTTTATAAAAGAACAAGTACTAACTATGACGGAAATTTTAAATTAATAAAGTTCTCATAAAATGATGCTTTCCAAAAACGTTGTAAATAAAGTTGGGACAATCGTAAAAGAAAAAACAAAGCAGTGCACAACAGCAGCGAAATATGTAGTAGAAAATGGCCGATTAAAAATCCGTGCTCAATGATTATACATTTCGCGAAAAAATAATGGCAAATAAAGGTTGTAATAAAAAGTATAAAATCAAAAAAAAATGTAGAGTTCTAATATATATATATATATATATATATATATATATATATATATATATATATATAACAATACATTAATAAATAAATATAAATTAGTTTTGCCTACATACACTAGTGTTTCTGTCTTTTGTACTCTTCAGTAGAAGAAAAATGACTTTTACTGCTGGTCTAAGGATTCGATCCCGATCACACGTCACCAATAACTCCGCAGCCCGTAATTTTTCCTCACGCGTCCACCAACAATCTCCACAAGAAATGAAAAAATAATTAACATTTGCACTGTTCAGTTGGCGGACGAACACAGGAAGCACATCATATAGTGTTAAACTCACGAGGTGAGAGCATTGCATAACGCTTATATATATATATATATATATATATATATATATATATATATATATATATATATATATATATATATATATATATATATATATATATATATATATATATATATATATATATATATATATATATATATATATATATATATATATATATATATATATATATATATATATATATATATATATATATATATATATATATATATATATATATATATACATATATATATATATATATACATATATATATATATATATATATATATATATACATATATATATGTATATATATATGTATATGTATATGTATATATATAGGGTGGGCCAAAATAAGGGTCCTATCTTTAAATTTGAATAACTTGAATTTGAATAACTTCCACAAAATAAAAGTTAAACTAACCAAACTTTATGTGTGTGTAGACTGACCCTTCCGAGATATTTTGAAATAAACAAAACAAATTTTAGCCGAAAAACACTTCTTAAAACTTACAAAAACTAAAGTATTGTTTTTTACACTGTTTTGAGTTTTTTAAGCAAAAATAATGTTTTCTAAATGAGGGTACGTTCCTTAGGGCTAATACGGCTCATGCTTGCTTCGGAAGGGGTCCTTTACTTATTCTATAAAAAAAATTTTTTTTAAATCAATAAATAAAAAAGTTATGAATTTTTAAAAATAGGACCCTTATTTTTGCCCACCCTGTACAATATGTATATAGTATATATATATAATATGCATATATATGTATATATATAATAGGTATATAATATACATATATATATATATATATATACATACATATATATACATACATATATGTACTTATTAATGACAATATATGTATTAGCATATACTATCAGTTGCTTTTAGTTTGTAGTCTCCGTAAAAGATTCAACTCAATGATTGTCAATTATTCATAACAGAGCAAATATAAGTCAGTTCATATTATATTCCATTTGTGAATTTTTGCTGATGATTTTGTAGTGTTGCAGAGACGATATTGACATAAAAATGTTGTTTGGCACAAGACAAATGAAACGGACCGTACAAATATATCTCACAGAAATGTTATTTTGTTTGAAAATGTGAAAAAATAAAAATAATAAAATAAAACCAAGGTTATTGGAATATAATATGAACTGACTAATACATATATATATATATATATATATATATATATATATATATATATATATATATAATAGAGAACAGTATTTCGCCGAACGCATTGCCGGGAATAGTAGTAGTATGTTTAAGAAGGCTAAGGACAATGCAGAGTGCCGGGTAGGGTGTAAGCTGAGAGGAACAAAAATAATTAATCGAAGTGAGACTTACTATTTATTTGTTCGTAAAATATTACATAACAACAAGTGTGGTGTTGGCTGTCTGTGTATTGTCCGGAGGATTATTAAAAATCATTTATTAATATTTCGGAAAAATCTTCCCTTTGTCAGTCAAGAATAATAAACACCAACAGATGTTTCTTTTGGTGTTTGTTATTTTTTGACAAAGATTAAAAAGAAAATAGTAAGCCCCCACTTCGATTTATTATTTTTGTTCCTTCCAGCTTGCAACCTACCCGGCACTCTGCATTGCTCTCAGACTTCTTAAACATACTATACATATATATATATATATATATATATATATATATATATATATATATATATATGTATATAATACGTATATAATATAAATATGTATATATAATATGTATATAATATATAACTGATTAACGTTCATCTTTGTTAATAATTTATGAGCAGCGATTTCACGGTCTGTGCGATTTGTTATTATGTCTACTTCCGGTTATAACGCTGTGCCTGAGAAGAATTAAGTACTGTATAAAAGTTTAACCCCGAAATTGTCAGCCCATTATTGAAGCTGATACTTATCACCTGTAGACATCCACAGACAGACTGTATCACAGGTATTCAGTGCGTTTAGACAAGCCGAGATTTAAACTGGATCGCCTAGACAACAGTCGCTGCTCATAACCACTTGTCTATCATCCGTATGCTGTTTGGAATAAGCTGAATTACAATGGTGAACATTGTCAAATGCCGAAGGCGTCATTTGTTTACAGAAATTGCATTGCGTTATACGCTAGTTAAAGTTGGCAATTTCACTTACGTGAAAGCTCAACCAACTAAGAGGAGCATATTTTCCACGTATAACTTATTTTACTGTATAATAGATGTTAAGTGCGATAATACAAGAAACTTCCTTAAACTAGGCGCATATCTTGAGTACCAGTTTTATTTAAACTTAACTGTGCATGCAAATAGACTGTGACCCGTGGAGTGTCATAGTGTTTATAAAATCGATATATGTTGAGCACTACTTTCATACGACAAAGTTTAATAGAAAATGTAAAAAAAAAAATATCAACGGTCTCACTCTTTTTGATAGACTTTTTCTCATAGAACTTTAAATATATCTGCTCTCTTTCTCTCCGTCTCTCTATATCTCTTGATCCGTCTTTCTGTCTATCAATCTCTCCATTTCTCTCTCTCTCTCCCTCTCTCTTTCTCTCTCGCTCTCTCTCTCGCTCTCTCTCTCTATATATATATATATACTATATTAGTATATAGATACACTATATATATATATATATATATATATATATATATATATATATATATATATAAGTGCAGATTAGTCGTCCGAGGCTATAGCAATGCGATGTGGTTGGCGTAAGATGGAAAAGTGAAAAGAAATAAACGCAGGGAGAAAGTGAAACTCAAAACGATTTATTAATAATTTTACGAAAACTGATTAAATACCAAATAGTAAATACTGTCCGGTAAGAAACAGTTAGGCAAAGGGTAATCTTAAATTTTCGAAAGAAACACTTTCATTATCAGAAGACAACAATAAAAGACCGAATGGGTCGAAGAAAAACGGAAAAACCGGTGGCAGATCATCGAAATACCGCAGAAAACAATTGGTAGTAGGAACGCAGAAAATATCAAAATTCCATCAAGCAATCATATAACTAAAGTTAAAATACTATAAACGTTTGTTTAATAATATACTAACCTTTAGAATTTTATTATGTTAATTTTATATGACTCATTAATTAATTTTTTTATCTTTTCCCTCCTCTATTATTCTCTTTATTCAATTCAAATTTAAATTTACGTATGGGCTGTTATTGTCAAAGGGAGATAACTTATTTAAAAATATATCTAGAAATGAGATTTGAAATTTTAGAAGGAATTTGAATTGTGAAATGGATCAAAGCCAAGGAGGGGACCATTGTAACAGGGGAAGGGGTGGAATAAGAAGGGATTACGGGTAAGGGGGGGATTATGGAAATAAATATAAATAAATAAGACAAAAACAAAAACAAAAAAAACAAACAAATAAAAATAAGATGTACTATTTATTCATACATTCACTCTTTCTTTCTTTTTTCTTTCCTATCTTTCATAGTTAATTTGAGAGGGACATATTCCCAGAAGTAAATTTGTATTAATCTATTCTATCTATTGACTCATAGATTCATCTATTTTACATTTATTTATTTTTTTCTCTACTTCTTCTCTTCCTTTAATTTTCTTCTTCCTTAATTCTCCCTCGTTATTATGATCTATTAATATATTTAATTTATTCTTTTAATACTATAATTTATTTTTTTTCTTTTTCCTTCTACTTTTCCTCTTTATCTTCTTTATTTATCTATTTCTTTTTATTCTTTCCTTATTTATCCCAATTTCAATTTTTTATTTCCTTTATTTTAAATTTCTTATTTTCTACTATTATTTTATTCTATAGATCATACACATACACACACATGAGAATACACCCATATTCACATACATGAATATATGCATACACATAAAATCACTAGGTCTAAGTCTAAGTCTAAGTCTAAATGCGTGTAAATAAAGTGCATATCATTCCATTCCACAATTATAATACGTAAAGTGTAAAAATGTGGGGTGGGTGGCGCTGGCAAATACCGAGGAGACAAAGGCAAGCAAAAAATGTGGGGTGGGTTGCGTTGGTAAATAAAGAGGAGACAAAGGCAAGTAAGTTGGGGGTGGGAGTGTGAGGATGTAAGAATCAGAGGATGAAGGGAGAAGACAACTCGAATCTGTTATTCAATGTTGGACGAAATTTAGAGATTAGGATAGCTTCCGAAATTCGAAGCTGACCTATATTGCGGACGGAGTTGAGGATGCGGACACTAATGGAGCGATGTGTGTTGCCACATGATATTAAGTGTTTATGGAAGGAAGAAATGTGGGTGTTTAGATGCTTTTTAATGCGTTGAGTGTTTATGGAAAGAAAGAAATGTGGGTGTTTAGATGCTCTTTAATGCGTTGGTGTAGAGGCCTAACGGTACTACCGATGTAGAACTTTTGACACTTAGCGCATTGTAGGTTGTATACCGTATAGGTGCGGAGGCAGAGGCCAGAGTTGGGGATGGGGCAACTAGCTAGAGAGCAGGGGTCTGGGGTGTAGTGGCTTTTTTCGGGTAAATGTTGTCGGAGGGAGGTGCCTGTGTGAGAAAGTTGTATGTTAAGATTCTCACTACGTATGGAATTGCGGATAGCAGAAGTGATACGGTCGCTAAAGAAGGGGAGTTTCAGGAAGCAAGTGTTGGTGAGAGTGTATATATATATATATATATATATATATATATATATATATATATATATATATATATATATATATATATATATATATATGAGAAAATAAGGATGAGAGTAATCCGACGTAATGGGAAATGAAAAAAGAAAAACCAAAATATATATATGTTATATATTCATCAACGTTTCGTTTTTATTGTAAGACTTCTTCAGGATGATAATTTGAAAAAAGTTGTCATGCAAGTACGTCGGAATTTTGTGTGGACATGATGGAGAGATGTAGGAAAGTAGTAGCCATGACATTCTTCACCACCACTGACTTCTCACAGCCTGCACTATCCTCCAGCGCTCACAGTAGCCACGACTACTACTTTCCGTCATCTCTCCATCAGGTCAACACGAAATTTCAAAATATTTTCATGATGTTTTTGATATTATAATCCTGAGTAAGTATGTACAATAAAAACGAAAAGTTGATGAATATATAAAAAATACCTCTTGGTTTTTCCTTTTACATTTCCCATATATATATATATATATATATATATATATATATATATATATATATATATATATATATATATATATATATATATATATTAGTACTTCATGTATCCACATAAAATAGTATAAGGAGATATAATTTTTTATGTATCAGTTTTCAGTATTTACTTCAACAGTGCTCGATACGTAAGTAGAGCTAGGTTGTAAGCTTACTATATATATATATTACATTAGTATAACCCCAAATTACACACCCAAACTTTGATATTTAAATAAGAACCAACGCCGACATAAAATACAACCACAGACTACACTCTTTGCGAAAATACTTCTTTTCCACCAACACTTCTACTCAAAAATAGATTACTCCACAATCACAACGACAATTTTGAAACCACTATTTGAGCATATTACTTATTGGCTCCATTACATATATAACTTCCAGATTAGCCACTTGAATAAATATAAGGGTCCCTTTTTGAACCATTTCCCAAAATAAAACCCGTGGAGAAAGTCAATATTTTAGAGGGAAGCAATTATAAAAAAACACCGGTTATAGTAGCACAGACTCGGGATGATATCGTAAATCGTGAGAGAAAGAGAGGGAACATGTGATTTTTTTTTTATTGAAGCATTGTTTGCTAAGCAAACATTTTACATACACTAAAAAAACCCAAAAAAAAACAATAAACATTAATAAAGATACTTATTAAGTAAAATAAAATAAAAATATTTGAAAAGTCTCCTTTAAAACAATTAATGACAACAGACATCTTGTGTTATGGGGAAACTCAAATGAGCACCGCTTAATTTGAACCAGTTATTTTTATCGTTTGCCTTATTTTTTAGTGAATCTGCGCCGACTGAACGTTGCTGAAAAGTCGATCGTATATACAATAAATCCATGGACACGTGTTTCTGGCAATGATCCGTAAAAAGTAAATCATGACAAATAATTAATAAATATATATGAAAAATAAAATTAATGACACGTCTGATTAAGACGAGTGAATGCAGTACTCTACATATTCTTAACCGCTTAGGAGGGGGGATAAACACTAAATGAACACTCCGGTGTTTTATCGCCAGTATAGACAATAATACAGCTGCGTAACATCGTAGGCGATAAAAAAACTATATCTATCGAGCAGGGCGTCCACCCTTGTAGTAAAACACCAGGCTATAGACAGTTACATTGATGGTTCGATCCCTGCCAAGGGTAGCCATACTGATGACGGCTCATAGCAAGAACCACATGTCCATGGGGGTCTTTTATGTATTTACAAATTAATATACAACAGTTAATTAATAAATTCAAAAATATATATTTTAAACACAATTCTTTATTACAACGACGGTTTTGTCGTTAGAGGCTATACAATAAAAACCGGTTAAAGATTGCATTTCAAGACGAAATATGTCTTATTATTCTAATTATCAAAACATATTGCTCACATTTACAAAGGCATAACCATCTGATTGTTGGCAAATAAACATTTACAGGAAGCTCTCTGTAGAAAAAGGAAATGCAAATGTAAAAAAATAGTAAATGTCTTAAATGTTTCACACACTAGACACCTAAAAATACATTTATTTTCATTACCAGTCATTAATAATCGTTTGTTGTCTTTGAACTTTTTTAGTTTTCGTTGGCGTTTAAATTATATATTTTTTAAATTTAAGTCTTTAAACAATGACAACTGAAATACATTTAAGAAAAATGTGTTTCTTATAGTCCTCCATATTGTTTTGTTTTCATTTAGCGCTATTTTTACAACATGAAACTGATCTTTTTCGTCGTGAAATAATTATTCGTCGGGATACCTAATCTCTATAGATAACAAAACTCTACTTCAAAACAACAGCTCTTCCGTAAAAGTTAGGAATTTAATGAAATTATAGCGTGGCTGACTGAAGATAATTTTGTTTTATCTATCAACTAAATGTGCCCGAAACTCTATTCCAGTTAAACTACGCATTATTGAATAAATACAATTTGGTTTCATATTTTTTGGTCTGTATTGTAACCTCGTAACAAAAAAAGTTCATAATATGTTGTCACATGTGTGCCCTCATTTCCGCTAACCCTGAAGAACTCATGTTTGTAGTTTATGTCGTACTTAGTCATTTATTATTAATTTTAATTTTGTTATTTTTATACTAGTTAAGTTATCTGCTAAACCCAGTTATTGTGGTAAAAATGGTTATGCTTTAAGTTCCTGGTTAAGTACACACACACACATATATATATATATATATATATATATATATATATATATATATATATATATATATATATATATAAACTACTTTGTACTATTTAATGTCGGATAAATTTATTTTTTGTAAAGAGTTTTAGGCTTCAAGTTCGATATCTTAAATACACAGTAACGGTATTCGCTTCAACTCGTCCTTAATAATAAAAAGTAGTGTGTATACCACCGGGTACATGTAACGTATTAAAAGAGCAATGCCATGGGTTGTTGTATAGCTGGAACCAGGATTCTTCGTCTTATAACAAAAATGAGAGGCGCACGTACATATTAATGTGTGGTCACACGTTGGCAGCCTTTCTAATAATTTTGACGTACGCGTGTTTGTTGTAATCGCTTCATGTCGAGTCGGCCTTACTCTTCCTTTTCTTTGTAACACCCCTAGTCATCATGCGTGTAGAGATGTTCATTTTCTTCATGTAGTAGCAGCACCTGTAATAATTGTTAATAACATGAGCTTAGTTTTTGGTTTAATATTACTTATTTTTATATATTCTTCCCTAAATTAATATTGTTATCATACTACACAACATTGTTTTTCTTTTTGTAGATTGTCATATTACATTCTTAATATTCCCCAGTACCCCTCGAATGGGGTGAAGTTCTCCCAAAAATACGTCTGTCTTGTCTAACAGACAAACGCAAAAGCTCAACTATACTAATTTTCTTTATCACGTCTTCCATTTCGACTTCTTGTTTTTACGTCACTTCACTGACAAGTTCACGAGATTTTTCATCATAATGTATAGCAGAACATTTCTATTTTACGTATTTAATTCCAACGTGGAATATAATTTCAACATGAACCAACATATCAAATATATTACTACATAAAATTATATGTTATGATGAAGACTGATTTGATTTACTCCATAGATGGGATCCTACAGGGAAATGGCAACTGACGTTTGATGCCAAACTCGCGAACTATCCTTGAATGGAATCCCAACTCGCCATGTAAAGTCATGTTACTCCCAGAAACAGAGATTGTATTAACTAGAGATATGACAATTACAGGTACTAAAACGTTGAGTCAGAGTTCATGTGCGAGTATTATGATGAAACAGCTCGCTGCATACATTTGAAACTTCCCAAATGTGGGCCTCACAAATAGATGTATTTTAAAGTAGTAGACAAGGTCTACTAGGGAATAGATTATAATTATAAACTCTAGCATTCTATCAGCTTTATTAATGGGAGGTGACAGTTGTGTAGTGGATAACAACACGGACTGAATACCTTGGTGTTCCAAGTTCGAATCCAGTCGGTTCTACAGTACCACTTTCACTTAGGGATGTTGGCAACCTTCTCCTAGCCCTTCTCGTAAGTACCCGATGTCTTTCCAGAGAGATTTCGAACTGGGAAAACACCGGGCAAACTAATGCCAACACTAGAATCATCTGATTCACACGAAAGAAGAAGAAGAAGAAGCTTTATTAAGCCTTGATAACATAAGCAGAAATATGTTTGCCATGGTAAGCCCCATGTCTTTGCAGGTGGCCATGTTACATCAGCGTAAATTAGGAATAATTGTATTTTTTTAATTTTTTCTGTTCTTCTCACCCATACTTCGATGATTTCTGAGCCGCTGTTGTGTTCGCCGCAGCAATACCAGATCGGTTTAATCAACACTTGTTGAATTGCCTTGCCATTTCAATTGCACTTTAATCGATATGTACCATGGTTGCTGGGGACACATTATGCAAGCTGAAATAAGGAAATGTGACTTGGTCTTCCGTTAGATAATTCTTCTCACATTTCTTGTAGCATTTTACTTCGCATGTCATCTTAACATTGAAGACTCAAAAAGATACAAAAACGAGGTTTTATTGTTCACTTTATTTTCGTACAAAATATTCTTACACCCGTGGGCGTTCCGTGCCACCTCCTAATGAGTGTTGCATCGAAAACTTATCTTCTCAGTCCAGTCCCGAATCTCGCTAAGACTTTTTTCTATGTTCTAGCTATTCAGCCGTGTAAGTCTATAAAATAACTACAAAAATCATTTCAGTTTATCTTTTTAAATCTCACAATATTGTGTTTACATTTCATTACTTCATTCCTCATTAAATTCCAGATTTTTTAGATTTTCAATTTACTCCTACAAAATTTGCACACATATTTTGTCAGAGTAAGTATCATACCCACTTACAACAATCCCCCTGAGGAGGAATCTCGTTACATATGATGCTTTTATGAACGATAGCTAGAGTAGCCATGGCAAAATAGGATATAATACTGATAAACACACAAATCCTTTGATAATTTAACATCCAATACAGCGATCATGGATTATACTCTCATAGGAAATCCTCGGACGAATAGAGACGTCTTTCTTGTTGCTAGGCCATCTTTTCTCAAAATGAGATATAGTTCAACTCATACATTGGGGGGGGGGTCATCCGGCCAATAATCTTTTATTTTGGAAGGTGGGGGGTAGGGTTAGTTATATTGCTGGTTGCCTATCAACTATCTATGAGAATTACCGACGAGTACGTTCTCAGCAATTCTTTAATCTAACCTGGTATTCCCCTTTGAAGGATTAGTTTTCGTCACTTTTCAGGCTGATGCCACATTTTCTTGCAGTCGAAATAAATGTATATATACTAATAATTGAAATCTGCTACAATGCTAAGATTAATTTTTATTCATGAAGTCGTTACTAAAATAATGACCGATTTAAGAAACATACATTTAATCATGAACATTTTCTGACTTTTCCAATACTCCTTAAATGACGTGAAACTGGTACAGTGCTGAAAGCAAGTGTCTGAAACATATTTTGTACACTTTGCCGTGGACATTGCTCAACAAGTGCTTATAATTGTTCATTGTATAAAAATTATACGGCCGTCCTTAATCTTCTTCATCTTAAATGCTTTCATCTTCACAACGGAATTTCTGGAACCACCTTCGCACTGTTCGATCATTTGTGGATCTATCTGCCAATTATCTATTGATTTTTGCAGAAGTTTAAATGTTATAGTGCCCAAGTTTACACTCATGCTACATAAGGCGAAGGTCATGTTTTTACAGGTTCATTATTGAGAGTCTTCTACGCTTCAAAATAATTTCTACCTGTCCTTTATGAACTAATATACAGTTGTTATCTACGTTAGTATATGAATACTTAATCGTATGTAGATATAAGTAATCGTGTACAGATGTTTGATTTTTAAGAATTGTTTATTAATAAAAAAAATGTCACAGAAAAAAACCCCGAAAGATAGAAACCAGTGTGATAATTGTTTTCGAGCTCGCACAACAGAAACTAAAGCAAATGGTTAGTGAGAGAGAGCGGGGGGGAGATAGAGAGAGCAACAGGAAGACGGACAGACCGATAGATAGACATATATATATATATATATATATAGCTGGTCTCGATATACTTAGCTATATTATTCTCGCACCTCGATATCATCGTAGGCGGTGCCCTTTACGCGTCTTCTGCCTTTAAGTGACACCAGTAAGGAGCATTATTATCTTTGACCGGAAGTAACGTGATTTTGGCGTATTCCATTTTGTTCACCTCTAACCCCTAGATGCCACTCAAACATTAGCATTCAAATAAAGCCTTTTGTAATGTAACACCTTGCATAGACATCTAAGTAAGCTAGTAAATATATGAAGACACCAGATCCTGGATACAAGTATGAGTTGTCTTCTACAAAAGAAACAGCAGCAGCTGAAGTTTAATATAGTGAAGGAGTGGCGGTACTTTTCTTTTTTTCTTCTTTTTTTTATTATTTCTGTATTATTCTCTGAAGGCTTATGCAATTTCCGTGTGCGGAACCCGCCCGGAGTACATTGTCTCCTTCCGCATTGATTTTTCCTCGCGAAAATGCAATTACATGACTGAAAAAAAAAATAGTTCCCTATTCAGCAAGTGGGCGTAGTGTTACAATTTAAATGCCACTAGCTAACATTAGATGTCACAAGTTTATCTGCGACATTCATCTTTTTTTTTCATTCTTTACGTCCAGAAGTTTCGCTTTCTCTCAACATTTCGCGTTTTGTTACCACCCACATTATTTTTAAACCAACTATATTTTTTCATTTTTTTATCTCCTTTTTTACTTTTTTGAACTTTGATTTTGCTTTAATTTTCTTTTGTTACCGATTAAAAAAATAATAATTCCATTTGTATTTTTCTCTTTTCCCATATCTTTTACAAATCTTTTGAATAATGTATTCATTTATTTTTTGGTAGTTGGAGTATCCTTAAACAGACGATAAAACTATAACACAAACATAATGTCATATATCTTAAAACGAATACAACTTTTTTACAATGTATATATATATATATATATATATATATATATATATATATACATCCCCGAAACAGTTTTTCATGGTAAACAACTGATGATCCCTTAAAATAGTGTTAGAAACAAACTAATATAATAACTGTAAAAAATAAATTGACTTACATGAGTGATTTTCCACTGGAAGACTTGGGACTATAAGTTTTTTTTTTTTTTTAATATAGTTTTAATGGTTGAGAAACTTCCGAGACTATATATATATATATATATATATATATATATATATATTCGGGGTTTCGAATCACACGACTAGTAGTGAATAGTTATATCTCTATGCTGATGAGTCCCGATTAAAAAAGACGAAAGGTATACGTACATAGATTATAAACAAAAAACAAATATTTATTAAGTCTAGCCCCTAGAAAACACGCTAGATATGCACTGTAAGTGTAGTATTAACACAGCCAGACGTCGCTAGCGAGAATTGCATCGTTCCTTTTAAAAGGACGAACCGTATATGCACATAGAAAAAAACAAATATTGTATATATATATATATATATATATATATATATGTATATATATATATATATTTCTCTCTGTGCCTTAAACTAAATGACACTTCCATGGGCAAAGTTTATGTCCAAGAACTGCCTGTCTGTGGAACACAGTACCGCAGTGATGTTTTCCAGCTAACTACAACTTCGTCGTTTTGAAGTCCATTGTAAACAAATTCTTGATGAGCCGTCCTCCTAAATAATCAAATTCTGCCAAACTTCAACCATCATTACCAATCAACACGCTGTTGTCTAATCGTCCACCTGACACTCATAAATGCTCATCTTTGAGTGGCCTTTGGACCTTAGTAAATGATTACTTTTTAGTAAAAATAGCAAAATAACAACAAAAAAAAACACTACTAAATAATGACTTTTATATATATATATAGACTAGTCAGAAGACTCGGCGTGGATCGGGATAGAATGAAAATCCATATGTATTTCTACCCCCTCCAGCCCAGGTTACCAATTACATTTTTATGTTTTGTACATCTTAATATAAAATTTGAGGCGTCATACCCAAGTATATATATATATATATATATATATATATATATATATATATATATATATATATATATATGTATATATATATATATATATATGTATATATATATATATATATATATATATATGTATATATATATATATTTATGGCCGCTTAATTTGGCATTTAAACGCTAATTTACTCTCTCATTTTTCTTGTGGACACATCGGTATGCGCTCCGACTACTGAGTCACATATGACTTTCGTATTGGGGTTCAAACCATATGACCGGCACATACTTATGATTGTAGGTTTGGCATGAAACACATGTGTATATGGGTTAATTTGAAAATATTATTTATATATATATATATATATATATATATATATATATATATATATATATATATATATATATATATATATAAGGTAAATGTAAAAAAGGGAAAATCACTGTTGTTTATATATTCCTCAACGTTTCATCTTTATTTCAAGTCTTCCTTGGGATGATTGATTTGATAGAAATAACAAATAAGTACACATGTTTGAATAAGTTTGGTGCGTTTGTGACTTGAAGAGAATGTTTTATTCTTATTTCGAAGAAATCATAGCCGCTACAATGTAATATTGGTACAGCGTTTATTAAATAGAATGAGTGTTTATCTTTCAAACCAAAGTATAGTAATTAGTATTTAGAAAATGTGGTTCGACGATGACGTGAAAAGAATGATTTTGTTTTTGTTTCGAATAAAAGCACGCATCTAATGCATCCATATATACTGTCCCATGCAATAATCGTCATCAGATATACGTAAGTGAAACTCAGCAAGAAACTAAGGAAAAGGCTTAGTTAACCTCAAATAGGTATACAAAGTAACAATTCTCTGAACGCACTTTTCTCTCATGCATTACAACACGACCATTTTTTTAAGACTTTGAACAGGCTAGACTGTTTAAATTCATTTTTACTTATTCTCGGCGAAGACATATTGAGTCAGCGCTCATTATAAACTCTGACACAATTACACAACGTTATCGCCTTTACAATTCATCTTCCTTAATCAGCACACTTATTCTATCCGAACAGAACTGGAGTTTGGATCACGGTTAGCGATTTTACACTAAACTCCAAACAGAAATGTGCACATGTTATCGATAATAAAATAAACATAAAACAAATATCATAAAAATAAATAAATAAAAGCACCCATTTCATTTCTGAAACATATCAAACATTTTAAATTCTAACAGCTATGTTTGGTTCGAAAAAAGAACAAAATAATTCCTTTCACGCCATAGTCAGACCAAATATTCTGCATTCAATATTTTCGTTTTAAAATGCTGTAAACATATTAAATTCAAGCTACTATGCTTTGTAACAAAAAGAACAAAAGCAAACACATTTTTTCACGTCACAAACGGGCCAAACGTTTTTAAATATTTGTACTTGTGTGTTATTTCTTCTGATCAATCATGATAAGAAGTCTTAAAATAAAGACGAACCGTTAATGAATGCATATATACTTTTGTATTTACTTTTTCATATATATATATATATATATATATATATATATATATATATACGCTGACTTTTAAATTGTTTATACTTACGATAGAGCACCGATGTTTTACCGGTGCGTTTATTATTTGTCGCTACACTGAGCGGTTATTTAAGAATATCCATTCGCCCTTATCAGGCGTCTCATCAATGTTTGTACACACACACACACACACACACACACACATATATATATATATATATATATATATATATATATATATATATATATATATTGCTTCATTTTACTTCAGTATATATATTAATTTATTCATTCACAAATGAATTTATGCGTGCATTTTTAATAAAATAATTTATGAATTAATGTTTCTGTTTTTGCACGCCTAAAATAATTCATAAGTTAATATATTAAAAAATAAACAGATCAATTAATTCATAAATTATTTTAAAATATATATATATATATACAACAGAAGAACAGTAATTCGTTCCACTGTTTGCCTCATTTAACGTTTAAGCGAGGAAATGAGGCGAACCATGGAACACAAGAATTGTCTAGCATGCCATGGATTCTACCGTCTGGTAAAAACCTAACTGAACTTATTGTGGCTTCATAGATAATATATTAAAAAATGTTTCGAATGAAGGTTAAAGGTGTGTAGCGGAAAATAAAGCAACTTATGAAAGTAATGATTGCTAAAACTGTTGCAATTATTTTTAATTTCATAAAATAGTGTTATTTATTATACTAAATTATTTGAATGGAAATGTTCTGCCTTCTGTTTATCAAGGCATAATGAACGCTAGACGATAAACTTATACTTATTATGCACTGTTGATTCCCTTTCGTAAGATCATAAAATGTATATTTACATACACACACGCGCGCCCAGCAACTAGACTACACCCTCGAGTGTCTGCGGTATCTCTGTACTAAAAATGTGTCAGGATAACCTGACATGAGGATAATTCACCCTACAAGTGAACCCTGACCCAAAATTAAAAATAACAGTATTCGCAGCACAAAAAAATATCCTTTCAGCACAGCTATACACTGGCTAATACGAGGAATGATGCACTTTCTCATAGTGACGTTGCCTCAAGTAAGAGCACTAAGCTGGATACTCCACCACACCAGATGAATTATTGTCCTGGAATCCGGTAAGACCAAAACACCAACAGCAAGGTATTCTATGATATAATCCACTGGTCAATTGGGTAGAGGAAATTAATGTTTTTTAAAATCTTAAAAACTTATCGCTTGACAGGAAAACGAGAACTTTAGTAGAATATTCAAATATCTATGTATCTCATATACAGAACAAGCGTCCGCCCCAGGTAAGGGTCCCTTAATGTCTGGGAAATTTGACTGAAGAAAAAATGAAATAAAAAAATAATGATACATGCTTTCAGGAAGATGGGTGGTCACAGCAACGATAAGTGCTCGTACTGCCACACAAAAATAGTGAGTGTGAGCTAGTTTTAATGTTCTGCTCGGGAGGGGGGGGCTACTATACAATACGACACAATGGAGTGTGTAAATATCTACACTGGTCCATTTGTAAAAAGTTGAATATCAAATGTAGCAGCATGTCCTGGGAACATATACCAGAATGAATATCTACTATGACTATATAGTCCCTACATATATATGTCTACACAATCGAGCTGCTAAACCTGACATAGTGATATGTGACACGACGGGTTAATAAGCAACCCTAGTAGAAGTCAGTGAACTTAATAATGCCAATTTAAACAGTGCTTAGAGTATGCCCGTTGAACCAAGTGTAAAATATATACAAACAATAGCACTCATTTTGAAATCGTATATTACTAGCCTTTAAAAAATCAACATTAAATACACAGTTATAAAGAGAACAAAACTAACACTGTCTGATGATTATTTGACGAATCAAATCGAAAGTACTTGCGAAAAAAAGAAGGAAAAATGGGACAAGAAACCTATGAAACTTATATGCACTAATTTGATCGAATTATAAAATAGACTTTTCAGAAAATGCTTATCAAGCAAGAACATTTTAGTTTGGCATAATTTGCTGTCTGAACACACACACAATATATATATATATATATATATATATATATATATGTATATATATATATATATATATATATATATATATATATATATATATATATGTGTGTGTGTGTGTGTGTAATTTTGTAACATGTATGTAGACATATTGTATAATAAGGTGATATAATATATTTTTCATAGATTTTCAGTATTTACTTTAACAGTGCTCAATATGTGAGTAGAGCTTAGTAGTTATTGTATCAAAATATATTTATGGTGTCCGTGTTTTATCTACGCAGAGAATGGTACTTAACGCGTCGATTTCCTGAAGGGATTATACCCGGACGCCTCCGTGAAGCTTAATCGTCATGAATATATTTTCATACTATTATATATACATAAATGCATATATATATATATATATATATATATATATATATATATATATATATATATATATATTTAAATAAATACATATATATATATTAAAATACATATATATATATATATATATATTAAAATACATATATATATTAAAATACATACATACATATATATATATATATATATATATTATATATATTAATTCTATTATTCATCATGTATTCTCGATAAAGACTGTTCTGGCCGAAATATAGAATCCGATCCTTACTCTGTGTTATTTTTTAATACCAATTAGGTTTTCGTATTTCGAATTCCTTATTTCCCTTTTTATTGCCTATACATTCTATCGAAATAGCATCCTCCTTATATCCATCATATGTGTGTGTATTTGTGTCCGCGTTCGTATGCATGTTTCTTAGGGAAAACGTCAATCTGAGCTTAAAAGTACTATTTCAAATTATTAACATTATTTCTGGTTTTGCACACATAAGTCTTCGTATTTCGACCCGAATCGAGCATACCTTCCAAGTATTCAGTCCTCCAATTCTTCGCTTCCGAGATGAAATTCGCGTCTTCCTATCGTTCCATTCTTTTATTTTCTCAGTAACAATGACTGCTCTCCCCTTTCTCTATTTTTTTTTCAATTATAGTCTTTCTTTCTATTCAGGTGCTTTGTCATCGCCATTTTTTTTTCGCATTTCTGTAATTTTTCTTGCTGTGCCATTATTAATTGCCTCCACCTCCTACGCCAGTTCCGCATCGTTCGCTCCTATTTTTAATCCTTTCCTTCTTGTGTGGACGAGAAGAAGCAGGTTTGATATTCCATTTCTTTGACAAAAGACAAGTTGCGGTTAAAGGGGTGGGAGTTGGAAGTACTTTTGTCAATGTGTATGTGTAAAATTAGATCGAGAACGAATGAGGTAGATAGATACATGCCGAGATGAATAGAATGAGAAAGATATTGGGGTTTTCGGTTTCTTAATCAAAAAGATTTACTTGGGGATTTCTTATATTTAAACACGTGCCAAATATAGAAAAACTAGAAGAATACCCGTCCCAGGACGGGTAAGAACAATTCTCTGAACAGAACAGTTTAATTTACACTAGTTTGATGTCCCGTTTAGGAAGACGTAAATAAACATGTGTAGAATCCTTATTCTAACTTTCCTCAAAATCCATTACATTATTTTGATTCTAGAAAATGTATAAAGTTAAAGTCTAACGCTTATGATATTTTTTAAAGAAATTGAAATTCAGAGAATCTTGCTTAATTTGTGTTTAACAACTACGGATCAAATTCAATTGACATCTGAAATATTAAAACTTTAAAATGGGGAGGGGGCGCTAATATTGTGCACTCTAAAACCCTTTAAAATACTCCGCAGTAATATGAAATATATATTAATTGATAATTTTTACCGATTATTGAAATTTAACAAAATTCGCAAGTATTTGAATTTTCACGAACGGATTCTACCCCCTTTTTTTCTCTGTTTGATAAAACTTAATTCACCATTAGCGCACAGTAACCGTCTTACTAGCTGTTTCCAAATGTCATAATAATCGGTTAATTAGTTTATTAGTAAATCATGTACACACACACATATATATATATATATATATATATATATATATATATATATATATATATATATATATATATATATATATATATATATAAAAATACATGTGCACATGCCTAACTTTATATAAACAGAGATATAATTATTTACTAAACAGTACTACAAAATAAAAAAATAAAATAAATAATAATCTTAAAATCCCGTCAATGTAATACAAATGTATATGTATTTGTTCTAGTCTGCTTGGAACTATCAATGATGTTCTAAAAATGGTTTAACATCCTAAATACATAACCTGTTATTCCCAAATGGTTACCAATTTAGTACTGCCCAGGATCTACGTAGCTTAACTTCAGTGATTAAACTGGAACCTGTGTTTCAACATGATTATACGGTATATACACACATACGCACAAACGTATATATACATATATATACATATATATATATATATATATATGGTAAAATGAAAAAGGAAAACCAAAAACTGGATGTTTTTTATGTGTACATCAACGTTTCGTCTTTATTTATAAGACTTCATCAGGATGATGATATAGGGAAAAGATATCATGCAAGCACAGATACATGTAGGGTATATGTGCTTGCATGATATCTTTTCCCTATATCATCATCCTGATGAAGTCTTATAAATAAAGACGAAACGTTGATGTACACATAAAAAACATCCAGTTTTTGGTTTTCCTTTTTCATTTTACCATCACGTCGGATTACCTTCATCCTTCTCTTCCCATATACATATATATATATATATATATATATATATATATACAGATACTGAAGTGAGTATATATATATAACATTTCCATAGTTGACACTTGTATTAACTCATCAAGTGTTCAAATAAAGAAATACAAATACACATATTCTTAGTTTGAACCCTTGATTTGTTAATAGACTTGTAAACTTGTAAACTATGCACATTTTATATATTTAATCACTTTATTATCCGTATATAAATGCTCTATCTACTATATTGAGCTTCACCGTATCTAAATAGAATCTAATATCATTTTTGATTTTTATATTATCAATTCATTATATATATATATATATATATATATATATATATATATATATATATATCTATATATATATATATATATATATATATATATGTATATGTGTATATACATATATATATATGAATATATATATATATTTTCTTTTTTTTCAGTATGACTTTTGGAAAATATCTTGTAAGATGAGTAATGTGGGCTAGATATAAATTATTTATTCAAATCAATCTATTAAGGATACCAATGATGTATCATCGGTCTTATTGACACGGGTAGGCCAGTACAGTTCAGAAAAGACCCTTAAATGTTTAAATATCTTTATATTTTGATGTTTTATTTAAAAATCCAGTGCTTATGCAGGTTTTAGATAGGATATTCTAGTCAATTTAAATTTGCATGGTATGTCTTTAAAATTAAATCATTAGATTAAAGCACAGTATAGTTAATCACTTCCTACCTCCCTATGTTACAAATGGGTTATTAAATTATTACGTTGGGCTTTCAGCCCGCTCCGAAACTGCATGAGTACCCAAAACCTAAACTCTGAAAGCAAGATTAAAATCTGCAGGAATTGCGATGCCACAAAGTAGAGGCAACATGTTTATTTCGTTGTTTTACGCGCTGTATCTTCATAGGTGCAACATGCACCCCGTAAGTACTTACTAAAGCTAGAAGCTACATATGAGGAGGGGTAATCATTTGAAAGCGTGAACATTATTCCAAGTGAACAGATTTGAATAAAGAAGAAGGGAAAGGGTTGGGGGACGGACGTTTATTCGAATGTCTTCTTTTTGTCACTCTTTTATTTTAGCATTCACGTAATTGTATTCAACGCTACTTCGCAAGAGGAAGATGTAGAGCGCATCGTTAACGGAGACAAAGACGTAGAATCGAAGTAAAGATCAATTAAGAACAACAAAAAATAACAATAAAATGATATTATGTTTCAAATTTTTTGGAAATAGGTTTTGTAATTTCATCTTCTGGATTATTCTTTACTTCTATACTAATCTTAGTTTATATTTCCACAACGTTTCGGGCAATGTGCCACCGATGCTTACTTTCGAACTTACATATCTTACTGTCGAACCCGGGAATTTCGAATTGAACAGTTTATTTAATCCACGGGGTTAAATTGTTCCCATTCAGTCACCCATGACCGGGTTGTAATCTAAAGTATTATGTTATTCTTTATTATTCCTGCCTGTTTGAAATGTCAAATTCTACAAGCCTCTAAACGTCTAATGTTCTGGAGGTTTAATTTAAATCCTTGTTAAAGACAATTAATTCATTAATTTATATCGTATGAATCAATATTCTATTGTTGGCATTGTTTTCCACGATATTCCTAAGTATTTTCTTGCTAGAAATAAATCATGTACTTACGGCAGGGATCACGTGAAGGTTGCGAACATCCTAAGTAAAAGTGTTTCTGTGGAATGAACTTGATTCGAACTTGGCACACCAGGTCGTCGGTCCGAATCCTTAACCGCTTAACCACCGTCACCTCCTATTTCAGGCGATAACAACTAATAATTAAATAATAATTAAAACGTCATGGCTGACATTCGTTGATTAACTAATTGGTTCAGTTCGAAATTCCCTATATCCTCTCAAGTTTTACATTCTTAAGTTCGAAAAAATACAATTGAAAAACGTCGAAGATTACATCGGCCGAATGTTGTAAACATAACTTTCGTTGAATACTAACAGAGCAATGGAAACTTGCAAGCCCTTTTTTTGGTAATTCAGATATAGGCGCAGTGCCCAATTTGTAAATTCAAATATTTCCAATTTGCATAAAATCGGATTCATACAGACTAATAACTCAGATTCGCTGAATTTAAATTCATTATATAATATCCTTAATTTAGGATAGTTCGCTAGGATCAAAATCATTGAATTTATTTTGATCAAAATAGGGATACGAAGTTTAGACATAGGCTTTACTAGCATCTATATATTTTGACATCCATCTTCGCAATGGGGAATGCACAACTGTGCTGACTCTTGAATTTTGCTAGTTTGTTGTAAAATAGATAATTTATTAAATTAATGTTGAAATTCTGTTTTTAAAATGTGATATTGCTCTGATTTGAGTAATAAAAGAGAGTCGAATACATTACTTTGCTTTCAAAACGATGTGTCTTGGTCGGCGCAGTGTATCATAGATGTAGACTAGTAAAATAGAGCTCAATGCTGGTATTGTGTGTATGCAAATATGCCAAAAAACAGTCAAGTTGCTTCATTAAGATTTAAGCGTATTTATATCACTAAAATGTGATACGTATTCATGCTAACATTTTTATAACAGCGGTGCACGTTGGACATTTCAAGGTGCTTTATACATCAATCTGTATAATTTACTGTTCATAACATTACTTTTAAAATAAAATAAAATATTTCTAAGACAATGCTATACACAAAATAACACTTTCTTCTCCCGTAACAATAATTGTTATTGTCCTTTTAATGCTCTTTAATTAAGAAAAAGAATATGATTCTTTTACATTCATTTGAAATTTAAGCATTTAATTATATTTAAAACAATAAATATCATATGTTTAATTAAATATTTTATTTAAAATATTTGCTTATATGAATAAAAATAAAACAATTATATTCGACATTATTACTACATGCTATCATTTACTAATGCTGCACTTATACTAAATTGGAATACCACTAATATTATTTAGTTTTTTAAAAATATTCTTCAAATCAATAAAACGAATGTCACTTTTTCAAATGCATTTATTTCAAATTGTACTGTTTGGGTAGACGAGACAACATAATTTGATTTTGGAACAATTTATTTACAAATGGCTAGAGTCGGAATTCTTTGCCTTATCGACATTAGCTTAAGACTGATCAACACCATTGCATATCGGACGATCTCAGTGTTTTAATTAGTGTTACATGTGATGACGTACGTACGAATATTAAATGAACAAACCTATTCAATACTTATATGGATGTGCATGAGTAGGTTTAGAGCAAATATTTTTCATATTAGGTTTCTAAAAAGTGCACACACAAAGCTTTTGCTTATATGCATGACATATAGCAATAAGATTAGGCATTATTAATACAAGTCAATAATGTTGTAATTTCACACTCTATACTAAATTGGCACGTCACTAATAGTATTTATTCTTTTTATTTACTATAGGGTCCGAAAGCCTAGGTACTACCTACGTTTGAGGTATAAACTACACAGAACATAAACTTATTACTAATGTTAAGAATAGTTGACACGCAAGTTAAAAGAAAATAAGAACAAAAACCTATGCTTACAATTTATTCTAATGAGTGTTAAATATTATTATACGTTTTAAGTTTTAAATGTTTCTTTATGATCTTTTCATGTTACATTTATAGCGTCTAATATGATAAATATTAATTAAACATTATCAAGTATGTTAATGTTTAGAAACAAATTATGGCTATTTTGTCATTAGAATCCATTTACCGCTCGTGTTAAGTAGAATGTTAAAAGCATGAAACAAAGCCAAAAAACACTTCCTACTTTTACGTAGAATATTGAAATTAGAATTCTGAAGATATTCTGGAAATTATTCGTGTATAATTTTTTTCTTTGTCATGAATTCATTCATTTATTTCGTATGAATCAGATGATTCTATTGATGTCATTGGTTTCTGTTGTGGGTGACCTACCTACCCTTTAATAATAACTAAATGGTAGCAACCGGCTACCATAACTTCCAAGTCATTCACCAAGGTGTTTTCTAATGAATTAGGACGCTGTACTAAAATGAAGGCGAGTTTTGAACTAATTGAAAATAAGAATCCCGTTTTTAAGAGAAAACGAAGTGTACCATTTGCCTCTCTTGAAAAAGTTAATGCAGAAATAGACCGGTTGGTGGAGAAAGGTATTTTAACACTAGTTGACTACTCGGAATGGGCGACTCCAACCGTCTACGTGAAGAAAAAATCTGGAGAGGTCAGAGTGTGTGCCGATTTCTCAACCGGTTTGAACGATGCGCTGAAAGATAATAACTATCCTCTGCCGACACCAGAAGAGGTTTTCACAAAATTAAACGGTGGAAAACTGTTCTCAAAAATTGACTTGAGTGAAGCCTATCTGCAAATACCTGTAGAGGAAGATAGCTCTATGCTTCTCTGTATTTCGACACACAGGGGACTACTAAAGTTCAATCGTCTCCCTTTTGGAATTAAAGTGGCCCCGTCGATTTTTCAGCAGGTAATCGACACGATGTTGAGCGGGCTCGATTTTTCGATCGACTACCTTGACGATATCTTAATGAAAAATACGAACGTCGGGGAGCACCGTGAGCACGTAAACAAAGTATTCGAAAGGATAAGCGATTTTGGTTTTACACTCAAGGAGTCAAAGGGTGAATTCTTTCTAGAAGAGATCAAATACTTAGGACATGTCATTGATAAAAATCGAACCCGTCCCGACCCAGAAAGATATATAGCCATCAAGAATATGCCCGAATCGAACAATGTTACCCAACTACAAAGCTTCCTGGGTCTCGCAAACTATTACGAAAAATTCATTCCCAGTATGCACAAATTGCGAGCCCCCTTAAATGAGTTACTTAAGAAAGATAGTAAATGGGAATGGTCCGCCGACTGTCAATCTGCATTCGACAACATAAAAACGATGTTAACTTCAGAATTATTTCTCACTCATTTTAATCCAGAGCTAAAAACTATTGTTGCAAGTGACGCTAGCTCCTACGGCATCAAGGCGTTCATTTTGCATCAAATGCCGGATGGCTCGATGAAACCCATCGCGCACGCTTCAAGAACTTTACTGCCTGCCGAGAAAAATTACTCAGATTGAAAAAGAAGCGTTGGGTATTGTGTTCGCAATGACCAAATTTCACAGGTATCTATACGGCCGTCATTTTATCCTACAAACAGACCATAAGCCACTTATCACAATCTTTGGATCAAAAAAAGGCTTGCATACCTACACAGCAAACCGTCTACAGAGATGGTGTATAATTCTGTTAAATTATGACTTTGAGATGGAATTTTTACCGTCGAAAAGACTAGGACACGCAGATGGTTTATCGCGGCTTATCCCAAAGTACACGGAACCGCTCGGGGATACAGTTATATCATCCCTTCGGTCTGAATATGACTATAGTAAAGTGCTGTGTAACACAATAAAAATGCTGCCAGCCACACTTGGCGATATACAAAAAGAGGCAAGAGAAGATAATTTTATTATCGAAATTAAAAATAAATTACAAACAGACGATGAGCAAACGGCAGAAGGTTTTTCACTCTGTTGCGACACATTATTATACCGGGAGCGAGTAGTAATCCCAGCTACGCTATAAAAAAAATCCTGAAAGATTTCCATAAGAGGCATCCCGGAGCGACACGCATGAAGAGCCTAATGAGATCTTTTGTGTATTGGAAAAACAGGGACAAGGACATAGAGACGAAGGTGAATGCTTGTGCGGGCTGCGCCTCGGCAGCGAAAGCACCACCTATTCAGTACTGTCCATGGCCAAAGGCAGAGCAACCATGGTCCCGGATTCACATAGATTTTGCGGGGCCATTGGAAGGCTTCTAAATGTGCATCCGAATGTTCTCCCGGCAAAACCGGTATTTATGGTAGCCGGTTGCTACCATTTAGTTATTATTAAAGGGTGGGTAGGTTTCCCACAACGACAGCTACTTAAAATGGCCAGAAGTTGTTAGATGTAAAAACCCAACAACGGATGTCACGATATGCGCGTTGCATGAACTGTTTGCCCGATTCGGAGTGGTGGACATTGTTGTATCGGAAAACGGTGCCCAATTTACTTCACGAGAGTTCAAAGAATTTTGTGAAGACTTTCAAATTAAACATATCACCACTCCGACTTACTATCCGAGGTCAAACGGACAGGCAGAAAAATTTGTTGATACCTTGAAGAGAGCGTTGAAAAAATCGACGGGCACGCCGAGAGAAAAGGCACTCCAGCAGTTCCTTCAAGTGTATAGAATTACACCCAACGAGAACACACCAGCCCAGGTACCACCGGCGGAAGTAATGTTTGGAAGAAAAATAAAGTCGGTATTCGACAAACTTTTACAAAAACAGGTGAAACCGACTAACATTACGGCACCAAAGAAGAGTTACGGGGATGGAGAGAAGGTGTTCTTCCAGGAACATCATGGAAACAAAATCGTGTGAAAAGTTGGAAAGGTACAAAAAGATTGGGGCGGATGGTGTACATTGTAGAGAGTCCTAGAGGCACCTGTAAAAAACACATTAACCAAATGCGTCGTCGCATGTCGGACGACCCAGGGGAAGGCCCATCGGATCAGAGTGAGACCATCATGGAAGATATATACGACGCATTTGAGCTGCCAACACCAAAAACGCCTCCGGAAAAGAGACGTTCATCAAGAAAACGTAAATTAACCGGGAGTTTCGAGGTGAATCCTAGGAAAAAGATATACCTTGAGATTCCGGGGGAATGAGTTTTGGAAGGGGGGGGGGGTGTTGTCAGTGACCTACCTACCCTTTAATAATAACTAAATGGTAGCAACCGGCTACCATAAATACCGGTTTTACCGGGAGAACATTCGGAGGCACATTTAGGAACTAGCACTGCCAATACTGACTTGTGTATAATTTCTTGGTTCAATACAATTCATTATTATTATCTCTAAACATTGTTGGTACCGCTAAACAGGTCCACAACAGTTTCCCCGATATATCTCTAGTAATAATCCTAGGAAGAACGACACCGGGAACTTACAGGAAGGACCAGGTGAAGATTGCTAACCTCCTAAGTTAATGCGTTTCTGCTGCAAGAACTAGAATCGAACTTGACGCAATCGATACAATCTATTCAAATAGTTTTGCTACACATTGTCATACATGTTATCGCTGATTCTGAAATCAGGTGATCTTTAGTATATATGCAAATGTTTAGTCAAAACGTTTACATTAATGATAATGTATACGAAATAAATATATATATGTACTTATTAGTGAGCACTATAATAAAACACAAACATATTCAAGTGGTTAACACCTCTGAACAAAATATCACAGAAATTATATATATACATATACATATATATATATATATATATGTATATATATATATATATATATATATATATATATATATATATACAGGGTGTTTCAAAAGTCTTGGGAACATAACGATTTTTAATAACTCAAAAACTATTAGGAGTTGAATAATGAAATTGGTACCGTTGGAAAGGTTAAAGTTTCAAGTTTCGTGGGGAATCTTCAAAGTTGCTCAATATGAGCACCATTCGTCACACGGCAGACATCTAGTCGATAGTCCATTTCCTGCCAAACGCGTTCCAGCATCTTGACGTCAATGGTTCCCACAACTGCCGTTACTCGAGCCTTTAGTTCGTCAATATCTCTTGGAAGGGGTGGCACATAGACTTGTTGCTTGACAAAGCCCCCAAAGGAAAAAGTCACACGGGGTAAGATCTGGAGACCTAGGAGGCCAGGGCATGAGAACGTCATCATCTCGCCCAGATCTCTCAATCCATCTACCAGGCATCCTTGTGTTAAGAAACTGCCTTACTCTAAGACTCCAGTGTGGTAGTGCACCATCTTGTTGAAAAGTGAAGTCATCATATTCTGCTTGTTCCAACTGAGCCATTAACCAGTCTTCCAGCATGTTGAGATAGGATTCACCAGTGATAGTTGCCTCTTCAAAGAAGAACGGTCCATAGACACCTTTCTTGGAAATTGCACAAAACACGTTCACTTTTGGTGAATCTCGCTCGTGCTCAAGAAGTTCATGAGGGTTCTCAGTACCCCATATGCGAGTGTTATGCTTGTTAACTTTGCCATTCAGATGGAAGGTCGCCTCATCGCTAAAAACAAGCCGGTCATCAAAGCCGTTATCTTCCAACTTCTCTTGCATTGCAATGCAAAAGTCACGGCGAAGTGGCTTATCAGTGTCCTTCAACTTTTGGACCAACTTGAGCTTGTAAGGTACCATTTGCAGTCGTTTCCTTAAGACACGCCAGACAGTTGCTGGAGCAAGCTGAAGTTCCCTGCTGGCTCTTCTCACTGATTTACGGGGGCTCCGCTGAAAGGCTGTCCGAACTTGCTCAACTGCATCTTCTGAAGTTGAAGGGCGACCTGTTCGCTTACTTGGGCACAAACACCCATCTTTCACAAATTTAGCATGCCATCTGACAATGGATTTCCTTTCAGGGGCTTCTTTTTTTAAATTTCCTGCGAAATGCACGCTGAACACATGTCCACGATTCAGTCTTTGCAAATTGGAGGACGCAAAATTCCTTGTCTTGTTTAGAGAACGCCATTACTGCACCTGGAAAGATAACACGAAAATCATTAGTATGACCAAAAACTTGATTAAGCAAGCTTTAAAATGGCACCAGTTTCATTTTTCTACCTGGAATAGTTCATGAGATATACGCATTTGTAATGTTCCCAAGACTTTTGAAACACCCTGTATATATATATATATATATATATATACGTAAGTATTAAAAAATAATTTAATATTATGAGAAGCCTCTTTTAAGTAAAACCGAAAGAACCGCACTATCGAAGTGATTAAAAATAGCTATTCACCTAAAGCCTCAGTGCAATGCTCCGACTCTGTCGTCGGTGTTCTCCGATGTCTTGATATTAATACTCGCCGCTTTCAGTATGAATAGGATTTCAAGTCTCCACTATCACGTGACAATCTCACGTGGCCTAAGCGACAGAATGAAGGCTTACAGACTCACAGTGTGTCTGTGACCTGGAATCGCGCTCTGTGACTGTTTAAGATGTTTATTTCCCTACCCTGATGGGAGCAAAAAGCTTAGAACGACGTCGTACATAGGTAAACTATTAAAATATAATTTAATATCACATTAGTGAGAGAGAACCCTAGCAAAGTGCTCATTTATTAAAATTAAGAGCGTTATATATGTATTACAGAAGATCAGAACCACATCGGTGCTTCAGAAATTCAGACAGAAACAGAGGCCTCAGAGAGTCCAGTAAGGGAGATAATTGTAGGTCTCCTTGGTTTTGGAGGTAAAACCGACCTGTTCATATATTTTATAATACACATATATATATATATATATATATATATATATATATATATATATATATTAGTACTTCATGTATCGACACAAAATATTATAAAGAGATATAATGTTTTATGTGTCAGTTTCCAGTATTTACTTCAACAGTGCTTGATACGTAAGTAGAGCTAGGTAGTAAGCAATGAAAATATATATGGCAATCAAGCTACACAGAGGCTGACGATTCTCCCCGGGGATGAAACACGGGAGCCTCTGTGTAGCTTGATTGCCATATATATATATATATATATATATATATATATATATATATATATATATATACATATATATATATATAATATGTTAATGTTATGGTACGTGATGCCCCATTGATACAAACTCAGCATTATAAGATGAGGATCAAATAAGGAAACTATGGGAAAATTTACAAATCACGACCGAGACGTTACTAGATGAGACACAATTCTGTGACTCACATTTTTATGCGTGTATGCACGGCGTCTCAGCTTGTTTTTTTATAGCAATAAATAAACTAAACAGTTTTTCTGAGGAACTTGGAGTTTACGTGTGTGATCATCATGCATTTCGTGTGACCATTGCTATGTAATCTGTTTGAATAGATCTTGTTTTAAAGAGTCGCTTACATAGTAATGTAGGTGACCTATTTGTTAAATATATTTAGTGGCAGCATGAACTCATGTTTGTGGGGAACAGTGGGTATAAACTGAAACTATGTAAAGGCATTTGAACTACATACCTTCCTCCCTGTAGAAGTATAGGATTTGCAGCAGGAGTTTAATGTATTGTCCATCTCAGAAATCATTTTCATTTTACATACAAATAACGGATAATTTTCATTATTGGTGATGGACATGTTGGTATACATGTTGCTTACCCTCGTCTCTTTCTCTCTCTCTCTCTTTCTCTCTCTCTCCCTCTCTCTCTCTCTCTCTCTCTCTCTCTCTCTCTATATATATATATATATATATATATATATATTATAGTCATCGAACAATGTTCTTTACAAGATGTAAACAAAACTGACGAGAGCCGGAAAGTGAACGCATTCTGTGCTGAAACCAATTGTGCTGATGTTATACTGATTTTCTGTACCAATAATACAGGGTGACTAAAAGAAAAAAAAACGGGCCCCAAATCTAATTAGGCCCCGTTTCTTAGTGTTTTGTCCGAATGAAATAAATTTTGGGGCATAACTAGTTTATTATATTCACAACATCATGTAAAAACACAAGGGTCTTTGGCCTTTTTTTCTCCGTTCTGCAGCATGTGTTCAAGATGGACTCCTTTTAGCTCCGTGCATTGCTTGAGGCGCAGAACGAAGTTGTCCATGACGTTCTTATAGACTGAATTGGGAATGGCTCTCATCTCCTCCCTGATGGCTTCCTTGAGTTCCGTGATGGTTCTGGGTTTCCCTGCGTACATTCTGTCCTTAAGACAGCCCCAAAGGAAATAATCTGGAGGGCTTAGGTCCGGGCTATGGGGTGGCCACTCAAAATTAGTCTTGAGACTGATCACTCGGCCTCCGAAGTTCTCTTTCAGCCAATCTCGGGACAGGTTTGAGGTGTGAGAACTTGCTCCGTCTTGCTGGAACCAGAACCTACTCATGAGCGACGGGTAGAGGGTCTTGAAGGTTTTGAGGACCTCCACATACCGCTCCTTGGTGACTGTCACTGCTGCGCAAGATTCTTCGATGAAGATTGGCCCGATGATGCCTCTGACCGAGATTGCAGCCCACACCGTGCAATTAGGAGAGTGCAGCGGCTTGGTGGCTACTTCATTGGGTTGGAGGACCTCCAGAAGACATTTGTCTTGGAGTTCGCCTTTCCGTCAAGATGGACGTGGGCTTCATCTGAGGTCCAAAGGAGGTTAAGGAAATCTGGTGTCTCCTCGATCTTATCGAGCATCTCGACTGCCATAGCGCTCCTCTGTTTCTTGTCTGAAGCTGTAAGGGTCTGCAGCATCTGTATTCTGTATGGGTAAGCCCTGATATTTTTCAGCAGCACTCTCCTGCAAGTCTCACGGGAGATACCGAAGGACTGACTTCGCTTACGCACAAAGCGTTTCGGACTCTCCTGGAGAGACTCTCTCACACTTTCGACCAGCTCGGCTGTCCGCTTCTTGGGGCGTGCTGAGTGACTTGGACGGTTTTCACTAGCAGCGTTGAAGTTCTCCACGGTCCCATACTTCTCCAAGTAGTCTACCCAGTTCTGAATTCTTCTTTTGGGGGGAGCCTTTTCACATCCGAACTGATGCATGAAACTGTCCTGGGCTTTCTTAAACTAGCCTGTCTTGTAGTAACATTTAACACAATGTATTCTTTGTCCCAGCTACCTCTGAGGTCTTGGTGTACTCACGGTCGTTGATTCTGCCATGCCCTGTAAGATAAGGGCAATCGATGAATAAATAAAGGAGATACCACATAAAGTGTACACAGGGCCCGTTTTCTTTAGTCACCCTGTATAGATACATATATATACATATA
>OY744530.1:57384538-57427038 GCA_963556195.1 Sepiola atlantica
CTATATAATGTTATGAATTGTACTTAACCGCTTTTATTTTTAACGGTTGGGTTAATACTAATAAATAAATATTTTATGCTATCCTTTTGACTTTCTAATCATATATATATATATATATATATATATATACATATATATATATATATATATATATATATATATATATATATATACATATATATATAAATATACGTATTGCTGTTAGCCAGAAACACGTGCCCATGGTTTACTTTGATTTACGTATAAAATGAATAAGAATATATATATATATATATATATATATATATATATATATATACAAATATATATATATATATATATATATAAATATATATATATATATATATAAATATATATATATTTATATATATATATATATAAATATATATATATATATATATATATATATATATATATATATAAATATATATATATATATATATATATATATATATATATATATATATATATATATATATATATATAAACGAAAAATACGTACTATAAAGTTACGGACGACTAATAATGCAACATTGTGCATCAATCTGTATCACTTAGCAAAGGGAAGTAAGCAAAGTAACAAACGCTACACTCACCAATAAAACAATTACATGAAATAAATTAAATATTTAATTAATAAAAACCGTACATATTTCTAGACAAGGCGTCATTGTCCGGAGGTAAAACGCCATACTATAGACATCAATATTGATGGTTCGATACTCGTCTAAGTTAGCCACGCTTATTACGGCTGTCAGCTAGAAGTACGTGTACATGGATTACTTTTATGTGCGTATAAAATTAATAACCATTTATATATATATATATATATATATATATATATATATATATATATATATATATTATATATAGGTCATATCCTCTTTAATTTTGTAAGAATACCATGCAAGATGAAAACAGTAGTCTAAATAATGCAAATGATACCAAGTATCTAATCTTAATCTGCAAAGTTCTAAAACGACGTTATTCCTTATATTCTATACGTGCATACTAGCTCAAACGTACATTCTCTAAAGATTAACCGACTCGCAAAACAAGTATACTTTCTAAAAAAACACTTGCATTTTCATTTTCTATAGTGCGTTTTTGTTCGGGTTTATTTATGTACTTAAATGCTCAGCATGCAGAATGAATGGTACACAATAAAGTGAACGAATGTTGGAAAAGCGAGAGAGCAAACACTTAATTAAATAACTATTCAGTTCTTAGATACACCAACGCACAGATAACCTTTTAAAAGAAGAACGAAGAATCCAACAGAAAGAAAAAGAAACATGAAAATAAAGAATTAGAATGGAGAAATATATTTCTGTCGGTGAATTAAGAATACATCATGATCGTAATCATTCTATAATAATTAGAGTCATGTCTATTTACTGACTCTCCCCGAGGGTTCGATACGATACTAGGTCAGTTGCTAATGTGGATGGTATTCTACTGCCATAACAGAGCACAGTAATAAATAGTGCCTCCGTCGAGAAGGATTTAACCACCTCTTACTGAAGAAAATCACTACACCTTTATCCAAAACGAAGCGCCTCGACTTGCGGCAAAAATAATGTTTGCTTACGCACGAAGATTTAGATCCATGCCATGTATCAGTCGTAATATAGCTCTCTCTTAACACAAACACACACACACACATACACACATATATATATATATATATATATATATATATATATATATATATATATATATATATACTGAATTCTTTTATTTATACAAACATTATTGGCTACATATGTGCACACATGTTTCAGTTCTAATTCTTTTGAAATTAGGCTTGCTCAGGGCATGTACACATCTATTATATAAACGTCACCTGTCTGTATGGATGTATGTATGTATGTATGTATGTATGTATGTATGTATGTATGTATGTATGTATGTATGTATGTATGTATGTATGTATGTTGGTCTTCTCCTCCGATACTACCCAACAGAAACTCACGCAGATGACTTTATTAAAACCAGCCAGCCCCCAGACGTGCTATCTCTGAAAATTGGGGGGAAACGTTCATATTTTCGTATAGAAATGGCTCGAAACGTTGAGGGGGGGGGGATGTTTTAAAAAATCAAGACATAGTACAAAAACGATTTGCGCATGCGTGAAATATATGTCACTTCCTCAATAAGACCATTTTGAACGCGCCAAATATGAAAAACGTAAGTTTACGTACTTTTTTTATTTGTTTCTGTAATCAACAATTATAAACAACTTAATTTTTATTTAAACAAAAAAATTCGCTAATATTATTTGTTTATTAAACGTATCGTAAAAAATATATATATATATGAGTTTATTATGCATTCTGTCCTCGTGGGGAGGCAAGTAATAACCGACACAAAAACATTTTTGTTTAGTTTTCCAACGTGAAACGCAATATATTTTAATAAATAAACAAAATATATACATTTTAAAAAATAACTGTACATCACGCATAATCAACAATTAAGATCGATAATTTTATTTACAAATATTTCTATAACTTAATTTTTTTGTTTATTAAACGTATCGTAAAAAAAAACAACACGATATGACTTTATTATGCAATCTCCCTTCGTGGGGACGCAAGTAAATATTTACTTTTCTCTTCGTAAGCGAAACAAAACGGTATTTTCACACTTAAATAAAAACATTTGACTGACAAGTGTTCTTCCCCCCCCCCCCCAAAAAAACACAACAAATTAAAATATATTTATTGCTAATATTATTTGTTTATTAAACGTATCGTAAAAAAAATATATATATATGAGTTTATTATGCATTCTGTCCTCGTGGGGAGATACAAAAACATGTTTGTTTAGTTTCCCAACGTGAAACGCAATATATTTTAATAAATAAACAAAATATATACATTTTAAAAAATAACTGTACATCACGCATAATCAACAATTAAGATCAATAATTTTATTTACAAATATTTCTATAACTTAATTTTTTTGTTTATTAAACGTATCGTAAAAAAAAAAACCACGATATGACTTTATTATGCAATCTCCCTTCGTGGGGACGCAAGTAAATATTTACTTTTCTCTTCGTAAGCGAAACAAAACGGTATTTTCACACTTAAATAAAAACATTTGACTGACAAGTGTTCTTCCCCCCCCCCCCCAAAAAAAACACAACAAATTAAAAGATATTTATTGCTAATATTATTTGTTTATTAAACGTATCGTAAAAAAAATATATATATATGAGTTTATTATGCATTCTGTCCTCGTGGGGAGATACAAAAACATGTTTGTTTAGTTTCCCAACGTGAAACGCAATATATTTTAATAAATAAACAAAATATATACATTTTAAAAAATAACTGTACATCACGCATAATCAACAATTAAGATCAATAATTTTATTTACAAATATTTCTATAACTTAATTTTTTTGTTTATTAAACGTATCGTAAAAAAAAAAACACGATATGACTTTATTATGCAATCTCCCTTCGTGGGGACGCAAGTAAATATTTACTTTTCTCTTCGTAAGCGAAATAAAACGGTATTTTCACACTTAAATAAAAACATCTGACTGACAATTGTTCATTCCCCCCCCCCCCAAAAAAAAAAAAACACAACAAATTAAAATATATTTATTTTATTCATCTAATTCAGCTCTTATCATTGTTGCTACAATACTAACGTAATAAGTTCAGAAACAAAAAAACACTTACAGATTTAGCGATTGTTATTCTATTATTTATTCTTTCTTCGTAGCATTTTCACGTTAGCAAACAGTTTAATTTATTTTGCACAAAGAATACACATCAAACATATGATATTATAATACATACTAAACAATATTCCAAATAACTTTTATATTTCGTAGGGGGGGAATTCAGTTGGTAAATTTATAGAAGTGCACCTTTCGTATTTCGACCCCTAAAAAAAAAAAGTATCAACTTTTTTGGCAAAATTACATGTAAACAGCCTCAACAAATATCCGCTATGAAAAATTTTTATGAAAATTGTTATTATTTTAGATTTTAGGAGGGGGGCACTTTCCTATATAAGTTATACGTAAAGTGAGCACGCATTTCTGGTCCACCGAATCTCAACTCTCGTATTTCGACCTCTAAAAGAAAAAAAAAGTTTCTACTTTTTTGGCAAAATTACATGTAAACAGCCTCAACAAATATCCGCTATGAAAAAAAAATTATTAAAATTATTATTTTAGATGTTAGGAGGGGGGGGGTCACTTTCCTATATAAGTTATACGTAAAGTGAGCACGCATTTCTTGACCACTTAGAATCGCACCTCTCGTATTTCGACCCCTAAAAAAAAAAAAGTTTCTACTTTTTTGGCAATATTACATGTAAACTACCTCAACAAATATCCGCTATGAAAAAAAAATTATTAAAATTATTATTTTAGATGTTAAGAGGGGGGAGGTCACTGTTTTAAGAGTTTTTAATCTATGCATTTGTATGTTTTTGAATGTTTTTAATGTTTTAAATGTTTTTTTTTATTCTATGCATTTTGGGCGCTTATGGTCACGTTTTGCAAAATGAATGTCGCAGAAAAAATAAGAATGTGTTATTTATTATACAGTTTTATTCTTTTAAATGCTTAATTTTTTTGCTTAGTTGGATATTCCGAACAAAGCAACACTAACCCTAACCCTTACAAAAAAAATTGTATTTGTGAAAAGTCTCAAAATTTTAAAAAGTTTCTTTTTTCGGAATATCCAACCAAACACTAACCCTAACCCCCAAAAATGTAAGCATTTAAAAAGAATAAGTCTGTTTTTGTCCGTTTCAAAAGCTATATCAGTACCAAAATGCCCAAATGTGTACCTGCCCCCCCCCCCTTCGCCCCAAATAAAATCTAAAATAACGTTTGTTGAATATTTCTTTCAACACGTGTTCGCTAGGGTGCGATTCTAAGTGGTCAAGAAATGCGTGCTCACTTTACGTATAACTTATATAGGAAAGTGCCCCCCCCCCCTCCTAACATCTAAAATAACAAATTTCATTTTTTTTTTTCATAGCGGATATTTGTTGAGGCTGTTTACATGTAATTTTGCCAAAAAAGTAGAAACTTTTTTTTTTTTTTTTTAGGGGTCGAAATACGAGAGTTGAGATTCGGTGGACCAGAAAGGCGTGCTCACTTTACGTATAACTTATATAATAAAATACCCCCCCCCTCCTAAATTCTAAAATAATAACAATTTTCATACATTTTTTTCTTAGCAGATTTTTTTGAGGCTGTTTACATGTAATTTGCCAAAAAAAGTAGAAACTTTTTTTTTTAGGGGTCGAAATACGAAAGGTGCACTTCTATAAATTTACCAAAAAAATTATACTCTAACATATAAGATACAATTTTTTTAACGTTTTCCTTCTGTTAAGAAATATACACCTCAAGAATCAATATATACCAATAATTATACCTTTCACTTCTTTTATAAACAAACAAATATGTGACTTCTACACTATTTGGACCGGACTGATTAGTTTATACTAAGCAAATACTTTTTACAAATGGGATTTCAATTATCCTTTCATTTTTTTTTTTAAAAACAAATCTGTGACTTCTATACTATTTGGACCGACCTGTTTGGTAGAATTCGTTCGTAAACTAAGCAAATACTTTTTACAAATGGGATTTCCATTAACGACTATGAGAAAAAAATATTCAAAAAACGACATCCTTGAATTTTATTGTAATAAATACGCGTGGACATGTATTCAATTTACACGGATTTTCTATTTTCGTCATCATTACACGTAACGGACATCGACTACCTATAACTAAGCCGACGTAATCAAATACGAATTTGTAAACGTCGCTAATTAAATATGATATACTTCTACAAAAAACAAAATGAATAATTCCGATATTTCATATTATAATAATTAAAAAAAAAAAAAACACCTAACAATTAATATAAAGATTTACATTTTACTTATTTACATGAAGTTAAAACAACTGTTACTTATACAGAATTTGAACTTTCTTAGAATCGTTTTAAACGATCACTATTGACTAATCACTAACTACTCATTTCATTGATAAATTTTCACTTCAGAAATTACTGTTGCCTACTTTCAGAAACTTTTCATTCATACAATAAGATAAATCGATGACTTTACATTCAGTTTGGCACTTCCGGTTGACTCGGTGGAATGAATGGAACTCTTCAATTATTAAGTCCAAGTGACGTTTGAAATGCAGAACTACCCTTACTTATTACAATAAAAAATATTCCCCCACCCACCCCCACCTAAATATATAAGACAGCGACTACATAATAACGTGCCACCCATTATAAATAATATTACAATATTTTTATAAATAATATTACAATATTTTTAAGTATAAAAACTCATCCGACATAATCAAATATGAATTCGTAAACGTCGATAATAAAATATGATACACTTCTTTTTAAGGCATTAGAACTTTACACGATAAAAAAACAATTAACAAATTCGGATATTTTCCATTATAATAAATTTTTTTAAAAAACCCATTAAACTCACAAAAAAAATAAAAAAACAATTGCTGAAATTTTTTAATAAACACTTACTCTGTCTGTGATAAGGGGGCCTTTGAAAATTAAAGAGGCCTACAGAGCCACATTACAATCACCCCCCCCCCTCCCAAAACTGCTGCCCTTATATTAAATACATTTTCTTCTTTTTTCAACATACACTAATTGACATTAATTTAGACTTAGATTTACCCGTGAGGCGGTGGCAAGCGACATATTGTCGATAGTGTTCACCACTCGACTACAACAATATTTCTGTTTCACACTTACTACAATAACTTCCAGTAGTATTTACTGACCAACACATCAGATTTGTTTGCCTTTCAAGCTCCATACGGAAATAGAATTTACATGCTTTAAATAGTTATTAATGCCCCCCCTTTATTTGCCCAATTGATACACATCAGAAACATATTACATACAATAACATATCCTTTGGACTTTTAACACAATACATGGTTCAGATCAAAATTGGTTTAATTTCTTGCAAATCAGACGTGACTAACCTGCCACATTTTCAAGATTTTCATAGCAAGAGTTTTCCATCTAAAGCTAGGTATCCAACTCCTAATGAAAGGAAACATTTTAGGAGTGGTCATAGCATACATGTACACTGTTGAGTGGCAGAAAAGAGGATTGCCACATGCTCATTGTCTGGTTTGGCTTCAACAAAAATTGAGATCCTCTGACATAGATTCAGTTATCAGTGCGGAAATTCCGGATCCAGTGGCAGATCCGGTTTTACATGATATCATTAGGCACCATATGATTCATGGACCATGTGGAAACATAAACAGATGTTCACTCTGTCTCAAAGATGGACACTACAGTAAGAGATATCCCAGACACTTCTTGAGTGAAACTCAATCGGATACAAATGGCTACCCACAATATCGACTATCTCCTTTAGCTGGAGGTTTTGAGACGACAGTTACCCTACCTGGCAACATAACGGTTCCTGTAGACAACCGATGGGTTGTACCACATAATAAACTGCTTTGTAAGATTTTTGATGCACATATCAATGTTGAATACTGCAACAGCGTGAAATCAATAAAATACATTTGTAAATATGTAAATAAAGGTAGTGATCAAGCTATCTTCACAATTGAAAGTAATGCTCATGATGAAGTTAAGAGATACGAAACAGGACGTTACATATCAACCAATGAAGCCATTTGGAGAATACTTAACTTTCACATACATGTACATCATCCCCCAGTTATTCACCTATCAGTTACTCTAGAAAATGGACAGCGAATATACTTTACTGAAAGTACTGCAGCAGATAGAGTTGCAAATCCACCTACAACCACTCTAACAGCTTTCTTCAAATTGTGTCAAACAGATTTTTTTGCACGTACACTTTTTTACTCGGAAGTTCCACTTTATTATACCTGGGACAGTAAAACTAAGCTCTTCAAGCGACAACTGAACTGTGTAGAACACAATAAAAATTCCAATATTCATTGCCACCATGTTCTTTTTCAGAAAGTAACCAATTTCAAACTCATCAAGAGTTTTCAGAATTCTAAATTCATTTTAACTACATTTTGTTTATACAAATTACTAATTCTAAAATGACAACTCTCCCAGAGTTTAAAATAATTAAATAATGAATGATGCCCCCCCCCCTGAGTTGAGAATAATTAGAAAATGAATGACACATCCACCAGAGTTGAGAATGACTTAAAAATGAATGACACCTCTCCAGAGTCGAGAATAACTTAAAAATGAATGACAGTTGAGAATTGACTAAAAGAACATGGTTTTGGTTGCTTAACATCCAAACATGCCTCCCAAAATTCAACCTCTGGTCCCTGTTCTGGAAGGTGGTAACAGGGTAAAACAGTGTAAATGCTTAGGAGGTTATGGATTTAACTTTACACCAGTTCTTATAGCCCGTTTCACTCTGTATAACCCTGGCTAACAAGGCTCTGGTAATGTATTCTTCAACTATTTTGTTTCAAACAAGTATTTTTATTTGCTTGCTATTTATTCTATTAGTCTGTCGATGTTACATTCAATAAACAGCATGTGTATTATTCTATTAACTATGCAACACCATATAAATACTGCCACATGATATAAACCAAACCATGCACACAAATGAAGCAAGGGAGACAGTCGGACAGATAGGGGAAAACAGTCATTATCAGAGAAAATATTTTTTTTTTACTTTTTTGGTGCACATTCTTTTTTTTATAATTATTTTCACTTTCTAAGTAAATGTTTGAAAACTATTAGCACTGAAACTTAGTGAAAACAATGGCACTTTGGTGAGAAGTGAAATGACTGTATAGTCCCATTGAGACTCCCTCGTGAATATAGTAAGGCACCTCACCCAACAGGCAATAGTAAATACATCTCCTATTAGAAAGTTACACAAAGGAAAACGTCAACACAAATTTACACTAGAGTATTGATTTACTCCTCTCCAGGAGTTAGGCACAAGGTCAGTTTTTATCTTACTCCCACAATAAAAAAAATCACTAACTACTCATTTCATTGATAAATTTTCACTTCAGAAATTACTGTTGCCTACTTTCAGAAACTTTTCATTCATACAATAAGATAAATCGATGATTTTACATTCAGTCTGGCACTTCCGGTTGACTCGGTGGAATGAATGGAACTCTTCAATTATTAAGTCCAAGTGACGTTTGAAATGCAGAACTATCCTTACTTATTACAATAAAATATCAGAATTTGTTAAAGTTTTTGTATTGTTTTTTTTCTTATTTTTTAGAGTTTAAAGTTTTATTTATTTTTTTTTTTTTAAATGAAAGATCCGTGTAAACGGATTAAATGTTCCCCCACCCACCCCACCTAAATATATACGACAGCGACTACATAATAACGTGCCACCCATTATAAATAATATTACAATATTTTTATAAATAATATTACAATATTTTTAAGTATAAAAACTCATCCGACACAATAACATATGCATTCGTAAACGTCGATAATTAAATATGATACACTTCTTTTTAAGGCATTAGAACTTTACACGATAAAAAAACAATTGACAAATTCGGATATTTTCCATTATAATAAATTAAAAAAAAAAAAAAATTAAACTCACAAAAAAAAAATAAAAAAACAATTGCTGAAATTTTTTAATAAACACTTACGACAATTAAGAGAAATTCAGACTAACACAGGACTCACTGCTTCAGTTATTTTTTTTGTGTGTGTGTAATCATTATGAACAATTTCTTTTTAATACATGACTTTAGTTTGATGTATGATTAGTAAAAAAAAAAAGATCACTGATCATCACAAACGAAGGACTCTATAATAATAACTCTATTGCAATAATAACTACGTCATAGCTCTCATGTTTTTAATTACCTATTCCTCAAAATCATAAAAGAAAGAACATTCTTTGGGGTGGATTCTTGATGATAGCAAGTCACTAATAAGAACTTAACACAAACATTTCAGTACTTTCATATTTTGAGTTTTAAAAAGTGATTATTAATGATGTACATTTTTAGCCACATCATTTTGATTACTGTACTCATTCAATTGAATAATATATTTTCTAATTTCATCTTCCATTTCAGACAATTTGGTTGTTTTTCCCAATTACATCTTTCATTTAAGTGAATTTGCCTACTTAGTTTCATTAACCACACAATCAACCTGGAGATTTCGATGATGACAATGTAGCTTGAAATTTATTTTTATATTCTTTTATATAAAATGAAGACTATAGCAAAAATCTTATTACAAATAATCAAAATGAGGACGGTTAAAAAAACGTTTTATTACTAAAACATCACGGTTGAACAATGTGTTTCTGTGATTGATATCATTAAGTGCTGCAGTTCCTTTTTTAAATTTGTGTTTTTATCTTTTGACACAATTACACATTCTCAAAAGACACATTAAAATAAAAATCACACATTTAAATATAAAATTGTTTTTGTTTTTTTTCATTATATTCTTGCTTGAAAGTGGTGAACAAACTTAAAATAAATGTGTTTCAATATATTGAGCAATAAACTAATCATTTTTCATAAATATGTTAAGCACATTTTTTGACTATTGTTTTGTTGTTCATGCCTAGGTTTATAATCTGAAACAAACTCAGGAGCAATACATTATTACTGCACTAGGACACTTTCTAAATGTTATATTTTGTAGAAAACACTGATCAGTTCCCTAGATGCAACAGATGTGTGCAATAATGCAGTAGGACACTCAAAACATAGTAAATGCTGCATTCGGATGTACTTAATACTCTAGATAGAGCAAGTATGTGTTATAATATAGTGTGACTCTTAGTATGTCTTATGGTGAATCTAACAGTGCACAATATCATAGAGATAGCATGTGTGTAATTTACTAATGGATATATACTAAATCAGTAACTGTTCAACATGTTAGATAGAACAGTGTAACACTTGGTAAGGTGTACCTGCTTAATCTGTCGGTGTTCTTTACCCTAAATACAGCAGCTTTCTGTAAATTCGGTCTATTCTACTTTTAACTAGAATGATCAGTCACCACAATACCACATTTACTCATAACCTTATATTTGCTTTTTGCTTTATAGAACAAGTTGTAAACTTTCATTCTTTTTAGTTTTTACGGACGTTAACCAAACACTTAGACTGGTACCGACTTCAGTTACCAATTAAGGGTTGTAGCATCCATCTGAACAAATACTAAACTTTGAATTATTTACTTGCAGAAAATATGAAAAAATTACATTCAAAACAGGCTTTCAAAAGTATTCTAAAGTAATAAAAATGTATATCCTACTATAACTAGAATGTTAGTCACCACAATACCACATTTACTCATAACACAAATTAGACACAAGACCATCAGAAGTGTGGGAAAGAGTGTCGTCGGTCATCATTGTTCTAACATATGAAAAAAAATTTATATTTCTATGTTTCCCCAGCTAAGACATTTGTTGCTGAGCAAGGTTAGTGGAAGGTTAACATAAAATAGTAAATTCTTTACAGTAAGGTAACATTGGCATTTTCCCTTTAATGTTATCAATAATTAAACACTGCTTTTAATGTTATCCAGTAAAAGAGAATAGCAAATCAGTCAGCATTTTTTTACATTGAAATTTAACAAGTTCTAGGCGCTTGATTGTGATAGTGCTCTCTTGGCCTCCTTATTTTAAAAGTGCTCATTATCCTACATAGAACGAGTGTTTAATTAAATAGAGTTCAATATCCTAGATAGAGCAGATGTGTTTATTATACACACCATAGCACAGGATTAAAAAAAAAACTGATGTTCGAGGAGCAGTGAAACAGTGAAACAGTCAAAGCTGGAGGTTCGGGAAAAGATTCAGAGCTTGCAGTATATGAAAGAGTCACCCTGATGTTTAAGGAGTCGGAGCCAGCTCTTCAGGAAGTAGTCAGGTCCTAATTGTTCGGGTAGGAGTCAGAGCCTGATGTTCAGGAAAGAGTCAAGGCCTGGAGTTCAACCCGAATGGAATATTACGGAGTCTGAGTAGAATGGGATAGGAAGGGTCCCCATTGTTAGCACTATTATTTATATTCATATAAAATAATGTCTCGATCGGTGAATTTAAAAGAAAAAATTATTCTTCCCCATTGATACCATTTATTATATTCATATAAAATATTTAATCGGTGATCAACCTAGGTTATTTAATCTAACATACACAAACATGAAAGAAGTAAATAGACACCATTATTATCATTAACAAAGACTGCTGTCAGAGGGGCCTGATCAACCTAGGTTATTTTATCTAACATACACGGACATGAAGAAGTAAATAAACAAACACCCTTATTAACATTACTAATGAAGACAAATATGGTACTTTTAATAGAAATGTTACATTTTTACTCCAGGGAATGGAGAGGTAGTGCAGAGTTTTGGGGAGGCCGGAAATAGTGTAGCCAGGGTGAATTGGCAACCATGTACGTGACATCTTTTACTCCTGGCAACTGTGGAAGGAGGGCGATTGGAGAAGTGATCCCGTGCAACGCCAATAGGTACGTATATAGTATGCGCACCGAGTCTGTAATAGGTACGTAAGAATCTAAAACAAACAGATAAACAAAACAAAATTGACAACTGAAATGTGTAGAACACAATAAAAATTCCAATATTCATTGTCATCATGTTCTTTTCCAGTAAGTCACCAATTTCAAACTCCTCAAGAGTTTTCAGAATTCTAAACTCATTTTAACTCCCAAAATGACCTAAAGTCTTAATCGGTAAGAATCTAAAATCAACGAATAAACAAAACAAAATTGACAACTGAAATGTGTAAAACACAATAAAAATTCCAATATTCATTGTCATCATGTTCTTTTTCAGTAAGTCACCAATTTCAAACTCCTCAAGAGTTTTCAGAATTCTAAATTCATTTTAACTACATTTTGTTTATACAAATTACCATTTCTAAAATGACAACTCTCCCAGAGTTTAGAATAATTAATTAATGAATGATGCCCCCCCCCCTGAGTTGAGAATAATTAGAAAATGAATGACACATCCACCAGAGTTGAGAATGACTTAAAAATGAATGACACCTCTCCAGAGTTGAGAATAACTTAAAAATGAATGACAGTTGAGAATTGACTAAAAGAACATGGTTTTGGTTGTTTAACATCCAAACATGCCTCCCAAAATCCAACCTCTGGTCCCCGTTCTGGGAGGTGGTAACAGGGTAAAACAGTGTAAATTCTTAGGAGGTTATGGATGCAACTTTACACCAGTTATTATAGCCCGTTTCACTCTGTATAACCCTGGCTAACAAGGCTCTGGTAATGTATTCTTCAACTATTTTGTTTCAAACAAGTATTTTTATTTGCTTGCTATTTATTCTATTAGTCTGTCGATGTTACATTCAATAAACAGCATGTGTATTATTCTATTAACTATGCAACACCATATAAATACTGCTACATGATATAAACCAAACCATGCACACAGATGAAGCAAGGGAGACAGTCAAACAGATAGGGGAAAACGGTCATTATCAGAGAAAATATTTTTGTTTACTTTTTTGGTGCACATTCTTTTTTTTATAATTATTTTCACTTTCTAACTAAATGTTTGAAAACTATTAGCACTGAAACTTAGTGAAAACAATGGCACTTTGGTGAGAAGTGAAATGACTGTATAGTCCCATTGAGACTCCCTCGTGAATATAGTAAAGCACCTCACCCAACAGGCAATAGTAAATACATCTCCTATTAGAAAGTTACACAAAGGAAAACGTCAACACAAATTTACACTAGAGTATTGATTTACTCCTCTCCAGGAGTTAGGCACAAGGCCAGTTTTTATCTTACTCCCACAAGTCGGGTTGGGAAAGTGGGGTTTTAAAATTGCCTGGGCAGCCCTGTCGGCATTCCCCGGTAGGGGCGCCTCAGGCAGTAAGCAATAAACTTACTCCTCCCCAAAGAGGGGAGGCAAAGCCTGGGAAGGTGGACCTCCTAGACCTGCACAGGACAGACCCATAGACCGGCGTAAATCAAGCCCCGAAGGCCAAGACGATACCAGTTTATCGGGTGCAGTATCCATCGGAACAGATACTACACTTTGATCTTAGCCAAAAGGCGTTATTTAACCCCTACCCACAATAGGAATATGTGACACAAGGTCGGAAAGTGGGATTTGAAAAGCCAGCGCTCGAGAAGGTGAGCACTCTGGCCATTAAAAATTTCCTGGGCAGCCCCGTCGGCATTCCCCGGTAGGGGCGCCTCAGGCAGTAAGCAATTAACTTACTCCTCCCCAAAGAGGGGAGGTAAAGCCTGAGAGGGTGGACCTCCTAGAACTGCACAGGACAGATCAGACCAACAGACCGGCGGAAACCAAGCCCCGAAGGCCAAGACAATACCGATCTATGAAGTGCAGTATCCATCGGAACAGATACTACACTTTGATCTTAGCCAAAAGGCGTTATTTAATCCCCACCCACAATAGGAATATGTGACACAAGGTCTGAAAGTGGGATTTGAAAAGCCAGCGCTCGAGAAGGTGAGCACTCTGGCCATTAAAAATTGCCTGGGCAGCCTCGTCGGCATTCCCTGACAGGGGCGCTTCAGGCAGCAAGCAATTAACTTACTCCTCCTCAAAGAGGGGAGGTTAAGCCTGGGAGGGTGGACCTCTTAGAACTGCACAGGACAGATCAGACTCACAGACCGGCGGAAACCAAGCCCCGAAGGCCAAGACAACACCGATCCATGAAGTGCAGCACCCATCGGAAAGATACCACACTTTGATCTTAGCCAAAAGGCCAAGCTATTTTACTACTAAACAATATCTTAGTTCTGTTTCAGTTTGGAATTGCTTAACAGCCTGAGACCCCCCAGTACCAGAAAATCTCAATTGAAGCAGCCTTTTTCAATAGAGTACAGCATTTGTTCTTTGTAATTTTATATCTTTTACTACAAAACTATCTATTTTTAAACAAACTGCATTTTATCCTTTTCTATTCACAATTCAGAACACCTTTGAAATAGATTCCTTTATGTTCTATATATTTGATGCTTTCTTTCCTTCAGATTTGATTATCAGAGTCCGGCTATACCACAATTTGAATTAAGAGAAATTCAGACTACCCATTACCTTATGCATGGATTAATAGACACTATTTATTCTTATAAACACAGGACTCACTGCTTCAGTTATTTTTTTTGTGAGTGTGTAATCTTTATGAACAATTTCTTTTTAATACATGACTTTAGTTTGATGTATGATTAGTAAAAAAAAAAAAGAAGATCACTGATCATCACAAACGAAGGACTCTGTTCTTGCAATAATAACTATGTCATAGCTCTCATGTTTATAATTATCTATTCCTCAAAATCATAAAAGAAAGAACATTCTTTGGGGTGAATTCTTGATGATAGCAAGTCACTAATAAGAACTTACCACAAACATTTCAGTACTTTCATATTTTGAGTTTTAAAAAGTGATTATTAATGATGTACATTTTTAGCCACATCATTTTGATTACTGTACTCATTCAATTGAATAATATATTTTCTAATTTCATCTTCCATTTCAGACAATTTGATTGTTTTTCTCAATTACATCTTTCATTTAAGTGAATTTGCCTACTTAGTTTCATTAACCACACAATCAACCTGGAGATTTCGATGATGACAATGTAGCTTGAAATTTATTTTTATATTCTTTTATATAAAATGAAGACTATAGCAAAATCTTATTACAAATAATCAAAATGAGGACGGTTAAAAAAACGTTTTATTACTAAAACATAACGATTGAACAATGTGTTTCTGTGATTGATATCATTAAGTGCTGCAGTTCCTTTTTTAAATTTGTGTTTTTATCTTTTGACACAATTACACATTCTCAAAAGACACATTAAAATAAAAATCACCCATTTAAATATAAAATTGTTTTTGTTTTTTTTTCATTATATTCTTGCTTGAAAGTGGTGAACAAACTTAAAATAAATGTGTTTCAATATATTGAGCAATAAACTAATCATTTTTCATAAATATGTTAAGCACATTTTTTGACTATTGTTTTGTTGTTCATGCCTAGGTTTATAATCCGAAACAAACTCAGGAGCAATATATTATTACTGCACTAGGACACTTTCTAAATGTTATATTTTGTAGAAAACACTGATCAGTTCCCTAGATGCAACAGATGTGTGCAATAATGCAGTAGGACACGCAAAACATAGTAAATGCTGCATTCGGATGTACTTAATACTCTAGATAGAGCAAGTATGTGTTATAATATAGTGTGACTCTTAGTATGTCTTATGGTGAATCTAACAGTGCACAATATCATAGAGATAGCATGTGTGTAATTTACTAATGGATATATACTAAATCAGTAACTGTTCAACATGTTAGATAGAACAGTGTAACACTTGGTAAGGTGTACCTGCTTAATCTGTCGGTGTTCTTTACCCTAAATACAGCAGCTGTCTGTAAATTCGGTCTATTCTACTTTTGACTAGAATGATCAGTCATCACAATACCACATTTACTCATAACCTTATATTTGCTTTTTGCTTTATTGAACAAGTTGTAAACTTTCATTCTTTTTAGTTTTTACGGACGTTAACCAAACACTTAGACTGGTACCGATTTCAGTTACCAATTAAGGGTTGTAGCATCCATCTGAACAAATACTAAACTTTGAATTATTTACTTGCAGAAAATATGAAAAAATTACATTCAAAACAAGGCTTTCAAAAGTGTTCTAAAGTAATAAAAATGTATATCCTACTATAACTAGAATGTTAGTCACCACAATACCACATTTACTCATAACACAAATTAGACACAAGACCATCAGAAGTGTGGGAAAGAGTGTCGTTGGTTATCATTGTTCTAACATATGAAAAAAAATTAATATTTCTATATTTCCCCAGCTAAGACATTTGTTGCTGAGCAAGGTTAGTTGAAGGTTAACATAAAATAGTAAATTCTTTACAGTAAGGTAACATTGGCATTTTCCCTTTAATGTTATCAATAATTAAACACTGCTTTTAATGTTATCCAGTAAAAGAGAATAGCAAATCAGTCAGCATTTTTTTACATTGAAATTTAACAAGTTCTAGGCGCTTGATTGTGATAGTGCTCTCTTGGCCTCCTTATTTTAAAAGTGCTCATTATCCTACATAGAACGAGTGTTTAATTAAATAGAGTTCAATATCCTAGATAGAGCAGGTGTGTTTATTATACACACCATAGCACAGGATTAAAAAAAAAAACTGATGTTCGGGGAGCAGTGAAACAGTGAAACAGTCAAAGCTGGAGGTTCGGGAAAAGATTCAGAGCTTGCAGTATATGAAAGAGTCACCCTGATGTTTAAGGTGTCAGAGCCAGCTCTTCAGGAAGTAGTCAGGTCCTAATTGTTCGGGTAGGAGTCAGAGCCTGATGTTCAGGAAAGAGTCAAGGCCTGGAGTTCAACCCGAATGGAATATTACGGAGTCTGAGTAGAATGGGATAGGAAGGGTCCCCATTGTTAGCACTATTATTTATATTCATATAAAATAATGTCTCGATCGGTGAATTTAAAAGAAAAAATTATTCTTCCCCATTGATACCATTTATTATATTCATATAAAATATTTAATCAGTGGTCAACCTAGGTTATTTAATCTAACGTACACAAACATGAAAGAAGTAAATAGACACCATTATTATCATAAACAAAGACTGCTGTCAGAGGGGCCTAATCGACCTAGGTTATTTTATCTAACATACACGGACATGAAGAAGTAAATAAACAAACACATTAATAATGAAGACAAATATGGTACTTTTAATAGAAATGTTACATTTTTACTCCAGGGAATGGAGAGGTAGTGCAGAGTTTTGGGGAGGCCGGAAATAGTGTAGCCAGGGTGAATTGGCAACCATGTACGTGACATCTTTTACTCCTGGCAACTGTGGAAGGAGGGCGACTGGAGAAGTGATCCCCGTGCAACGCCAATAGGTACGTATATAGTATGCGCACCGGGGCTGTAATAGGTACGTATATAGCATGTGAACAGGGATGGTGATAAGTAAGTACATACCATGCGCACCTGGGCGACAATAGATACGGATTTAGCATTCACACCAGAGTGGCGATAGGTACTTATATATTATGTACCTATATAGAAGGCACAGACAGAGGTGGTACTTTTTATAGAAATATGTCATACTTTTGCCCTGGCCAACGTAAGAGGAATGGTGGAGAAGAAACAGCTTTCGCAAAAATCAAAATGAAAAAGTAGCTGTGAAATTGGGCGACCAGAGAAGAGAAAAGTAGAAAGATAAAGAGACGGCTATAGAGAAAGGGAGAGAAATAGAAGTTTGAATATAAAGATGTTACACACGCGATTTTTCTTCTATTCTATAACCTGAGCAACGCCGGGTAGCCCTGCTAGTCTATTATATAAACGTCACCTGTCTGTATGGATGTATGTATGTATGTATGTATGTATGTATGTATGTATGTATGTATGTTGGTCTTCTCCTCCGAAAGTACCCAACACACGGTCACGCGGGTGACATTATTAAAACCGGCCAGCCCCCAGACGTGCTAACTCTGAGAATTGGGGGGAAACGTTCATGTTTTCGTATAGAAATGGCTCGAAACGTTGAGGGGGGGGGGATATCTTACACAATCAAGACATAGTACAAAAACGAATTGCGCATGCGTGAAATATATGTCACTTCCTCAATAAGACCATTTTGAACGCGGCAAGTATGAAAACGTAAGTTTACGACATTTTTTTTATTTGTTTCTGTAATCAACAATTATAAACAACTTAATTTTTATTTAAACAAAAAAATTCGCTAATATTATTTGTTTATTAAACGTATCGTAAAAAAAATATATATATGAGTTTATTATGCATTCTGTCCTCGTGGGGAGGCAAGTAAATATTTACATTTCTCTTCGTAAGCCAACTCCAAATAAAACGGTATTTTCACACTTAAATAAAAACATTCACATGTACACATTTGACTGACAATTGTTAATCCCCCCCCCAAAAAAAAACACAACAAATTAAAATATATTTATTGCTAATATTATTTGTTTATTAAACGTATCGCAAAAAAAAAAATATATATATATATATATGAGTTTATTATGCATTCTGTCCTCGTGGAGAGGCACGTAAATACTGACACAAAAACATGTTTGTTTAGTTTCCCAACGAGAAACGCAATACATTTTAATAAATAAACAAAATATATACATTTTAAAAAATAACCCTACATTGGCCTCACCATCCATAATCAACAATTAAGATCGATAATTTTATTTACAAATATTTCTATAACTTATTTTTTTTGTTTATTAAACGTATCGTAAAAAAAAAAAACACGATATGACTTTATTATGCAATCTCTCTTCGTGGGGAGGCAAGTAAATATTTACATTTCTCTTCGTAAGCCAACTCCAAATAAAACGGTATTTTCACACTTAAATAAAAACATTCACATGTACACATTTGACTGACAATTGTTAATCCCCCCCCCCAAAAAAAAAACACAACAAATTAAAATATATTTATTGCTAATATTATTTGTTTATTAAACGTATCGCAAAAAAAAAAAATATATATATATGAGTTTATTATGCATTCTGTCCTCGTGGGGAGGCAAGTAAATATTTACATTTCTCTTCGTAAGCCAACTCTAAATAAAACGGTATTTTCACACTTAAATAAAAACATTCACATGTACACATTTGACTGACAATTGTTAATCCCCCCCCCAAAAAAAAAACACAACAAATTAAAATATATTTATTGCTAATATTATTTGTTTATTAAACGTATCGCAAAAAAAATATATATATATATATATGAGTTTATTATGCATTCTGTCCTCGTGGGGAGGCACGTAAATACTGACACAAAAACATGTTTGTTTAGTTTCCCAACGTGAAACGCAATATATTTTAATAAATAAACAAAATATATACATTTTAAAACATAACCCTACATTGGCCTCACCATCCATAATCAACAATTAAGATCGATAATTTTATTTACAAATATTTCTATAACTTAATTTTTTTGTTTATTAAACGTATCGTAAAAAAAAAACAGGATATGACTTTATTATGCAATCTCCCTTCGTGGGGAGGCAAGTAAATATTTACATTTCTCTTCGTAAGCCAACTCCAAATAAAACGGTATTTTCACACTTAAATAAAAACATTTACATGTACATTTGACTGACAATTGTTCATTCCCCCCCCCAAAAAAAAACACAACAAATTAAAATATATTTATTTATAATTCTTATGTATTTTTCTTTACAAGTATTAAGAGTTTTACTTATTTACATGAAATTAAAACAACTGTTACTTATACAGAATTTGAACTTTCTTAAAATCGTTTTAAACGATCACTATTGACTAATCACTAACTACTCATTTCATTGATAAATTTTCACTTCAGAAATTACTGTTGCCTACTTTCAGAAACTTTTCATTCATACAATAAGATAAATCGATGACTTTACATTCAGTTTGGCACTTCCGGTTGACTCGGTGGAATGAATGGAACTCTTCAATTATTAAGTCCAAGTGACGTTTGAAATGCAGAACTACCCTTACTTATTACAATAAAATATCAGAATTTGTTAAAGTTTTTGTATTGTTTCTTTTCTTATTTTTTAGAGTTTAAAGTTTTATTTTTTTCCTTTTTTATAATATAAAGTATAAGAATTTGGCATAATTATTTTGTCGTGTAAATGAAAAATCTGTGTAAACGGAATAAATGTTCCCCCACCCACCCCACCTAAATATATAAGACAGCGACTACATAATAACGTGCCACCCATTATAAATAATATTACAATATTTTTATAAATAATATTACAATATTTTTAAGTATAAAAACTCATCGGACATAATCAAATATGAATTCGTAAACGTCGATAATTAAATATGATATACTTCTTTTTAAGGCATTAGAACTTTACACGATAAAAAACAATTGACAAATTCGGATATTTTCCATTATAATAAATTAAAAAAAAAAAACATTAAACTCACAAAAAAAAATAAAACAATTGCTGAAATTTTTTAATAAACACTTACTCTGTCTGTGATAAGGGGGCCTTTGAAAATTAAAGAGGCCTACAGAGCCACATTAAAATTACCCCCCCCCCAAACTGCTGCCCTTATATTAAATACATTTTCTTCTTTTTTCAACATACACTAATTGACATTAATTTAGACTTAGATTTACCCGTGAGGCGGTGGCAAGCGACATATTGTCGATAGTGTTCACCACTCGACTACAACAATATTTCTGTTTCACACTTACTACAATAACTTCCAGTAGTATTTACTGACCAACACATCAGATTTGTTTGCCTTTCAAGCTCCATACGGAAATAGAATTTACGTGCTTTAAATAGTAATTAATGCCCCCCTTCATTTGCCCAATTGATACACATCAGAAACATATTACATACAATAACATATCCTTTGGACTTTTAACACAATACATGGTTCAGATCAAAATTGGTTTAATTTCTTGCAAATCAGACGTGATTAACCTGCCACATTTTCAAGATTTTCATAGCAAGAGTTTTCCATCTAAAGCTAGGTATCCAACTCCTAACGAAAGGAAACATTTTAGGAGTGGTCATAGCATACATTTACACTGTTGAGTGGCAGAAAAGAGGATTGCCACATGCTCATTGTCTGGTTTGGCTTCAACAAAAATTGAGATCCTCTGACATAGATTCAGTTATCAGTGCGGAAATTCCGGATCATGTGGCAGATCCGCTTTTACATGATATCATTAGGCACCATATGATTCATGGACCATGTGGAAACATAAACAGATGTTCACTCTGTCTCAAAGATGGACACTGCAGTAAGAGATATCCCAGACACTTCTTGAGTGAAACTCAATCGGATACAAATGGCTACCCACAATATCGACGACTAGCTCCTTTAGCTGGAGGTTTTGAGACGACAGTTACCCTACCTGGCAACATAACGGTTCCTGTAGACAACCGATGGGTTGTACCACATAATAAACTGCTTTGTAAGATTTTTGATGCACATATCAATGTTGAATACTGCAACAGCGTGAAATCAATAAAATACATTTGTAAATATGTAAATAAAGGTAGTGATCAAGCTATCTTCACAATTGAAAGTAATGCTCATGACGAAGTTAAGAGATACGAAACAGGACGTTACATATCAACCAATGAAGCCATTTGGAGAATACTTAACTATCACATACATGTACATCATCCCCCAGTTATTCACCTATCAGTTACTCTAGAAAATGGACAGCGAATATACTTTACTGAAAGTACTGCAGCAGATAGAGTTGCAAATCCACCTACAACCACTCTAACAGCTTTCTTCAAATTGTGTCAAACAGATTTTTTTGCACGTACACTTTTTTACTCGGAAGTTCCACTTTATTATACCTGGGACAGTAAAACTAAGCTCTTCAAGCGACAACTGAACTGTGTAGAACACAATAAAAATTCCAATATTCATTGCCACCATGTTCTTTTTCAGTAAGTCACCAATTTCAAACTCCTCAAGAGTTTTCAGAATTCTAAATTCATTTTAACTACATTTTGTTTATACAAATTACCTATTCTAAAATGACAACTCTCCCAGAGTTTAAAATAATTAAATAATGAATGATGACCCCCCCCCCTGAGTTGAGAATGACTTAAAAATGAATGACAACTCCTCCAGAGTTGAGAATAACTTACAAATGAATGACAGTTGAGAATTGACTAAAAGAACATGGTTTTGGTTGCTTAACATCCAAATATGCCTCCCAAAATCCAACCTCTGGTCCCTGTTCTGGGAGGTGGTAACAGGGTAAAACAGTGTAAATGCTTAGGAGGTTATGGATGCAACTTTACACCAGTTCTTATAGCCCGTTTCACTCTGTATAACCCTGGCTAACAAGGCTCTGGTAATGTATTCTTCAACTATTTTGTTTCAAACAAGTATTTTTATTTGCTTGCTATTTAATCTATTAGTCTGTCGATGTTACATTCAATAAACAGCATGTGTATTATTCTATTAACTATGCAACACCATATAAATACTGCTACATGATATAAACCAAACCATGCACACAGATGAAGTAAGGGAGACAGTCGGACAGATAGGGGAAAACAGTCATTATCAGAGAAAATATTTTTGTTTACTTTTTTGGTGCACATTCTTTTTTTTATAATTATTTTCACTTTCTAAGTAAATGTTTGAAAACTATTAGCACTGAAACTTAGTGAAAACAATGGCACTTTGGTGAGAAGTGAAATGACTGTATAGTCCCATTGAGACTCCCTCGTGAATATAGTAAGGCACCTCACCCAACAGGCAATAGTAAATACATCTCCTATTAGAAAGTTACACAAAGGAAAACATCAACACAAATTTACACTAGAGTATAGATTTACTCCTCTCCAGGAGTTAGGCACAAGGCCAGTTTTTATCTTAATCCCACAAGTCGGGTTGGGAAAGTGGGGTTTAAAAATTGCCTGGGCAGCCCCGTCGGCATTCCCCGGTAGGGGCGCCTCAGGCAGTAAGCAATTAACTTACTCCTTCCCAAAGAGGGGAGGTAAAGCCTGGGAGGGTGGACCTCCTAGAACTGCACAGGACAGATCAGACCCACAGACCGGCGGAAACCAAGCCCCGAAGGCCAAGACAATACCGATCTATGAAGTGCAGTATTCATCGGAACAGATACTACACTTTGATCTTAGCCAAAAGGCGTTATTTAACCCCCACCCACAATAGGAATATGTGACACAAGGTCGGAAAGTGGGATTTGAAAAGCCAGCGCTCGAGAAGGTGAGCACTCTGGCCATTAAAAATTGCCTGGGCAGCCCTGTCGGCATTCCCCGGCAGGGGCGCCTCAGGCAGCAAGCAATTAACTTACTCCTCCCTAAAGAGGGGAGGTAAAGCCTCGGAGGGTGGACCTCCTAGAACTGCACAGGACAGATCAGACCCACAGACCGGCGGAAACCAAGCCCCGAAGGCCAAAACAACACCGATCCATGAAGTGCAGCACCCATCGGAACAGATACCACACTTTGATCTTAGCAAAATGGCCAAGCTATTTTACTACTAAACAATATCTTAGTTCTGTTTCAGTTTGGAATTGCTTAACAGCCTGAGACCCCCCCAGTACCAGAAAATCTCAATTGAAGCAGCCTTTTTCAATAGAGTACAGCATTTGTTCTTTGTAATTATATATCTTTTACTACAAAACTATCTATTTTTAAACAAACTGCATTTTATCCTTTTCTATTCACAATTCAGAACACCTTTTAAATAGATTCCTTTATGTTCTATATATTTGATGCTTTCTTTCCTTCAGATTTGATTATCAGAGTCCGGCTTTACCACAATTTGAATTAAGAGAAATTCAGACTACCCATAATCTTATGCATGGATTAATAGACACCATTTATTCTTATAAACACAGGACTCACTGCTTCAGTTATTTTTTGTGTGTGTGTAATCGTTATGAACAATTTCTTTTTAATACATGACTTTAGTTTGATGTATGATTAGTAAAAAAAAAATTTTAAAAAAAGATCAGTGATCATCACAAACGAAGGACTCTGTTCTTGCAATAATAACTACGTCATAGCTCTCATGTTTTTAATTATCTATTCCTCAAAATCATAAAAGAAAGAACATTCTTTGGGGTGGATTCTTGATGATAGCAAGTCACTAATAAGAACTTAACACAAACATTTCAGTACTTTCATATTTTGAGTTTTAAAAAGTGATTATTAATGATGTACATTTTTAGCCACATCATTTTGATTACTGTACTCATTCAATTGAATAGTATATTTTCTAATTTCATCTTCCATTTCAGACAATTTGGTTGTTTTTCCCAATTACATCTTTCATTTAAGTGAATTTGCCTACTTAGTTTCATTAACCACACAAGCTACATTGTCATCATCGAAATCTCCAGGTTGATTGAAATTTATTTTTATATTCTTTTATATAAAATGAAGACTATAGCAAAAATCTTATTACAAATAATCAAACGGTTAAAAAAACGTTTTATTACTAAAACATCACGGTTGAACAATGTGTTTCTGTGATTGATATCATTAAGTGCTGCAGTTCCTTTTTTAAATTTGTGTTTTTATCTTTTGACACAATTACACATTCTCAAAAGACACATTAAAATAAAAATCACCCATTTAAATATAAAATTGTTTTTGTTTTTTTACAATATATTCTTGCTTGAAAGTGGTGAACAAACTTAAAATAAATGTGTTTCAATATATTGAGCAATAAACTAATCATTTTTCATAAATATGTTAAGCACATTTTTTGACTATTGTTTTGTTGTTCATGCCTAGGTTTATAATCTGAAACAAACTCAGGAGCAATAAATTATTACTGCACTAGGACACTTTCTAAATGTTATATTTTGTAGAAAACACTGATCAGTTCCCTAGATGCAACAGATGTGTGCAATAATGCAGTAGGAAACTCAAAACATAGTAAATGCTGCATTCGGATGTATTTAATACTCTAGATAGAGCAAGTATGTGTTATAATATAGTGTGACTCTTAGTATGTCTTATGGTGAATCTAACAGTGCACAATATCATAGAGATAGCATGTGTGTAATTTACTAATGGATATATACTAAATCAGTAACTGTTCAATATGTTAGATAGAACAGTGTAACACTTGGTAAGGTGTACCTGCTTAATCTGTCGGTGTTCTTTACCCTAAATACAGCAGCTTTCTGTAAATTCGGTCTATTCTACTTTTAACTAGAATGATCAGTCACCACAATACCACATTTACTCATAACCTTATATTTGCTTTTTGCTTTATTGAACAAGTTGTAAACTTTCATTCTTTTTAGTTTTTATGGACGTTAACCAAACACTTAGACTGGTACCGACTTCAGTTACCAATTAAGGGTTGTAGCATCCATCTGAACAAATACTAAACTTTGAATTATTTACTTGCAGAAAATATGAAAAAATTACATTCAAAACAAGGCTTTCAAAAGTGTTCTAAAGTAATAAAAATGTATATCCTACTATAACTAGAATGTTAGTCACCACAATACCACATTTACTCATAACACAAATTAGACACAAGACCATCAGAAGTGTGGGAAAGAGTGTCGTCGGTCATCATTGTTCTAACATATGAAAAAAATTAATATTTCTATGTTTCCCCAGCTAAGACATTTTTTGCTGAGCAAGGTTAGTGGAAGGTTAACATAAAATAGTAAATTCTTTACAGTAAGGTAACATTGGCATTTTCCCTTTAATGTTATCAATAATTAAACACTGCTTTTAATGTTATCCAGTAAAAGAGAATAGCAAATCAGTCATCATTTTTTTACATTGAAATTTAACAAGTTCTAGGCGCTTGATTGTGATAGTGCTCTCTTGACCTCCTTATTTTACAAGTGCTCATTATCCTACATAGAACGAGTGTTTAATTAAATAGAGTTCAATATCCTAGATAGAGCAGATGTGTTTATTATACACACCATAGCACAGGATTAAAAAAAAAACTGATGTTCGGGGAGCAGTGAAACAGTGAAACAGTCAAAGCTGGAGGTTCGGGAAAAGATTCAGAGCTTGCAGTATATGAAAGAGTCACCCTGATGTTTAAGGAGTCGGAGCCAGCTCTTCAGGAAGTAGTCAGGTCCTAATTGTTCGGGTAGGAGTCAGAGCCTGATGTTCAGGAAAGAGTCAAGGCCTGGAGTTCAACCCGAATGGTATATTACGGAGTCTGAGTAGAATGGGATAGGAAGGGTCCCCATTGTTAGCACTATTATTTATATTCATATAAAATAATGTCTCGATCGGTGAATTTAAAAGAAAAAATTATTCTTCCCCATTGATACCATTTATTATATTCATATAAAATATTTAATCGGTGATCAACCTAGGTTATTTAATCTAACATACACAAACATGAAAGAAGTAAATAGACACCATTATTATCATTAACAAAGACTGCTGTCAGAGGGGCCTGATCAACCTAGGTTATTTTATCTAACATACACGGACATGAAGAAGTAAATAAACAAACACCCTTATTAACAATACTAATGAAGACAAATATGGTACTTTTAATAGAAATGTTACATTTTTACTCCAGGGAATGGAGAGGTAGTGCAGAGTTTTGGGGAGGCCTGAAAATAGTGTAGCCAGGGTGAATTGGCAACCATGTACGTGACATCTTTTACTCCTGGCAACTGTGGAAGGAGGGCGACTGGAGAAGTGATCCCCGTGCAACGCCAATAGGTACGTATATAGTATGCGCACCGAGTCTGTAATAGGTACGTAAGAATCTAAAACAAACAGATAAACAAAACAAAATTGACAACTGAAATGTGTAGAACACAATAAAAATTCCAATATTAATTGTCATCATGTTCTTTTCCAGTAAGTCACCAATTTCAAACTCCTCAAGAGTTTTCAGAATTCTAAACTCATTTTAACTACATTTTGTTTATACAAATTACCAATTCTAAAATGACAACTCTCCCAGAGTTTAGAATAATTAAATAATGAATGATGCCCCCCCCCCCTGAGTTGAGAATGACTTAAAAATGAATGACAACTCCTCCAGAGTTGAGAATAACTTACAAATGAATGACAGTTGAGAATTGACTAAAAGAACATGGTTTTGGTTGCTTAACATCCAAATATGCCTCCCAAAATCCAACCTCTGGTCCCTGTTCTGGGAGGTGGTAACAGGGTAAAACAGTGTAAATGCTTAGGAGGTTATGGATGCAACTTTACACCAGTTCTTATAGCCCGTTTCACTCTGTATAACCCTGGCTAACAAGGCTCTGGTAATGTATTCTTCAACTATTTTGTTTCAAACAAGTATTTTTATTTGCTTGCTATTTAATCTATTAGTCTGTCGATGTTACATTCAATAAACAGCATGTGTATTATTCTATTAACTATGCAACACCATATAAATACTGCTACATGATATAAACCAAACCATGCACACAGATGAAGTAAGGGAGACAGTCGGACAGATAGGGGAAAACAGTCATTATCAGAGAAAATATTTTTGTTTACTTTTTTGGTGCACATTCTTTTTTTTATAATTATTTTCACTTTCTAAGTAAATGTTTGAAAACTATTAGCACTGAAACTTAGTGAAAACAATGGCACTTTGGTGAGAAGTGAAATGACTGTATAGTCCCATTGAGACTCCCTCGTGAATATAGTAAGGCACCTCACCCAACAGGCAATAGTAAATACATCTCCTATTAGAAAGTTACACAAAGGAAAACATCAACACAAATTTACACTAGAGTATAGATTTACTCCTCTCCAGGAGTTAGGCACAAGGCCAGTTTTTATCTTAATCCCACAAGTCGGGTTGGGAAAGTGGGGTTTAAAAATTGCCTGGGCAGCCCCGTCGGCATTCCCCGGTAGGGGCGCCTCAGGCAGTAAGCAATTAACTTACTCCTTCCCAAAGAGGGGAGGTAAAGCCTGGGAGGGTGGACCTCCTAGAACTGCACAGGACAGATCAGACCCACAGACCGGCGGAAACCAAGCCCCGAAGGCCAAGACAATACCGATCTATGAAGTGCAGTATCCATCGGAACAGATACTACACTTTGATCTTAGCCAAAAGGCGTTATTTAACCCCCACCCACAATAGGAATATGTGACACAAGGTCGGAAAGTGGGATTTGAAAAGCCAGCGCTCGAGAAGGTGAGCACTCTGGCCATTAAAAATTGCCTGGGCAGCCCTGTCGGCATTCCCCGGCAGGGGCGCCTCAGGCAGCAAGCAATTAACTTACTCCTCCCTAAAGAGGGGAGGTAAAGCCTCGGAGGGTGGACCTCCTAGAACTGCACAGGACAGATCAGACCCACAGACCGGCGGAAACCAAGCCCCGAAGGCCAAAACAACACCGATCCATGAAGTGCAGCACCCATCGGAACAGATACCACACTTTGATCTTAGCAAAATGGCCAAGCTATTTTACTACTAAACAATATCTTAGTTCTGTTTCAGTTTGGAATTGCTTAACAGCCTGAGACCCCCCCAGTACCAGAAAATCTCAATTGAAGCAGCCTTTTTCAATAGAGTACAGCATTTGTTCTTTGTAATTATATATCTTTTACTACAAAACTATCTATTTTTAAACAAACTGCATTTTATCCTTTTCTATTCACAATTCAGAACACCTTTTAAATAGATTCCTTTATGTTCTATATATTTGATGCTTTCTTTCCTTCAGATTTGATTATCAGAGTCCGGCTTTACCACAATTTGAATTAAGAGAAATTCAGACTACCCATAATCTTATGCATGGATTAATAGACACCATTTATTCTTATAAACACAGGACTCACTGCTTCAGTTATTTTTTGTGTGTGTGTAATCGTTATGAACAATTTCTTTTTAATACATGACTTTAGTTTGATGTATGATTAGTAAAAAAAAAATTTTAAAAAAAGATCAGTGATCATCACAAACGAAGGACTCTGTTCTTGCAATAATAACTACGTCATAGCTCTCATGTTTTTAATTATCTATTCCTCAAAATCATAAAAGAAAGAACATTCTTTGGGGTGGATTCTTGATGATAGCAAGTCACTAATAAGAACTTAACACAAACATTTCAGTACTTTCATATTTTGAGTTTTAAAAAGTGATTATTAATGATGTACATTTTTAGCCACATCATTTTGATTACTGTACTCATTCAATTGAATAGTATATTTTCTAATTTCATCTTCCATTTCAGACAATTTGGTTGTTTTTCCCAATTACATCTTTCATTTAAGTGAATTTGCCTACTTAGTTTCATTAACCACACAAGCTACATTGTCATCATCGAAATCTCCAGGTTGATTGAAATTTATTTTTATATTCTTTTATATAAAATGAAGACTATAGCAAAAATCTTATTACAAATAATCAAACGGTTAAAAAAACGTTTTATTACTAAAACATCACGGTTGAACAATGTGTTTCTGTGATTGATATCATTAAGTGCTGCAGTTCCTTTTTTAAATTTGTGTTTTTATCTTTTGACACAATTACACATTCTCAAAAGACACATTAAAATAAAAATCACCCATTTAAATATAAAATTGTTTTTGTTTTTTTACAATATATTCTTGCTTGAAAGTGGTGAACAAACTTAAAATAAATGTGTTTCAATATATTGAGCAATAAACTAATCATTTTTCATAAATATGTTAAGCACATTTTTTGACTATTGTTTTGTTGTTCATGCCTAGGTTTATAATCTGAAACAAACTCAGGAGCAATAAATTATTACTGCACTAGGACACTTTCTAAATGTTATATTTTGTAGAAAACACTGATCAGTTCCCTAGATGCAACAGATGTGTGCAATAATGCAGTAGGAAACTCAAAACATAGTAAATGCTGCATTCGGATGTATTTAATACTCTAGATAGAGCAAGTATGTGTTATAATATAGTGTGACTCTTAGTATGTCTTATGGTGAATCTAACAGTGCACAATATCATAGAGATAGCATGTGTGTAATTTACTAATGGATATATACTAAATCAGTAACTGTTCAATATGTTAGATAGAACAGTGTAACACTTGGTAAGGTGTACCTGCTTAATCTGTCGGTGTTCTTTACCCTAAATACAGCAGCTTTCTGTAAATTCGGTCTATTCTACTTTTAACTAGAATGATCAGTCACCACAATACCACATTTACTCATAACCTTATATTTGCTTTTTGCTTTATTGAACAAGTTGTAAACTTTCATTCTTTTTAGTTTTTATGGACGTTAACCAAACACTTAGACTGGTACCGACTTCAGTTACCAATTAAGGGTTGTAGCATCCATCTGAACAAATACTAAACTTTGAATTATTTACTTGCAGAAAATATGAAAAAATTACATTCAAAACAAGGCTTTCAAAAGTGTTCTAAAGTAATAAAAATGTATATCCTACTATAACTAGAATGTTAGTCACCACAATACCACATTTACTCATAACACAAATTAGACACAAGACCATCAGAAGTGTGGGAAAGAGTGTCGTCGGTCATCATTGTTCTAACATATGAAAAAAAATTAATATTTCTATGTTTCCCCAGCTAAGACATTTTTTGCTGAGCAAGGTTAGTGGAAGGTTAACATAAAATAGTAAATTCTTTACAGTAAGGTAACATTGGCATTTTCCCTTTAATGTTATCAATAATTAAACACTGCTTTTAATGTTATCCAGTAAAAGAGAATAGCAAATCAGTCATCATTTTTTTACATTGAAATTTAACAAGTTCTAGGCGCTTGATTGTGATAGTGCTCTCTTGACCTCCTTATTTTACAAGTGCTCATTATCCTACATAGAACGAGTGTTTAATTAAATAGAGTTCAATATCCTAGATAGAGCAGATGTGTTTATTATACACACCATAGCACAGGATTAAAAAAAAAAACTGATGTTCGGGGAGCAGTGAAACAGTGAAACAGTCAAAGCTGGAGGTTCGGGAAAAGATTCAGAGCTTGCAGTATATGAAAGAGTCACCCTGATGTTTAAGGAGTCGGAGCCAGCTCTTCAGGAAGTAGTCAGGTCCTAATTGTTCGGGTAGGAGTCAGAGCCTGATGTTCAGGAAAGAGTCAAGGCCTGGAGTTCAACCCGAATGGTATATTACGGAGTCTGAGTAGAATGGGATAGGAAGGGTCCCCATTGTTAGCACTATTATTTATATTCATATAAAATAATGTCTCGATCGGTGAATTTAAAAGAAAAAATTATTCTTCCCCATTGATACCATTTATTATATTCATATAAAATATTTAATCGGTGATCAACCTAGGTTATTTAATCTAACATACACAAACATGAAAGAAGTAAATAGACACCATTATTATCATTAACAAAGACTGCTGTCAGAGGGGCCTGATCAACCTAGGTTATTTTATCTAACATACACGGACATGAAGAAGTAAATAAACAAACACCCTTATTAACAATACTAATGAAGACAAATATGGTACTTTTAATAGAAATGTTACATTTTTACTCCAGGGAATGGAGAGGTAGTGCAGAGTTTTGGGGAGGCCTGAAAATAGTGTAGCCAGGGTGAATTGGCAACCATGTACGTGACATCTTTTACTCCTGGCAACTGTGGAAGGAGGGCGACTGGAGAAGTGATCCCCGTGCAACGCCAATAGGTACGTATATAGTATGCGCACCGAGTCTGTAATAGGTACGTAAGAATCTAAAACAAACAGATAAACAAAACAAAATTGACAACTGAAATGTGTAGAACACAATAAAAATTCCAATATTAATTGTCATCATGTTCTTTTCCAGTAAGTCACCAATTTCAAACTCCTCAAGAGTTTTCAGAATTCTAAACTCATTTTAACTACATTTTGTTTATACAAATTACCAATTCTAAAATGACAACTCTCCCAGAGTTTAGAATAATTAAATAATGAATGATGCCCCCCCCCCCTGAGTTGAGAAGAATTAGAAAATGAATGACACATCCACCAGAGTTGAGAATGACTTAAAAATGAATGACACCTCTCCAGAGTTGAGAATAACTTAAAAATGAATGACAGTTGAGAATTGACTAAAAGAACATGGTTTTGGTTGTTTAACATCCAAACATGCCTCCCAAAATCCAACCTCTGGTCCCCGTTCTGGGAGGTGGTAACAGGGTAAAACAGTGTAAATGCTTAGGAGGTTATGGATGTAACTTTACACCAGTTATTATAGCCCGTTTCACTCTGTATAACCCTGGCTAACAAGGCTCTGGTAATGTATTCTTCAACTATTTTGTTTCAAACAAGTATTTTTATTTGCTTGCTATTTAATCTATTAGTCTGTCGATGTTACATTCAATAAACAGCATGTGTATTATTCTATTAACTATGCAACACCATATAAATACTGCTACATGATATAAACCAAACCATGCACACAGATGAAGCAAGGGAGACAGTCGGACAGATAGGGGAAAACAGTCATTATCAGAGAAAATATTTTTGTTTACTTTTTTGGTGCACATTCTTTTTTTTATAATTATTTTCACTTTCTAAGTAAATGTTTGAAAACTATTAGCACTGAAACTTAGTGAAAACAATGGCACTTTGGTGAGAAGTGAAATGACTGTATAGTCCCATTGAGACTCCCTCGTGAATATAGTAAAGCACCTCACCCAACAGGCAATAGTAAATACATCTCCTATTAGAAAGTTACACAAAGGAAAACATCAACACAAATTTACACTAGAGTATTGATTTACTCCTCTCCAGGAGTTAGGCACAAGGCCAGTTTTTATCTTACTCCCACAAGTCGGGTTGGGAAAATGGGGTTTAAAAATTGCCTGGGCAGCCCCGTCGGCATTCCCCGGTAGGGGCGCCTCAGGCAGTAAGCAATAAACTTACTCCTCCCCAAAGAGGGGAGGCAAAGCCTGGGAAGGTGGACCTACTAGAACTGCACAGGACAGACCCATAGACCGGCGTAAATCAAGCCCCGAAGGCCAAGACGATACCAGTTTATGGGGTGCAGTATCAATCGGAACAGATACTACACTTTAATCTTAGCCAAAAGGCGTTATTTAACCCCCACCCACAATAGGAATATGTGACACAAGGACTGAAAGTGGGATTTGAAAAGCCAGCGCTCGAGAAGGTGAGAACTCTGGCCATTAAAAATTGCTTGGGCAGCCCTGTCAGCATTCCCCGGTAGGGGCGCCTCAGGCAGTAAGCAATTAACTTACTCCTTCCCAAAGAGGGGAGGTAAAACCTGGGAGGGTGGACCTCCTAGAACTGCACAGGACAGATCAGACCCACAGACCGGCGGAAACCAAGCCCCAGAAGGCCAAGACAATACCGATCTATGAAGTGCAGTATCCATCGGAACAGATACTACACTTTGATCTTAGCCAAAAGGCGTTATTTAACCCCCACCCACAATAGGAATATGTGACACAAGGACTGACAGTGGGATTTGAAAAGCCAGCGCTCGAGAAGGTGAGCACTCTGGCCATTAAAAATTGCCTGGGCAACCCTGTCGACATTCCCCGGCAGGGGCGTTTCAGGCAGCAAGCAATTAACTTACTCCTCCCCAAAGAGGGGAGGTAAAGCCTGGGAGGGTGGACCTCCTAGAACTGCACAGGACAGATCAGACCCACAGACCGGCGGAAACCAAGCCCCGAAGGCCAAAACAACACCGATCCATGAAGTGCAGCACCCATCAGAACAGATACCACACTTTGATCTTAGCAAAATGGCCAAGCTATTTTACTACTAAACAATATCTTAGTTCTGTTTCAGTTTGGAATTGCTTAACAGCCTGAGACCCCTCCAGTACCAGAAAATCTCAATTGAAGCAGCCTTTTTCAATAGAGTACAGCATTTGTTCTTTGTAATTATATATCTTTTACTACAAAACTATCTATTTTTAAACAAACTGCATTTTATCCTTTTCTATTCACAATTCAGAACACCTTTTAAATAGATTCCTTTATGTTCTATATATTTGATGCTTTCTTTCCTTCAGATTTGATTATCAGAGTCCGGCTTTACCACAATTTGAATTAAGAGAAATTCAGACTACCCATAATCTTATGCATGGATTAATAGACACCATTTATTCTTATAAACACAGGACTCACTGCTTCAGTTATTTTTTGTGTGTGTGTAATCGTTATGAACAATTTCTTTTTAATACATGACTTTAGTTTGATGTATGATTAGTAAAAAAAAAATTTTAAAAAAAGATCAGTGATCATCACAAACGAAGGACTCTGTTCTTGCAATAATAACTACGTCATAGCTCTCATGTTTTTAATTATCTATTCCTCAAAATCATAAAAGAAAGAACATTCTTTGGGGTGGATTCTTGATGATAGCAAGTCACTAATAAGAACTTAACACAAACATTTCAGTACTTTCATATTTTGAGTTTTAAAAAGTGATTATTAATGATGTACATTTTTAGCCACATCATTTTGATTACTGTACTCATTCAATTGAATAGTATATTTTCTAATTTCATCTTCCATTTCAGACAATTTGGTTGTTTTTCCCAATTACATCTTTCATTTAAGTGAATTTGCCTACTTAGTTTCATTAACCACACAAGCTACATTGTCATCATCGAAATCTCCAGGTTGATTGAAATTTATTTTTATATTCTTTTATATAAAATGAAGACTATAGCAAAAATCTTATTACAAATAATCAAACGGTTAAAAAAACGTTTTATTACTAAAACATCACGGTTGAACAATGTGTTTCTGTGATTGATATCATTAAGTGCTGCAGTTCCTTTTTTAAATTTGTGTTTTTATCTTTTGACACAATTACACATTCTCAAAAGACACATTAAAATAAAAATCACCCATTTAAATATAAAATTGTTTTTGTTTTTTTACAATATATTCTTGCTTGAAAGTGGTGAACAAACTTAAAATAAATGTGTTTCAATATATTGAGCAATAAACTAATCATTTTTCATAAATATGTTAAGCACATTTTTTGACTATTGTTTTGTTGTTCATGCCTAGGTTTATAATCTGAAACAAACTCAGGAGCAATACATTATTACTGCACTAGGACACTTTCTAAATGTTATATTTTGTAGAAAACACTGATCAGTTCCCTAGATGCAACAGATGTGTGCAATAATGCAGTAGGACACTCAAAACATAGTAAATGCTGCATTCGGATGTATTTAATACTCTAGATAGAGCAAGTATGTGTTATAATATAGTGTGACTCTTAGTATGTCTTATGGTGAATCTAACAGTGCACAATATCATAGAGATAGCATGTGTGTAATTTACTAATGGATATATACTAAATCAGTAACTGTTCAATATGTTAGATAGAACAGTGTAAAACTTGGTAAGGTGTACCTGCTTAATCTGTCGGTGTTCTTTACCCTAAATACAGCAGCTTTCTGTAAATTCGGTCTATTCTACTTTTAACTAGAATGATCAGTCACCACAATACCACATTTACTCATAACCGTATATTTGCTTTTTGCTTTATTGAACAAGTTGTAAACTTTCATTCTTTTTAGTTTTTACGGACGTTAACCATCCATCTGAACAAATACTAAACTTTGAATTATTTACTTGCAGAAAATATGAAAAAATTACATTCAAAACAAGGCTTTCAAAAGTGTTCTAAAGTAATAAAAATGTATATCCTACTATAACTAGAATGTTAGTCACCACAATACCACATTTACTCATAACACAAATTAGACACAAGACCATCAGAAGTGTGGGAAAGAGTGTCGTCGGTCATCATTGTTCTAACATATGAAAAAAAATTAATATTTCTATGTTTCTCCAGCTAAGACATTTGTTTAAAAGAAAAAATTATTCTTCCCCATAGATACCATTTATTATATTCATATAAAATATTTAATCGGTGATCAACCTAGGTTATTTAATCTAACATACACAAACATGAAAGAAGTAAATAGACACCATTATTATCATTAACAAAGACTGCTGTCAGAGGGGCCTGATCAACCTAGGTTATTTTATCTAACATACACGGACATGAAGAAGTAAATAAACAAACACCCTTATTAACAATACTAATGAAGACAAATATGGTACTTTTAATAGAAATGTTACATTTTTACTCAAGGGAATGGAGAGGTAGTGCAGAGTTTTGGGGAGGCCTGAAAATAGTGGAAGGTTAACATAAAATAGTAAATTCTTTACAGTAAGGTAACATTGGCATTTTCCCTTTAATGTTATAATTAAACACTGCTTTTAATGTTATCCAGTAAAAGAGAATAGCAAATCAGTCATCATTTTTTTACATTGAAATTTAACAAGTTCTAGGCGCTTGATTGTGATAGTGCTCTCTTGGCCTCCTTATTTTAAAAGTGCTCATTATCTTACATAGAACGAGTGTTTAATTAAATAGAGTTCAATATCCTAGATAGAGCAGATGTGTTTATTATACACACAATAGCACAGGATTAAAAAAAACAAACTGATGTTCGGGGAGCAGTGAAACAGTCAAAGCTGGAGGTTCGGGAAAAGATTCAGAGCTTGCAGTATATGAAAGAGTCACCCTGATGTTTAAGGAGTCGGAGCCAGCTCTTCAGGAAGTAGTCAGGTCCTAATTGTTCGGGTAAGAGTCAGAGCCTGATGTTCAGGAAAGAGTCAAGGCCTGGAGTTCAACCCGAATGGTATATTACGGAGTCTGAGTAGAATGGTATAGGAAGGGTCCCCATTGTTAGCACTATTATTTATATTCATATAAAATAATGTCTCGATCGGTGAATTTAAAAGAAAAAATTATTCTTCCCCATTGATACCATTTATTATATTCATATAAAATATTTAATCGGTGATCAACCTAGGTTATTTAATCTAACATACACAAACATGAAAGAAGTAAATAGACACCATTATTATCATTAACAAAGACTGCTGTCAGAGGGGCCTGATTGACCTAGGTTATTTTATCTAACATACACGGACATGAAGAAGTAAATAAACAAACACCTATATTAACATTTATAATGAAGACAAATATGGTACTTTTAATAGAAATATTACATTTTTACTCAAGGGAATGGAGAGGTAGTGCAGAGTTTTGGGGAGGCCGGAGATAGTGTAGCCAGGGTGAATTGGCAACCATGTACGTGACATCTTTTACTCCTGGCAACCGTGGAAGGAGGGCGACTGGAGAAGTGATCCCCGTGCAACGCCAATAGGTACGTATATAGTATGCGCACCGGGGCTGTAATAGGTACGTATATAGCATGTGAACAGGGATGGTGATAAGTAAGTACATACCATGCGCACCTGGGCGACAATAGATACGGATTTAGCATTCACACCAGAGTGGCGATAGGTACTTATATATTATGTACCTATATAGAAGGCACAGACAGAGGTGGTACTTTTTATAGAAATATGTCATACTTTTGCCCTGGCCAACGTAAGAGGAATGGTGGAGAAGAAACAGCTTTCGCAAAAGGCAAAATGAGAAAGTAGCTGTGAAATTGGGCGACCAGAGAAGAGAAAAGTAGAAAGATAAAGAGACGGCTATAGAGAAAGGGAGAGAAATAGAAGTTTGAATATAAAGATGTTACACACGCGATTTTTCTTCTATTCTATAACCTGAGCAACGCCGGGTAGCCCTGCTAGTTTACAATAAAATTGAAAAAGAGAATACAGCTTTGCATTTTTTTAAAAAAGTTGTATGGAAGCGGGGAGAAAAAACATTAATTCGCAGACATTTATCCGACTTTAACTAAACATTTATTACAACATATATATACACTAATATTTCTGTTTCTCATTACAAAGGTTGACACACTATTCCCTTTTGTGATACGGTAATACATCCAGTAATCCTGTTCATTGTGTGCAATTAACCTATGAACATATGTAAACAATAATGTGTGTATACTATTATACGTTTCTACTGTTATTGAGCACTATTGTATAAAAACCAGAGTGTTATTAGATAACATGTAAGAAATATAAATGAAATCATTATATATATATATATATATATATATATATATATATATATATATATATATATATATATATATAAGTGTTTTAAGGTTCATATTTTTTTAAAAGCATCTATTGTTAAATTTAAGAAGGAATAGGTAAAATAAATACCTTTCGAAGCATTAAGATGCGATATCAATTTTTTTTATAAAAAAGAAAAATAATAAATCGAAACCGATTTTTTTTCTTTTTTATTATACACTAGCATTTTTTTTTGTTAGTTTAAAGTGATACAAATATTTCGCCAAAACCTGGCATCCTCGGTGTGTAATATATCCTGATGTCATCGGATTTGTATTTTTTTTCTCTTACCGGCTTGTTGTTGTTATTACAGCCGGGCCAAATCGGTTAGCTGTTGTTTCCCACTATCAAATATAAAGAACGTGAATGCAGCACGTGATTTGTATAAGTGTTTTAAGGTTCATTTTTTTTAAAGCATCTATTGTTAAATTTAAGAAGGAATAGGTAAAATAAATTTAAAAAAAAGAATAATTCGAAACCGATTTTTTTTTCTTTTTTATTATAAACTAGCATTTTTTTTGTTAGTTTTATAAAAAAAAATTGATATCGCATCTTAATGCTTCGAAAGGTATTTATTTTTCCTATCCCTTCTTAAATTTAACAATAGATGCTTTTTTTAAAAAAAATATGAACCATAAAACACTTATACAAATCACGTGCTGCATTCACGTTCTTCATATTTGATAGTGGGAAACAACAGCTAACCCATTTGGCCCGGCTGTAATAACAACAACAAGCCGGTAAGAGAAAAAAATACAAATCCGATGACATCAGGATATATTACACACCGAGGATGCCAGGTTTTGGCGAAATATTTGTATCACTTTAAACAAACAAAAAAATGCTAGTTTATAAGAAAAAAGAAAAAAAATCGGTTTCGATTTATTATTTTTCTTTTTTATAAAAAAAAATTGATATCGCATCTTAATGCTTCGAAAGGTATTTATTTTACCTATTCCTTCTTATATATATATATATATATATATATATATTTATATATAGGGTAAAATGCACGATATACCATGAAAATGAAATGCCGTGATAGACAAAATGTGTCACTAAGAGACACACGGAAATAAGATTTAAATACAGGAGAAAAACAAGAAACGAGAAAGTTGACCGGTTTCGTTCGTACCAACGAACGTCTTCAGAAAAAGTGAACATTTGAATAAAAATATTTTGATGGCGGTACAAAGTGGACAGCGAGATGTGATGTAGTCCATACGAGCACTTTTAACAAGTATAAGAGATAGTTTTGGCAAATAGGCAAAATTTTTTCTCTTTCTTTTATGCGCACCTACGAGCTTGTGTTAGGATATGTATGGCCGTGTGAAAATGAAAGACAAGTGAAGACTCCAACAGAGAGGCGTTAGAGATGGAGAAGGGTGATAGGGTGGTGGTGGAAAAACATTTATTTTAAGCCAGGATAAGCACTATAGTTAGAAGGTATATATATATATATATATTGTTACGGCCGCCCCCGAGTCGGGATCACAAGAGGAGATTGCGCAACAAATTATAAAAAAAAGTAAAAAAAGTTTTGTCCAGGAACGGCTCGTTTTCTTCCCGGGGCAATGTCACAAGTGAACCGTGCGTGGGAAGGGGAAATTCTCCAATTTCAGACCAGATAGAGAGAGGGGCCGAAGCTCGGCAAGAGAACAACACAAACGCCCAGGTAAGGTATACAAACAATGTTTATTTACAGGATAACGAAAAGAGGATATAGGTATAAAACTAGATAACATAAAAACAAAATACTAGCAGTAAAAGGGGGGGGGGGGTATTTAACGTATCTATTGACGAGCAAAGAAATGACATTCAATCATGAAATAACAACAGAGAGCGGTAAACAGTTTAACTTACACGACGTCGGTAATACAGAAAGATGACAGTCCACGAAACAACGAACAATGTTGGGTGAAGGGAAAGATGAGGTCGATTCAAGTCTGGCAGAAGGAAACGAATGAGTTCTTTGAGGGCTTGGATTAGCGCTATGCGGCGAATATGTCGTTTCACAGCGTCCTCGAATATACGGTGGGTCGAAGCAGGCGTTCGCTTCTTCCTTATCAGTCACGGCTTCGTCGGCCTTGGTCCGATGGATTCCCTTCAGCAGAAAATCAGGTTCTTTCTTTTCTTCTTCTTTTTCGCTCTCATGAGCACAGGCAATAACGACGTCCAGCAACAACGACGATCAGCGACGAACTGCCCTGTCTCAGCTTCCACTTCCAGTCCGAAACTAATGGGTTCGGGTAGGGCGATCTCCCTTCTCCCCTGATGGGCTAAATTTAGCTTTTACGAAATCGCAAAGCGGGTGTGAGCCTCCCACCTCACCCACCTACCCGGCAGGCTGCCGGTCCCAAAACCAAAAATGATGACATATGTCTCTTTCAGAACCGTCTCTCGAAAATAGGAATGATGAAATGTGTTTTTCTCTGCTCGTCCACTGGCAAATAAAATATAACTAATTTCTAGGACTAGTTCTGCCATATGCAACAATATATATATATATATATATATATATATATATATATATATATATATAGTGTGTTTAGATTTCAATTTTGTGTTGAGAATCTGAATAACAGAGATCAATGTAATTTAAACAGAGCAAAACAGAATTATAAAAAGAAAAAAACTATACACACATTAAGGTTGTACACATTATAACTTATTTCGACCCCTTAATTAGGTCTCCTCAGATGTATAAACAAGCACGTCAAAAAACCAAATATATATATATATACATATACATGCATATAACTATATACATAAATATCCATAAATATACATACACACACCCCAACCATATTTGTTATCAGAACAAACTTGAAAAGAATGAGCATGTGAACCATACCATTTTAATTTTATATTATTCAGTGACATGTAGAGCTAAACATGTACACACACACACACACACATATACGCACATACGTGCAAGCATGGAAATGCTTATGTAAACATACCTTGACAAGTAAATGCACTTCGTTACCAACTAATAAGGATTTGGTGTTATTAGGCTAAGATATATGTGAAGCAAACTCTGTATCGTGTATTTGATTATATCAACAGCTAGCCAAAACGCGAGTACATAACAGCAGCACGACACACCTGCATAGTGTTTAACAATGACTTAACAGATATATACATATGCTAATTAAAACTAACGTTTTTTTTATATAATGAAACATCAATGAATAAATATTCGCCAAATCTCACTTTCTTTGGAGTAATTTAAGGGATGTTTAGGGCGGGGGGCATAATACGGGTTAAACTTCCCTTTGAACATTTAAAACTTAAATATGTTCATTAAATTTGATCCATAGTCATTAGACACGAATCAAGCACTATTTTGTCCTTTAGTCTTTTTAAACTTTAGCTTAAACAGAAAACATTTTCTAAAATAAAAATCATATAATCGATTTGGATCATAATTTAAATATTGATTATAGACATAAACATTTACAACATTATATCTTGTTTTTAATCTTTTTAAGGGGACATAAAATCAGTGCAAAATTATCCTTTTGATAAATATACATATATATATATATATATATATATATATATTTATATTACTTTTATAACATATACTATAGTGTGACGCGGTCCGTGTGTACGTAAGTACTTTTGTTAAATTGAGTGGTAGTACATGCATAATTATGCGCGTGTGAGTATTGATGCATACGTGTGTGCGTGAATGTTTATAAATGTATGTGTGTGTGTCTGCGCGCGTTGGTGCGTGAAAGTGTCTATGGCAATTAGTGTGTGCTTATTATCGTGCGTGAGTGTGGATAAGTGTGTATTGCTGTGCGCGTCTTTAAGTGTACACGCGTACACGTATACACACCAAAATATACATACATATATGCAAAAATACGTACATGACAGCTACAACAATGGGGAAATTTAATTTTAACAGTAGAACACAAAATAAAACAAATTTGA
>OY744530.1:57432038-57459538 GCA_963556195.1 Sepiola atlantica
TTTTAGCGGATTTTGTTTAAAACTGTTTGTGATAAGTAGAAATTTACAAAATTAACATTTGATTTTGTGGGATATGAAATAATGTGTCAATGAAAATATATTCTGATGAACTGATCGGAAAACGACGAAGAGTGCATTTGATATCGACAAGCTACGATGCACTGTGCTAAGCTCCGGTAAAGATCCCGTTTTACAGACAGAATTACGTGCACATGGCAGTCATAAATTAAGCAACGAAAATACGTTTTGTTCCAGTCTTCAGTGTGTGTTAAGGAACTAACTAGACGATAAACTGAGTAAAGATACCAACACTAAGGCTTCCAGTGTCTCTTTTATACGTGAAAACTTGACGACTTCAAAGGGAATCCCATCGAACGAGCACAATTGTTACGTGATGCATAGTAAATAAAAGCAACGTCACACATAAGTTGATGGACTTCACGCACCTTTATATGTGAGCACTCCTTAAAAAAGTATAAGTGGGGCCACGCTTATAAGGCTGTTACCCATGAGCACTCATTATCTGTATATCTAAACTTAATACGCACTTAAAATATTTATAGCAGGAAACATTAAACTTAATTATTGTGTTTTTATATTTTTTTAATGTTAAAGTTTGCTGTTCCATAAGCTTTCTAATAGATTTTAGGTGAAACGACGCAGCATTAAATGATTTCTCTGCGAACAAAACCGCTGAAAGAAGCATCTTCCATGAAATATTGCTAATATACATTATATGGTTTTCTCTGTGTAATGATAAACTAGTTTATACCATCTCCTATAGCCGTTTTGGTACAGTACCATGGGTATTTCAATTTACAACGTTACATAGCTTCTACAGCTTTATAGCAAGCAGGAAGAAAAAAAGTAGTGTAATTTTGTAGAAAAAATTACTACTTGGGAGCTGTGCAACGAGATGCTTGTTAACATTAGTTTACAATTTCTGCATGTCGCTACAGTCGAGGGAACAAGGAGAAGATAGGGAGTTCCCAAAGGCCAACAGCACGATGAAATAAGCGATTAGATTTAAGGGCTCTCTCCATAGTGAATGGATAGGATTTAGCTGATTGTGTGATGGTCGAGTGTATTTACGTCGAGAGGGCACCAGAGCAGCAAGTTCGTCGGAGAACATTCCATTGAAGTACTTGTAAAACAAGCACAAGAATGCAACATTGTGGCGATTAGATAGAGCTGGAGTTTGGTAGATAGTGAGAGGCCTATTAAATAAGCGACTCTTATTAGGGCTTTGTCTAAGAGGGAGATGATAGTGGATGGTGAACGAACCTAAATGTGGCAACAATACTCCATGCATGGGCGGATGCTGTTTTTTTTTTTTTTAAGATATATGATAGTTTAGGTGTGTAAAGTTTTCTAGCACGGTAGAGGAAGCCCACCTTGTTTGCAGCAACTTTGGTTCTGTCTACTACGGCGGATGGAGTAAATTAGTTTGAAAAAGACTGAATCTGTGTAGAAAGAAAAACCCTCTATTATTACGTGCTCGTAATTTATTAGTGAAATAAAATCCTTAAAAGAGAGCAATACGCTGGTAAAGGGTATAGCATGGGCCTATATTTAAAATTCAATATTGGTGCCAGTATTCGCCATTAGAATCCCAAGCGGCCCCAGAACAACATGAACTTTCTTAACAAGTCACTTTTTTTAATAGTTGAGCGATAATAAATACTACAAGAAAATTGAACATCTCCTCATACCAACTATTTAAAAAAGCCCAAAGAGCAGCCGTAGTCAAATTCCAGGAGCGATGTTTATGTCCGAAAAATAAATTATCTGCTGTTTTCAACTGTTAATCTATACATCTTATTAAACCTTATTAAGGTGTTCATAAGAAAAAGAATAAGTTGTTTATGAACACAGTTGATGGAGAGAAATGTTGCCATTTTTTTTAAATAGAAATGCAACGGTATTTTTTTACTATCCATTCCCAGCGCAGTTTACCACTTAAAAAAGTTCAAATCCTACTTTTTTGTGTGCAAATACATTTAAACAACCTAAAACAACATCCGCAGAGAAGGAATTACATTTTTTTTTTTTAATATTTAAGATTTTAGCGTGGGGGATCAATTTCCTTTATAAATTTAACGTAAATGAGAACCCATTTCCTGGCCACTCAACATTAAACGAGACATGTAACCGACTTGAGTTTCTAATTCGAGAATGGAGATGTTCTTAGTTAGCTATTCCATTTGTTTTTATTTTTACGGTTTTTCATTAGACATGAAAAAAAAATATTTCTGGGCATGGATTTTTACAGCAAAAACATGGCGTCGACAGTCTTGTTTTGTTAGCCTCGTTTCGGGTTCTCGTTGTCAAGTGTGTGTGTTTTTTTTACCGGGACTCATAATCTAAGCGACGTTTGTGCTTTTTTTACGATTAGGGCTGGAGTTAGAGTTAGGGTTAGGGCTGGGGTTAGAGTTAGGGTTAGGGCTGGGGTTAGAGTTAGGGTTAGGGTTAGGGCTGGGGTTAGAGTTAGGGTAAGGGCTGGGGTTAGAGTTAGGGTTAGGGCTGGGGTTAGAGTTAGGGTTAGGGCTGGGGTTAGAGTAAGGGTTAGAACTGGGGTTAAAGTTAGGGTTATGGCTGGGGTTAGAGTTAGGGTTAGGGCTGGGGTTAGGGTTAGGGCTGGGGTTAGAGTAAGGGTTAGGGCTGGGGTAAGAGTTAGGGCTGGGGTTAGAGTTAGGGTTAGGGCTGGAGTTAGAGTTAGGGTTAGGGCTGGAGCTAGGGTGGGTTTTTTTATTAAATAAACACGTAGAAATTTAGCCAATTTGGGGTGGGGGGTATTTATTTATTAAATAAAAACACGTAGAAATTTAGCCAATTTAGTTTTCTGGGTGTTTAGGGGGGGGGAGAACTCAAGTCAAAGTTTGCCCACCCCCTCCAAAACAAACACGAAAATCGCTAAATTTTTACGTGTTTTTATTAAAAACTCAAGTCGGTTACATGTCTCGTTTGACGCTAACTGGCCAGAAAATGGGTGCTCATTTTACGTTACATTTATAAAGGAAAGTGAACCCCCACTCTAAAATCTTAAATATTTATTTTTTTTTTAATTTCTTCTTTGCGGATATTTTTTTAGGCTGTTTAAATGTATTTGCACAAAAAAAGTAGAATTTGAACTTTTTTAAGGGGTAAACTGCGCTGGGAATGGATAGTAAACATTTACCAATGAAACTCCATAAGTTACACGTTTTCATACTACTCATGTCTTGTAAAAGCTATACTTTTAATAATAACATTAAGTGATCTTTGTTACAGGGAGTTATTTTCATCTTACTCTGTGGATTCGTTTCTGGAAGTTATGAATATAACTGTCATTAGCATTATCTATCACAGCCTACTTCAATGAAATACCTCTTTCACAAAACGGAAATTTTATACAGATTGCCATTATGTACAACAGGGATAGATGGAATATGTATTATGCATCGTTAATTATGAGTCTACACAGAGGTTGAGATGAATACAACAAAAACGTTGTTTAACATTTGGCTCTATCTAAACGAAGCCGCAAAAGTGATAATAACAGTGAAAAAGGAAATCGGCAATCTATAAAATTAACGCTTTAAAACTCACTAGATTCAGAAAAAAATGGTTCGAGATGGCCTGCGGTAATTCCAATAATGTGAGGATTTGAACGTCTATCTGGGTAGAAATGTTCACAAAAACAGCAAACAAGTGTTCTGCTGAATCAAGGAGAACAACACGTAAGGAAAAGAAAACCGTACAAAATTCAAAAAAGAAAACATATTAAAGTTAATAGAATTTTCTTAGCTTCCTCGTTATGAGCAAAGTGTAGACTCTGTTTTGATGTTACACTTCATCTTTTCTGTCCGTGGTCAGTCGCTAAGAAACTTTTGTGACTGAAGGATTTTCTAGATAGATAGAGTGCACCGTTTGGGGAAGCTATTTTATTTTTCTCTTGATTAAACTCCGACCTTCTAAATAACTATACACACGTGCAAGGGCAATAGGGACTTAAACCGAAGTAAAACGACACGATGGCCAATTACTTGGTGTAACAGTATAAAAAAAGATCCTTCATGCGTCGTCATAAAGTTCGTAAATATCGAATAAACGACTAAATATATAATCAGTAGAACTTGTATATTATAAGTTTTTTGGGTGTAAATTAATAAATGCCCATCTGCAAAACAATTCATTTCGTAGTTTAGTTTATCTGCAGCCCCGTTGAATAAATTAATCGTTTATGTAAAGGTATTAACACGGTAAATACGATGATTAACAAAAAAGCAGCGTAGAAAATAAATTTCATTGTTGAATATATGTGAAACAAGTCCACCGCATTCGATGCTCGACGCAATCTCTAGGAGGTCCTGGTTACAATAGTACTTAAACTGTAAACGAATATTTATTGCAAGGCTTAGATGACTACGTGTAGAAATGAATACATATCACTATTTTAATGAAGTTTAGTATGTGTATATGTTTATATGTTTGTATGTACTGGATTCACTCCTCAATACATTGACTAGTCATTATACATTTTCGAACAGAGTTGTAAATCGTAAGGAGTCGTAATGTGGTCTATATTTAGTTTAATTTAGTTTTCTTCAATAGTGGTAAAAGATATGGAAATCGTTAGTAAATATTCAGACAGCTTCAATATTTTTGAAATTTCTACAATAGCTATTAATAGTTATTCCCCAAAGGACATTTTTTCCGAAGTAGTTTAAATGGTTTCAGGGGAAATTATAAGCACAACATCCCATTGGAAAATTCAAATCTATCATTTACATTCAATGTAATTCATAGTCATTAAGAACCAATTAAGCAAGATTCCCAACATCATATGAATATCTTTCATGCAAATGGTGTATTTTCCCCACAAAATGTTACTAGTATTTTTCTTCGTCAGTACAAACTGTGTAAAGTAGGAAATTGAGAAACACAGATACTGTATCAACACCGTTAAACGAGCTGATATCAACTAGTGTATCATTATTAACAAACAATCAGCTATTTTATATAAGCAATTTTCTAGGGAACATGTTTTTTTCAGCTGTTTGTTCGTAGGGAAAACATTTAATGCTGTGTTGTTTAAACTCAGATCTCTTGGAAAGTTAATGAAACGGCAAACTTTAAACTTTAAAAATACAATAATTAAGTCTAATGTTTCCTGCTATCTATATTTCAACACACAAGGAAGACTAGAACAAAACGTATTTTTCAGTGCTTACATTTATGGCTGTATTGTCCACTTAATTCTCTATGTAAAGCAGGATTCTTGCTGGAGCAAAGCACACAATATCTTAGCTTCTCGGTATATAACGTATTCTCCGTCGTTTTCACGATCGGTTCATTAAAAAATATGACTGTATTTCTATAGGGGGTTTCGTGAGCATAATCTTTTAGCCTGTATCAATTTACAACTCACCTATTTCCGATACGTCGATGATGCATTTGGTTTGTTTATCTTAATGCACCTTTTCTATTACACCTATCTTACATTTCAAATGTGAGTAGTAACATAATTCCACCATTCCGTTCCTGGAAGTAATAGTGCACAAATCTTGTTCATTACATCTGCTTACCGCAAAATAATATTTGCTGGCTTATATTGCCACTGATACTCCTTTAGCCCTAAACAAAGAAAGATAAAACTGATATCATACTATACTATATTGTAGCTATACACATTTTAGAATATTCAAAAATGTTTTTAGCTCAAATATAGTTTTGTACTTAGTACATAATTCCCGTCAAAACCTTCTATAAATGCTACACATATTCTAGACCTGATTAACCTCATTCCCCCTAAACATGGACCCAGATGGGTCTGAAAGTACTTGGAAGACAGATGGAAATTATGGCAAATTCATCAGCTAATTCCACTCCGAAACTAAGATCTTAATTCGGACTATTGAAAGGATCTACCAAATGATATCTAGACACGAGTTTTCTCTTATATCCAACAATACTTGCCGGCAAGAGAAGATGATGCCTATATATATATATATATATATATATATATATATATATATATATATATGGGTGTATGTTAGTGTGTGTCTGTGTGTTCTTATGTTTATTTTGTACACATAATAGGCAATAAAAAAGAAACCCTCAGAATGCAATGATTTTTAATAGGTTTACAATCTGACACACGGACTTCCTTGGTTCTTACTAAAGAGTGTCCCAATGTTTTCGAAACTGATTTAAATGGTTTGGAGGTAGTGATTTTAATGTTTCCTAATCTACCTCATTGCAATACATGGACATTGTTGTAATATGCAGATCATGTCAGATATATTAAAGACTAGTATATGTTTATTTTTTAATATCAGTATAAAGATTTACTTTAAAACATATAAGTAGAATACATTGTTTGGCTTGTTTGTTCTTTCTACTTGACGGGATACGTATGTCTAGTTGTTAATCTAAATGGGACTGTTGTTGGCCGTATCGTTGTTAATATCAAATAGTTATCACAAACACATTTATCCCCTCATATATATCAATATTTGGATACATCATTCGGCAGATGTAGAGGTTCAACCTTGTACCATACATGCTGAAAACAAAGTTGCCGTAATGGTCGGCGAAGCATTAATGTTCACAAATTGTATACATAATTGTGTAGCAGCATATTATGCCTGTCTCTTATATGATTCTTTCTGGGGTGAAGGCTTGTCGTCATGAGATAGAAGCTTCTTATTTCGACTTTAACAAGGATTAAGTCGGGAAAATGATGGTGGAAGCCAGACGAGATTTATTCGATCTGATCTTTGCTCTAAATAACTGTCCAGCAAGGCAGCAAGAGAGATATAGATAAAGAGAGAGAGAGAGAGGGGGGATAGAGAGAGAGAGAGGAAAAGGGGCCGTTAGTCACTGTTTAATCATATTATATCAGCCTATTTCAATTTGTATGTCCATGCGTTGACTTCTGTATCCGTTTATGATAATTCATAGTCTTCCAATTCCCCCCCCCCCTTTTTCAGCAAGTCCAGCTACGTTGAGCCTTAATTTCTTGTTATTTCAAACTAATTTTGTATATTAGTCAGTTTACTCGCCTAATATCTAAAACAGATAGAATAACACTTGATTTCCTGGTGATATTTAGGACATTTACTGCGTTTCTCTTGTTTCGTTCTTAAACCAATTTTGTCCGAAACGAATTTTGTCCTAAACCCTGTTCAGACCATCCCAATCACCTACTATCTACCAGAGTACCCATTTGTTAAAATGAATGACGAAAGAATAAATATATCGAAACAAAATACTCAAGTGTTGAAAATATTGGGAAACTTTTTTAACACAATTTAATTTATTTACATTTCAACTATAAAGTATTAACATCACTGTGTTTTCTCGGTGATTGTTTAGTGTAAGTAATTTCCAATAGAAAATTATATTTTTCTGTTTTGTAAAAAAAAAACAGTCTTCAGATTATTACATGTTTGTTTTAAAGAAACTAGTCTCATATCCCATTCTTCCAATCATCCTCTTTCATTTCGCCGCCTGTCATTGTCACCTGTTACGTCTTATTAAATTGGGATCATACGGACGGACGGAAATAAGCACCGACCGACGCTTATCATGTCATTATTAATATTAACATATGTGATCTGTTAATATTAGACTTCTTTCTGAGTTCTACATTTCTTCGTTTGAGAAAGATGAACAAAAAAATACCAATTCCGTAGGAATATATCATCATCATCATCGTCATCATCATCATCATCATCATCATCATCATCATCATCATCATCATCTTCATCATCATCATCATCATTATTCTACAGCTTAGTTACTTTAACGTTTATTTCAGTAAGGTGTATGATATATATTTCAGTGATACAATACACATATTAAAATATTCTTTGTAACTGAGATTTAGACATGTTTGAAAAGGTCGACTCTAATAGTTCTGAATTAAACACTCTTATAAAGTGTATGTCTATTACTATCACCCACTCTCATTGTATCTTGTTTGGCGCCCCGGTTTATTTTATACAGCATATCACTCTCGCTTCCGTTATTCTCTCTCTCTCTATTTCCTCTCTCTCTCTCTCTCTCTCTCTCTCTCTCTCTCTCTCTCTGAGTATAAACAGTTGAAAGTAATCAAGCTAACAAGAAAGCAAAAGGTAGAAATTGTACATCCGAAACAATAGAAATATAATTCAAATATGATAAAAATGTAACCCAGAGCTTAAGAAAAAAGAGAAAATGACAGAAGGAAGGAAAAGAAAGAAAGAAAAAAGATTATAGTGAACAGAAATAGACACAATTTGCATTTTGTTTTTTAAAAATTTATTTCATATTTAACTGCTTTTGTAAATTTACTTTCCTGATTTACACCATCTAACCTGAGCTCATAAACACTTTTTTCTAATATCTCTCTCTCTCTTTCTCTCTCTCTTCCTCTCTCTCTCTCTCTCTCTCTCTCTCTCTCTCTATATATATATATATATATATATATATATATTAGCCATGTTCAAAATTGACCTTTTTTTCAAACATATGGAAACTGCTATTATTCCCATTCTCCAAGGTCTAAATTAGCTAAATATACCAGTTATTGTGATCTTGGACCTTGGCTATGCCTGCCTCAAGAGCCATGTAATTTTATTGTTGACGTTTTTCAAAAACGCTGCTAAATATGGGATATTATGTCCTTATTTTCATTGTAGCTTTCCAGAGGTTGATGCTATAGCATTGAAAGTGGTACCAAATGAAAGCTAATAAAATGTGCTTGCGTATGGTAGTAAGCACAATAAAACACATGAACACCTGTGTAAATTTTAACTAATTGTAATGCACAAACAGCTGAGACACTACAAAAAATCAGTTTGGTAGTATGATAGCACTGCACTGACACATATATTGCATAAGAAACTGTCAGATAGGATGTTACTAATACATGTATTATCACTTGTTAAATGTGGCTTTTTTAAAACTGTCAAATTTTGTCCTGTGGTACTCCACAACTTGTAGTAAGCAGCTTCTTTGCTCTGGGTCACTTGTGATCTGAGTTGCAAAGTCACTCATTAGTTTCACACCTCTCTCAGCCACATCATTGGTCACTTTCACTGACCTCACAAACTTCTGTGCATTCCTGTAGCTGTCATTGTCTTCCCAGGTGTCAGCAGGAGTAGTGAGCTAGTCACATTTCACTCGAAGAGCATCAAACAGAAAGTGAGACTGTGGCCCTACCAGGTCTGTGAGAACTGTAGCTGCATTGATGACAGGAAACACTGGCTTGCCTTTCCTGTAACTCTCAGGTTTCTCTGTTTCTGACAGCTTGACTGAGAGCTTCTCTTTTGCAGACTTGGTCATGCTGGCATGTGAACTGAACAAGGTGAATGGCACTAGTTCCTGGGTCAGATACCAGCGGTGGTTGTTCATTTTCTTGAGAACAGAGGTTGCCGATTCATAGTCATACTGCTTGTATTGCAGCATGTTCTTCATAAGCTGGAGGTCATGGATAGGTGCATCAGCTGCAGATGTGGTGGTCACCAAGTGGCTGGTGTAGAATAAGATAAGGAACTTGTTCATCCTCTCCAGCTTGAAGATAGTGTCCGTGTTGTATTTTAGTTCCTTGGAAAACATGAGCATCTTCATACAGTAAATCTTCCTGGCCATCCAGCGGGCTTGGTGAATGGCACCTGGCTTGGCCCAGTGGATACCTTGAGGAGGTTCCTCACCAAGCAGGATCAGGCACAGCTCTGCCACCTCTCTGTAATCTGCCCTCGGACTTTCTTCCTCAAGGAAATTGCTTAAGACTGCAATTGTGCTTGTCTTCTTCTGTTTCAAGTCTTGTTCAATTAGGCCCAGAACTCTTGGGCAGTCCTTAACAAACTTGTCCCACTTCTCTTTCACATTGCTGAACATTGGGTTGTCAGGACTCTTGACCTTGCTGAACACAGCCTCCCATACACTTCCAATTATTACCTCTGATATGTGATGGCGACAAGCGAAGTAGAATACCTTTTTGCCTAGTTTTTCTTCAATAAGCTTCGCTGCACCCTTGTTGATGCCACTGTTGCTTGCTGTGGTATCAAATACCAAGCCTACAATGTTGTCTGTGAGACCCCATGCTTCTATCAGTTCCAATGTAGCATTACACTGTTGGATACCTGTGGAACTTTCTATGAAGGGCACATAAAGCAGCTTCCCTTCTTCATACTGTGGAGTACCAGAGACGAGCACTGCAAGACTTTCCACTGGGTATCTTTCACCAAGAATATCCCGTAGTAGTTTTCCATCCCAGTGTAGTGTGCAGTAATCTGGCGAACTTTCCTTGAAGTTATTCATGTAACTTTGGCAGAAGTTATGACGAGTGTTTATCCTATTTCGTCTTGTAGTAGAGGCTGATATAACAAAGTCATCAAGATCTGCGCCTCCTGCCTTCAACACTGCAGACACCATGGCTGTAGTCTGGTTGTCAGAGAGTGACAACCGATCTGCAGTGCTACAAATCTCTTCACTGGTCATAACTGAGTGTGAGAAGTGTAAGGTTATCGTACTTGGTTTAGATGAACAGCTTGGTGTTGTCTCAGTGTATTCTGAACCCTCACTAGTACCAGAGCCTTGACTGTTCTCTGGGTCTTCATCATTTGAAATTTTCCCAACTTCTGCTGCTGCAGCAGTCACTGATGATAACATTCTCTCTTCTCTTTCTTCTCGGAAGCTTTTCTCTCTAGACTTCTTCTCAAACACCTTATCATGACCTGACATGTGTTCCAGGCGAGTTGTCTGTTGGTCTAAGTAGAAATTGACGTCCTCTTTCTTGGTCTCCTTCGTGAGCAGCCTGTTGCTTCTTATCTCCTCCACAACATCCTTTGCTCCAATATCAAATAACTTGTCTAAGTCCTTCAGAAAGTTAGCTCGTTTCTCTTCCTCTGGTTTGTTATATCTTCCCTTGTTTTTAACAATTTTCCTGTACTTTTCATGGAGGATTATGAAACGGTTGACTGTATTTGGTCTAGTTAATGTTTTAATCCTTGCCATATTCCAGAATGGCAAAACGACATCCACTGTATCATGGGCTAAAGACCTATTGTCACTGTTGGGATTATCATTCCTCAAATGCAGAAAATACTGGAACACCTGGCGATTAGTAAGAAGTTGAGAGCCCCTGATGCTGGAGCTGGGTTGCCCAATGAGACACACAACCGAATGACCTTGTGGCAGGAGTTGCCACCTTTCTTCTCTTTTCAGTTGGTTCATCCCGTTCACTTGTATCGCTAACCACTTTCCCACAGCATAGTTGTCTTCCAGATGCCATGTTGTCAGCAGTTCACAAATCTTAACAAATCAGCTTTAACTTACAATCTGAAATGAAGAGATAAAACATACTTAGTGATAATAAATTATATACATGCATTAAGAGTAACATTTTTGAGATAAAGTTATGTATTATATGATGGCATCCTTTCCAAGCATAAAAATATATATGTTTGTGCATTAAAATTAGTTAAAATTTACACAGGTGTTCATGTGTTTACTACCATATGCAGGCAAATTTTATTAGCTTTCATTTGTTACCACTTTTAATGCTATAGCATCAACCTCTGGAAAGCTACAATGAAAATAAGGACATAATATCCCAAATTTTGCAGCGTTTTTGAAAAACGTCAACAATAAAATTACATGGCTCTTGAGGCAGGCATAGCCAAGGTCCAAGATCACAATAACTGGTATATTTAGCTAATTTAGACCTTGGAGAATGGGAATAATATAAGTTTCCATATGTTTGAAGAAAAAGGTCAATTTTGAAGAGGTCTAATATATATATATAAGAGGCCTGTCTAAGACGTATCCTAGCTTAGGCAATAAAAATAGTTAAAATACGCGACACATTATCTTTTTTTCACACTATCCTAACAACAGCTGTACTCCGAGAAGCTTGGGGTCTGCAAGCACGCTGGCCCCTCTCTGTTGATGTTCGGCCATTTTTGAATCAGTTGAACCACACCTTAATTTGTGTTACACATCGCACATTCTTCAAATACCTGCTGAATCTAACGCGACGTCGGCGATGAACACCCTTCCAAAAGAAGACTTCCAGATGCATTTCCAGCAGTTGATGGATCGGTAGGGTAAGTGTTTGCAAGGACAATCGAGCTACTTCGAACGGGATTAGGTTCCCAAAACCGTCACATATTTTAAATATATTTTCTGGTTTAAGGTCGGATACTTTTTAAACAGGCTTCGTAACTACATATATATATATATATATATATATATATATATATATATATATATATATATATATATATATGAAGAAGAATGAAAAGGAATTAGAGAAGCAAAAGCCAAATCAAATTTCAATTCAATTGCTCAGAGCAAGGTATATTCCGCAAAAATGCAATTTATTCAAGTCAAATTTTCTTTAAGCCAGGCTTTTCAAAGATAAAAATATTTTCATCAGAGGAAGTCGCTGGGATAGATAAGTTGGCAAAGGCCAAGATTTAAAATTTGAAAAAGTAAAATAAAAGTTGTAGGGAAAGAAACACAGGGCAAAACTCTGCCCGAATGCAAGCAAATGTCCGATTTCTAAAAAGTCCGGTGTCGAAAAGTCCAGCGGAGAAAATGAAATGTAGATAGGTAGGTCGTTAAAAGGCACGAGAGATTGTGAGAGAGGATTCAAAGTTAAATTCCAAGAAACCACAACTTCCGGTGCGGCAAAAATAGAATGAATCCAAAGGGTAAAAAGTCCAATAAGAGGTACTTTCGTGGAAGCACGCAAGGCTCAGTAAAACGTGAGGTGGAAAATATTCGCCATTAAAAAGACTTCCTGGGCTGAAATATCATGGAAAGTGTTTTAAAATGGGAAAAAAAGACAGCGAAAAATATTTAAAAGCTTGCCCGTTAAGAAAACCGACTTGTAATGAAGAAAGGCAGAAACTCATATGCGACCAGTAGGCAGGAAGGGAAGGAGTAAGGGGTGTGGAGGAGGAGAGAGGAACGGGTGCGAAGGAGGAGAAAGGGAACGGGTGCGGTGAATAAGTGCGGTTAAAACTAAGAGTGTGAGTGTAGGGGGTAAGTCGCTTAAAGTTGAAATTGGTTGTTAGCGCGAATTAGGGTTCAACTAGAAAAGGTATAGAATGGTGTGGGGGCAAGTCAACGAGTGCTGGGAGGGAGAGTTAAAATCCCAGCATGTGTCTATGAACAGGGTTCGGGGTTTAGTTGTTTAATCAGATGACCGTACTTATAAACAATGAGGCAAAATATATTTGAAGGGTAGAACTCGAAGAATAAATAGTAAGAATAAAAATTAAAAATTGAAAAATTAAAAAAATTAAAAATTAAAATAGAAATAAGAAAATAAAAAATGAAAAAAAAAATAAAATTAGTGTTAGGCTCGCAAGGAAAATTATGGATTGACCGATAAAGAAATAATATAAATGAGGGAAAAGTTAATAAAATTGGAGCTCGAGAGTGAGTATTAAAATAAGGAAAAGGTAATTTGACCTCGAGTGAATATCCGGAATGGGAATCCCCAATGTGGTTAAAGATATGGGTTGAAATAAAATATGTTGTTACGGGACGCTAGTGCTTTATGGATGTAGGAAAATTAAACTTTGAATCAAACAATTTTCAAAAAAAGGTATATGGAGGTTAATTAAGAAAATTATTAAATAGGTTAATGATGGCAGAAAGAAATATGAGACATACAAGATTAAATTAGTGACAATAAATTAAACCAGAGTGAGAATGGAGATCGCAGTTAAAAGTTAGTATTATGGGGGTTAAAAATGTAGAATGAGGGCGGGTTGGGGGTTGAGCAGGGTCTGAGAGAAGTGAGCGAAGGGCGAGGTAAACTAGGGGGGGAATAATCGAGGCTATTAAAAGAGTGAGAAGAATTATTTAGAAGTAATAACAGGAGGGGAAAAACAGTAATTTGAATGCACAGAGAAAACGGTAAGGAGTTCGATATCGAAGTGTGCAAAGGGGATTAAGAGTATTGATATACTCCTCTCCAGGAGTTAGGCACAAGGCCAGTTTTTATCTTACTCCCACAAGTAAGATGTGACCCAAGGTCGGGTGGGGAAAGTTGGGTTTAAAAATTGCTTGGGCAGCCCCGTCGGCATTCCTCGGTAGGGGCGCCTCAGGCAGTAAGCAATAAACTTACTCCCCAACCCAAAAGAGGGGAGGCGAAGCCTGGGAGGGTGAACCTCCTAGAACTGCACAGGACAGCCCCATAGACCGTTGTAAATCAAGCCCTGAAGGGCAAGACAATACCAGTCTATGGGGGTGCAGTATCCATCGGAACAGATACTACACTTTGATCTTAGCCAAAAAAGGGATTAAGAGTAGATAAGGCGAATCATCAAGTAAATAAAAGGGCTAGGGTTTAATGTGAATATGGTGGGTTAGTTATCAGGTTGAGAGGGAGACATAGAAGTTTGGAAGTGTTGATTGGAAGCGGACGAGTGTATTAAAGGAAGTTAAAGGAGAAAGTAATGGAAGTTATATAAAGGTTATAAGGTTACGGAGGTTAAGTACAATGATTTAGGGGGTAGTGGGAGAAAGGTATTAAAGCTAAGGGAATTGTGAACCTAACGGAGTTCATGGGTAATTTTTTAAGTTAAGAGAAGGCTAAAGGGATGAGGGAGATATATGCAGAGATTATAGAACAACAGGAATTAGAACTATAGGAAAGGAAATCCGAGATGAAGGGAGGGAAGATCCGAGATGATGGGAGGGTATTTAATCAAATGGGGGAGGGGTGTCTTGGGGATTACTATGGTTGCTATACTTGAATTTACGTTTATGCCTGCAACTGGAGATAAGTTCATTCTTTGAATTAATAATATTTTTAGATTTAGTAGCAGTAGCTATCATAAAGGTTTCCAATGTACAAAGTTGGCAGTGGGATGCACCCGGGGTATATGATTTGGACTTTTTAAGTATTGACCAGTGAAGTGAATGGGGACTTTTCACAATAGGTTTTACCTTTCCTAAAAGTTCGCTGTAAGTACACCACTTTATATATATAAATATATATATATATATATATGTATATATATATATAGATATATATATAGATAGATATATACATTTTGAAAAGTAGTCCTTATCTAGAAACATCGTGGAATTTGAATATATAAAGAATTTCAAAAGATAAACCAAACGTGTTTTTTTTAATTCAAATATATAAGTATATATATATATATATATATATATATATATATATACATATATATATATATATGTATAAATATATATATATATATATATATATATATATATATATATATGAGAGAGAGAATTAGATGAATAGATATAAAGAGATAAAGTCACAATAGAAATGCGTAGAATTGAACGAAGAAAAGCCCACCGAATAGAATTACTAATCACTTCGTTCTCATCAGTATCTGCATAAGAAAAGAAGAAGCCGGTTTTGAATTAGGAAAATACTAATCGACCACACGTCACCGTTTAACGGAAGGATGATTGTCCGATTGAATCATTAGCTAGCCGATGGAACCCAAAGGCTATGAACCCATCAAGAAAAGAGTTCGAAGGACTGATATGCTAACACGATCTCACAATTATTATTATTATTATTATTATTATTATTATTATTATTATTATTATTATTATTATTATTATTATTATTATTATTATTATTATTATTATTATTATTAAGAAGAAGAAGAAGACAAGAAGTATAAGAGGAAGAGGACGAAGAAGAAGGAGAAGACTTGTTTAAAAACACCAAGTGAGTGTACAAAAAATGTAATAGTAATAATATTACCCGAAGAAAGAAAAGTCTCTCGCATTAGAGTACTTCGTTATGCGATCAAATGTAATGAAATTATCTTTGAACGACTTCCTTATATTCCGACATTTTTTCTGGCCCCTAAAATTACCATACTGACATTTTTTTCTACTCATTTAGTCTTCACATTCTTCTCTTTGTGATTATTCATATCTAAGGCAAGATTGGGCGTAGAATTTTACCCGATCAATGTACACACTACCACACAGGAGAAAGAAACAAAAAACGATATCATTTACTGAAGAGTCTCATTGCCGCGCTGGTGTTTTTTACCCTCAAACATAAAAGAAAAGAAATTGCTATGAAAATTGATGTGGAATCCTAATTAGTATACGTCATTTTATAGGTTCTCATTATTAAAGTTCCGGTCTCTTTCTCTCAATTTTAAACATATTTCTTTTTACATTATGAATGGTAAGAAGGGTTCTCGGAAGCTCGACTTTTAGACGTGTCGCAAGATTTTTATATGTAATGAACCAGAATTTATAAGACATATTTTAATGATAACTACGGTTTCTAGTCAGTGATGAACTCACAATCAGAAAATGTAATGTTAGTGGTAAAATTTAATACGGTTATAAATCTCAACAGAGAAATAATATATATATATATATATATATATATATATATATATATATAGTATATCTATTAATAATGGAGTTTATGTATCTGTCTGTCTGTCTGAAGCCGAAACTCCATCAGAGTAATATGACTATTTACTAAGTCCGCCAGCTTCATTATATACTATGAAAAAACCCGCCACAAACACCATGCGCTTTCTCAATTTGCATAATCAATTGCATTTGAACTTCTAATAAAGTAGTATTCGCAAATATACACTCAATATTTGTTTTCTTCAGATTTCCACATGTACTTACGCAATTTTGCTCTGTAATAAGCTCACTTATAAATTATAATTAGTGAATCAAATTGTTTAATCAAAATAATAATTGATTAAACAATTTATTTCATTTACGTATAACTGATTAAACAGCGAACGTTAATCCATTGTTACGACCTCCCTCCGTCAAATTAGTACGGCCGCAAGACGAGCGCGTAATTTCAAATGTAAACAAAACGTTGGCATTTAACCGTGTTACATTAAAACTTTCTTAGTTTGTTTATTTTCTTAATCTTATTAGCATTATGTTTTAAAACACAAATTTATTGAATCAAATTGTTTAATTAAAATAATAATTCATTTAAAAATTAATGAGTTACGTAGTTATTTCATCTACGTCCAACTGATTAAACGGCGAAGGTTAATCCATTGAAACGACCCTCCTCCGTATTTGATTTCTAAATACATTCATATCCAATTATCATTTTCACGACCTCAACTGAATTTATGATTGCATGTTTTATTTATTAAAAAAAGGTGTGATTGTTTCCTTTATTGTCAACAAAAAAACTAACACATTGTACTGGAAAAATATACAACTAATTTTAGAATTAAAATATTTAATTAAAAAAGGTCATTAAACAAACAAACACACACAATCACAGTGTTCGGAGTATGATGAGTGTTAGATATGAGGGTTGGTCAGAGGTGAGAGGTAGATATTATAGAATGAACGGTGAGTGGAGCTCGTGACGCTGATTGACTGAAGGGTTTAATCTGGAGATGAGGATTGATTCTGTGATTCTAAGGTCACCAATGTATCTGACAGACGATGGAGACATGAATATCACGCTGAGTGTTTGAGCAAATCTCTGTGTGTTTGTAGAAAGAGGATATACGGGTATTCAAGTGTTCTTTGATGCGCAGGTGTAGCGGTCTTGTTGTGTTACCGATGTTAAAATTTGTTGCATTTATTGCACTGTAGTTTGTAAACAAGTTAGTGCGATGGCACATACCTGTGTTGGGGATAGGGCAATTGGTCAGGGAGCAGGGTTCGGGTGTGTGGTTAGTACGTTTATTAGATAGGTGTTGGCGTAAGGAGGTGCCAGTATGTGTTAGTTGTATATCAAGGTTTTCTTTATGTATCGCCTTGCGGATTGAGGTGGTGATTTTATCGCTGAAGAAAGGGAGTTTTCAGAAGAGATATACATATAGATAGATAGATAGACAGATAGAGAGAGAGGGGGGGAGAAATATGGAAAGAGAGTAGAGATGATAAGAGAAAAGGGGGATGAAACGTGGGTGTTTGTGTTTTATAACTATTTGACTAAGAGCTTAAAGAGCTAGAAGATGAGAGGTTGATATAGATTGAGCGATAAAAAGAGAGAGGAGAGAGATAAAGACATAGAAAGGTGGTAGACAAAGGAAGAGTGGCAGACGGATCGAAGGGGGGAGGGGTTCAACCTATACATATTTAACAAAGTGCTAAAATATTTGAGAGAGATAGAGAGAGTGAGAGAAATAGATAGACGAATAAATAGAAAGATAGAGAAGAGACGAGAAGAGCACGCATTGCTTTACCTCTGCACACTTTGGTCAAACACTTATTTTCACAGCTCTTCCAGATTCTTCTTTTCGTCTCTACCAATCCCCCCACTTCGCGTATCAATAGCGGAGAAATGTCGATGAGTTTCCATCGTCGAAGCCGCCATCATGTGCAATCGTTCCCTAGCTTTTAAACTTTGATGATAGCATGTTGGCTGGAAATGACATGGCAGAATAAAGGGACGCTGAAATAGCAAGCGATGATGGAGCAAAATTAAACAAACCTAGAGGAAAAGGCAAGACCGAATTCTAATATCAGAAACTTCAGAAAGAAAAAAAAGAGACACCCATTTTTTTAAGTAACTCTACGCGTAGGTTAACATCAGAGGCTGGATTTTATATCACACTGAAGCCATCATGTACATTCTATTCTCTCAGTTTTCTATATAAATGTTCTACATCATATCAAACATATTCGGAGATTCAATGGCAAAGTATATCGTATCACTAGAAAGCATTTGTTAATATATTTAAGTAATGCTCTATTATGTAAATATATACCACGGAAAACATTTACATGTAATACTCAGAACACATTATATTATGCTCGTAGAGCATGCCACTTGTAATAACAAATGTACATATGTTAAACAATGAAAGCTACGTTTTCATTGAGTATTAAAGGATTAAGGTCAGCTTCAGCGGAAGTTGAGAGGGTCACAAGACTTCCGGCGGGCCTCTGTCACACGCTTTCGGCCGGCAAGATCCGAACGTAAAAATAAGTGTTTCCCTGCCGTCTCCCAAACTGTTTCTTTATCGCTATCTCTTATCTCTCACACACATGCAAATCCATGTTCTGCCCTTGTGAAATAAACTTTCCTAATGAAATAATAAAAAAGTGTTAGTGTGCCTTTTTGTGTCAGCAGTAAACGGACAGCCGGGGTTCCTCGCGACGATGATGATGATAGCGGCGACCACGTCGACAATAACGGCGACCCGGGGTATAAAGGATATATACACACATCTGTTAGGCGTAATATAACACATATAAGCGATAGCATTTAGCTCCTAACCTTATTACAGGAGTTACACATCTTTAGCTTTTGGTTCGTTGTCGTTTGATTTAAGTTCGCATATAGCACAAAGAGTAAACAATTATCATCTTTTTTATTTTTATAGTTTTACTTTTGTATTATAGTGCGAGTGGCAGGATAACAATGTTATCATACTCAGTCTATTATTACCATTTTAGATAGATTGTCTCTCGAATCTCCGTGTGTATGACGACATGCGCGTGTGTGTGTGTTTGTTTGTGTGTGTTCAGCTATGAACAAAATACGGTGCACTCTATGTGTTTGATGTAACTGATACCTTTCTGTTCGTCTGTCTCTCCGTATGAAGAGCTGCTTTTTGAATTAGAATCATATATAAAGAGAGAAAATGGCATTACATAGTCGAGTCATATACACAAAATAAGGGGAAAATGAGCACATAGAAAAACAACCAGCGCTTACGATCTCAAATTTAGTGTTATTCAAAAGACTTACTTATGTAAGTCTGTGATGTTAACTTAATATTTACTCTCTTTAACCGAGGTAAATAAAGCTTCATTGTTTTTTTTTTATAATTCGGTAATTACAAATTTGGTACTTGCACATAGCAATCTGCTTTACGCACTAAACTACGAAGAATTAAAAACAATATAATCGGAATAAAGTTATGCAATGTTGTAGAGTTACATTTATTGTTTAACTCCAGAAAAATTAAATCTGTTCTTATGAGATTCTGAAAAACAAAAATGAATGTATCGGTGCCTGTATCTTAATCATAGGCGTATACACCTCACGCTTAGACATAGGTGGACGAGGGTGAGTCGTCTTCTGATTAAGATCTGATTTCTCACTTTAGACATCAGCTTAAAGTCAAGATCAGATGTGATAGGAGGAGACTACAAACGTCGCTGTTTCAAAGGAGGTGGATACACATCGCTAGTTTAAGTACGTGTTCCTTGCTTAGGCATGGTGTGCACCGACCTCGCGTCTTTTCAGACCACATCTCAGTTAGCAAATTGCTAAGCCAATGGTAGATAGTATCTCTGGCTTATCCCTATTAGACGCTCATACCTTGATAGATTCTGGAAGGTTCTACTAATCTCCGAGCTTACCCTTTTATTTTTCAGCAATCTATGTTGTAGTTTTGTACCCCCACCTAACTAAAAACAAGTCAAACATTTGGGTATAATATGAAGTAGGTTTTTGCCATAGGGTTAATATCGTAGTATCATAACTGAAATAGCTTAGAGAATAGACCAAAAGAACGATAATCGACCGCAACCAACCCAACTCAATTTTCGCCTTGTGTCACATCTTATTTTATTTAGAGAATTTGTTATACTGTAGACATTTTGTAAACATTTAAAAATTAATAAAATGTATATATATATATATATATATATATATATATATATATATATATATATGTATAATTTAACCGAATCATCATGAGATACGTGTTTATCCGAATTACAACTGAACAGCGTAGCTTAAATTACCGAGATTCAAGACTGCCACCTCAGTCATTCTAACCGTCGGGTCAAAAGACTTTGCTAAAGGGATATATTATGGCACATAATTATATGTTTTATTTGTTATAGTTATCGGGTAGCTATAATTGAACGAATTCAGATTCTCGCCAAAACATTACCAAACAAACTAGTGCACACACATACACACATATATATATATATATATATATATATATATATATATATATATATATATATACATATATATATATATATATATATATATATATATATATATATATATATGTGTGTGTATATATAAGTATGTTCGTTCGTAGAATTATTAATCAGTATTTTTAAATATGCCGACCTTTTCATAAATCGAACTTACCATCACCTCTTGAATGTGGTCATGTCTCGTGGCCTAATGGTTACGACGCTTGCTTACGGAATGTGCGGCAGGGGTTCGAACCATGCAACCGAGAGAATGAAGGTTTTAAACTTTGGCATATGTAGGTAAAATAATTTAATTTAACTTACTTAAATTAATATATATATATATATATATATATATATATATATATATATATATTGTCGTCGAGTGATGTAAACTCCCTTTGAATCGTTATACTTTGCGGAGTTAATTTTGTAAAACGTGATTGATGGAAGATTAAATAAGTAAACATAAAGTCAAAGAGACTAAAAGAAAAATTGGCTAAAAGATATAAAAATAACTTTCAATAACGTTTAAACCTGAATCAATTGCCGAAAAATTAGAGTAGCAATTGAAGCAGAATTTTAAAAATTATTCTGTTTTAAATTTTTATTTTTTTCTATTTTTTCTCTTTCTCTAAATTTTACTTAAATAATTTATTCTGCTAAATTTGATTTTGAATTTTGTAACTTGATATTTTTTCTGCGTGTTTCTTCTTTGTATTTTTTATATATACATTTATTACTCTGCTCGTCATAATTATTTCACATTTCTTCTAATTATGTTATATTGTTTCTTAATAGAATTCTTGTTTTAAGTCATATATTTTTTTCGGTACAAATGTTCCTTAACATAATTATACATAATCTATTATCGACTTTTAGTTGTCAAATTATTTAATTTTTTAAATTAATTTAAACTCTACGCTTATTATGTGGTCTTTTAAAATTTAAAATTTAAAATAAAATAATGACATTTTCATTTTAATATTTAAAAAAAATTATTCTGAAATCTATTCCCAATTTTTCTCTCACACGTTTATACTGATTTAGTTTTGGTTTCATTAGGATACTCTATAATTTTATTTGTTTATTCTATTAGATTCTCTACAGTATTCTCTATACGTATTCGGTATCACTCCATTGTTGTCTTCTTTTTGTTTTTCTTCACGATTCATCCTACATTGTGAATATTTTAAATATATATTTTGTATTTTTAGTTCATTAATTTGTTTATTTACTTTGAGTTAATTTGCTACATTTGCTGTGTCTAAGATGTCCTTACTGTCATTGCCATCATTGACCTGACTGTTTGGTATTATATGTGGTTACGTGATTATACCTTATGTCTAAAATACTGTCTGAACATAGGTTTCATTACGGATAATACGAACATCAAATGTTTTATTGAAGGACTTCTCTATGTGATGTTCAGAAGCGTGCTGAAACAGTGGCGTGTTAGTATCGTATGAACCGTAACGTTTTGGAAACCATCGCACACCATGTAACCGTTTGATTTGAATTTTTGGAACAATGTTCACATTTTGTTTATATAAAATCCCTTCATATATATATATATATATATATATATATATATATATATATATATATATATATATATATATATATATACATATATATATATATATATATATATATATATATATATATATATATATATATATATATATATATGTATATATGTATATTATCTAATTAATAATCCAATTTAATGAAAAACCGAAAACTAAAAATAGTTATATATTCATCAAGGTTTCGTCTTTATTAAAACCTTTCTCAAGATAACTAGTTGAAAGAAAAAAAAATCGAAGTAACTATATGAAAATATGTGATGCGTCTAGTAAGTGAAAATAATGTTTTTATTTCTTTATACGAAAGAAGCATTGACGTGAGAATTCAAAATATGTTGGGCGTTTTCCAGAAGCAATAAAAAAAATAGCATGTACAGCGAACATCTCTCTCAAAAACAGACATCTTATTTTAGCTACCCACGCCAATAATACAATAATTTACAACAATCTAAATAAACTAAGAATGACAACAATACAAACTACATCACAAACCATAAAACAAACACTTAACACAACAAAACATATTTCTAAAACACACACATCTAATACAGAAATATAAACTGTACCATGCAATAAATTTAATTAGATATACATAACGCGATTAGATTTAATTAGATATACTTAACGCGAACTCAAGAAAATGCTTAGTTAACAACGATATAAAAACAATAATTCCGAAAATCACTATTCTCTTATGCATTAAACACTGATCATTCCCATAACTTTAAACAAAGTAGACACATCAAATTAATTTTACCGACGATTTCTAGAATTATGAACACTGATAGAATTAAATAACGTAACGGCTTCCACAATTTATCCAAATTAATCAGCAAACTAATATTAACCGAACCGAACTTACATTTAGATCCAGGCTAGCTATTTTATACCATATTTCAAGAAAAACTGTGTAATAACATCATTACTACAACAAACGCATCCCTAACGCATCCCCTATTCATAATTCTAACTTCTATGTTTCTTTCAAAAAAATAAAAAAATAATTTCAACGTCATCACATATTTTCAAATGTTGACTATTTTTTCTTAAAATTAATAATCTTGATAATATCTTGAAATAGAACAAACAATTTATCAATAAATGTGCGTATTTCTTTTTTTCATTCTCTACACACACACACACACCCACATATATATATATATATGTATATATATATATATATGTATATATATATATATATATATATATATATATTAATCTCTATCTTTATGAAGTTAGATTTTGTTATATGTTTATATATTTCTATGTCCAAGAGTCAAGATGAAGACAAAAATGTTTTCATTTTTGATTTTAATAAAAAATATCTGCATCTAACACATGGTTTCTTATGAAGGCATTTTGCCTCTATCTTTATGTTAAAATTCAAAAGATGCTTAAAAATAGAACTTTCCCAAATGTATAACTACCAGCGACCATGTGCGATTTAAGTTAAATTCAAAACAGACATTTGCACCGTTAGCACACAACATCGGACGCCACTTCTACAAGACCAGGAAGGATGATTACGACAAAATAAGAAAGCTAATACCTTTTATTGGTCTAAAGCTCTGTCGAGGCTTGTTATATCAAGTTAAATATTAGATAAAATAAAGTCAAGATGAAGAAAGAAAAGTTTTTATTTTTGCTTTTGATTTTAATAAAAATGTCTGCATCTAACACATGGTTTCTTATGACGGGATTTTGCCTCTATCTGTATATATATATATATATATATATATATATATATATATATATATATATATATATATATATATATATATATATATATATATATATATAGTATTTTATGTTAGCATTATATGATCCAAATTATATAACGAATAGTAAATATGTCAGTTAAGAGGTTTCCCAACTCACTGGTAAATACGCATACTGTTAGTTAACATTCTACACTCGTACACATTGCACTAATGAATAATTCGGCTTTTTCAGTCAGCTCATCGCACATCTGGATTAGCGAGCATGGACACGGGGCCATAAAATCACTAGCTTCTGCTTATTCCAACCGCTGATCTAATTGCGGAGATGGCCCAAAGATGTGGAGGCTCTTTCGATGCGTTCTTGATGGTTGAGGCGACAGAGAAGCTTTCTAGATAATTACCCGTCAGTGTAAAACGGAGATCCTGACGCCAAAAGGCGTTTTTGTAGAAAGACAAGGAACGTGGCGACGAAGAGTATGCGAGGGCGGGGAAAAAGGCATCGCATGCTTTTCTGTTTCTGAAAGCGAGGCGGGCGCATGCGTAGTTAGGGAAAAAAAATTGTAATATTCGTTTTGTTTGTCTGCTACCGACGTTTCACATGTGAGTACTTGACGGTCTAATGGAGTCTAGATGGGTGCAAGATGGACCGGAGAAAACATCAGGAAGGTAAAGGAAGACGAAGAAAGACGGACAGTGTGTGTATGTGAAAGATAGAGAGAGAGAAAGAAGGAGGAAAGGGAAGAGAGCGGAGGGGTGGGGGGCGTTTGGATTGTAAGCCGTTTCTAAAAGGCATTCGCTAAGAATGACTAGGTTAGTGAGTAGATAGTAACTTTACAGTGAGTGTGAGAGATAGAGAGATGAAAAGTGAACATATATATATATATATATATATATATATATATATATATATATATATATATATATATATGTTACACCGGCCGTTCTTACACAGGAGAAACTACACCGGGTGTCACTATAAATAGTGCGAGTCACCAGACACACAGAGAAGACAAAGCACAGTCTTGTAACTGTCTAGCCAAGTGCTAGTCACTTTCTTACTTTGTTAATACACTTGTTAAACCAACCCTCGACTTGACTTCCTTTATCTATTATTTACTGTTGGACAACTTCACAGCAATATATATATATAAATATATATATATATATATATATATATATATATATATATATATATATATATATATATATATATATATATATATATGTAAATAAATAAATATATATATATATATATATATGTAAATAAATAAATATATATATATATATATATATATAATTCTTGGTTTTGTTTGGTCGAAATAAATCCGACAGAGTGCTTGATTATTTAATAATAAAGGCATAGTATTTATTTATCAACCATATCACAGACGATCCGGGCAAATGAACATGGTACCATAAGTAGCAAGCAAGGAGAACAAACGCAAACTGAAAAACAAAATATTCTTTTGAGTTTCATTGATATTAAAGAGTCACTCCCCGACGATTTTCAGCTATATTTGATCTATAAAAGAAAAGCTAGGTTATTCTGGGAGAAACTCGGTGATTTAAAAAATATTTTTACTTTTCTGTTCGTTGATTAACTAGTAGGAGACTTTTCACAAAAGTTTTTAAAAAAGGGCCTTTGAAAAATAATAATTTGGGAAGAAAAATAAGAAGGTAGGAAAAATAAAATAAAAAAATAAAAATTGTGGTGGTTTCATAGATTAAATACGTAAAATGAATTCTGAGAGTTGAATTCAGACAACATCTGTTTGTTTAATTGTCTCCCCTACTATCGCTAATTCGTAGTTCTCATTTGTAATTTTTGTTTAATCCGCCAAGAAACACGTGTAGGTAAACAAATAGATACACATGGAAAGAGTGATAGGTGTTCTATGTCAGACGGAAATGTATATGATAACTCTCCACAGAAGTGCGAAAATAAAGAATTGAACGGTACTGATGTAAATTATGTCTTTGGATTGCTTTTTACATGGTCTTTGGAATTGAATTAATATCATATAACTTAAGAAAGAGAAGGAAAATATACATCTAAATATATTATCAAACATATCTTAACGATAGGGTATTTATAATTATTATTCATTTTTTATACGTGTGAGTAAACATATAAATATGTACATGCATGTATGCGAGCAAATACTAACATAAAATGTGAAAGTGGTTAATTGAAATCGTATAATTTTATAGAGATGTTCGGGCGAAGAGAAAATGTGGTATGGGGTGACTAGTCTGGATCTGGATTGGATTTTTGTTCGGACATAATGGGTTTGCTAATCACTGAAAATAAATTATAGCAACCCTTACGTTGTTTGATGGTATAAGAGTTTGTTTTACTGATGTTAGCCTGCTCAAAGTTAAATGAATGATCGTATGGTACTGCGTGGGAGAAAAGTGCGTTAAGGGAGTTGTTATTTTTAATGTCTCGTTAATATTCATAAAGCCACTTCTTCAGTTCCCGTTGAGTCTTCCAACGTATATAACAATTACTACAAGGGACAGTGTATATACTAGCGTCATATGTGGATTGTTTTCGGAAGTGTCTTGTAGAGTTTATTGTTTGTTTTATAGTTTTTGATGTGGTGTGTATTGTTGAAACTCCTAGTTTTTTAAGTGTGTTGCAAATTATTGGGTTATTGGAATGAGTAGCTAAAAGAAGATATCTATTTATGAGAGAAATATTCGGTGTTTGAGATTCTTGTTTATTGTTTTTCCAAAATATTTGTAGGGCTTTTTCATGACTCGCCTCCTACTGTTTTCAAATTTTAACTATATTCACCTCTCCCAATTCTTCATAATCCTACACACTCATTATACCACTGCAACTATCAAAAGTATTCTACTATTTTGATTTTCTTACTAATATTGGTCGCAAGCTCTGAGCCCTCTGGCAAAAAATGTTTGTACGTGTATAACTCTTATTCACACAAATTATCCTGATGGAGTTTGCCAATAATATATTGATGAATATATAACTATTCTTTTGGTTTTCCTTTTTATTTTGCGTATATATATATATATATATATATATATATTTAATATGAAACTAAAAGTATACTTTTAGTAGATAGAACATAGAGTGAAATGTTTTAAGCTCAATATACGAGATAGAGGAATTATAGTTATTAGGTGCGTTTCGCCTACGATTGAACTAAACATCTTTCTATTGGATTTACTTCATTCTGAACTTTTTCAACGCTGCCTTCACGACAACCATTTTTCCTATCTTTAAATTTCCTCTCACTGGACACCTTATCAACGGACATTTATCAACTGG
>OY744530.1:57467038-57472038 GCA_963556195.1 Sepiola atlantica
CTGCAGCCCATAGACTGGTATTGTCTTGGCCTTCGGGGCTTGATTTACGCCGGTCTATGGGTCTGTCCTGTGCAGTTCTAGGAGGTCCACCCTCCCAGGCTTCGCCTCCCCTCTTTGGGGAGGAGTAAGTTTATTACTTACTGTCTGAGGCGCCTCTACCGTGGAATGCCGACGGGGCTGCCCAGGCATTTTTTAAACCCCACTTTCCCGACCCGACCATGGGTCACATCTTACTTGTGGGAGTAAGATAAAAACTAGCCTTGTGCCTAACTCCAGGAAAGGAGTAAATCAATACTCTATTATAAACCTACCTTTTTTTAGTTTATAGTTTGTCTTATTACGAGTACTATTCATATTAAGACGACTGCACATAAGAACTTATTAATGATAAAGTGGACATGATTAAATACACAAAGATTACCCTGAGAAGTAAGAGGTTAACAACAATCTTATCTCCAATAATCGATATAGCATACTTATTATAAAACAATGGACATTACACAGACTGAAAAATAACGGACATGGGCTGATTAAACACGCTATAATCAAGGACACGTTTTCAAAATAATGTATTGGGAGAATAAGAAAAGGTATTTAACCTGTGCTTAACGTTAAAGGAAAAGTAAGAATAATTCACAGCAATATTCTAGTAATTTGAATTACCCTCACAATCAAATATACATAATAAAAGCGTTATAAAACAAGGATGTCACGTAATACTACTAGGTGGAAAATAATCGTTCATTATGGTTGGCCAGTAAAATATAGGAAGTTCAAATAGAAAATAAGACACGTTATAATAATTAAAAAAATGATATACATTAAAACTTTCTATTTCAATTTCATTAATAACAATGTTGACAAACAAGTTGTCGTTAGATCATCGAAGTTCAGCGACGTTACGTCTGGCCAATACAAAATGGGTTACCATTTGGAAATACTAGGCGCTGTATGTCATCTCCCCCTGGGGACATAAGGTTCCACTTTGAGTGGAAACCGGAATGTTCGACACTTGGCGAATCACACGGAATTTGTTATTGTCGGTTATTTGAATCACCATTGAATTTTTTCAATAGTAATTGTTAGTTCAAAGAGTAAACAAATACTTTTATTCAACTTAATGTTTTTTCGGTTAGATTAAGTAATGAACATTATTTTCAGTTCACGTAGTAAATAAAATATTTTGTTGTTTTTGCTTCTAGCGTGCCTCCAAACATTTACACATAATATTCTATGAACTACATGAATGTGTGCATATGAACACAAATACAAAACTGAATAAGGGAAATATAAAAAGATATTTTTTGTTTGCAACTCTGTAAAAAACTACGTCACAGTTCTGAAAAAAAAATTGTATTCTAATATTTTTTTCTGAATAAATAGAATAAATTAATAAAAACAAACATATAATTTGTTCTAGTCTCTATGATCATTTATTACTTTTGAATTACTGTTTATATGTACATATACGTATGTCAATACTATTTGATCGATTGTATTCAGGAGATGTTTAATAAGCACGTTTAGACGTTATGTGTGTGACGTAGGTAGTACATATGTTATTGCTATTAGTTTTGCTACAAAATCTACTACAACAAATATTATTTCTACTAGTACTAATGCTATTACTTCTGCAATTACAACCACTAATGCCAGTAAAACATAAACGCATATAAGCACCAAACCTATGAGATATAAGGGCACCTAATCTGGCAAAAAAAACATATCTGGCATGCCGGGTTTTTCATCTGGAATGTAAAGTCGATTTGATATCGTCGGCTTGTTTCTGATCGGAATGTTCCTTATTTTTCCGGATCGGAAGTAGTGACTTGACTTAACAAACGAGTAGAAGCATTTCTTATACAGCCCCTAGTGGTACAAAATAGTCACCCATATAAGTCCTGAAAAAAGAATAACGTCGCTTAACTTCGCTGATATCAACGAAGATGACGATGGGTTTCATAGTGGGTCACAATTAAAATATAAATTTCCTATCCTTTTGAAAACATGGTTATTAACCAATGTAAATATTGAGTATTATATATATATATATATATATATATATATATATATATATATATATATATAATACTAAAACTCTATTGGTCTTGTATGTTTGCAATCAGCTTTCAGCTTTCCGGTTTTCAAGATCCGGTTGCGCATGCGTAAATAGCATCGTCTTCATTCTGTTATTCCAATTCCGTTAATCTCTATTATGATTAACGAACGCATGAAATTTTTCATTCTGGAAATTTTTATATCGCTTTTAATATAAACAATTTCATTTAATTTCATCAAATAGTTTTTTTGTTTTCTTCACGACTAAAAACATTCAACGGGAGCACTTCGTAAAGTCTGTCGCAGTTTCAAAAAACCTCCTCCCTTTTAAAAAAACAAAAACAAACCAACAAAACAACAACAATCATTATTAATATCAGCGATACTAGCGATCGGTGAACGAAATCACCTCCCACTTTCCCTCTCATAGATTTGACCACTCCTACTCCCTCTGTTTTCGTTACGTACGCGAGAAAGCTGAATCGGTAAATGCACACATTTCTATTACATTAAATAGTGTTTCCTTTTGTTGTTTTTTAAACAGCAAATATTTGAATCATATGTTTTACACATATTACATCCAAAAAAAAAAACAATTATAATAAACAGAACGACTCATAGAAATCTACCTATATTTTTTTTAAATTTTAATATACTTTCATAGAAATGCTTCTGTTATGAAAAAAAAACCTATTTTTTTTATGCCACAAGTGTCACGCTCATACATGAATTCCATAGCTAATATAACAAACTGACCCAACGGGTCACGGGTGGTCTAGTATAATACTAAAAGTCTATTGTTCTTGTATGTTTGCAATCAGCTTTCAGCTTTCCGGTTTTACAACATCCGGTTGTGCATGCGTAAATAGCATCGTCTTCAATCTGTGATTCCAATTCCGTTATTCTCTATTATGATTAACGAACGCATGAAATTTTTCATTCTGGAAATTGTTAAACAATTTCATTTAATTTCATCAAATAGTTTATTTGTTTTCTTCACGGCTAAAAACTTTCAACGGGAGGACTTCGTAAAGTCTGTCGCAGTTTCAAAAAAACTCCTCCCTTTTAAAAAACAAAAACAAACAAACAAAAAAACAACACTCATTATTAATATCAGCCATACTAGCGGTCGGTGAACGAAACCACCTCCCACTTTCCCTCTCATAGATTCCACCACTCCTACTCCCTCTGTTTTCGTTACGTACGCGAGAAAGCCTGCTGTACGCCCTTCCTTTCTCAAATCGCCCTAACCAACCACTAATAATTCAGTAACTGTAATTTAAAAAAAAAACAATTATAATAAACAGAACGACTCATAGAAATCTATCTATATTCTTTTTTCATTTTAATATACTTTCATAGAAATGCTTCTGTTATGTAAAAAAAAACTATTTTCTTTATGCCACAAGTGTCACGCTCATACATGAATTCCATAGCTTATATAACAAACTGACCCAACGGGTCACGGGTGGTCTAGTATATATATAAAGATAGATGAAAGAAGAGTGATAAACATGCACGAATGTCCGAATTTATTTCAAACTTCGATGGTTCAATGCAATGGTATATTCTGTAATAAAATTATGTTTATTATTCTTTTCTTAAGCCAAGGCTTTTCAAAGATCGAGATCTTATCATCAGAGGAATTACACAGATAGATAAGTTGGCAATAGAAAAGCCAAAATTCAACATTTGAAAAAATATTAAGAAAATGATGGGTGAAAAAAGTTCATGTAAAAAGATATTGGGTTTGTCCAGGTAGTAATTGTCCGCCGATAAGGTGTCCAATTGAAGGAAGTTTCGATGGAGAAGAAAAAAGTTTCGTAGAGGGATCACAGAAAGGCGTTCAAAATAGAGTAAATCCAATGGTAAAAACTGAGTTCAAGTCATAGATTGAGCGCACTTAAACGGAATTAATTATATATATATATATATATATATGATGACGCATAAGGTTACGGGTTATCTAGCTTATAGGTAATCGAATAATTAATCTGAGAATTTTTAAGTGTCTGACTAAAGCTTATACGCAACTATATTTACGTTAATATATATTTGCGGACTCCAGCGTAGGTCGGTTCTAAGGCATACCAAAAATAGGAAGATGTACACACACACATACATATATATATATGTATATATATGAGTGCAGATTAGTCGTCCGAGGCTATAGCAATGCGATGTAGTTGCCGTAAGATGGAACAGTGAAAAGAAATAAACAGAGAGAAAGTGAAACAAAAAACGATTTATTAATAATTTCACGAAAAACTGATTAAATACCAAAATAGTAAATACTGTCTGGTAAGTAACAGTTCGGCAAAGGGTAATCTTAAATTTTCGAAAGAAAAACTTGCATTTTCAGAAGACAACAATAAAAGACCGTGTGGGTCGAAAAAACGGGAAAAACCGGTGTCAGAACATAGAAATACGGCAGCAAACAATTGGAAGTAGTAGGAACGCAGAGAATGTCAAAATCAACTAAAGTTAAAATACTATAAACATTTGCTTATTAATATACTAATTATTATAATTTTATTATATTTTATTTTATATGATTCATTAATTTATTTTCTTTTTTCTTTTTTCTTTATTCAATTCAAATTTAAATTTACGTGTGGGCTGTTATTATTGTAATGTGCGTCATCAAAGGAGATAACTTATGGAAAAAATATATTTAGAAATGAGATTTGAAATTTGAGAAGGAATTTTAATTATGAAATGGATCAAAGCCAAGGAGGGGACCGTTTGAACAGGGGAAGAGGGGGGGGAGGAATAAGAAGAGACGTTGGGAAAGAGGGGGAACTAGGGATAAAATAAAAATTTAAAAAATAAAATTAAAAAATAAATAAATAAAATAAATATACATACACACATAAAGTGTAACTATCTAAATACATATTTATTTATTTATTCATTCATTCATCCATTTATTTTTACTTATA
>OY744530.1:57477038-57522038 GCA_963556195.1 Sepiola atlantica
TACATCTACATATAAATATGTACATATATATATATATATATATATATATACATATATATATGTTTTGTTTATTATCTATGTACATATACGTTTCGACCTTTATAATCGGGACTCATCAGCATAGAGATATTATTATTCACTACTGGTCATGCGATTCGAAACCCCTGGTTCCGAGTATTTTGAAACTAAAATCCCGACATCAAGAACCACTGAATCAACGCTGAATAGCGAATCAACAATGATAATTTTAATACTTTATCCGGTGGCTTGACGTCATAAGAGCGTTCAACTTAATGAAAGGAACGATGCATTTATATATATATATATATATATATATATATGTGTGTGTGTGTATGTGTGCGTATGTGTGTGCATGTGTGTAAGGGATAAATAAGTGACATGAAAAGAACAATTGTTAAGTTAACGATTTGAGATTTTATGGGTTTAATTTGATGGGAGATACAAATCAACCGAGGAAACATTTAAAAAATATATTTAGAATTTAAATATCAAGAAAAAAATCTGTATTTATAAATAGGCAGACACAATTGTGTGAATAGATATGTTTTTAAACAAATTCGAACCATATAGTTTATTAATATTAATTATATATGTATATATATATATATATATATATATATATATATATATATATATATATAAGTGTTTTAAGGTTATGCAAGGGTTTGGCGAAATATCTGTATGACTTTAAACTAAAAAAAAAAAAATGCTAGTTTATAATAAAAAAAAAAAAATTTTTTAAATCGGTTTCGTTTTATTATTTTTCTTTTTTATAAAAAAAATTGATATCGCATCTTAATGCTTCAAAAGGTATTTATTTTACCTATTCCTTCTTATATATATATATATATGAAAACCATTAGTTCTATTCATAATCATATATACATATATATATATATATACGTAAACATAAAATGAGTTGTCTATTTATCATTAATCATAACTACTGTGATTAGAGAATGTGATTTTTCTAGGAAAGAAAACAGTGATTATTTGCTTCGCCACAATATTGAACAATAACACGTTTCTAGTGAAAAGTGAAATCATTTAGTGTATGCTAATTTTTGGCAGATGAAGTCCACATTAATATTAACCTTATTTTTGGCTCTTCTGAAACTCTGTCCGACGCCATTATGAAACGGTTATATATTATAGATACAATTATATCTGAAACACAAAAAATGTAATTTAGAATAACATATTGGTATTTTACACTTTATTGCTGGTGTGTACGCCTCCGAGTACTAGCCGGCGATAAAGGAGGCGGAAATATTTAACATCTATTATCTATGTTTATGTGGTGTTTATTAAGTATTTCATATCTGTGTACGTAGAAAAAGTAAATAACGATTAAATCAGAAATAAAATCCAAAAGAGTTAAATAGAAAGACCAATAAAATAACACGCTTTTTCGTTATCCAAAGAGAGATAGAATTAGTGTAAACATATATAAATGCTTATGTATTTTGCATTAGTGTACGTTTATATTTAGTTATATTATACTGTAATTTCATGCCGGTTTCAAAGTAAAGAAAATAAACATGTTTTCTAGGAGAATTACAACGTACCTGAGCAAGTGCAAGGAGTAACACGAAAAACTCTGTCAGCAGATTTTTTGCCAAATAAGAAAATCTGTACACAATCAAAGCGAAACGTGGTGCAAAGCTTTATAATGTCCAGGGAAACAACACAAAAATAGCAGAATGAGAGTGACACACGTCAAAAGTGATTTAAAATCACAATTTAAAAAAAAAACTTTAGAAATACACACATTTGCTCATCAAAAGACGCAGTAGATAGACTTTTCAATAATGAAACGAATGTCGATAAAAGGGAGACAACCAATGTTTGTCCCATATAGTCACATACTATAATAAAGTAATATAATATATTGAATATCTATTTTAGTTAGTCTGATAATTTCGTTCGGCAATAAAAGATAAACGTTAACGCGTAGCTTACAAACAATCAATATATTTTCATACTATATATATATATATATATATATATATATATATATATATATACAATTAAGTTATAATAATGCAATCCTCTGCATCTTTATAACTTAGGATGTGAAACAATGGATATAAGTGTATATTACACAAAAGCAACAAACCCTGCAATTACCAATAAAAAAATTACATCAAAATGCATTAAATACTTAGGTGATAAAAATTGTACATATTTCCTAGGAAAGGCGTAATAGTCCGGAGGTAAAACGCCAGATTATTGACATCAATATCGAATGCTCGATTCTTGTCAAAGTTTGCAATGCTGATGACTGCTGTGAGCCAAGAAACACGTGTCTTTGGATTACTTTTGTGTACGTATAACATTAATAATATATATATATATATATTAACGAGAAATACGTCTTATATAGTTAAAGGCGAATAATAATGGAATCGTCTACATCTTTTTCACTTAGGAAGTGAAACAATTGATATAGTAGTATATTACTAAAAGCAACAAACGCTACAATCACCAATAAAAACAATCATATATATATATATATATATATATATATATATATATATATATATATATATATATATATATGTGTGTGTGTGTGTGTGTGTGTGTGTATGGGTGTATGTGTAAGTATATGCCTCTTTAATATATTTATTGCGCTCTTACCGCGAATATTTAACTGTTTCAAACATATATTAGGTTCAACATCATCTGCTATATCCTGGTGATTGATTGAAAATATATATAAAACATGATTATTATTCTCTTACAGATCAAAAATAGAATTTAGATGAAAAAAAAAAAAAATAAAACGATACCATATTGGTCCAAAACAACTTAACTAGTGGAATCTCCTCCTCCACCGTCCAGCAACTCTCTCACTCTGTCCGGATAAATTAACACCGTGGGCAAATCTCGTTAACTACGATAGTTTATCCCGGTATTCTCGGTAAACCACGCGGAATCGCACCGGATGTGCAGCGTTTAAGCACATATGTAAATGACAAGCGCGCAGCCTGATTGTTTTCGAACCGCGTTCAAAGGATCGTTTGCTAATGGTGGATGCATCATAAATAAGAAAAAAGTTCATTAGTAAAACGTCAATCCTTTTTTTGCCAAACCTTAATTAGCACAAAGAATATTGTTATAATCATTAATTCGGTTTTGGGAGGTTTCCTTTCGATTTTTTCAGTTATATTCTTAACAATATTGTGTTGATCAAGTTATAATTAGTATTATTTATTTATATTTTTTTATTGATGGTAATATACCTGTTTTGATTGAAGTGACAATCGGGGTTTTTGTTACAACAGGAGTACGTTGTAAAATTCATAACAAAAACCCCGATTGTCACTTCAATCAAAACAGGTATATTACCATCAATAAAAAAATATAAATAAATAATACTTATTATAACATATAAAACGCATATGATCAACACAATATTGTTAAGTATATAACTGAACAAATCGAAAGGAAACCTCCCAAAATCGAATCAATGTTGAAAACAAACACTGAATGAAAACTTTAATTGTGGCAATGTATGTGACCTTGCGTTCATGTATGTTCAGTACCTAGGTTGTGAACGGATTCCAGTTGTTTTCTTCTGAATTAGGGCTTTATTTCGAGACTGGCTGTAGGGTCGATTATGTGGCCTGAGTCACAGGTTTACTAAAAGAGTATTCCTTCCCAACAAAATCACAACTCAAGTTTAAAACAATGTTTTATTTGAGAGCTTACTAGGATACTATGTTTCTCTACCGAACTTGCAATAAAAACAAACATCTTTTCGAACCGATAAGAAATACCTTCTCCGCGCTGAATATCCAAAAGGCGCGTCTCTCTCTCTCTCTCTCTCTCTCTCTCTCTCTCTCTCTCTCAAATGAACAGAAATCTAACCAATATGAACAGGAATCTAACCAATTATTTCTTCTTGTTTTGCTGGAATATATATATATATATATATATATATATATATATATATATATATAAGATATATATATAAGATATATATATATATATATATATATAAGATATATATATAAGATATATATATAAGATATATATATATATATATATATATATATATATATATATATATATATAATATATATATATATATATATATATATATATATATATAAGATATATATTTAAGACGTTGGGTTGGAGTTGAAAAATACTTATAATCCAGGGTTTCGAATCGTATGACCAGTAGTGAATAGTCAAACTTCTACGCTGAAGAGTCTTGATTGAAAAAAGATGAAACGTATACGTCCGTAGATAATAAACAACAACAAATATTTTCATATATATATATATATATATATATATATTGCCATAAATATATATTTCATATATTACTACCTAGCTCTACTTACGTATCGAGCACTGTTGAAGTAAATACTGAAAATTGATTGATAAAAAAATCCTATCTCCTTATAACATTTTATGTGGATACATAAAATACTAATATCTTTCTCTCTCTCTCTCTCTCTATATATATATATATATATATATATATATATATAGATAGATAGATAGATAGATAGATAGATAGATCCCGCATCTAGTGTACTTACAGAGAAATGCCAGTTAAGAACTATCTGCTGTTTTATCTGTAAACATAAAACCCCACTGACCAGGGTGTCTATTATCTGGAGTGAAAGTTATTTTTTTAGGATTTCAAGTAGCTTGCAATCAGATTATTGCAAATTTCCTTCAAGAGGCAATCAGTTTACCAAATAGATAAATTATATTTCTAGTGGTCAATTACAGTACGCAATATTTCCCCATCACAGGCCAGTCATCTTTATGGATTATAACCTCACTAAGCAAACCTTATTTACATTCTCGTATACAGTTGAAAGTGTTAAAATAACATTAGGGTATCGTACGGCCTTGAAGTACACACATGCTGTCCATTGAAATATCTATCAATAATACATCAAAATGTCAGGATCGGTTATGAATTCGTGGGCGTATAAAGTCACGATTCGATCTTATTTCTGACACGAACTAAGGCTGAAAGGCAAAAGTTAAATTATTACAGTTGACTTGTGTTCATAAACGAATTGAACACATACATTTACGAATGCGCCCTTATCGTATAATAATAAGCGAAAATTGTGTCTGTAACATTAAGCTACGGATTCATATGTTACAACGGATAAAGTCATTGATTAACAACATGGTTTAAGTCTTGGTCTTCTGGATTTTGAAATGTATTTCCATTACTATAGGCGACACTAACTAATAATAATGGGATAATGAACACTTCTAGCCGGTTATGGCTGACGGAACGAGCACAATCGTGTTTTGGTAGAAATTACGGATAAGTTCAGATTTACACATAAATCAGGTCGGGGTTGCATCGGCCGAAACGTTGTGAAAATAACAACTAATATGAGAATAGTAATCCTAATTATCCCATATCTAAATTATCGATCCTCAACAAAAAATTCTGAAGCATACATACTGTAATTTCAGACCCTTCACAATGACGATTTAAAACTAAATAAAGCATCTGCCAACAATAGTAGATTTTAATACGGAATAATAAAGTTTACTATTATCTAGCTGTACATATCCGACGTCACGGGAGTAAGCGAACAATGAGAAAGTGATTTACAAGGAAATCGAAAGTAATCATGTGGCTTTAATTTTAATAAGCACAATAGAAGAATACACGTCACAAGATGGGTAAAATTAGTTACCTATACAGAACAGTGTTTCATCATGTATATGTCTCCATACGTGGGTTAAAATCAACATATGATGTTACAAATCCTTATGTCTATTATCCTCATTCTAATTTTGATCAAAACGCATTACGTGATTTTTATTTTGGAAAATGTCTGAAATTTAAGACCTAAGCTTAAGAACACATTGTAATAAAAAGACAGTTGGCTAAATAAGTGCCTAATCACTAAAAATAAAGTTCAATGCAAATCTGAAATATTTGAATTTACAAATGGGAGAGTTTGCCCATATTATACCTTTTTAAATCCTTCTTAAATACCTAAAAGAAACCGAAATTAGTGAATATTTACAAACTAATATGGAATACCCCTTGGTATTATTTGACAAAAATTGCGAGATATCTGAATTTTCAGAAATAGCTTCCAATCTCCTTCTGCCTCATCTTTATGAAAATAAATTCAAGTAAATATTGTCTATATTATCAGCACATACACCTATCAGCTATATTCATAAATTTCATTATGCTCGGTTAATTAGTTTAGGAATGATTCCTGTACATACAAATAGATCAAAATATACACACCCATAGTTTTATATAGATACATATCATTTTGTGAAACAAGGATTTATTTAAGAGTTTGTTTTTATATTGACGTTAATGCATCATTAGTAAATAACAAATGGTCATGTAATTTATGTGGAAAATTTGGAAATATAACGTGTTTTTACGTAGTTATATTTTCCGATGTCAAGGGAAAACTTTTCACATGATTAGTTAGCTTTACTTTATTAGAATATTCACTAAGTAAGTAAGGGGCACATCTATATTGTTAAAGTTTTTATAACAAGATAATTGTTTTCATAACGAAACTGACACGAAATGTAGGATCGTATCAACCATAATGTAAACAAGGCACATACCTTAGGGCCAGGCAAAAATGCAAGCCAAAAAATGCACGTCACAAAAAAAGTATAGTTGTATTTTAACTATTTCAGGCCACTTCGAAATAATGTGCCTTAAGGTTAGCAATGCCTTAATTCGGAACTGACGAAATGTGATATATTCCTGCTTGTTACATAGAAGCAAGACACAAAAAAGGCTATTTTTACTAAAGTTACTATATAATAGACGGATTGCTATTTGGATCTTACTCTTACTTGGATAATTCGATATTAAATTTTATATGTTAGATAGGTCGTCACAAGATAAGTACATTGTCGATTTTTACATGAATACAATTGGATCAGACAGAAAATAGTAACTTTTGACTTTGTAGGCTCTCGTCTTATCCTCTCGGCCATAGGAAATTGTCACGTTATATGGAGAAATTAAGTTATATGTATGCCAATTGCGACGAGCAGTAAACATAAAGACAATATTACAGGAGTCAGCAAATTAATCGGAGCCTCGCTTTGAGTCCTATGTGAATGTCTATTTTTTAATATCTCCCAAGTTTTTAACTTTAATTTTCTTAAAGGTGATTTTCATGATATAATTTTACATAGATACGACGTCGTTCCGAGCTTTCGGTTCTCATCAGTGGTGGGAAGTGACAATTTTAGACGGGCACGAGGCACGAACCCGGTTAAGAAATTTTGCGTTTTGTTATGAACACTGATATGTCAACAGTTAGAACATGCGAATAATTTTCAATGAGTGTTAATTTTTTCAATGAGCTTTAAGACACCAATAACACTAGTTTTTAAAATAGATTTTCTTCGTCACGTTATACAAAAGTAACATTAGACGAATATCCCAGTGAATACTGTATTAAAAATAGGTTAACAAAATTAAATAACTATTTTTATTGGTATAATAATATTTAAAATAATTAACTCAAAATGAATGCGTTTGGATTCGTTTCAAACATTTATCTATTTAGAACTGTTTGTAAGACACATAACGTCAACAAGTAGATTCTAAGACACAACCGCGCTAACAGTTTTGTATTGTCTGACCTCATATTGCAAATGTTAGTTGAAACTTTTCTTTGAAGGAATAAAATTGTAAACATGACTATTACATGAAATTATTCCAGATTAGTAATATAACTTTACACGCGCAACTCCGGCTGACTATCGATAGTATATTTATATAAATATTAATTCTTGTTTATTTCTGCATTATAAAAATCTATAGGTATAAGTGTTTTTATGAGGGTAGAATTTTTCAATGAATTCATACTGACAATTTAACTTTTTTCCTTCGATTCCATATGACGTAACTAGTAGCAATTATCGCTTATGCCCATAACAAATAGTAAAATAGTCGACCATAGTCGAGGGAAACCCAAAAGCTCCCTTTTCATTGGCTACTACCCGATGATTACCCCGCTTACCCTTGATCTACATCTTATTGTTTTCTATCGTGTTTAGCAAGGCGGCATCAAGTACTATTTTTAAGTTTTCGGTATGACTAAACTGAGGATTGAATCCTGGCCCCCTTTGTCCATAAACACCACTCTCACCATTATGTCAAGATTAAGTAACTATATTTGAACGTAAATAAACTAGATTTATTTTTTTTCATGAATGAGAATAACATTAAATAAAGAATATCTCTAGTTACGAATATTGTGAAAAAAGTTTTAATCATTGAAGTTATTATTTTTATTGGTATTTTTATATTGAAAATAACTAAAGAAACAAAGCAATTATTTCGATTAGTTAAAGCCTTTTTCCGTTTTACAAAAGCGTTACCCACTCAGCGTCAACAAGTACCTGCCTTTCAAGAAAACCATGGAACTGACATATTTTTATTGTTCGGTCGCATATTTAGAATGTTATGTTTAGCTTTGCTTTCAAGAAAACCATCGCACTGACATATTTTTATTGTTCGGTCGCATATTTAGAATGTTATGTTTAGCTTTGCTTTCAAGAAAACCATCGCACTGACATATTTTTATTGTTCGGTCGCATATTTAGAATGTTATGTTTAGCGTTGCTTTCAAGAAAACCATCGCACTGACATATTTTTATTGTTCGGTCGCATATTTAGAATGTTATGTTTAGCTTTGCTTTCAAGAAAACCATCGCACTGACATATTTTTATTGTTCGGTCGCATATTTAGAATGTTATGTTTAGCTTTGCTTTCAAGAAAACCATCGCACTGACATATTTTTATTGTTCGGTCGCATATTTAGAATGTTATGTTTAGCTTTGCTTTCAAGAAAACCATCGCACTGACATATTTTTATTGTTCGGTCGCATATTTAGAATGTTATGTTTAGCGTTGCTTTCAAGAAAACCATCGCACTGACATATTTTTATTGTTCGGTCGCATATTTAGAATGTTATGTTTAGCTTTGCTTTCAAGAAAACCATCGCACTGACATATTTTTATTGTTCGGTCGCATATTTAGAATGTTATGTTTAGCTTTGCTTTCAAGAAAACCATCGCACTGACATATTTTTATTGTTCGGTCGCATATTTAGAATGTTATGTTTAGCTTTGCTTTCAAGAAAACCATCGCACTGACATAATTTTATTGTTCGGTCGCATATTAAGAATGTTATGTTTAGCTTTGCTTTCAAGAAAACCATCGCACTGAAATATTTTTATTGTTCGGTCGCATATTTAGAATGTTATGTTTAGCTTTGCTTTCAAGAAAACCATCGCACTGACATATTTTTATTGTTCGGTCGCATATTTAGAATGTTATGTTTAGCTTTGCTTTCAAGAAAACCATCGCACTGACATATTTTTATTGTTCGGTCGCATATTTAGAATGTTATGTTTAGCTTCGCTTTCAAGAAAACCATCGCACTGACATATTTTTATTGTTCGGTCGCATATTTAGAATGTTATGTTTAGCTTTGCTTTCTAAGAAAACCATCGCACTGACATATTTTTATTGTTCGGTCGCATATTTAGAATGTTATGTTTAGCTTTGCGTTCAAGAAAACCATCGCACTGACATATTTTTATTGTTCGGTCGCATATTTAGAATGTTATGTTTACCTTTGCTTTCAAGAAAACCATCGCACTGACATATTTTTATTGTTCGGTCGCATATTTAGAATGTTATGTTTAGCTTTGCTTTCAAGAAAACCATCGCACTGACATATTTTTATTGTTCGGTCGCATATTTAGAATGTTATGTTTAGCTTTGCTTTCAAGAAAACCATCGCACTGACATATTTTTATTGTTCGGTCGCATATTTAGAATGTATGTTTAGCTTTGCTTTCAAGAAAACCATCGCACTGACATATTTTTATTGTTCGGTCGCATATTAAGAATGTTATGTTTAGCTTTGCTTTCAAGAAAACAATCGCACTGACATATTTTTATTGTTCGGTCGCATATTTAGAATGTTATGTTTAGCTTTGCTTTCAAGAAAACCATCGCACTGACATATTTTTATTGTTCGGTCGCATATTTAGAATGTTATGTTTAGCTTTGCTTTCAAGAAAACCATCGCACTGACATATTTTTATTGTTCGGTCGCATATTTAGAATGTTATGTTTAGCTTTGCTTTCAAGAAAACCATCGCACTGACATATTTTTATTGTTCGGTCGCATATTTGGAATGTAATGTTTAGCTTTGCTTTCAAGAAAACCATCGCACTGACATATTTTTATTGTTCGGTCGCATATTTAGAATGTTATGTTTAGCTTTGCTTTCAAGAAAACCATCGCACTGACATATTTTTATTGTTCGGTCGCATATTTAGAATGTTATGTTTAGCTTTGCTTTCAAGAAAACAATCGCACTGACATATTTTTATTGTTCGGTCGCATATTTGGAATGTAATGTTTAGCTTTGCTTTCAAGAAAACCATCGCACTGACATATTTTTATTGTTCGGTCGCATATTTAGAATGTTATGTTTAGCTTTGCTTTCAAGAAAACCATCGCACTGACATATTTTTATTGTTCGGTCGCATATTTAGAATGTTATGTTTAGCTTTGCTTTCAAGAAAACCATCGCACTGACATATTTTTATTGTTCGGTCGCATATTTAGAATGTTATGTTTAGCTTTGCTTTCAAGAAAACCATCGCACTGACATATTTTTATTGTTCGGTCGCATATTTAGAATGTTATGTTTAGCTTTGCTTTCAAGAAAACCATCGCACTGACATATTTTTATTGTTCGGTCGCATATTTAGAATGTTATGTTTAGCTTTGCTTTCAAGAAAACCATCGCACTGACATATTTTTATTGTTCGGTCGCATATTTAGAATGTTATGTTTAGCTTTGCGTTCAAGAAAACCATCGCACTGACATATTTTTATTGTTCGGTCGCATATTTAGAATGTTATGTTTAGCTTTGCGTTCAAGAAAACCATCGCACTGACATATTTTTATTGTTCGGTCGCATATTTAGAATGTTATGTTTAGCTTTGCGTTCAAGAAAACCATAGCACTGACATATTTTTATTGTTCGGTCGCATATTTAGAATGTTATGTTTAGCTTTGCGTTCAAGAAAACCATCGCACTGACATATTTTTATTGTTCGGTCGCATATTTGGAATGTAATGTTTAGCTTTGATTTCAAGAAAAGAATAAAGCATGACACTATTTGAAAAAAACAAATAAGTGAAATAACTTTAGAACATAAAGAAACAAAGCTCATTTTTAATAAAGTAGATTTTCCTATACATAGCATGATTTGCCAACTCATGAAAAAATGGTTACTAAATGTGTACTAATATATTTTCCTACAAACATTACATAGCAAATAAAAAAAAACAATATGAAGCAAGATTAACATTAAAGTATGGGTAACGACGATATCGAAAATATCGAGTTCGATTTAGCTGCGTTTCAAAATATATGGGCCATGAAATCGTAAGGAAGTAAAGAATCAGGAGAACGAGCAAATATAGTTGAAGAGACGGTCGAACGGGATGAAATTAATTGTGAAGTAATATTAAATACGTTGAATAATTTCTTTAATTTAAAAATTACTATTATATTTTCTTAACTCATAAAATAGTTGAAAAGAAGGCCGAACGGGATGAAATTAATTGTGAAGTAATATTAAATACGTTGAATAATTTCTTTAATTTAAAAATTACTATTATATTTTCTTAACTCATAAAATAGTTTAAGAGAAGGCCGAACGGGATGAAATTAATTGTGAAGTAATATTAAATACGTTGAATAATTTCTTTAATTTAAAAATTACTATTATATTTTCTTAACTCATAAAATAGTTTAAGAGAAGGCCGAACGGGATGAAATTAATTGTGAAGTAATATTAAATACGTTGAATAATTTCTTTTAATTTAAAAAATATTATTATAGTTTCTTAACTCATAAAATAATTGAGGAGAAAGCCGAACGGGATTAAATTAAGTGTGAATAAATATTAACTACGTTGAATAATTTCTTTAATTTAAAAATTTCTATTATATTTTCTTAACTCATATTAGCGATCCACAGAATGTAAGATGATGCATGTAGTTCCAAATGTTGCGACCATTTATCGAAACTACCGACACATTATATAATTGTAGAAATTCTTCAAAATAAGTTAAAAATCATATCATTTTACATCATCCAATGCAGTATAAAGTACAGAAAATAAAATGTTATTTTCCCTTACTTATGTGTACACGCTTTATTCGCCATCATTTTAATTATATAACTATACGTGAAAGACGTGCAAAAGAGGTAGTACCTTTCGGATTTGGCCTCCGTGTATCCAAGTACTACGTTTTGCGTAAAACATAACCTCACGATGATGAATGACCGTTACTGCGGTCGAGGAGCAACATCCTTTTGCGAGTTACCGTTTTAATGTGTATAGGCATAGAAAGAACATAACGAATCAAGAGGAGTAAACCGTAACTACAAATCCTGCTATTCCACGGGCATAGTAATTTCGGTTGCACTCATTGACAAATGGTAATCTAGTTCTGAGAACAGCATGGCTTTGCAGATAATTATAACTATTTGTCGATCGGAAGGCGTAACTCCTCCAGTTAGTGGAGTACCATAGAATATATGCAGGTCTGGTGTGCCGCATATACAATCAGCCTTAAGAAAACAAATCTTTCAACATGAACTGATGAATGACTCGGTCTAAGTTTAAATATATTCGAATTGTTTTCTGGTTGCTTCTGAACATATGTTGGGAATACATCTCTCTTATTCACGAGCCATTATCGTTAACAACTTATTGGTGAGATAAAAAGCGAGGCCTTCGCTGGCTTGTTCGCTGCTTTGGTTTTGGGCCGATCTGGTGTGGGCTATTTATGGTCTCATCTCTGTTCTAGGGATGTTGTAAACTAAAATGAATTAGAAAACTCGGTAATGATTTTGCATATGACATTTTGTTCTTTATTGCATACATATCAGGACAGATATGTAGAAAGAAAGGGAAGAGGATGAGGGAAGGAGTGTAGGGCACTCTGAATATTTTAAGGTCTATATTGTCCTACGTGTCTGTTTTCATTTCCATGGGGTTAAAGTTAGGGTTAGGGTTAACTCTTCGTCATCAAGTCACTTAGTTCCTAACTTTTGCTTCTCGTTTACCGCCCACGTTTTCTCCTTGCATATCATCTCTGTATGCGGACCCTCTTGACATTTACTATCCATCCATTTTCTATCAAATGTCATATTGAATGTGATATAGTAAGCTCGACATGTACCGTCTGATTCACGACCTCATAGGTCATTAAACCACAGCGCTATATGGAATTACCATATGGTCCCGCTTTATTACAATAATTGATGTGATTTTTCGGAAATTACAAGTCAGTTCTATTAGATTCCATATATTCCTAGATTAATTCCGGCATACCTGACTCTCTTAAACTAGTAATGCATACAGCAAGTCAGAGTAACTTTTACTCACACGAAAAATTTACTACCACTACCATCATCTTATACCAGGACTTCTCTATAGAATGAATTTCCCAGCTCTGTCTTTCATTGTTTTGTTTTTTTATTCCCGTGCTATTTTCTATCACCAATTAGACATCCACTAGTAAAATATGGGTCGCTCTTTTGAGGGGTTACACTTCCTACTTTTATAGCATTTTTATTTGCTTGGTACAATCCTATTCTGGAATAATCAAATATATTTAACGAACACTAAACACACGCCAACTTCAATTAAAAAATCGCGTTTCCTACTTCTGCATACAATAATAACATTTATTACAACGCTAAAAATGTATATAGAACGCTTTCAGTAACTAAAATAACTTCTTAATAAATCATGTTCACACCTTCACATGCATAACGACTGTTCCCTCAACTTTACTTTCGTTCCTTTTTGTCGTTAAGACTATATTCTAGGGATAAAAGAATACGGATTGGAAGTCACATCCTGCCGATTGCGCGGATAAATAAATACATATTTACTTTTTTTGAACTTTTAAAAATAGAATTAACGTTTCGTTTCCTGCTTGGTATAAGGTATTTGCTGTTTTTTCTACCGTGCGCGTAAACACATACATACTTCTTGTTAAAAATCATCCATTTTTTATTTATTTTTTTTCCTCTTCACAATAGAAGTACAAGTGCACTTGACGATTGATAAGGTATATGTTGTTGTTTTTTTTTGGTTTACGATTTCTCGACTGTTACTTTTTCCGGACTTATAATATGTTGTGATATTTACTAGCCCGCCTTTGAAAGCAGAGTTATACACAATGTCAGTTCCTAATGTGGGGAAAATGCATGTCCCCTAAAATAAAAATTGCCGCAGTCTAGAAATATTTCTCCCATACACGTAGCGTTATGTATACTATTCCTTACGTTCTCGCTATACACTATCCGTCTTTTTTTTTCAATTATTTTAAAAACTAAAATTAAGGATTTCTTTGCTAATTGCTATAAGGTATTTGTTGTTTTTATTTTCAGTTGACAATCATTTGAATGCTAATTATTCTGCACCTTTAATATGTTGTTGCTTTTACTTGCCTCCACTCGAGTGCAGAGTTAGACACAATGTTGTTTCCTGATGTGGGTAAGTTTCATGTTCCCAATAAAGAGCACTCCAGATTAAGATTTGTTTTTTAAATTGCAGCAGTCTAAATGTATTCCTGCCATAAATAGGGCGATATGTATGTTAGTCTATACGTTCTTGAAAAACACTATTCGTCTTTTATTTATTTATGTTTTGCTTTCCAAGATAGCATTAACGTTAAATTAGCCGATTTCCTCCGGGCAACGCCAAGACACGGGTACAGCTAGTTTAATATAAAGCACTTATTCAATAGTAAACGTGTATTTCCGTATTATGAAACCGGCTTGTAGCTAGCACTTTATCGAGTACTAATAGAGAGTGATACTCTGTTAAATGACGAACTATATGAAACTTCATCAGCTTTTCACAGCGTCATCATCCAATACAATGTAGGACTAATTAAGTTTGGGTATGTGAAGAAAAATGTGAAAAACGTTATTTTCCACATAATTTTAAATTTAAGAAAAAGGGTAAAACTCCTTTCAGAAGTTTAGCAGAAAGAATGAGTACTACGTAGGTAATGCTATCAAGGAAGAACGTACATGGCAGAATAGCTAGAATGTCCACACCTTTGGGAAATAAGGCGTCGAAGTGATCGTTAGTTCGATAGTGATGTGTATGACTGTTATTTATTGATATGGAGGAAAGGAAGTCGGTGATCATGAAAGGAATAATTAGATACGAAAAATAGAAAAAAGAATGGGTTGAAAGAGGAAAGGAAGCGACGCTGGTGATTTTGAATTAGTTATTCTTTCAACTATTTATAGCTAACATTTTTTTTATTGAACAGTTAAACAGGAAATAAATTATTCTAAGATTTCAGTTATGACGAGTGTATACTTTAACGATGATATATTATATTAGAGTATGCATTACGAAATGAAGGCAATTTCATTTAATTCGGGCTGTATTTATTCTAAAGTTGATTTGAGTGAAGGCGCGTTTTCCTATTTAGTAAACAAATTTAATTGTTGACAATTTTAGATATTGTTCCATTTACACTGCTCCAACTTATTCAGTTGTATACTCTGTTCTATTCCTGTTTCCTTTGTTTCTTTTCGTTTACTGTGTATATTAGAGCATTACTATCTAAACTGCCAATTCTAGGACGACTTCATAATGATGGTGTACTATATAGTGAATCAAATAGACGCATCCAAACGTAATTGAACTCATCCACACACACGTCAATGTAGTAAACGTTATATTCATTAATAGTGAAAATAAAAACAGCATTGTTATCGAATCTTTATGATTCATATCTAGATGTCACCTCTTAAAACGGATTGCATAATTTGTATCATAATAATACGCATGTTTCGAAATATTGGAGGTGGTCATTGATAACTTGTATCATTTAAATTATTCGGAGTACTATCACTTGTATTATTATATGATTATTCAGACATTATTCTCATTTATATCAACAAGTTCTTGGTACAGTTACACATAGGAGTAACTTAAGAGGAGAAAACATATTCATCAATGATAAGAGGTTAGAAATGTTACTGAGAAAAAGAAATACAACATCTGATCCTCTTCCGGAGAAAAACGCCAGAAATCATATTAATAAAAAGTAAGAACATCGAATGATGAAAAAGTGGGCATTTATATGTATAAGATATTAATCGAGATATAAGTGGGAAAACAAAATTAGGGTACATTTCTCAACTAATTAATTGATTGATTTAAGTTATGAAATTTAAATTGCGAAAAATCTCCAACTTATGTTTAAACTCCTTTCGTTTACATAGTTGCAAATAACGATCGCCTGAAAAGTAGTTAAATAATAGATCGAGCTAGCACTATGTAAAATGGAGAACTACTCGTCAGAGTGACTGTTAGAATAGGTATTTATATTGAGAAAAGTAGTAACCAATGGCAGTATTATGCATCTGCAAATTCGCGGAAGTGCTCGAACTCTTATGTGTGCGAATAGCCCGAGGGATATGTTGCTATATTCTTATGTCTAGCCTTTGGATAGTCTAGCCAACGTAGTCAGCTGCACACTGACACTGACATTTATAAATGACAGCATTCTTTTGGATGGTGAGCAAAACGTTTGTTTTGTAAAGAAGATAAAAAGGTTAAAGTCGTGTAGGCTACTTCAGAATAGAAGATGGAAAACAGAGTTGAGTAAGAAAAAAGAACCCTTTCCACAATGACATGGCTGTCCGGACTACACCATATAAATTTTAAATAAATTGAATACTAAGAGAGGCAAATACGTTTATCATCATTGAATTTAGTAACTGTCTGTTCATTAGTTCGTTTTACAATATTAATGAGATATCCATTATTAAAGAAAAAATCAGCTATTTTACTAAGAACACGATCTTTTGTAAGAACAAGACATATGAGCTGAATGAGAGTTCTTGAAATATTATCTTTCTTTGGTGTAAGACAATCAATAAACCAATTTAAATAAAGTCATCTGAGGGTTGTTTTTCTATATACAGGGTGTCGGACGTTGAGAAGACGTTGGATACTAGTTTTAGTATCCAAAGTCTGCTGTGAGAGAACCACTATCTTAAACCCCCATAGCAAATTGCAATGATAAGTACAAGTGACAGATAAATTGAAGAAAATATCTTGCTACACTACGAGAAGAGAAACAGGCAAATGTGTCGTTTACGTAAGTTCTGTAAAAAAGCTTACTTGGTAGTCTTAGAAAACAATTGATTACTTAAACCAAACCGCCGAGGAACATATTTGCTGATGTCGGACCAACAGGGCTGCCCATGGACATACACTCAGTACAGCGATAATTAATATTGTTAAAACTGAGAAAGAAACAATCATTGATAATGCGATACAATTTCTCCCGCTTTTATAGTCCGATCCGTCCTCCGTCTTTAATGCAATTTTGTTTTTATAAAACTTAGATAAATATGAAAATTTTATGTAAAAGTGGAACTTTTAAACTTCATTTTTCGTGTTAACCTATATTTTTGAATGGAAATCGCTGAATCAACCTGATGTAAGGAGTCAAAAATACTATTTCAAGGTCAGAAACTAGCAAACAAATTGTGTCAAATGGATAGATGCCGACACAAAAAATAGCAATTTCCCCTCCTTTGTCAGAAACATAGCAAATGGAGTGTGAGGACTAAAGGACAAAATAAGGGAAGTGAAGGTTACAAGGCTGCTGAAAGTAAACCTACATTTAGAAAATCGTTATAATTACAGTTGGAAGTGGTATTCCCTATAAATATCTAGCAAATAGTTTACTTGCTTCCTAACCCTAACCCGACAAAAATACAAGCAATTACGTGATTTAAATTAACTATTTTTATCCATATTGGAGACTTTAAAACATAATGTGTTTACAGAAAAGTGTTTACACAGAAATTAGGTCCACTTTTTACTCTCCTAGTCGGGCGTCATGAAATATTCCTCCCAAATAACAACATAAACCGTGACTTTTTTTTAATATGAAGCTACACGGGTGTTTACTGTTGTAATTGCCGCTAGGCACAAATTATTCCTTCAACGAACAAACGCTTTTATTTCAATACAAGATCTTTCTTAGCCTATATAAAATAAACTTATACATATTAAAAACGCCCGTTTCAAACATATGCACATACTTAACTTTATATATACAGAGAGTACAATTGTTATTTTTGTTCCTTTGTGAAGTAGTAGTAGTAGTAGTAGAGGTAGTAGTAGTAGTAGTAGTAGTAGTAGTAGTAGTAGTAGTAGAACAAAAAAGTAAATGCACCCCTTTATTGCGGAGGGCCCTAAGTGCCGGGACACTTTCTATCTAAGCTTGTTTTCTCGAACTGCTAGCCATTGAAATTACCTCCGTGGTCCCTGTTTCCCTGAATCAACCAACATGCAGAAATTTAAATTAAATGTGAACAAATATATCGCTGCACAACTCCCCACTGAAGATACCCCATATAAAGGTGGTCCCTAATTGACAGTAGTCCCTTACGTCTCAGTGGCTATGTGCCTTGTATGGAGTGAATACAAGTTTGAAAAATGTTTATTGTCGTATGAGTTTTAATGTCTTATCACGATTTAAAAAACGAAACAACGTTTTATTGTTTACTATAATATTATTATTATAATTGTTATTATTATTATTATTAGTAGTAGTAGTAGTTGTGGTAATAGTAGTAGTGGTAGTAGTAGTAATATCGCTGTCGTCGTTTTCTGATTGTTCGCTAATTTATTGGCGAAGTTGATATTGTGACTGTCTGCGCCGCTATTATTATTTCGGGTATTTTTTCTGAGGGTGGACGGATATGTTCTTGGTATTGTTTGCCGAATATTTAAATTCTAGGTGGTAAGAAAAGAAAAGAAAAAACAACAGTGACGAGTAATAAAAAGGTTTTGTCAAATAGAGACGGTTGGCGCCGTTGCAATATCCATGGCCGCAGGCAGCAGCATGGCCTTCCCTTAAGGCGAAATGAGTGGATCAAAATGGCGCTAGCCAACAAACATGGCGCCCAACTCCTGCGCACACATGCTGATTATTTTGCACACTAGAAATCCGAGAAGGAAGGACAAACATAGAAATAAAAAGTTTAAAAGAATTGTTGAATAAGTAAAAGTGAACAGAGAAAGACAGAAAGGCGGAGAGAGGGAGATAATAAAAAGGAGAGAGAGATGGGAAAAAGGCTAGGAAAGGTAGAGATAGAAAAGGAAGAGAATGAGGGGTAAAAATAAAGGGAAAAGTATAATAATTTTTTTCTAAATTGATCAAGAAGTAAAATAGAATATAAATGTAGAGTGACAGAGAGAAAGAGAGAGCAGGGTGTGAGATAGAGAGACACACATGGAGAGACGGGTGATTTAAAGAGACTAAGACACATATTGAGGCGATGAAGAGAAACAGATGAATAGAGAGGCGATAAAGAGAGACGTCGCGAGAGATAAGCGACGTGAATATATATATATATATATATATATATATATATATATATAGAGAGAGAGAGAGAGAGAGAGAGAGGGAGAGAGAGAGAAGAGAAGAGAGATAGATAGATAGATAGATAGATAGATAGATAGATAGATAGATAGATAGATAGATAGATGGATAGATAGATAGATAGAAAATGTAGACGTGGTGTGGAGATACAGATATAGTTAAATAATGGAGTGAGAGAGAGGAGTTGACGCTTAAGAGAGATAGAGATAGAAAGGGGCGACATATAAAGACAGGGATAGATAAAGAAATGTAGAGACACATAGATAGATAGATAGATAGATAGATAGATAGATAGATAGATAGATAGATAGATAGATAGATAGATAGATAGATAGATGCGAGGAAGATAGACAGAAGTAGAGAGGTGATTGTGAGAGACGAAGAAAGAATGAGATGATGTATTAAAATATATATTTTATGTTACTGTTATTTAAACAAGACGGTGCATACTGCCACTGAGATGTAGCGGCTACTGTGATTGGGGGCCAGATTAATAGGGGCCATCCTAAGTGGGGGACGTGTTTAGCAAGAAGTTTTTCCCCCTTACAGGCACATTTCTGTCATGTTTTACATTCGGGGAAACATGCAGCATGGAGAGATTTCCAATGAAAGCAGCCCGAGGAAAGAAGCTATTTGAGTAGAAAGTCTTTTGGGCATCTGGGACGTCTATAGTGAATAAGCTTTCTTTTGCCGCAGGTCGGGATGGTCAGGGGTACTTAGGTTAAATGGGTACATGTACAGTAAGTTTGCCGGGGCACATTCTATGGAAGTACTTGTAAATCAAGCATGAGAATGCAACATTGTTACGACGAGAGAAGCGCTGGAGCTTAGTAGACAGTGCTAGACTTATTCAGTTTGAGACTATTTTATTGCAATATTGTTGAAATTTCAAAATTATATATATATATATATATATATATATATATATATATATATATATATTGTTGAATATAAAAGACAACTCATGTCGAGATATCCCTTGGTAGATCCTTTCAGTAATCCGAATCAGGGTCTTGGTTTCGGAGGGGAATTGGCTGATGAATTGGCCATAGTTTGGATTTGTCTTCCAAGTACTTTCAGACCCATTCAGGTCCATCTTCAGGGGAATGAGTTTCATATGGTACAGACCAGATCCTGATTCCGACTATTTAAAGGATCTACCAAATGGTATTTAGATATGAGTTGTCTCTTATATTCAACAATACTTGCCTTCAAGAGAAGATGCTTCCTATATATATATATATATATATATATATATATATATATATATATATATATATATAACAAAAATAGAATATTATTTGTTAAAAAAATCCAACTATATTCATCATTAAATGACCGGAAAAAAGGTTGATATGCCGTAAAACAAAACAAACGATCAAAGTAACTCTATGTGAAATGCTGACGGACTTTTTTGAGTGCAAAATCTACCGTTTTCATTTAGTTCTGTTCTTATTTTGAGAATTGATTATTCATGTTAAAAATAAATATGTATATATTTAAAAACTAGAAAGCCTGTGACCTTTTGGGTCAACGTCGTCACAGTGTACATTAGTGTATGCATTTTGAGATCTTAACTGATTGTGAAGTTTAATCGATATATATTTTAAAAGTACACTTTATTATTTAAGCTTATGGAAAACCATGGAAGGAACATACCTTGGTATTTCCAAAACACCATTATTTATATGTTTTGCACGTTTCCAAACTATCTATCTATTCACTGTAAAAGGTGGTGAGATTTTGGAGCTTGTCTTTTCGTACGCAAATCGAATCAGATGATTAGTTTACAAATAAGACATAGGCAAAGTACGCATAACTAAGGTAGTAGGTTTCACGATGTCAATAGCCGAGATCTAATCTCACATAAGTCTAACATTTTTTTTTAACTCGATATGATTTTTATAAATGTAATGCAATTAACATAAAATAATAACATATAAAGCATTACACACATATTTTTAACGAAATTACCTTTTTCCTTAATCATTCCTTAAAAAAGTAAACATAAAATATCTCCGGTATTAGTTCCAGCAAATTACTTTTGCTTGAATACATAATTTTAGAACATTTTCACGTACACAAGAATAAGTTGGTTGAAAACAAAATTATTATTACATAATTACATTGGCTGATTTCCAAATTACTACTGAATAAAATTAGAAAAGTTTGTAAAAACCAGACCCGCTTCTGAAGACTGGCCCCGTTGACCCCCAGCAACATGTTTTTTTTGTTGTAATGTTGAGATATTATGATCCCAGGTGTTGTACGGTGCTGAAGATATCAACTTTTTTACATGTCGCCGCGTAGTTTTTGAGGAGAAGCTGGACATACAAACAGACAGACAGACATACAGACATACAGAGAACTGCCCATTATAGAGGAGACTAGCGGGGCTACCCGGCGTTGCTCGGGGTCATAAAAACATATAATTGAAGAAAACTCGCGTGTGTAACATCTTTATATTCAAACTTCTATTTCTGCCCCTCTCTCTATAGCCATCTCTTTATCTTTCTACTTTTCTCTTCCTTGGTCGCCCCATTTCACCGCTACTTTCTAATTTTGCCTTTTGCAAAAGCTGTTTCTTCCCCATCCTACGTTTCCCAGGGCAATAGTATAACATATTTTTATGAAAAGTACCACCTCAGTCTGCACCTTCTATATAGGTACTTATCCCCTCTCCGGTGTTCATACTATATACGTATCTATCGCCGCCCCAGTGCACATACTATATACATACCTATTGCAACCCCAGTGCAGATACTATATAAGTACCTATCGCCGTCTGGGTGCAGATACTATATTAGTAGCTATTGCCGCCCTAGGTGCAGATACTATATAAGTACCTACCGCCGCCCCAGTGTGAATGCTACATACGGACCTATTGCGGCCCCTGTGCGAATGCTAAATATGTACATATCGCCGCCCTGGTGTGAATTCTAAATACGTACCTATTGTCGCCCCGGTAAAAATGCTAAATACGTACCTATCACCGCCCCGGTGCAAATGCTAAATACGTACCGATCGCCGCCCCGGAGCGCATGCTTAATACATACATATCACCGGCCCGGTGCGCATGCTATATACGTACTTATTGCCGCCCATGTGCACATGCTGTATACGTACCTATCGCCACACCCGAATGCTAAATACATACTTATCGCCGTCCCGTTGCGAATGCTGAATACGAACCTATCGCTGCCCTGGTGCGAATGCTAAATATGTACCTTTCGCCGCCCCAGTGCGCGTGCTATATACATACCTATCGCCGGTATAAAATAGTGGTCATTCATGTATTGTCACTATCATAAATATAAATGTTTTTAGTTAAAAAAAGAAAAAACAAATTTTTTTTGCCCCTCTCAAAAATTTTTTTTCATCTTCCCTCATACTTAGAAATATGTTTGATTTAAAAGGAAAAAAAAAAATTTTTTGACCCCTCCAGCAAAAATGTTTTTTTTTCCCCCTATACTTAGAAATATTTTTAGTTTAAAAAAGAAAAAAAAAACAGAAATTTAACCCCATCCCCCGAAAAAAAATTTTTTTTCATCCTCCCCCATATATATGAATATTTTGAATGAAAAAGAAAAGAAATAAACAAATAATTTTTGATCCTCCCCCCCCCCAATTTTTTTATACCCTTTTTAGTATTTTTTTAAGTTTAAGAAAAAAAAAGAAAAAGTTTTACTTTACCCCCCCTCCCCATTTTTTTCATCCTCTCCCATACATCTAAATATTTTTGATAAAAAAGAAAAAGAAAAAAAAAAGAATGTTTGGCCCCCCCAATGTGATTTTTACCCTCCCCCATACATAGAAATATTTTCAGTTAAAGAAAGAAAAAATAAATTCCGAGGTTCCTCGGTCATATCAAAGAATCATATTGCAGAAGTCTCCGGATCCTATATTGTAGAAGCACCCCCGATGCTGGGTCATATACTGTAGAAGCACCCCTGATCCCTATACTGTAGAAGCACCCATTGTCCTTAATCTGCAGAAGCCTCCAGGTTCTATATGGTTGAAGCACCCCCAGTTCTTGGTCCTATACTGTAGAAGCACCTTTGGTCCCTATACTGGAGAAGAACCCATGGTCCCCATTCTGTTGAAGCCTCTGGGTCCTATATTGTAGGAGCACCCCCAGTTCTGGGTCTTTTTTTATACATGTATTGAGTGGTTATGCCCCAACGGGTCACTGTAAACGTGTACATGTTAAATTCTTCTTTTTTTCTTTTTTATACATATATAGAGTGGTTATGACCCAACGGGTCACTGTAAACGTATACTTGTTAAATTCCTTTTTATACATATATAGAGTGGTTATGACCCAACGGGTAACTGTAAACGTGTACTTGTTAAATTCCTTTTTATACATATATAGAGTGGTTATGACTCAACCGGTCACTGTAAACGTGTACTTGTTAAATTCTTTTTTTTCTTTTTTTATACATATATAGAGTGGTCATGACCCAACGCGTCACTGTAAAGGTGTACTTGTTAAATTCTTTTTTTTCTTTTTTATACATATATAGAGTGGTTTTGACCCAACGGGTCACTGTAAACGTGTACTTTTAAATTCTTTTTTCTTTTTTTCTACATATATAGAGTGGTTATGACCCAACGGGTCACTGTAAACATGTACATGTAAAATTCTTTTTTTCTTTTTTATACATATATAGAGTGGTTATGACCCATCGGGTCACTGTAAACGTGTACTTGTTAAATTCCTTTTTATACATATATAGAGTGGTTATGACCCAACCGGTCACTGTAAACGTGTACTTGTTAAATTCTTTTTTTTCTTTTTTTTATACATATATAGAGTGGTCATGACCCAACGCGTCACTGTAAACGTGTACTTGTTAAATTCTTTTTTTTTCTTTTTTTATCCATATATAGAGTGGTTTTGACCCAACGGGTCACTGTAAACGTGTACTTTCAAATTCTTCTTTTTTTCTTTTTTTATACATATATAGAGTGAGTATGACCCAACGGGTCACTGTAAACGTGCACTTGTTAAATTCTTTTTTTCTGTTTTTCTACATATATAGAGTGGTTATGACCCAACGCGTAGCTGTAAACGTGGACTTGTTAAATTCTGGTATTTTTCTGTTTTTCTACATATATAGAGTGGTTATTACCCAACAGGTCACTGTAAACGTGTACTTGTGTAATTCTTTTTTTATACATATATAGAGTGGTTATAACCCAACGGGTCACTGTATACGTGTACTTGTTAAATTCTTGTATTTTTCTTTTTTTATACATATATAGATTTGTTATGGCCCAACGGGTCACTGTAAACGTGTACTTGTTCACCCGGTCCCTATACTGTAGAAGCACCGATGTTTTCTATTCTGCAGAAGCCTCCGTGTCCTATATTGTAGAAGCACCCCCGGTGTTGGTCATATACAAATCTATCACTGCAGCAGCATTCATGTAGGACATTGAGCACTTTTCTCCCGGTTTATACATATATAGAGTGGTTTTGACCCAACGGGTCACTGTAAACCTGTACTTGTTAAATTCTTCTTTTTTATACATATACAGAGTTGTCATGACCCAACGGGTCACTGTAAACGTGTACTTGTTAAATTCTTTTTTCTTTTTATACATATATAGAGTGGTTATGTCCCAACAGGTCACTGTAAACGTGTACCTGTTCCCCTCGTCCCTATACTGTAGAAGCACCCATGGTTCCTATACTGCAGAAGCCTCTGGGTCCTATATTGTATAAGCACCCAGCGGTGCTGGGTCCTATATAAATCTATCACTGTAGCAGCTCTATGAAGGACATTGAGCACTTTTATCCCGGGCACCGCCGAGTACTTTGAAAATATAATTAAAAATAACTGAAAAGCCCCCCCCCCCCCCTTCCTTATGAAATATGCCCAATGGACCCCTAAGGGTTGGGTTTATAGATTCGGGAATACTCTCATCATCTTACTCTGTTAATTTTACATAAGAATACACTTTTATATGTTATGTATATTCTCTAACCTTGTTTTAAAAACCTAAATTGTGTTTTTAAACGTGAGTTATCGTTCTTTCATAGCTATCCTCTAATAAATAAATTTCATTAAAAATGATGAATTGTTTCATGAACTTGAGGTATTACGTAATTAAATTACAATATGACTATAAATTTTGAAGAGAAAAAAAATTCAAAACCTATAACGTTGACGTCATGTACCTATTACTGTGACGTCACATGCACAAGAATAAGTTGAAAAAAAAATTATTATTACATAATTACATTGGCTGATTTCCAAATTAGTAGTAAATAACATTGAAAAAGCGTGAAAAAACCATACCCGCTGCCGAAAACTGGCCCCGTTGACCCTCAGCAAAAAATCTTTTCTTGGTAATTTTGAGATATAATCCCAGGTGTTGTCCGGTCCTAAAGATGTCAACTTGTTGACAGTTTGCCGAGTAGTTTTTGAGGAGTAGCTGAACATACAAACAGACAGACAGACAACTGCCCATTATAGAGGAGATTATGGCGGGAACATTTTAAAATGAAACTATATTTATTAGGTATTATAAGCATTTAAGTATATTAGTACTAGTGGTAAAATTAATTTTGTTGATTAATTTTGTTAATTAAAATTAGATTTAATACTAGTACTTATATTTATATTCTAGTATTCAAACTAAACTTTTTAAAATATCGCCTTTTAACAGATAACTCAATAAGTTCGGGGTCTAACTAATAAAAAGAGCGTTTCGGCAACATTAGACTTTATTCATCAACGTAGTCTTCTTTTAGAGTGATGTCCTGATTCCAATGCTTCTCTAAGAAGGCGATACTTTTTTTGTAGAAATGCGCCTTACTTATTGACATTACTTTTTTATTGGAGCCAAATCCCTTTCCCTTGAACATTCTTTTGAGGTTCACAAAGAGCCACCAGTATCTGCGGCCAAATATGTAGAATGGAATCGCTGCGGAAGTATTTCGAAGTTAAATTCATGTAGTTATGCTGTCGTTACGATCGACATGTGACTCGGTTCTTTAATTTCTGGAAAACTGTTATTTGTAAACTAATAATCTGATTAGACTCAGATTTGAACATGTGCCATTTGAAAGTTTGTACTTAATAAAACACAGATTAATGTTATATTTTAGTGCCATCTATATGACAGGGTTGGGACTTGTCGAGCAATGTGTTAATTCACATTGCATTTATTCGGGTCAAGTAAAACATATGGGAACATTTCTTTATCTCAATAATGATTTAGAGCAATATAATATTTTAAAGGTTACTATTCCAATAATGAACATAAATATTTCGACATATCACATCCTAACTTAATTCGGTTGTAATAGTATCATGCAAGTGGTTAAATAAATCTTGTAGAGGTAACTTTGGTAATGAACAATCAGTCGCCGGAAAAGTCGGCATAGACGGTTGGCGCGGTTATTTAAAGCTGGACAATCGAGTGACACTTCAGAGTGAGGTGGAGTGCGTGACGTGCGGCTGGGTGAATCGAAAACGAAGCGAGAGAAGAGATAATCTAAACAACCCACCCTCCACTTAACTTGAGCCAGATGAACCATCAGACGAATTAAGGAAACCCGGCGATTAGCTGGCGTTAATCAGCCACCAGCCAGGCGACCAACGGTTTTCTGGGTGGCGGCCAACAGCGACGCGTGGAAACCGCCAATAAAGAGTGAAGCACGGAAGAGAGAAAACTGGGCAATACGCCGGTTATCAGACGATTAAAAGGTGGTGCACACATGGAATGATTCGTGGACGAGCAGGTCATTGACACAGAAAGGTATTAGTGGAAAACGAAAGATATACATTGATATCGATGCTAAAATATTATATATAGTAACGTATGAAAATATAGTTATTGTAATTAAGCTACACAGAGTCGTCTGCACTTTATCCCCGTACTGAGCTTGACGATTCCCTGCAGGCATTAAACGCGGACGCCTCTGTTTAGCTTAATAGCCATAAATATATTTACATGCTTAACTAATAAGACCTACTCTTGTGCACTGTTGAAGTAAATACGTAAAATATATTCACAATATATTATATTACATCATAACATTACACTATACATGAAATAATAATATATTCTATATATATATATATATATATATATATATATATATATATATATATATATATACTAGCAAAACAACCTGCCGTCCGGGCAGCTATTACTGAGACAGTAGTTTTCTTTATAGAAAATAGAAATAATTTCTATTTGATATTTTCGTAATTTGGAAGAAAACAATTAGATATTAGTGTAGTAATGTTATTTGATGGATTCTAATGTTGGAGAAATTTACTGTGTATTAACATAGTCAAGTTTTATTCATGAGATGAAAACACAACAATACAGGTGACTCTCTATGGTATTTAAGATATTCCAAGTCGAGGAATTTGGTTTTGCTTCAGTAGAAAAATGAAAATGAATTCCCCATTAAAAACTGATTATATAATGAAATGAACACATGAAAGAGTTGAACGTCGATTGATCAAATAAAACAATTTCATATTACTATGTTATTCAAATTGGTTACTTTGTGCCTATCGCCTTTATTATTAAAGATAGAAAAATACTCCATGAATAAACAAAATTGTGGTAATTTAGAAAGATTAGAAGAGGTAATTTTTCTTTTTCATGGCCAATGTTGAAGTCATCATACTCATCACCATCATCATCATCATCATCATGTTTTAGTATATTGACACGTAATCGGCTAAAACGTAGAATCCTCTTTTGTAGAAGGCAGTCGGATGAGGGTGTCAATCTACAATTACACCCAAACTTTGAATATTTTTTATTATGCCTTAAAAATAAGATATTTAATTAGCCAAGGTTAAAGCAGTTATTTATTTAATTTTCGCAGGTAACGTAAACACAACGAAACAAATCAATTTCTTAAAATAAAAATTTAAAAAAGGGATGTATAGTTAAAAATATGAGATTAAAGAAATGAAGTATGGGTAGATTTGTATATTAACAGCCTCCGCTAAATGCCCCCCACACACAAAAAATGCAATTCTGATTTTTTCGGTGATTACGTGTGAAGAGTGAATACTGGAAAACGGAAAAACGAAAAAAACAAACAATTACTTTCGAATTAAGAGTGTGCGATCAGTTTCATATATATTTAATGTAAAATGATCGTCCATCTCCGGGTGATTCTAACTTGTTAGGGCAAAAAACATCAATTTTTGTAACCACTAACCCTAAATCTGAGTGACAAGATAAAAAAAAACACATGTAAAGTAGACACATCCCCCACAAAAAAGCCCGAGATTTGGTTCCTACAGAAAAAATAAGAATTTAGTTACTGCCCTTACACGCTAGAATTGTTTTGGGAATAAAGGGATCATTTCAAATTTAATGTATGTACAAAACTGATCCATACTCTAAATTCTAAAAAAAAGCGTTTTTTTCTTCTTTCCGCCAAGTTTTGAAGGTTTTTCATACGTAATCGCCTAAAAGAGACTTTTTTTGTTTTCTGTAAAGTGGGGTGATTAAACAGAGAATGTTAATGTACAATTATGCTACACATTTTTTTTATTTCGTAATTTGGACAGAATAGGAGAAGAGCGGTGTGTAAATAAAACATTACACAATAAGTGTATTGTTATTCATTTATTTTTCACGGAAAATGTAAACACTACGAAAATTAAATGCTGAAATAAATAAATACACTTTTTTTAAAGTGTTTAGTTATAAAATTATGTTAAATATTCTATACCAGGTATGATGAATGCTGATTTTAAGTAAAAACTGCGCTTTAAAAATACGGTATATAAAATAAATAGTATGTTAAAAAATATTTGTTGGCTTGTCAATTGTTGTAGTGTTAGCGGTTGAAGAGAATTAAAAATAACTAATTTGTCAAAATAAAGTATTCCCCTTGTTTTAAAAGTAATAAACATGATTTTGTTTTTTTGTCATTTTTCATCACTGGAATTAATTACTGGTAATATCAACAAAACTATTCTATATATATATAAGCAAATCAGATAATCTAATTATAATCGAATAACAGTAAACAATTATTTTATTTGAACTGTTTAAACATATACTTATGCAAATCTAGTAAACAAAAGATTGTGTTTGCAATTTTGCTTGATTATGAATGGAGTATTTAAAAATAATGTAGTTTGAGTAACCTGTTTTTATTAGGATATAGGAATGATAAATAAGACAGTATTTCGCTTGCATTCATTAATATATATATATATATATATATATATATATATATATATTATTACGCCATACATACACACATATATATATATATATATATATACATATATTATAATGTGATATAATATATATACATACATATATATATATATATATATATATATATAATATATTCTGTATTTACTTGAACAGTGCAAAATACACGAGAGCTTAATATTATTATAATACTATGTTTACGGCAAGCGGATTCATGTTTCATTGTGTCAGAAAATTAAATATATACATATATATATATATATATATATATATATATATATATATATATATATATATATATAATATGCACATTCAGTCTGACTGCGACTCGACTGACGTTCACATTGGTCTTTGAGGTGTCAAATGCATAATTTTGAAACAAATGAAATACATGAACCCATTATACGGGATTTAATTCTTACGATCGCAATTCGTTGATCATGGAACTATTTACCTACACATCTAACGGAGTCGGCACAAATATTATTAAGACAGTTGTTTCTGACTGAAGCCAATCAGCTGCAAAAGTGGGCCTAAACCTTAATTACTAACTCGTCGGCGGGATATGATGCCTTGCCAACATTATAAGGAACATTCTGTCAAATTCGTATTTTTTGGGGATAAGGATATATAATTTGTATAATTAGGATTATTCTGACTACAATTAATATATTAGAAGTTTATTTTATAACATTTCGGCAGATGTAACACCCGACTTTCTTCCGGTGCGTCCCGTCGAACTCGCGAATTTTATGTCAAACTCGGGAATCTATACGTAATTTCGAACGGTACCCTATATTTTATAAACGGTCAACGTTGTTCTCGCTTCATAAGCTTTGACTTGGCAGAAGACTTAAGTAATTCGTAATTTTAGTTTTTTTAGTATCGCACGTACTGAAGATTGTTACTTAGTTATCACTATTATCCATTGCGCCACGAGGCAGGAAAAGAAAACTCCGAGCAGCAACTTAAAATATACGACAGCAGAACGTATAGGCTAATTATGTATGGTACACAACGTACAGGCTTATTATTTATAATACACGACGTGTAGACTTATTATTTATGGTACACGACGTATCGGCTTATTATTTATGGTAGACAGCTTATTGGCTTCTTATGTATGGTACACGACGTATAGGCTTGTTATTTATTGTGCACGACGTATGTGCTTATTATTTATGGTAAACGACGTATAGGCTTATTATTTATGGTACACGATGCATTGTCTTATTATTTACGGTACACGACGTGTGTGCTTCTTATTTATGGAGACACGAAGTATAAGCTTATTACTTATAGTACACAATGTATTGGCTTATTATTTATGGTACACGACGTGTATGCTTATTACTTACAATACACAAGGCATAGGCTTATTATTTATAATACACAACGTATAGGCTGATTATTAACACGAAATTCCAATTGAAAAAGTCCGCTGGATATTATTTGTTTTTCATTAATCAAGTTGATTAAATAAATGTAATGTTAGATCTCATAAAAATATGAATTGACTAGCCGATCTTGTGGAAATTCTACGGTACTTTTACCATCAATCTGTGTTACTTAATTTTAATAATACTATTCCTTTTAAAATAATGTTCATGGAGTTCCATCCTATTAAGAAATAAATACTTGTTTTCCTCCGTAAAAATAATAGCCATTTTAAGCTGTATATGCTTTAAATAAACGAAAAGGATATGGTTTCTATATTTATTTATTGAAAATTGTAGTAATTTAATAAATTATTAAAACAATACATATTCGCGTTCTTCTTGTTAAAAATAAATGTCAGCTTAATAATATTTTAAGTAATAAAACGAGTATCACGTTTTGAAATGTATTTATTTAAAGATTGAACCTTTTTTAATTTTGTTTAAGTTAGTTTTTGAAATCAGTTAAGTCGGAATTACTTACCTCAGCAGATCAGATTGATTATCATTCAGAACATCTCATTTTCACTGCATGTGAAATGTGATAACGTACGTGCGAACATGAAATAGCTTAACGCATTATTATATAGATTAGTTGGTACTTTGTCAATTTGGGACCCGCGCTAAAAGTCCCTCAACGGCGATTCTGTCCGGCGATTTACGGTAAATGCCGGAGAGTGTCGAATGAAAAATCTGTTGACTTCCCCGCGTTAAAAAACGCACAAACGAGGCAAACAAGCACACATTTTTCGAAATTAAAATTTATTTAAACAAGTGTTTAAATAAAAAAAGTTATTATTTTTTATTTGACTCATTTTATTGTTAAATATCCGTACAAAAGAAAGTGTTTTAAACGAAGAAAAAACAGTGATAATAACAGTGAAAAGTTAATCAAGTAAGTGTTTTATTTACATTTTTTTTCGAAAATTATATTGTTGGTCAATTTTTTTATGACTATTATAATTTATTTCGTTACGGTTCAGGCTTAGAAATTAAGGTAAGGACAGTCGGGTTAGGGTTATGAATTAGGGTTTGGGCAGGGTTCAGGCTTATAAATCAGGGTTAAGGTAGTCGGGTTAGGGTAGGAATTTGGGTAAGGGCAGTCGAATTAGGCTTATAAATTAGGGTTAAAGGCAGTCTGGTTAGGAATCAGGGTTAGGGCAGTTGGGTTAGGAATTAGGGTTAGGTCAGAATTAAAAATGAGGGTTAGGGTTAGGAATAAGGGTTTTGGCGTTAAGGCATCTCCAAGAGTATTTATCTGTGAGTTTTGTTCGCTAGGAGATCTTGCATTTATCTCCACATTTTTTGCATTCTTTTAGTAATCAGTTTATGGTCCTGACAGAAATTTATCGTTTATTCAGGAGTATCAACAACCAGTGATACCATGTAAAACATTTTGTTGCAATCGCGTTTTAACAAGTTTGCAAGTTCAGCGTTTCATCCAGTTGGACTGCTTAGATGTCGTCTGCTTATGCGTCTCGCTTCGGTACTTTCCGGCGTTTACCGTAAACCGCTGGAAGCCCCGACGCCGGCCCTAAAGTAATAAAGCGCCGATTAGTTAGTTGAAACAAACACCATTCAGTTATTAGACACAAGCTATTTATAATGAGACAATAGGTGTTAACACTTCTAAAGCAGTAACTATTCATATAATTATATTCATATAATTATAGTTACTATGCTACTTCCGCTTGTATATTTTTGCTAACATAGAAACATGATAACAAGACGCACAAACTGTGACTACACTGGTCCCCTCATATGTAATTCTTGGGGGGAAGGCCTCAGGACTACAGTACATATACTACACTACCCCCAACATTTACAAGGTTATGACTGCTATTATTGTATCATAACTACAGGAGAGATACTACACTGCATCCTAATAAAATTATGGAGAAATGATTGAGAGGGGAGTCTTATGACAATCCAACACCTGCTATACTGCCACTCCCCTCGCAAAAAAGAGAAGTTATACCTGAAAGGATGGTAGTATGGTAACACCACATATGCTACAATACCCTATCTCTGAATTAAGCATTTACATATAGTATATTAGTCAGACATAGTATAGTAAATTAAATTTATCATTACAATATATTACACTAGAACAATAGATAGTAGTACAGTTTAGGCTTCAGGCTGACAGATACCAAATATATATTAGTAATATGCACCCACACATGTATATATATATATATATATAAATATATATATATATATATTATATACATGTTGATGAGTAAGGCTTCCAACATTTGTAAAAAGTTTTTTTTTCAACATTTATTTATTATTTTGTTATTTTGTTATTTTATCATTTTATATAACGAGTTTACGGCGGTGGTTCGCTCTCATCAGATATATAAACCCATTTAAAAAATGTCTTCCGATTTGAAAGAGTGTTGTATTATAGTCTCTCTCTCTCACTCTCTCTCTCTCTCTCTCTCTCTCTCTCTCTCTCTCTCTATATATATATATATATATATATATATATATATATATATATGTATATTTAGGAAGCAAGCGTTGTTGAACATCACGGAACTTTCGCGTTTGTATATTTTCCTCGTGAGGTTCTCAACTACGAAAGTCGAAAGCGCTCGAGAAAATGGCCGAATTAAAAACTATCGGCGAAGTACTATACGGATTGCCACCTGAAACCAGAAAGATGGCTCGACGGTTTGAGAACCTCACAATGAAAATATACAAACGCGAAAGTTCCGTGATGTTCAACAACGCTTGCTTAGATATATATATATATATATATATATATATATATATATATATATATATATATATTAACAAACTACATGATGATAAACTTTAAAATATTTTTTTAAACTTTTAACATATACTATACGTTAACTATCCGGGGTAATAAGTAATACAACGTGTTTTTTATTGTGTCAACATATGTTTTAGTTTCTGTAATTGATAAAGTATATTTTTAGTAATCGTCTATTTCATGTGTTTCCTTACTTGGAATCAACATCATGTAATTCTATAATTGGAGAAGAGATAAATAAACACCGTAAGAGTCCTGTAAAAGTTAAACAAAATAGCCAAAATAAAAGTAGAAAGAAAAATGGAGAAATACCAGAGAGGATAGAATAATAAATAAAAACCAGAAATAGAGAACGTCGTAAAACAACGAATCGAGACAGCGGATATAAAAAGATGTAGTTTTATACAAATAAGATCATTTATTTATTACTTATTAATCAGATGATTCTATTGTTAGTATTGGTTCCCCCGATATCTTTCATGCCAGAATTCTTTCTATAAAGACATTGGGTACTTGCAAGAGCGACCGCGTGAAGGTTGCCAACATCCAAATTTAAAGCTTTTCTGTGAAACGAACTGGATTCGAACATGGCACACCCAGCTTGTGAGTATGGGTTGTTAACTACTTAGTCAACATCACCTCCCACAAATCAGATGGCATAACCACTTATCTAAGTACCGTAAGAAAATGTGGTGTGTTTATAAAGCAGGGCGTACTTATTCATAGATAAGAATATATTGAACAGGGCGCTTCTATTATTTTATTGAAATTATACTTAATTTAACTAACTTTTAAGTAGACTACAAAATTATGATTATTCTTATTATTCTATGGATTATCACCGATATTATTCATATATATATATATATATATATATATATATATATATATATATATATATATATGTATACATATTACAATGCAACCAAATAAATATAACTCATGGATCTATTAATAAAAATGAGTTTCATATAATCAAATACGTAGAGTTTTCTATGTCTTTTACACCATGAAACACGATTTCGTTCCATATAATAATCGATTAGTGTATGCGTGCTATGTATATATAGGTGAAAGTGTAGATAATATAATATACTGTATCTTCATGATTAAAAATAAAATGTTACTATTTGGAATTCAGTTCAAATATTTAAAGAGTTGTGACTTAGATAGTGATTGAGTTTAGGTTACAGACAGACACATAGTCTGCATTTGGAGGTATAAACCAATCACTAATTGTTTTCGCTTAAATTATTTTACATGAACAATTCTGTTTTCTTACATTTTTTCTTTAAGTACTTTTCATATTTTTATAACACATTAAATAAATGTAACCTATATAATGACACTCCCTTTTTTGTCTATGGTTAATTTTCAAAATTTCATTAACACATTTATTTCGGGGAACTAATTTAACTATTACTGGCCTATGTAATCTTCTGTTTAAGTATATAAATAATCGTGTAATAACTGTAGAAAACTAGCATACGAAGTCATCAATTCGTCTAAACTTGGAACTTATGCGCATCTATTAACGTCAGTTGTTAACTCAGCGTTCTAGGAATGCTTACAATATCTTTTATAAATGCTTTATTTTTGTCACATTTCTCGATAAATCCATCTGTACGTTGTCATTTTTTATTCTGACTTTCTATTGTTCTTGTTCCAATTTTTTATGTTATTTCTTTTCCCATCAACTTCTCAGATTCGTTGATCTGTTCTTCCAGATTTGTGCATTCACCTAAATTCCGCATCATGCCGGAATTAAGAACATTCTAATGAAGTAGTCGTAATTGCGACGATCGCACAAGTGATGAATGCCAATCAACGACGAAGCCGCGAACAGAGAAGCTAGTGGCCACCAATGTATGCATAAAAATAACAAAATATTTTCTGTTTAGACACACACACAAGTACACGTATACACGTATTAACATTCACGTGAATAATATATATATATATATATATATATATATATATATATATATATATATATATACATGTACTTATTAGGATTTAAATCATTTTCAAATCACGTTCTAAATAAAGAATATAGACAGCTGTATTAAAACTCGTTACAGCTGTTTAAATGTGTTATTTATTTGCAAGTCATATAATGCGAAATTATCTTTTGCGTGGCGTATTTGATATTTTTATAGATACAAATAAAAACACATTGCTTTTTTTATTATAGAGTGGACGATTATTAAACCTTCAACATTAAAAAGACTGTCACTTAGAACTGATTATCACCGAACACTTCATCCGCAGCGCCCAAGATGAGAACTGTAGTCAGATAAATACAAATAATACAAATTATCAATCCTCATCTAAAAAAATCCGAAATATGAGGGAAATAAATCATTAATGAATACTGACGGAGAAAGAATAAAAGCCTCGCGAAAAGTTCGTAGGATTTGACCGCAGCCCCAAATACCGACGCTCTCGGGACCACATGTACAGGGAAAGTGTACAAAGAGGCGGGAATATAGTCACCTGCTTGTAAATGAGGTCTCTACGGTGCGCTATCAAACAATAGGCACCACGCTAAATTAAAGGGCGCCTCTCGGTGTCCCGAAGCATTATTCTAAGAAGGATTAAGTCCCCACGAGGGTCAGTTTGATGTTGTCCTAACCTTACGAACTTTGCTGTTGTCCGAGTCACCTGAAGACCGCTGGCCATTTGATTAACATCAATAAAAAGGTTAGATTTGTAGAGTTTAAAGGGATGTGAATTAGGAATACTTTCACTCTTTTGATTTAACTATGCATATATATATATATATATATATATATATATATATATATATATATATATATACATATATATATATATATATATATATACATATATATATATAAAATCCTGCAGTAACTTAAGGGAAATGAGCTTTGAACTTTTCTTTCTTTAATTCACAGAATAAAACGAGCAGTGTTTTCGTTCATGTGTATATCTTTATGTGTATGTGTGTATGTGCGTAGAGGTTGAGGTATGTGTATGTGTAAAGATAAATACAGAGAGATGTATGTATGTGTGTGTGTGTTAGACAAAGTTTTGTATAGAGGAATTAAGGGTTTATGTCCTTTCATGTGAAAAGAATTCCCATTTTAACACAATATTAAAGTAATGTGATACATGTCTATATTGTGACCCTATCATATATCGTAACACACACACACACGTATGTGCATAGCCATCGGCAGTGACACATACGCACCCATATATATATATATATATATATATATATATATATATATATATATATATATATATATATATATATATATATATATATAGATAGATATAGATAGATAGATATTACTATTTTTAGTATGGAAACATATATTAATATGATATGTATAGATTACTTGCCATAACTATATTTCCATATATATATTTATATCAGTTTTTCATGGTAAACAACTGATGATCCCTTAAAATAGTGTTAGAAACAAACTAATATAATAACTGTAAAAAATAAATTGACTTACATGAGTGATTTTCCACTGAAAGACTTGGGACTATAAGTTTTTTTTAAAAAATTTTTATTTTTTTAAATATAGTTTTAATGGTTGAGAAACTTCCGAGACTATATATATATATATATATATATATATATATATATATATATATATATGTGTGTGTGTGTGTGTGTGTGTGTGTGTGTACTAGGCTGGGAGTATGATATTATAGTGAACAAACTAAATACACTGAACACAAAAGGAAGAGGTATTGACGAACATATACTACACTAATCTTCAAATGGATGAGGTAATTTCCGGTAGGATGGTATCATGACAACAGTAAAGGTATTCCAATACCCTTGTAAAATAGAGGCGGTAGTTCCTGTGAGGATCTCCCCATAAAAGCAGAAGGTAATTCCTGTGAATATAGTATCATGGCAGCAGGTGTTTGTAGAAGATCAGATGTGTAACCCAAATTAAGGAGTGGTTCAACCGATTCAAAAATGACTGCACATCAGCGGAGAGTGACCAGCGTTCTGGCAGACCCCAAACTGCTCAGAGTGCAGCTGTTGTTGAGAGGTTTTGAAAAAGAGGATCATGCTGAATGCGACGGCTGAGATGAAGACCATTTCAAAAGAAGACTTTTAGAGGATTTTCCGGCAGTAGATGGGTCGGCGAGCTAAGTGTGTGCAAGCACTCGGGTATTAGGATTCCAACCCTATCACGTATTTGAATATTTCTTTTCTGGCCTAATATCGGATACATTTTAGACAGGCCTCGTACATTTATGTATCTGTCTGTCTGTCTGAAGTCGACACTTTATTATTAGTTTTGATCGCTCTCTTTTTATATCTCATTACGAGCTCCTAAATATACCCATTCTAAAACTTCCCCAAACATCGCGTGTCTTACAAATTTGCATAATTATTTTTTTAAAGTTTCTAATAAATTAATAATAGCAAATATACACTCATGATTGTTTTTTTAAAGATTTCCAGATATATTTAAAATATTTCCTGGATATTAATAATCTTAATAAAAAATATAAATAGAATTAATTAAAGACATTTAATATTTTAAATCTATATAATTGACTTAGCAAATTCACGGTGGCCAACGGGGGAACGCTTTTGACTGTAAATCAGTGGCGATTTATGATCGGATTTCGAGTCCGCAGACCGTCGGGAATAAACTTCCTGCACTGAAGATTGCGTTAGCAGTAAACATCGATGTCTGTAGGTAGTAAATAATTAATAGTTACTTATATATATATATATATATATATATATATATATATATATTAATAATGGGGATTATGTATCTGTCTGTCTGAAGCCGAAACTATATTATTAGTGTTGATCGCTCTCTTTATATATCTAGTTATCAGCTTCTAAATATACCCATGCTAAAACTTACCCTAACATCACGCTTATTGAAAATTTAGATAATCATTTTTTAAAGCTTCTAATAAATTGATATTAGCAAATATACACTCATGATATTTTTTAAGATTTCCAGATGTATTTAAAATATTTTCTCGATAATAATAATCTTAATAAAAATTATGAATAGAATTAATTAAAATACATTTAATATTTTAAATCTATATAATTGACTTACGTAATTTAATTATATAGCAATGGAATATGATGGAACAGCTGGCATCTCTTCAACCTTTTGGTTACCCGCCCTGTGATTATTAATTATAATGTTCTATTTCGAACGCACAGAACGTTCTATTTTAAAAGAGAGAGAGATATGGATAAAGAGAAAGAAAAAAAAAGAGTGAGAAAAAGTTAGTGAGAAAATAAGAAAGAGAGAAGGAGAGAAAGATAGAGATGGACACAAGAGAGGGGCGCGTTCTTCGATTAATAACATTTAAACAACACATTCTCTGGGATGTATCGTACGTGTCGTTAAAAAATTATATATTAACTTTGATGTTTCTATTAAAACGTGTTAGTTTTTTTTAAAAAAACTAATTAGAAAGCACAATTTTTTAATCAAATTGTTTAATTTAAAAAATAATTGATTAAAAAATTACTTTTTTTATAAAACACAAACAAACATATTTTACTGAGCAATTAAATAACTGAATTTAGAATCGTATTCACTGTATTTTATTTTTTAATTGTTTATTGTATTTTAGGTTCACCCGTTTTTATTGTAAAAACTTCAAATAGTATTATCTTTTCATGACCTTAAGTGAGTTTAGGATCTTTTGTTTTACATTTTATTCGTGTAAAGGGTCAATTTTGTTTAAAAACTGTTTTTATTATTCCGTGTTTTATTCATTAAAATAAAGGATTGGGTGATTTTTTTCTTTATATTCTAAAAATCCAAACACATTTTACTGAGCAATTACATTACATAACTAGCAAAAATATGCGACCGGAGTGGAGGAAAGATGAAGAAAACGACTAAGAGGGGCAAAGACAAGAAAGAATCAGATAGGGTAAAGGTCAATAGAATGATAATAATAGGATGCAAAAAACGACAGGAAAGAATAAGAGGGGGAACAACGACGAGAAAGTATATTTAGTTTACTTACAATTAAGATATCTGAAGTTTAATAGGAGAACATATTAAATGAATAAGTCAACAATTAGTGGTTACTAAAATTGGCTATGAAGAAGCCGTTTGCATGTTGATCTAAGGTATATGCCATTATATTATTCGAATTATTCTAATTACCATAGTACTGGACACTTTTTCCTTATACTATTTAACAATAAATGACTACACACTAGAACGTTGTAGTCACTGTTAGTTTGTTTGTTCATACACTTCTTCAAGGGATTCTTCTAAAACTGCACTCATATGGCATTACTGGACAGATATTTAATATAATTAATTCCTTCCTAACAAAAAAAAAAGATCCAGGTTGTCCTCGATGGCCGTTCATCAAAGCAACATGACATACATTCTGGTGTACCCCAGAGATCCATCTTTGGACCTCTACTGTCATGATTTTCATAAATTACCTCCCTGGTGCCATTGAGACTAAGATAGGAATATTTGCTATACGCTCTACTCTCGTCATGTAGGCAAAACCAACGCCCACATACCTGAGGCAATGGCTGAATCCTTAGGAAATGACCTCCAGTATGTAGTGGATTGGGGTAAAAAATGGATGGTAGCTTTTAACGCCGCGAAGACAAAGCTACTTTCCTTCAATAACTACAAGAAGCCTACTCAACCACCGATTGCCATGGAAAATAACACCCTACCGTAATGTTTATCATTCGAACTATTCGGCCATACTTTCACAGATAACATAAATTAGAATAAATACATTAAACACATTGCCAGAGCTGCTGTAAAGAAGTTGGGCTCCCTCTACCGTGCTAGTAAACTTCTCATAGCTGCCATTATTCTATATCTTTACAAAGGCACCATCCACCCATGCATGGAGTATTGCTTCAACACCTGGACTGGTGCATTATCCACTAGGCTCTCCCTCTTAGACAAGGTCTCAAAAAGCCGTCAACTTAATAGGTCCAGCCCCTGTCCCATCGCCGCGATGTTTCTTAATTGTGCCTGTTTTACAAGTACTTCAATGGATTGTGCTCTGATAAACTTGCTGCTCTGGTACCCCCACGATGTAAATTCAATAGACCAATCCGACAATCTGCCAAATCCCCTCCATATACTGTGGAGGTCCCCATATACCGAAGAGCTATCTACTCTAAAAGCTTTTTTCCGTGTGCTTCTGGACACTGAAACTCTCTCCCTGATACCCTTTTTCCTAACGGTACTGACATGCAGAAATGTTAAACTAATGTAAACGGAAATCTCGCTGCCATTACTTGGCTAATATAAACACAACCTACTCTTTAGATGTCACGTTAAACTTAAATAAAAAATACTTACGAACCATACCTTAAAGATAACGCCAATCCAATATACGTAACCCCAAAGTCTAATCACCCCCCCCCCAATTAATCATAAAACATATTCCGAATTCTATCGCACGTAGGCTTATCAATAATTCTAGCAACGAAAGCGTTTTTAAAAAATCAAGCAACATTTACAACACAACTCTAAAAAATAGTGGTTACCATGATACCGAAATTAAATATAAGAAACAGGACACTAATAATTACAACAAAACTAAACATAAAATTTTAAAAATATAATCTACTATACTCCGCCCTATGACAAGATGCTAAAAACTAAACTGGGCAAACAATTCCTAAATCTGATTGAAAAAAACTTCCCCGTAACCAATTCCCTGCATAATATATTCAATAAAAATAACCTAAAACTACCCTACAGCTGCTGCGAAAACCTAGAAATAATAATTAAGGCACACAATAACAAAATACTAAAGGAGAACAGCAGAGACGAGGATAAACAACAAATTATTTCAAAAAGTGACAAATATAGCAAAAATAACACTAAGAAGAAGAAAATATAAACACTACAAATAGAAATAAACAAAAACCTAATAGTAATCACCCGGATAGAAATGAAAAAGTAAGCAATGGAGAGAAAAGATGAAACTTCATAAATCGTACACTTCGCCCACAACACAATAAATGCCTAACCAAAAGTATTGTAATCCAAACCACAATATTTGCTAAGGAACGACCGAATAACAAGAAGTACTGCGTGGGTATGACCTCTCTAGAATTTAAAACCAGATATTATGACCACAAAATAACATTTAAAAACAGAGAACGTCCAATTAAAAATGCACTTGAAAACCACTATTGAGAGCTCAAAGAAAATGGGCGCTCACCAATAATTCAATAGAAAATAATACGATAGCCCAGTGCATGCAGAAATTTAGACGACCCGTGTAGATTATGTCTGAATGAAAAAATTGAAATCTTAAACTTTAAAGACTCCCAAAATCTATAAAACGGTAGAAGTGAGATAGCAAACAGCTGCCTACACAGGAATAAATTTACCTTAGGCTAAAAATAAATAAATAAATATGTAAAAAAACGAAAAAAAATTATTTAATTATTACCTAGCAATTTAATGAACTAAAACCTAAAATAGAAATACAAGGAACCAAGTTCACCTATTATATTGACACCACAAAAAAATATGATATCGAATACTGTATAGAAAACAGAACAATAGAACAGGATATAAGAAGTAACACTATCTGCATCTTTGTTCGTGGGAAGCCCAACGATTGGCTGAGAGAACAACAAAGAATCTGATTGGTTGACTAGCTAGCCGTGTATATAAAAACACCCAGCAAAAATACCTCCATGCATTTTAGCTTGAAAATCCCCCCGAGGATGAAACGCGAGAGCCTCTGTGTAGCTTAATTGCTATAAATATGTGTTCATAGCTTACTACCTAGCTCTACTTACGTATAGAGCACTGTTGAAGTAAATATTAAAAATTGATGCATACAAAATTATATCTCCTTATAAAACTTCATGTGGATACATAAAATAGTAAAATATATACATTTTGTACATGTCTGTGTAAATAAAATTATCATATATAAAACTCTATTTTGATATTGAGCACTTTTTATAAACCCGGTTAAAATTCTCTGGATAACCACCCTGTGGATATTTTTTACCTGGATTATTACTATTATATATATATATATATATATATATATATATATATATATATATATATATATATAAATATATATATACATATATATATATATATCCATATATAAAAATAAATATATATGTACATATATATATATACATATATATATGCATATATATATATATGTATCCATATATAAAAATAAATATATATGTACATATATATATATATATATATATATATATATAGAGAGAGAGAGAGAGAGAGAGAGAGAGAGAGAGAGAGAGCTAGAAGAAATAAGAGTGATACACATGTAACGAATGCCCACATTAATTTCAAATTTCGATTGCTCTATCTCGTATATAGAGCTTGACCTTTTCACTATAGGGTCCACCTACTAATAGTTTACTTTTGGTTTATATTTGATCCTGCTATATATATATATATATATATATATATATATATATATATATATATATATATATATATATATATGAGTTGGTCGTTCAATTCCAAAGTATTGCAAGGTTAGTTAATAAAATTGAAATATAAGCCATATTAGCAATACAAGATTAATTTATTATAATTTTTTTTTTACATTTATTCTATCAATTTGGGAATAAAATTCCTTCATCAGGGGTGACCAGTATTGAGTCATTTTTTGTTCATCAAAAACAAGAATAAAACAAACTTATTACTTTGTTACTTGATAAAGTTCTTTGGTACGATTTCTCCGCAGTGTTGTTATCGGCGGTTATTATTCAATGTATATATATATATATATATATATATATATATATATATATATATATATACATATATATATATATATATAGTAAGTTACAAAAATACTTATGGCAATTGAGCTACAATTTCATCCCCGGGGGATCTTCAGGCTAAAAGGCATGGAGTTAGTTTTTCCGGGTGTTGTTATATACACGACTAGCTAGTTAACAAATCAGATTCTTTGTTGTTCGCTTATCCGATCGTTCGACTTCTCAAGAACAAATGTTCGGTTAGTGTTACTTCCTATCTCTGTTTCTATTGTTCTGTTTTCATTCCGTTTTCTTTGTTGTTGTCTTAGCCAATCGTTGGGTTTCTCATAAGCAAATGTTCGGTTTATTTTAATTCCTGTGTTATTGGTCTGTTTTCTATAGATTGGCTTATTCTTGTTTCTTTGTTTTGTCAATATAATAGATGACTTTATTTTCATTCTATTCTAGGTTTTAGTTTAGAAGTGTTTAGGTTTTCGTTTGATTTTTATCTTTTTACTTATTTGTTTGTTTATTTATTTTTTTATGTATTGTTAGCTTCAGGTAAATGTTATTCCTTGCAGACATCTGGTTGCTATCTCAGTTCAACAGTTTAATAGATTTTGGGTGTTTTTAAAGTTTAGCATTTCAATTTCTTCTTCAGACATAATCTACACGGGTCGTCTTAATTTCTACATGTACAGCACTGTTAAAGTTAATACTGATAATTGATACATAAAAAAATATTATAAATTTGTTTGTGGATACAGAAAATAGTAATATTATACACACACACACACACACACACACACACACATATATATATATATATATATATATATATATATATATATATACATATGTATATATACATACAGATATATGTATATAAATGTATATAAGCTTCAAACGCTGGCGTCCGTAGGTATTAATCATTTAATATTTATTCATATATTTATTTTTCTGATAGTTTTTTTCGTATTAAAATCACAACCATTACTAAATGTTCCATAGGTTTCACAGGTTTCACGAACATTTTCGATTCTTCGTCGAATCATCCTCAGGTGTCAAAAGCAAATGAGCAAAACACTGGAGAAAGAACATACTTTTTAAAAAGACGGCGGAGAAACACGCAGACAACGTTTTTCGCATTGAAGCTATCTACATAAAAAACAACAACCTTAAATTAACAGCCTCACATATGAAACCAGTTGTAACATTTTAAAATGCTTAACACAAGGCGATTTT
>OY744530.1:57527038-57562038 GCA_963556195.1 Sepiola atlantica
ATATTTCTTAAAATATTTTCACGCGAGCAACGTGGGGCACTGTAGACTTTCAAATCGCCCAGTCAACACCCCAACGGACATTCACGAAGAGTGGTACATCTTAAAGGAAGAAAACTATGATTTATGTAACAAATATTGTTTGAAAATATTCTTACAACCGAAACTTGCAGCATAAATATTTTAAGGTTAATTAATGTTTAGTTTAAAGTAGAAAAAAAAAAAACGTTCTTGGCTTTCACAAAATTTAATATTCATATATATATATATATATATATATATACCATAAGTATTACGATATAGAAAGAGAGATAGTGAGAGGTAGAGAGAGAGAGAGAGAGAGAGGGAGCGAGAGAGAGAGAGAAAACAGAGAAAGAATAGACATACTCATAGAAATATTTAATGCTATTTCCAAGCTATTATCACTGGTCGGAGAGAATATTTGCATTTAAATGTGTGTCAATGTCCGATTACATGAAAGTCGTTAACGACTGATGTTCCTACGCAACGCTGTATGTTATGTAAAATAAGAGATTATTTTATATATGAATAGATTAAGATGCCCAAATTAGCATCAATGAAATAAGACATCAAAGAGGAAAAGAGAAAAAAAGCGAGTATATATGCCTTTGTTCCGTAACAAAGGAGACCGTTTGGCTCGTCAAACGAATGTTATTCGGGATTAAAACTAGCAGCTTTATAAGTTTTAGCCATGCCCTGTTGATCAGCCAACATCATCAACGACATCATCAACTAAAGCAGTGCAGTGTGATAAAGCCAAGACTCTGGCGACAACGTCATGGCATCGTAGTGGTGGCAGCAGTGTTGGTGGGAGTGGTTGTTGCATCAGCGGCTGATTTCGACGCCGTTGGCGCCGGAATTTCGTACTTTATGTAATCCCATTGACAAAACAGATCAGCTTTGTTTAATACAGTTAAGTAAATATAATGCCAATAAATATTTGTTTCTGATCTTTGCCGAAATCGATATGGATCGCATATATTCACTCCACACTCCACACTCCCAATCTCTATCTCTCACTCAAAGGTATACACAAACACACACATACCCCTCCACACACACACACACACACATACACAAACACCTATATATATATATATATATATATATATATATATATATATATATATATATATATGTGTGCGTATGTATATATATATATATATACATATACATATACATGCTGTGTTTCTCGCTTTATTGCAGATCATGATATTGTTAATAACTTCCATGATATAAATCGCACAAGTTTGACATTTTGCATGTATATATATACATGGACGGCGGCACCGGGGGGTCAGAGGGGGCGCAAGCACCTCCCCCCACACTTTTTGACTTGGCCCCCCCACTTTACGGTCATCAATAATGAAGTTATATATGCATGTGTTTAAACGGGCCCCTCACACTTTTTAGGAAAGCCCCCCCCCACTTTTTTAACTGTGCCGCCGGTCCTGATATATATATATATATATATATATATATATATATATATATATATTCGAGGTATGTCAAAAACGTATAAGACCTTAGGCCAGAAAAAATATTTCAAGTACGTGACGGGGTTATCCCTTTCAAAGTAGGCCAATTTGTGGTTGCACACATATAGCCCAGATATCCATCCACTGCCGGCAACACCTCTGGAAGTCTTTTGTCTAAGAGGGAGAGACTAGTGGATTATACATATAGATATATATATATATATATATATATATATATATATATATATATATATATATATATATATATGACGAAAACAATAGAGATTTTTTTCGCAAAATTTGAAACATATAAACGAATATATTCGTGAAATATATTTCAGTTTCATAAATTCATGCTTTTTTCAAAACATATTCAATAAAGAATGGCAGGATCACTCAATTACGATTTTATTACTCGACTTAATTCCTGATATGGTTGTTGATGCAAACATTTTTTTTTGAAATATCACTACAAAAAAAAGTAAAAACTGTCAAGTGTGAGGAAGTTGAAGGCTAGTTGACATTGCCATAGCGAAAGATAATCTACACGCTAAAGTATTCACTGAGTTACTTTATAATCACTCTAGCTTTATGTTCTGTGTTCCCAACTTGTTGGAACTTTATTCAGGCCTATTTTGAATTCTCGGGCGCAGGAAGTCTTCCATCATAGCCTGGTAGCATACACCACAGTGACAGCATTTCCCTTTTCACCATCAAGGAAATAAGCCCCCATGATCTACCCAATCGTCATGGCACACCATACCGTGCAATTTGTAGGATGTAACTGCCTTTGTTGAATCGCTCTCGGTTTTTCAGAACCCCCAACATGCGCAATTTTTAATGTAAACACACCCATTTAAATACAAATGTGCTTCATCTTACATCATTAAATTTCTCATCATCAAATTGCGAACCAAATCTGTAATGTAATCGCGTATATTAACCGAGGTTGCTAATCTTCCGGTGTTAAGTATTGAATAAGCTGAGTCTTGTAAGGAATAAGTTTTAAGCCGTGCAGCATATTTTGAAGAGAACTTCAGGATATCTGTATATGAAACGTCGTCGTCTTGCTGTTTTAGGATGTTGCTCAACATGTTCTCCCACTCTTTGTCTGGTTCAATTAGTTGTGGCACTGTGAGGTCTTTCAGGTCGCAGAAGATCCCTTACAGCACCTTCCAGTTCAAAAGGACGAACGATGATTCGAATTGTATTGTGACTTGGACCATCTCTTACTTGCAATGTCTGTCGATAGGTGTTTTGTGTTAAAATAATATTTTGATGAAATAATTTAACAATTTGGGTACGTTCTTCGACGTTATACTTATTCAGGATTAAATTATTGAAAATTTATGGCTGAAACTTGGTGGCAAAGTTAGCCATTTAAGGAAAGTTATTTATATCTTATGATGTTGGATATCAGAAATGATTATGAATTTTATTAACGATGTCATAGGTGGCATTTGCATTATTTAAAGACCTGAGAAAATTATAATGCTTCATTTCATTAAAACATGATAGTCAAGAATCATGGTGCAATATAAGTTGAAAAGTGTACGTTTACTTGATATAGAGTACGCATAGAATTTGCAAAGAGACATTGTAAACCTGGCATGATGCAAAGTCACAGATACTTTCTGTAAAAATCTAATTCAACACATGCGCACAAGACTAATAAAGCGTGATTCAGTTGTGTAAGTGTAAATTTCAAAGACGTTTACTTTTAACGAATACTTTTACTACTGCTTAATATCTGTATATACTTAAGGGAAATACAATTATCACTTATGAGTAAGCAATTTAGCCATAATCCCATCAGAACGTCAATTACTAAAATAAGAAAAAAGCTAAAATAATTGCAAATTAATTTGGCTTAGAAGCATCACAACTGTGACGTCGAACTTCTATTCTAACATGAGTTCCAAATCTAACCGATGTTGTCCGGGAAATGCCATCTGTATATTTTTGGTGAAAAAATAAGAAACGCAAAATCATTTCTGTAATTGCAAAGTTAGAATTTTACTTTTTTAACTGGAATAGTTTTTTTTCTATTTACCTACATATTTTAGAAACAAAATAGTGAAAGTTTTTTGTCCAAATTTTTTGTTTTACTAATAGGGAAAATATATATATGTTTTTCTAAAAATACGTGTAATGTTTTCTTGGGGGCAAGTGAATTTTTTGTCCAAAAATGATAATAGTGAAAATACAATGAACTTGTTTTCTTCGAATTGGAATGGCTTTATTTTTAAATACATAAATAGCAAATATATAATAATCTGTTTTTCTTTTTTGTCTTTCGTTTTACATACATATTTTATAACGAAAATATGTTTTTCCAAAAATACATGAAATGTGTTTTAGGTAAAGTATTTTTTATCCTAAAATACAAATAGTGAACATTTTATAATACTTATTTTTAAATAGAAATTAAATTGAATAAATTAACTACATAATAATAACCTATTTAATACAGTATATTGTTGAAGAAATTTGGCGGCGCAAGATAACTTCCTGGATCTCACCCTGGAAGTGTTCTGTGCTAGTTCCACTCATTACTTTAAATTCCAACTTGCACTGACTCCAGATTCCTTCTACACGGTGTGTGTGTGTGTGTGTGTGTGTGTGTGTGCGTGTGTGTGTGTTGGTTGTAGGGTCGTTCGGATCCACAAAGTTGTATTCGTGGTTGACCTCAAAATGATTCGGTTGGACATCATAATCTTGGCAGCCATCTGTTACAATGCGTGTACCTGGGCGAACATAGCGCCTAATTATGAGTAAAATAGTTTCCGCATCTCTCTTGTCGACTGGCACCATCATTGTCACATTTGTCTTTCGATCGAATATATCAAGAACCCATTGGGCTTCTCTAAATATGCCGCGGTTATATTTACGATTAATAAATTGGCTTTTGTCGATTTCACTGGTCCTACCAGGCCAACCAATACATGACGCAAATTTCGCGTATGAAAGTATACCAATCCTGTAAACTTCGCTTGCATACGCCAGTCTCTTTGGCAACATGTAAGCACCACCAACACATAACATGCACGACTTAGTTTGTCTCTAAATGGGTGCCCTCACACAAAGAACCTACCCGTAAACTTTTCGTTTTATTACATTTTTGCCAAACCATTGAGTAGCCATCAATGTACTATTTTCTAGCTTGGAGGTTCATACGCCATAGACGGGGACATTTCTGGTACATTAACTTATTGTTATTAGTCCGTGTCGTGCCAATCATTTTATGGTATTAAATTATCATTCGTTTCGACTATTAATTCTTTCAAGAGTATGTTAATAAAACATAAGCCAGCCGCTGTAATAATATCGTCAACGATTTTATCCATATCTGTGATTCGATTAGCAGAATTATTATGCCGGCTATGATAAGATTAAAAGTTGAAGTCCAGAAGTTATTCTATTTCGAAAAATTTTTTTATTATAAACCAAATGTCTTTCCTATCATCTAGAATAGTAAATATGCTAAACGTAGCTAATTTAGATTGGGTAAAGTTTTTAGAGTAGTTGATTTTGTTTACTAATACATTAACTACAAATACATTTGAAGTTATTTCCCTTTTAAGGTGGGTTTATATAGAAATTGAATTCGGATTGTACATTGTACGCTTTAGGTTTAGTTTTGTCCGTTGATTTTAGAGATTTCTCCTGCTGTTTAATAGTTACATTTGTATTTCATGACTGTTAATTTCGTAACCTAGAAGATCAACGATTATTTTCTGCAATATGAAAATATGCTGTCTTTGCTCTGGGGTATTTAAATGTTGAACATTTTCTCAGAAGAAATAAAGCATCATGTATTGAAATACGATCGAAAAAGATTTTATAAACTTGCACTATCTATCTTCGAAAAATGATTCCATCGCTTTTAATATATATATATATATATATATATATATATATATATATATATATATATATAGAGAGAGAGAGAGAGAGAGAGAGAGAGAGAGAGAGAGAGAAGGAGAGAGAGAGAGAGAGGGAGATTTGAAAAGTTCATACCTTCTTTAAAGCATCCTAATTAAATTTAAGAACAAGGGGTAAGGTAAAATAAAATACCTTTTAAAGCAAGTTTAAAGATGCATTATTTTTTTTCTATTAAAAAAAAGAAGAGAAATCGATACCAATTTCTTTTTCTTTTTTCTTTTTAATATAAACTTTCATTTTTAGTTAATAGTACAGATAAATTTCGCCAAGATAGAATTGGCCTCTTCAGTGTAGTTGTAGATCTTATTGGACAGCCGGTGTAGTTGTTGCAGCCGGTTAATGAGGTGGGTTTTTTTCTCACTTACGGTACGAGATAACGCTTGCACGTGGTATATTTAGATATTTCAAAAGTTCATACTTCTTTAAAGCATCCAAATCAAATTTAAGAACAAGGGGAAAGGTAAAATAAAATACCTCTTAAAGCAAGTTTAAAGATGCATTATTTTTTTTAAAAGAAAAAAAATCGGTATCGATTTTTCTTCTTTTTTCTTAATAAAACAAATACTGCGTCTTTAAACTTGCTTTAAGAGGTATTTTATTTTACCTTACCCCTTGTTCTCATATATATATATATATATATATATATATATATATATATATATATATATATATATATATATATATATATATATGTATATATATATATATATATATATATGTATTATACATTTAATTTTAAATTCAATTCAATCAATGTGTCATAAAAAAGAAAAAAAAAGAAAAAGGAGAAGAAAAAAAGAATATAAAGAAAATATTATAGTAATAAAATAAGTTTTCTTGATTAAACAAAAACTCCCTTAGACAAATTTATATTAAACTATAGTACTGGGGATTATTTTATATATGAGAAATGTCTGAAACATATGTACACAATGGTAAACAATATTAGACGGTGTTGAATTCTTCAAAGAATGTTTACAAAGAATGACTATAGTATAAATGTAGTATTATACTTAGTTATAATGTATATATATATATATATATATATATATATATGTATATATATATATATGTATATATATATATATATATTGATATAGATATACATATATATACGATAAAATTACTGTAAGAATTAACTTAAAAGAATTAACAAATAATTATAAAATATAAGAATTAATTGTTCGATCAATAGGAAAAAAAACGTTATCCGTAACTGACGTGTAATCGTGATAATAAAATATACTAAAACAAATCGACGAATGCTAATTTAAATTAAACGTTAGCAGGGAAATTGTACGTATTTGGGTTATGTGTATTGGAGGTTTATTGCCTCGAAGGTGCTGTTTCGTACTGTGATTTATGTAAGTCGGTGAATATGTAAATAGGATTTTTTTAATAAATCGTTGCGAATGAATAAGATATAGAAAGAGAGGGGGAAGAACAGAGAGAGAGGGTGGGCGGTTTAATAAGTAAATCTACAAAAGCAAAGAAAACATCTTACGTAAAATACTCCTTTCCTCAAAGAAAAAAAAGAATATGTGAAAATGAAACTACGAATGTTGATTTAATGTTAGATATTTATAGATGGGCAAAAGTGAAACAATGAACTTGTGTAGTCTGTTAATCATAAGTGGAAGGTACGTAGAAAAACAGATATTACATGCTTCCATGGAACTGATATCAATAATTGAATGTTGTCGAAATGAACACTGCAATTCGTTTTACACAGTGAGTATTTTGAAATAAAAGGGTAAGCTTTAAAGGTGTTATGTATTAAATTTTCTAAGTGTTTAAGTAAAAGAAATAATAATAATACTTAGAACAATCGAGGATTGTTAAGAGAAATGTTTACAGTTTATTCAATTAAGAAATTGTGGCCGCCATTCTGAATCAATGTACAGTATAAGTGTACAGTATAAGTGTACAGTATAAGTTCGTTTAATGTATTAAGTAAATTAGGAGTCTATACGTGATAGTTACAAATAGCGAAATCCGATATTCTCGAAAGTCAGAAGAAATATAAGGGGACATCTATCAAATTTGTGCAGTATGTATTGTAGTATGCATTAATTAATGGAAGATGAACAGAAAACAATAACAGTTACGTTTTTCGAAAGTCTCCGTTGTTTATAACTTCCCAGTGAATAAAGGGAGAGTTTTAGTATTAGAAGGAAAAGTATTTGCTACCATCCCTATGATGTACATTTTTCAGAAATGTATGCAGTGGTGGTCTAAAAGTAGTATTTATTGTCAGATAGAGATAGAACTCATAAATGTAATCAAACACGCTCGAGTAAATAAGCTGAATAGAGTAGTGAGTTTGGTAACCTAAGATGCATGTGGTTATTTTATTACTCTCGCCGAAGGTACAGAAGAACACATCTTAACTCCATATATATATATATATATATATATATATATATATATATATATATATATATATATATATATATATATATAGTCTAAAGAAGCTTGGAGTTATTTTAAACAAAAAGACAACAAAAAAAAGGAAAATGCAGTTTAAATTCCCAGAGAAACTAACTAAATCCAAAATAGTGCAGACTTAACATTTGTTGGAAAATTCATAAATAAATGAAAAATATATAATAGTAAGTAAATAAAATAAAAAGGGTGATTAAGTATCTAACAGTGAAAAAAAAACAGGAGACCTTAACGTAAGCATCTAATATTAACACGGGAATCATATATATAAATTCCCGAAACAGTTTTTCATGGTAAACAACTGATGATCCCTTAAAATAGTGTTAGAAACAAACTAATATAATAACTGTAAAAAATAAATTGACTTACATGAGTGAATTTCCACTGAAAGACGTGGGACTATAAGTTTTTTTTTTGGTTTTTTTAATATAGTTTTAATTGTTGAGAAGCTTCCGAGACTATATATATATATATATATATATAGAGAGAGAGAGAGAGAGAGAGAGAGAGAAAGAGAAAGAGATATAGACATAGATGTATGTTGTGGTAACTTTACCTATAACGGATTACTTGAACTCTTCTACCAAAAATACAGGAACGCAGTCTTCTTAGGTATGCAGTTCTAGATAATAATAGGAGGTGTATCCTCTCAGGCCTTGCTTCCGCTCTATGTAGTGGAGTAAGTTTATTGCTTACTACCTGAGGCGCCCTGGCCGGGGAATGCCAATAGTGCTTTCCAGGCAATTTTTCATAGGCCAGAGTGATCCTGTTTTAAGGGCACTGGCTTGACTCTGCTCCACCTGCCGGCCGTGTACTATATATTCTTGCGGTGGAAAGAAATTAAATACATAGATCCACTATAGTCTATACTGGCAGTCAAACTGACGTACAACAATTTTTGTTTATTGTTGTTTTATACCTTTTTTCAATATATATGTTTTCTCTAAACTCCGGGTTCGTCTTCCTTCTGGGCCAGTTACAAGGTTACACCAAGTGGTGACGAGCTATTTCTTGAACTTACACCTGACCCTACATCTACATTAAGGGATTCTTGAGAACTGTACAAATTGACCCCACAACAACTGAAGACGTGTGATTTCGAACTTAAACCTCCACAAAATTAAGGAATTCTTGAGAACCTCAAAATGGACCTGACAACAACTTGCGACGAGGTTACAAAATTGGATTCTTCAAAACCATAAAATCGACGCCACGACTAGCGACAAAGTATATGAAGTTGTTGTTTTAGAACTTTAAGAATCTTTAATAAAGAACAAACGTAGCGAAATCGACGACAAATTCACTCAACAACGGACTAGTTCTAACATCTGGCTTTACCAGCGGACAAAGAGAAATACATGTAAAATACCAACTTATTTTCTCTCATTGCAAAAAGGTCAGTGATTTGTTTTATTGCTATTTCGACACTGTTGACTTCTTACATAAAAGGGATACATGTTATGTTTTTCTCTCAAAAAGAGAAATGTCCTGCTACCGAAAGAAACAAATTAAAACCGTAGTTTTTTTTTCTGTTGACTAAAGTGCCGACAGACAATACTACGTTTACATTAAAAGCGTACTAAAAAATTATTTTTTTTTTGGTCAAAGAAACATCCGGTTTCATACACTTTCTCTTTTTACAACTAATATTACGTTTGGCAGCGTAATATGAAAGAAATGCATTTAAAAAGCCGTAGTCTATATATAGACACATTATGAACACGGAATATTTTAAAGCAACATAACTCATCAAATATCAAATGCAACAACAGAAATCTGAAAAAGAACGAGAATAGAAACTAAAAATTAGAAAAATATTTAAAAAGCTTCTACTGGAACAACAACAAAAATACGACGAATGTTTACATAAAAACAGAAGAAACATTTTTGGAACAAAATACAAAGCCGACGAAAAATTATTCCAACAACATTAAAAAATATTGGAACAAAAAAAAACGACGAATGCTGTTTGGAGTGCAATTGTCAATTTCACATATTCCCCAGACGGTAATAACACCTTTGCTTCATATGTCGTAAGGTATGACAATCTATACAAAATTGATTGTGAAAATTAGCCAGACTCTAAAAATGGTTCGCTTACTGCTATGAAAATAAGGCACCACCGAACATACCAAATTTGTCGACTATATTTTACCCCGAAAGAATAGCAACTTCACATTTTCTAAGACGTTTAAACTTTTAACAGAACTATTAAACCCTTAGTCTTCTCTGTTCCACAAACGGTCGAAGTGTTTGAATATAGTCAGACAAGATGGTGAAGATTACGCGACGTTCGTGTCAATCGTTAATTAACATTGTGACGATTTCAAATTAGCTGAATTTACCGCCGATAACTTGAAATGGGTGATGTTCGTACCAGGAAAAACGTAAGAATTAGATGTCGGGTTCTGAACAAGTTAGCAAGTGAACAAAATTAAACATTACAGAAATTAGCTGAAGACTGTAAGATATTTATAATGTTAAACACGTTTCGAATTAAATTGAAGAGTAAGGCATAGCACGCATAAGAATTGTACGTTAGAAAACACATTTAGACTCTCCTTCAACAACAACTCCAAACAAGAAGAAGGGTGCCATTGAGTGACTGATTGCCCATACAATTGTCAAACCTGTCTAACTTGTAATAAAGTCAGACACAAGTTTTCACAACGCAGAAATAATAGCGGGAATAAAAATACCGTTAAATTAAAAAAAAATAAAACTAACAGGACCGTAGAATCATCAGAACATATGTACATGTAAAAATCCTCGATAAAAATGAAAAGTTACAATTGGATTCTGGTTTAGACGTGTGGATTATCAACATGCATACAGAGAGAAGGTTGGAAACACTCACTGTGATAAGAACTAACCTCTATTAGGTTAGTTCTTATCACAGTGACTGATGAACAGTGACTGCTGAACAAATTAAATTCGAGGGTGAAATTATTATCCACATGACTTTAAACAGAACTACCAAAAAAGTAAATCCGTTCGTATTAAAATATACCAACAATTTATTTGGCACATACTTAGAGAAAGTTTCTAAACTATGAGGGTTACCAACCGAGATTTGTTGCCAGAAAATAACAAATCTGACAACCGAGTAAGAAAAAACAAACGAAGGAATTTGTTTCAACCATTAAACATCGTATTAAATAGATGCAAAATGAATTGTCTGTAGCAATAAAAGCATCTACAGACACAAAACTGACGCTGAAATTATCTATTACTAAACTAAATAAAATTAAGTAAAATTCCCTGGATAACCAGTTGCAGGTTAAAGAGAGGGAACTCATAGTAAAAGAGCTGGAATTGTTAAAGCTGCAGCAGACATAGGTTTTAGAAGAGATACAGACAATGCAAGATAAGGGGACTTGAAGTTGAATGTCTAAACAAAAAAAACACATTTTTTCAAAGTTTCAAGATGTGCTATAAAATTAGAAGTCTAGAATTTAAAAGCTGAAGGATATCAAATCAGAATGAGATAGACGCCCTCGTTTCTCTCATAAGAGACACCTAAATCAAACGAGGGGAGACAATCGGAAGACACCAACAGAACTCCTCAGGAAGTTGGATTGGTTACCAAATACGATACTTTGACATACAGCCTCAGAATAGCGTCAATTTAACAAGGAAACAATACTATGACTCCTATTGGGGATAAGGCTTGCGATGGGGGTGTTCTGATACCTTACTTATAACAGACTACTTGAACTATTCCACTCACCATAAATATTAGAAACGCATGCTTCTCAGTGTTGGATGGCCCCATCCCGTGCAGTCCCTCATAAACTTCGGTTGATTTAGGACGTTGGGATAGGGTAATATCAGTCGAGGATTCGTTCTCGACAATCAGTCCGGCGGGAACTGGGCCATTTCGGTGGACTTTTATTTGTCGGGCTGAGGTATACTGTCCTGGGTTGTCCTAGGAGGTGCACCCTCCCAGACCTTGCCTTTTTTTCTTGGGGAGGAGTAAGTTTATCGCTTACTGGATGAGGCACTCTGACCGGGGAATGCCGACGTGGCTGGCCAGGCTATTTTAGCTATGCCAGAGTGCTCCGTCTTTACAGGAGCTGGCTTGAATCTTCCTCTACTTTCTGACCTTGGGTCACATATTGCTGCAGTGGGAAGCGATTACATAGCTGGATCCGTCCCAACTCGTTCAGTCGCTCATTAAATTCGGTTGATTAAGGATTCCGGATTCGTTCTAGACAACCAGACTGGCATACACTGAGATATTTCGGTGGCCTTTTATCTGTCGGACTGATATATACTGACATGGCTTTCCCTAGGAGGTTCACACTCTCATGCCTTGCCTCCTCTATTTGGGGTACAGTAAGTTCATTGCTTACTGCCTAAGGTGCCATGACCGGGGAATGCTGACGGGGCTGCCTACGATATTGTTTCTTGGCTAGACTCTTCCCCTACTTTCCGACATAGGTTCACATATTGCTGCGGTCGGAAGCAATTAAATACGTGGATCCACCCCACTTTATACTGGCAGTCCAGACTGACGTACAAGTACTCTTATTTTATGTTGTATTATACCTTTTTTAATATACTTGTTTTCTCTCAACTCCGAGTTCCTGTGTTCCTTTACAAGGTCATAACAAATGACGACGATGTACTTCGAACTTACAATGGACACAACGATTACATTAAGTGATTCTTGAGAAATTTAAAATAGAACCCACAACAACTGTCGACGTGGGATTTCGAACTGAAACCTCCACAACATAACTGGATTCTTTAGAACCTCATATATATATATATATATATATATATATATATATATATATATATCTTTTGCGCACACAATCAAAACATATATATATATATATATATATATATATATATATATATATATAGCATAATATGAAATGAAATAATAAAATAAGGTGCGAATTAAACTTTATTAGAATTCAAAATTCAGGCAAAGTATCTAAACGTCCTTACCTCATGAGTTTTCAAAGATAATTCTTTTCCTCAGAGGACTATTACCGCAGTGACGTTACTGTATGTGAAAAAATTACACTTTGAATATATATAAAAATACATACAAAAATACATAAGAGTACATAACACATCAAATATATCAAGCCAAAAACATACTTATTTGTTAAAGTTATAAAATCCATCCAAGTCATATAAATTAAAACATATTCAGGAAAGATATCCAAGAGGTTGATTGAAGATTGATCCAGGTATTGAATAACAGTCCAAAAGCAAAAAAATTGAAAGAACTGAAAAACCGATGCTATTACTGCTCTATCCAGTATATTGAGCTTCAGTCTTTATCCGAATGTTTCACTAATTAAAAGATATTAGTTGCATCTTATATCTTTTGTTGGAATTACTTCATATATATATATATATATATATATATATATATATATATATATATGTATACATATATATATATACATATTTATATATATATACCTGTGTGTGTGTGTGTCTGTGTGTAATTCATACTTATTTTTTTTAAATCATACATGTTTTTGACGCTCACACGGGATCACCAATCCTTGTGAAAATATATTACTTGATATAACTCAAAATTTAATGTACATCAATTTTTTTATCTATTATATATTTTTCATCTAACTTATTTAAAAAGTGTGTTATTTATAAGGAGCGCAAATGAGTCTGTTTCCTCCTCCCTCATTTACATATTTAAACAAAAAATAATGTGCTAATGTTACTCGGCGCTAATAATGATTGGTTCATGAAAATAAATAAATTTTAAAAATCAAATATTTATATATATTCACTTCTTAAATGTTAACATTAACAAAATATATCATGTGTTTATGTTACTCAATTTATTTTTCAGAATACGTATTCCAATATTCATAATGATCCGTTTATTAGTTTAGAATATAAAACGTTCTGGGGTGCGGCTTTGTCTGAGCGGATCCTCTAAAATGTAATGTTTACAACATAAATAATGTTCTTTTGTTACCCCTCAGATTTCTCAGAATATATATTCAAAACTTCATAATTAGGTGTTCATAAAAACAATTAAAAATAAATTAGACGAAAACATTTCATTTATATGCACTATCTAAATGTTGACGTTTACATAAATAATCATAATATATCCGATGTTTTAGAATATATATTGTAAAATTCATAATACTACGTTCATTATTTTAGCCGAATAACATGTAAATATATATGTATATTAATAATTACAGATACTCAACTTCATATATAGCTTTATATATATATATATATATATATATACATTTTACAAGAGAATATATACAACACCTAAAAACATAGGAAACTACCAAGCGAACCGCTCATGAACAGGCATTGCTTTAGTTCAGTGCAAGGAATGTTCATGGCGACTGGTGATTAGCATGGAAAAAGTATAGTTAATGTGCACCTTTTTCTACTCGTAAGCTTGTTGTTTAAAATAATGATGCAGACATGTGGAGTAATAACGCACGAGACGTCACGGGGAGGCTAGGGGCATGACCCTGCAATAATGAATGAAAGCCGAATACTAGATAGATTGTTAATTAGGCTAAAAGACGGCAATGAATCGGTGATCTTTGAACGAGCTCAGGTGTTTGAGCTCGCCGAGTTCATTTCTGAGTATGACATCGTAAAAAAAACGACTCGATAACCTTTAAAAGAGTCAGGTGCACGAGGCGAGAAGAAGGAGGTACCCGGAGTGCAAAGCCAGAAATTTAAACGGCGGTTGTTATCGAAGAGGGAAGAAGCGCTTACGTAGCAGAGATCGAGTTGGGACGATATAGAGAAAACACTTGTCGTGGGTAAGCACGAAGAGAGGTACCCCCACCACGGCCGAACTGCCGTAAACAACTGGCGTGGTGATCACAAGCCTTCCCTAGATTCCTGGAGCAGACTGCTACATAACGTATTGTCGTGTTTCCCTCAAGGTTGGAAGGTAAATAACTTTGCTTGGTTATCGTGAAAATAACCTATGTTGGGTAGAGTCGGAAATCAACCGCCGTCAAGGTAAAGAAAGAGGTTTCTTCGTAAGACAAAGGAAAAAACTATAATGCCAAAGGACTTTTGCTAACAAATAAATATTTAATAATGTATATATGTGTATACCTCACTTACACCAACTTGGTGTGAAGAATAAAGAAAAAGAGAGTCTCGGGCACACCGTTGTCTCTATCGTTGTATTTTGTTTGACGCTACCAGGTACTCCGAAGAAACGGGTATTGCAACAGTTGCACACTCAAGTTTTGTATGTAAACTTTAGTCTATAATTTGCTATATGGCTTTATAACATTTACAAAAACACACCCAGACACACACACCCGCCCCCCCCCCATATATATATATATATATATATATATATATATATATACATATATATATATATATATATATATATATATATATATATATGTAGACATGACGGAAGTAAATAGACACCTTTATTATCATTAATCACAAATACTGCTGGCAAAGAGTTCTGATCGACCGAGTTGCGATAAGAAACCACCCTCGATCCATTATCCATTTGTCAATCTATTGCTAAACGGTGAAAACTTAACCATCGACGTGTGTAGTGATTGGTTGCGCATAAAATATATCTTAGATTAACCCAGTATATAGCTACTTTGAAACTTTGAGTATATCTTTGATATGTATCATATTGAAATGTGACATATAAAAAACACGGAATTTATCATTTAGTATTAATTTACGATGTTTCAAACGTTTAGTGTTGCTGTGTACAGTTCAATTGCTGGCCGTTAACTAACAGGCCATCTAACGTGTATGAATTATTTTACGGGGTGTCTATTTACTTCTATCATGATTATATGTGTGCACGTATATATATATATATATATATATATATATATATATATATATATATATATATATATATATATATATATATACTATTTTATATATATATATACATATATATATATATATATATATATATATATATATATATATACGTGTGTGTGGTAGGTTTGTATATGTGTGCGTGTGTATAGATATATTGTATCACAGAATTATGATACAAATCAGTCTGATAAGGGTGTGGTTGCTGTCAGACTGCTGTTCTGTTCAGTCCTAGGAAGTCAATCCGTGTATTTCCCCTTGTCTGAGGCGCCGCTATCGGGGAATGCTGACTAAACCGATTAGACATTTTTTGTAGGCCAGAATGCGCTGATTCTCGTGCACTGGCTTGTCAAAACCACACCTAATATTCTGTCTGACCTCCTGTCAAGGATGTAAATAATATATATATATATATATATATATATATATATATATATATACATATATATATACACATATATATATATATATGTGTGTCTGTGTGCAAGTGTGTGTGTGCGTAAAGGTGTGTATGTGAGCGTGTGTGTGGGTGTGTGTTTGGAGGTCATGTTAGAATATTGTACGAGGCAGAATTACTATAACACATTTAAAGAATGAATAAATATATATTATATATAATTTCTTTTTTTAATACGCACATATATACATATATATATATATATATATATATATATATATATATATATATATATATGCGTGTGTGTGTGTGCTTATTTGTGTCTGTGTGTTCGTTCATGCGTGAATGTCGTTTGATACAAGCACGGCTATATGCGCATCTAAAGTATATATATATATATATATATATATATATATATATATATATATATATATATATATATATATGTATGTGTGTGTATTTTGTTTGTGTAAATGTGTGACCCTGGCCTCCGCTGTCGGTGGCCATGCAATAGTGAATCGCTTTGGCGCCAGACTGTCTCAACTTCGGATCAGTTAAGGCATTAGTCTGTTTAAAAAGCCTAATGCAGCTCCGTTAAAAAACGTTGCCGCTGCCACCGCCCTTTGGTTTTCCGTCGCTGCACACAGGCTTGACTCCCGATTTAATCCTGATCTCATCCTCATCTCGAGCTAATAGGTGTGTTGAGTCGTCGTATCCATGTGTTTGTTGTTGTGTGTACACAAGCCCGCTCGCTGATTTAAGCAATTTCGCATATTAAAAACAGAGAAGGAAAGCGGGTTGGCATTAGGCCGGATTTTACAAAGACCGGGTGTCTGGGATAAATATGCATGGTTTGCTGTTTCTACTCTCCACCCACATCACACCCGAGCAACACGGTTTTTCTTTAGTGTATGTTTTATATACAAAGAGTTAAACCCCACTTAACGCACACACACACGGTTGCTTTTTCAGATCAAAGTATTAAATATTTCCCAACGAGGAAAATATATTTTTTACTAATCTCTATATAAACAAATATTTGTTCTTTTTACGTATGTTCGCCCAGACCCAGAAATATTGCCGCTTACGCGCAAAGGACTACTTCGATAGGGGTCAGATTTATATGGTTGTAACTTCACTGGGGAGATTGACAGCAACATGTTTGTTCACGTTACCTTTACATTTATGTGCTCGTACAGTCGAGGAAACAAAGAGCAGGGAGGCAATTCCAACCACATGTTGTCCTAGGAAATAAGCTATTAAAGTAGGAAATCTTTCAGAATCTTAAGACTTTTACAGTCGACGGAGTGGGATTTTGCTGCTAGTCGTGTGAGTCAGGGGACATTATATTGATATGGTAGGTGCAGAAGGTTAATCTGAGAACATTTTATTAAAGACTTGTAAAACAAGCACATGGATGCTTCCTTGGCGATGCTATAGGGTCTGGAGTTTTGCAGACAGTGCGTGATATATTAGGTTACACATTCTTTTTGCGCCCTGTCACAGAATAAAGTACTAGTTGTGTGCACTAGCGTAGATGTGGTAACAATGCTACATGCACGGGGGGGGGGTACTTTAAAGATATATAAGTTACTTCCAAATGTGAGAACATAGCTGCTTTGCGGCAGACTTGGCCGCATCTTCGATGGCATTATTCAAATTCATGTTGCCTGAGAATGTCACGCCCAGCAGTTCAAATGTTAGACTCTCGGAAAGGGTGCAACTAAAAAGAACGTAAACAAATTGCATTCAAATATAATTACGAAACTGAATACACCACAATTCATTTCGATTTCTTTATAAACAACTTAACTATTTAATCTCTTGTTTATATTAAAAGATTAATTCATTATTTCATTTTTTTTTCAGGATTTGGAACAAAACTGTCGGACGCTGTGTACATACCTGCCTACGGACTATCGGCTCCTTGCCTAGCCATAAATGTGTGTAGAGCAGATGCGGAAGCGCCGTCAAGTGGTCCGCATGCAGAGGTAGTACAGCCAATCGGCAATGGATGAGAGGAAAGAGGTAAGCGGCGCACGCCTCAGCTCTACATTTAAGGGAAACCCCTTTTCGATGCAGAATCTTCACTTACGCCCTGACCTTTGACTTGACTTCAGACCAATTTTTTTTGAAGCTCGAGGCCCGATCCAAAACAAACACCAAAAGCTTGGTGGCGCAGGCGCGCCTCTCCAGGCAACCAACACCTGATCATTGAATTTGCTAATGTTGACTACGGGCTCTGTGACTTCTTTATACCGTTTAAGAAAGCAAATACACCTTTTTATTCTGTTTTTTTTATTAACATTGGTTTCCATAATACATTTAAAAATAAGTTATTTACAGAAAAGAACAACGTGAAAATTGTCATCACTGTCACGTCTTACATTGCCATACGCAGATTTGCATCGCCACATCTAGTTACACAGTCACAAAACGATCTCCATAGAATCATTGGTCTGTTTCTATAATATACCATTGGTTTGTCAAGCTAAATTTCAAATAGCATTTCACCCGGTTCTTCACAGAATAATGGTATTTTAGGCTTTAAAATGGCAAATTAGTCGACTAGAGCACGACTTATGTTAAGAAGCTTGTTCGATCGATAATAACGTTATACAGTTTACCGGGAGATGCTGAAAAGTCAAAATTAATAATGCCCTTTTAAAAAAAAGTTTTAGAAAACTTTTAAAAAGCCATGAAAAATAACCAAAATAAAACACGATCCAATTTTACTAAAACTAAATTGTATTTAATATGAATTTAAGTAACATTAAAAAACAAGAATTGATTCAAAAAGAATAGTTATATTGGGTGTTGTTGCTGAATTAAAATAAATAAACATAACGTTGTTTCATGGATTTTAATGAGTAAAATTCATTTATTTTCATAGTGAACAATTTAAAAAAAATATTTATAGAAGCTGTTCAAATAAACACATGCAAAGCTAAGCAATACAAATTATATTTTTTCAGTTACAATATAAACCTATGTGTTGTATAAAAAATATTGTTGGCCACTATGTGTTTTTAACTTTTCAAGCAAAATACAATCAAATACTGCAATTATAAATTCAAGGAACAACAAACAATCATTATATAAACCAACAAATTAAAACCAAACGCTTAATATTTTAAAAATAAAAACAAAAGATGAATAAATACAAATGTATAAAAACAAACATTAAGTTAGCTTACAAGTTAATATTAGAGCGGTTAGCCCCCAAACTGGCTGTCAAATCTTATCGACTAGTTTTTTTGTTCTCATTTGCCAAGCGGCGACAGGGTAAATTAATCAACTGGATAAATGTGCTGTCTCATAATTACGGATTTCTTTTTTCTTAATATAAATTTGTTTTCTGGTTGGTGCAGATTAAATTGTATTTTTAAAGACAATTTCACCGACACTACTTCATACTGGATACGTCATTATTATAATCATTAATTTGAAATATATTTTGTTTTCATTTGTAATGATCCAGTGAATTATTTATTTCTTACAAACAAACAGACCCTTCCTTAACCCTTCCTATTAACCTAAGCCCGAGTGGCAACATTTTTATAGAGTCTTATTTTATTATTTTATTATTTATATGTGTCAAAAAATTTTTAAAGCAAATATTAAAATCCGCAAGAGTAAAACAAAAAAAATAGTGGATAATTGGCTATGTCGTTCATTGGCAAATCAGACAAAACTAGTTTATAAAATTTGGCAGCTATCTGGGGAGCTTCCTTTACAATATAACCGTTTAAAATAATATATATATATATATATATATATATATATATATATATATATATATATATATATATGGGAAAATGAAAATAGAACACCAAAAAATGGATGTTTTTTATGTGTACATCAACGTTTCGTCTTTATTTATAAGACTTCATCAGGATGATAATATAGAGAAATGTGTCATGCAAGTACAAACACATGTAGGGTTGACATATTGGGAAAAGGAAGAAAATAATGGCCACTACTGGGTTGACGTCCGTACTTGGTGAGGAGTGAAACATGAATGTTGATGAAAATGAGTGGGGAAGAAGTGGAAAGATGGGGGTCAGCAAGGACTACTGTGGCTGGTAGTAAGAGAAAGAGGTGGGGGATGAGCAGGAATAATGTGGATGGCAGAGAGGGAGTGGAGGAGAGGGAGGAAGGAGGTGTTTGAACAGATGGCTGCGGTCAAGACTGAAGAGGAAAATGTAAGTTGGAATGTTTGTGTGTGGGGGTGTATGAAGAGAAAAAGAGGGTGAGTAGAGAAGGAGGGGGGCTGTGATTTTAGTGGATGGGCGAAAGTTATGGTCTTAGAGGGCGTTTTGAGAAAATGAGGGGATTTAAGAAGGGGGTATGGAAGAGTGAAGGTACGAAATAAATAGTTGAGAAGGGGAATGGGTGAGGGGGAGAGGGGGATTTGTTGTGATAGGGTACGAAATATTTGAAATATTTGGAAAATGATGGCAATGAGTGAGGGAGTGGAGGGTTGGAGGAGAGGGAGGAGGGAGGTAATTGAACAGGTGGGTATGGAATATTTGAAATATTTGAAAAATGAGAAAGTTTCATTGGACTGCAGTGTTAAATTGTGAGGTAAAAACGGAATGAGTTAGAGAAAGTAAAGATTCACGGAGAAAAAGGAAGGGTGTGAGTAAGTGGGAGAGTGTCATTAAGGTTAGAGATGAAAATAAATGTTATCTATGATCAGGCAAGAGTTTTTGTTCTGTAAGAATGATCTTGCTTATTAAGGGTGATAGGTTAAAGAAGCCATTTCGTTGCTTGATGGTGGTGGAGGCGGTGATGAGAGCAGTTTCCAATAATCTTCGCCGAGATTTGTTGTGGATGTATTTTGTGATTTCGGCTTGTGTTAGTTTTAAATGAAAATAAATGATGAGTTACTATACAATTAAAACAGATCAAAATTTAAAAGACAGAACAAATGAAAGTTCAATCAAATACTTTCAATATAGACAAACAATAAAGTTACTAGTACAGACATAAACTAAAAAACGCAAACTTATAAAAAATTAGACAATTTAGTTGAATGTTTGAAATGTTCTATCATTTGTTTTACTACAAACATTATTTACAAGATAATCGAAAGTGCTCCAGGCAAGCATTTTTCTATTTTCTTTCAATACCATTATCGTGATCACGATTCAACATGAACAAATATTCGGGAAATTCTATTAACCCTGAAAATAGCAGTCTATTTTAGCTATTTCAAAGGCTCTCTAGGCGACGGCTAGCACCAACCACTGTGACGTCAGCAAAAAAACAAAACTCAATGAATAAGCCTTCTCCTTACGAAGTCCACGACCATAGTCGATCGCAACCCGAAAGATCTACTTCATTAGCTACTACACCCATGTGTAAATTAAGGCGCCACTAATATTATATAACTTACACTTTATCCTTACGTTATAATACTGAGTGTTTCTAAAGGGAACCTCAAGTACCATTTTTGAAGTTTTTGGTATGGCTCAACTAATGAGTGAACCTTGGTTTCCCAGCTTATGAGCGAACACTCTCACCAGAATCATACCAGGGTTTAGTATGGAACATAAGTTACTATAATATACCATTACCGTCGGTATATAACGCTTAAGACTGCAATGGGATGCTTTTTTCCATCGCGCCTGAGTACCATTTTCAGTTGGTAGGTAAACATTCCATTTGTAATAGCTTGTTCATCGCTAATCCTGCAGATTAAATGGGCGCATCTTAAGAACGGTCGTTACTCTTTTTTTTCAATCTCGTTTTTTGTATCATCCTTTTTTTTCTAACATCCATTTCTGTGCATCAGTCCGTCAGAGGATGCTAATTAATCTTCCTCTCATCTTTTACTATAAATACACTTTTCCATCTTTTTCCTTCTTCATCTGTTTAGATCCTTCTGCTTTCTCTCTTTTTGTTATGTTTTCTTTTCTGCCTTTTCACCCTTACCTCTCATTTAAACCAGCATCCTAGTCAAAGGCCTTTTTATATCAAATCACTAACGAGCCCTTCCATATTTAAACTCCTTTCACACATGCCAGAGACAATTGCCTTCATTCCGAACCCCCAACCCCCGATGTCCCGTTGTATAACAACCGCCAATCAGCAATACATTTGGCTCAGAGACGCAATGGCGGACCTGTCCCTGTTATAAGAATTGGTTATAGACGAACAAATTGACCAATGGTCACACCCAAACGATGATAACATGCGAACAGCTGAGAGAGATAATAATATTTCCCCCGATTGAACCGTGAATTGGGTAGATATCCAACGTCCAATTGTAAAGACTCTCATAATGAAGCTATAATTGAAGCAAGCACTTGATCAAGACCCTGGTAATTAGAGTTTCTCTTAAGTGGTTAACTTGTCTATTGATTTCTGGCCGACATAAGACGGCATAATAGACATCTATTCAATAACCTCAAACTTGTCTTTCTCTGCAGCATGATTGGGGAATGACAAATTGAAACGATTTGAACTGCATTTCAGCGGAAAAGTGAAATGTTTCCAAGGCTTGCGTGACGGAGCAATATTCTTTCGCGTGTAAACGGAGACGGTCTCGTGAAACTTACTTTAGAGACGCTCTATTGTAATTATTTATCATGCAACTTGTCTCCGTGGACCTTATTGCTCTGTGTAACATACTGTTCGACGGTTTCTAAATAGTTTCATAGTACCTAATTTAACTTATACAAATTTTGTTTACCTGTAACATATGTTTTCGTTTCTCGCACCTGACAAATGTGTCGTAACTGACTTAATATAATAATATGTGTTCTACCTCAATTGTATGCGCGAGTTAGTAAATATCAACCTAACACCACAACCACACTTGCGATAAAAGCTTATATGAAGAGTGGTTGAAAAGTCAGTGTTTATAAACAGGCTACCGATTATTTTAATTTCAACATAATTTTGATCATGCAAGTATCATTTTAAATAATATTTATTATCTCGCCTAGATGGCATATAATTCGCAAGTGTGTATTAGTTGGATTCAGAAAATTGTCACTAATTATAACTTAATATTCTTCCCCGTTTAAGTCAAATCTTCAGTATGGGCGATACCTAGAATCAACTTACGAATTACTTAATATTTCTATCGAGTTATGGCTGACAGAAGGAAAACAAACTACTCCGGTGTATTAAATATAGTGTTTCCTTTAAAAAATCCGTACATATTTCCGAGTTCGACATAAAGATTGCAAAGAAAAAAGTCGTGGGTTTAACTGTTCGAAACGTTGTGAAAATAACATCCAAGATGTGAACATTAGTTCGAATAATCAAGTAAATACAGAGTGCTGCAGCAAAATCCGACACTTGACAACAAGTAAACTAAATACTAGGAGGTGCTGAGGAGCGGTGTGAAGTTCCAAATGTACGAGATCGCCGCCAGACGCTCCAGCAAGATTCCGCCACTGCACACAAGGCCAGTACGATCCAAACATCACTGCTCAACAATGCCCCTAACCACTGGTAACCGGAATTGTGGCCGTCCTTCTCACACGACAGCAACTCCCATGGTAGTTTTTTTAGGGCGTGATCGAGACCAAGACCAACAAGCTCGCTCACAACACAATCGACTTTCTTAAGTCTACCATCGCTGTCGCTATAGACAAAGACAGTCGCTAAAACGTGTGACTCATTTCGCGCCCGCCTTGAGATATTCGTATCCGCCGACGGCGGTGTCATTGAAGAATAATGTTATATGTAACTCTCACTGTTGCTAAATAACCTGTCAGGCCTCTGAATATAAAACTTTTTTCAATTGTTTTTTGTTTTCTTTTAGTCAAGTGTCGGATTTTGCTGGAACGCCCTGTACAAATTCTCAATTCTCATCTCAAACATTCTCAAACGTAAAATTTGAATTTCTATCAGATATGTCATTTTCACGGGATCGAGTCTCCGTCGCAGTTTGTGATTGATGTGTGTAAATATTAGAATAGCACATTTTAACAAATTAACTGTGAATTGAACCCATTTCAAAATCGTTGAATTTGGGTCCTTTGAATTTTTTTCTTAAAGCAGTGGTTTATTCTAGCAAATCACAGCTACGAGGTGTGACCAGGATGGGAGCTGGATTTCCCAACATTTAAAAATGTTGTGCCTTACTTTTATTGTTTCGTCGTGAGACAAGTAATATCGAATGGTGCTTTTCCATTAGCGGCAGTGTGACAACATTTTACTTCAAATTTCAGCCCGCATCGGAGGGCCAAATTGTCGATAAAATCATCGGAAGTGTCAAAGCAATCCAGGACTGGAAGTTCCTAATGAAAGGTAAAAAAAGCTGAACCCAATGACTTGTGACCTGGGGTTTAAGAATTAATAATATTAGTGGCGTGTTTTTCTCGGTTGTTTTTTTTTAGTGATATGCATTTATATTATTTTCCTTCCTCTGTAAGACTACACACATCCTCTCTCTCTTATTTTATCACAGCGAGAAATAATTTTAGTTGGAATTTCGACTTCGTGCGCAACAGTAATACGAGGTCGAGCTCAGCCGACTCTAGAGTTCATATGTTATTTTCCGAATCCAAAAATTAATAATTTATTGTCCATGATAATATAATTATAATATAATTATAATATAATTATTATATATAAAATAGTTTTCCGCTCCTTCACACAAGCGTTAAATTACAACATCTCCCTCAGATAATTAATTCTTTTGAGAGAATTAATCATGCGTAAAACTCGACGTAAAACCCGTAAAGCTTACGGATGAGATTAACACCTTTATTGAAGGGGATGTGCACATCGATTCTCAGGGAGCTGTTGTTGTGCTGTACCAGCACGATAATATTTTCTTAAAAAGTCACCAGGGTGCGGAAACACGAACGAAGACACCGTTTTTCGAGGATAGTATCACATTAATAGCGCGACAACGACACAACCAATAGAGACATCTATGGAACAGCCAAGAGACCTCGCCCGCCAAGCGATAGTGCCACGGAAGCACCACAGGATAGCATCACATAGAAGGTTAACACCATAAAAAATGAAAATCACTAATTAAAATAAAGGACAATTAGATATTACAACTCTAGGTTCAAAATATTAAAGATCAAGTGTTTCCCGAGGAAGAAATTGTTTGAGAGAATTTGCATAACAATTCAAACCTTTATTCTAATTTTTATGTTAGCAATGGAAATGTATATATATATATATATATATATATATATATATATATATATATATATTAACATGGTTCACCCCAAACAAGGCAGGCCGCCACTGTAGACGTAAGGGGCTACTGAGAAAAAAAGAAAGGAGAGACGGTTGGGAGGGGGGCAGCCTAAATTTGAATCTGCGCAGCGAGATGTCTGTTTACATTAGTTTTAAATTTCTGCATGTCAGTACTGCCGTGAAACAGGAGGCTGGGAGGGAGTTCCAGAGGCCAACAGCCCGGGGAAATTAGCTATTTGAGTAGAAGGCTCTCCGGCATCTGGGGACCTCCATAGTGAATGAATGAGATTTAGTTGATAGTCGAGTTAGTCTAGTGAATTTACGTCGAGGGGGCACCAAAGTAGCCAATTCATCGGAGCATAATCCATTGAAGTATTTGTAGAACAAACACAAGGATGTAACATTGCGGCGATGGGACAGGGACTGGAGCTTTGTTGACAGTGAGGAACCTATTAGGTTGGCGACTCTTTTTTGGACCTTGTCAAGAAGGGAGAGACTAGTAGATGATGCACCAGCCCAGATGTGGCAACAATACTTCATGCATGGGTGGATGGTGGCTTTGTAGAGATACAGGATAATGTCAGGTGTGAGGAGTTTACAAGCACGGTAGAGGGAGCCAACCTTCTTTGCGGCAGCCTTGGCAATGTCTTCAATGTATGTGTTCCAATTCATGTTACCTGTGAAGGTAAGACCGAGGAGTTTGAATGATGAACTCTCAGGTAGGGTGTTATTTGCCATGGCAATCGGTGGTTGGAGAGGCTTCTTGTAGTTGTTGAAGGAAAGGAGCTTTGTCTTTGCGGCATTAAAAGTTACCAATCATTTATGACCCCAATCCACTACAGCCTGGAGGTCATTTTCTAAAGATTCAGCCATTGCCTCGGATATGATCGCGTCTGTTTTGCCAACATGGCGAGAGTAAAGCGTGGTGTCGTCAGCAAATAAACCAATCTCCGACTCTATGTCATCAGGGATATCGTTTATATAGATCAGGAACAACAAAGGTCCAAGGATAGATCCCTGGGGTACACCAGCATTTATTTCATGTTGCTTAGATGAACGGCCATCGAGGACAAACTTTATTTTTCTTTTGTTTGTTATATATATATATATATATATATATATTTACTATGATGTTTGTATTTGTGTTAACGAAACGGAATATTATTTAAAACGAACATGTTGTTAAATAGTATTCCGAATAAGCAGCTATTGTTAAACAGCTAGCATCTCTATCGAGTGGAGTCTATGTTATATAGGCGAACACTTTTATTTTACCGTCTTTTGTGCTAATATTTAAAGTTATTGACTTAATTGAAATGTAGATGAGATATTGTTATATATTATTTTTTTGCATCACTTTAGAAATAACATGCTCACTCTTTTGATATGATTAGATATCAAATGATAACAATTATACATCCAATGTGATTCAACGTTTTTCACTAAGTTACAAGAGTTCAAAATGAATAAAAGCTTTGCAATGTAAAGGACATATATGATGGATATCAAGTCGTCAAAACAGAAGTTAAATCACTAACACATCAGAGCAAACATTTTACGATGTAAATTATACCCGTTATAAGACTATTGTAACATCCGTATTGCACAATTCTGCAACGATTGTTATTAAGAGTGTTAAGAACACCCATACACCAGAAAAAAACAAGTGTAGCATCTTTTCTTTAGTCCTGAAGAAAGGATGATATCACTCAAAATTGTGAAATAAAAAAAAAATGTGCAAAGTCGAGAGTAGCTTTTAAGTGAGCGAGTTGTTAACGAAATAAAAAAAATCCTCCCGGAAGCCACGTAAATAGGGACAAACGCATGTGATATATCCAGATCAGTTCAAGGGCAGACAATATTAAGTTGAATAGTTTAAAAGCTTTCAGCTTCACCACTAAAGTTAGCTACACATAAGACGTGTGTGTTTAATTACCAAGGGAAATAAGAAGGCAATTATGCCAGTAGACTAACTGCACACCCTATACGACGCACGGTAAATAAACCCATCTAACCCCGAACTTATAAGCGCCCCCCTCTTCCTGGGTCGGTCACTGTTGTTTAGTGATGTCTCTTACTGCCCCCTAGCCTAATGTAAATCTTTTTTGTAAATAAACACTTTGAGCAGGGTTGAATTATTGTCCCTATAATATGAGCTTACGTGGCTTGAGATACGAGATTGCATACTCGTTGCAGTCGAGCCTATATACTTGTGTTTCAATTGGTATTATTATTAATATAATCATAACGGTTATTAGAGAGTCTAGCGTTTGCATATGGACTGTGGGGGAATAGGTATGTAGGGATATATATATATATTATATATATATATATATATATATATATATTATATATATATATATATATTATATAATCTACACTACTCGCCATTGCTCTCTTGATTACCTTGGTAGGATACATTAATTGGATTTGTATTTGTTTAAGGTGTAAAATGATCAGGAGTATTAGTATAGTTTACTTTTTGGGATGGTGGATTATAAGAAAACTGTTGAAATAAGTCCGAGGAAGCTAATTGTGTAGTCATATTTGCTTGGGTATAGGTTTTAGTTATCAATGTGGAGCTTAACTATTTTACTTTCCATGCGTATTTTACGTCAGTATAGCCGCTGCTATTCTGAAGTGGACATATGTGTATGTCTTGGAATTCAAACTATTGAGGGGGAGTTTAAATTGGGGAAACTAGTTAGGCTTTTTTGTGTGTTTTTATTATGTAAACCAATGGTTTGTTTAGCTAAGTTAAGCATTGTAGAGTACGAACATTTTATAGTATTTTTATTGAAAATAGAAATTATATTTATGTGGGTTTTTAAATATATTTTCTATAATTTAAAAATTATTTTCGAATATACGTTTATACGTTATTGCTGTAAGAGGGGTTGAACCATATTGGTTTCGTTCGCATATTATGTTTACGAGGGTGTAATTGCTGAGGTTAATAGCTGGATAATTCTGGTTCAGGTTAAAAACATATTTGCTTGATCAAATAATAATGATCGGTATTTGAGAGTTCAATATTATCATTATTGTAAGTAGGCCAACTACATTTAAGATGTGTCTATTACCATTATTAGCGACATTTCGTTGTGTATTTTACAGTGTATGTGCTCTTAATATCATATTGAGTGTTATGGTGGGATTGCTCATTCAGACAAAGCTCTAGTCCATTTAAAAATCTGTGCAAATGTGTATTTCGTGAGTTGGCTTATTTTTGCATATACTTCAACATTTGACAAACAATCTAACTTTTCAAGTCGCTCCAATTTCTTATTATCTATATCAAATGATGGGAACGTAAGATTTCGTTTACTTCCGTCTTTGCGAATTTTCTCTGTCATTCTTAAATTTGTACAGGAAACTTATCTTTCAGTATTTGTGTTCAATGTTCTTCAATTCTATTAGTGTTAGAAAATGAGAAACATTTTATAACAACACGAATTAATGTGTATTTCTCCTGTATTGGCTAAAACAACTCAGTCTATTAAAAATTACCAGCGAATGGAAGTACAAAATATTTTGATTTTACTGTTTTTCCAACAAATTGAATTTTTAATATTTTTAACATTTAATCTCTTTAGAATCAGATATAATTAAGCCTACTAGCCTGCGCTGAGATTAACCACCCTAAATGGGATGATACTTTAAATAATTATCTCTTTTTAGATCCGAGGTGTCATGTTGCGATTATGCCCCACTTGATATATTTCAAAAGTAGTGTTCATACAAGACTGTGGACCTCATTAACAGTCAAATTTTATGTCCATAGATACACAGTTGCTAATCTCGAGTAGTCTCTTTGTGTGACCCAAGTCATATCTATATATATCTCTACAGAAAAGAAAAGTGGGTCAGTTGGGCTTATGAGGTTGTCAGAGACAGATTGACCCGTGGTCCTGAAGTTAATGGAGGGTATTCGGTTAATAGATATATTTTACTTGATTTCAAGCTTGTTGTTCTATAGGGGAAATCAAGTATCATTGTACCGTCTCTCAAAATATAAGTGTGTTACATGTTTTAAACTGGAGTTGTTGTGTTGTTTAAATAGAGAATACCTTTATGGTAACAGTGACAGAGGCCACACGATTAAAACTGCGACCAATGGCAGAATATCGCCCCCCCTCAGATGAGAGCAACAAGTGGAGAATCACGGAGTGCACAATAAACGTGCATAGACGCACTTTCACATTTTTTTACTACGAGTAGAATCACACAGTTTAATTTATCATCGACATTTTATATTAGATGTGGTCGACTTTTGTTTCAACTCTTTACCTTGATCTTATGTTTTTTTTGATCATATGGACAATTCTAGTAGTGTTTTCATCGTTCCGTAATCTTGTAGCAACTATTGTAGGGTGTGACTCTTAGCCAATGACGGTGTCATATGTGTAGTTATATCCGAAGTTATTCAATAATATGTTAACTGCAAAACACACAAAAATAACATGATTTGTTACTGTAAGTGAACAACGTAGTAAGTAGTAACAAATTAGCTAAATGCCTTTTAATGTATACAGAGTACAGTTCGGCTTTACCCGTACAACCGTCGTTCACATCAAGGCTTGCGCCGCCTCTATGGTTGATATGCTAGCCAGGATAGTTAATTGTATAAGTAATGGGGATATCCGTATTTCCGTTACAACACTGCAGTAATTTGAACTTTATCTAAAGTAAATATCAAAGAACATATTCGTTTCATTCAATATTATGGGTTGTTTGGTCAGTACATTATCTACACCACCTGAAGGCAATCTATATATTATATTAATTAAATACAAAAGAACAAGTATGCTTTATTCAATATATGTGTCCTTGAATAAAGGCTGATCGTCAGAAAATCAATAAGGACAGACCCATCTCAAATAGAAAAAGTAACTATAAACTACGTTTTACGAGTGTACGAAGACAGGAGAGAAACACGGACTATTGATCGGTTTTCCATTCTTCTTTGAATGTTCGATTTTCGTGTCGGGTTTCCGGTGTTAATGTATATATGTATAATCTTTCTTGCAGTTTAAGAGAGAGTGGAGACAAGTATGAGTTCACAGAAACGGTAATGTCGTAACAAACAAAAGAACGCGGTTGTACAAAAATATCAGTATTTTATTCGAGAAGGTTAGTCAACATAAACAAATACAATAAACACGATTTTCGTGTAGCATGACTAGAACATTCTGAATACACCTGCCAAGTTCAACATGCGACGTAATAATTTGGTAACTAGCAAAGCTGTCAGTAGGACGCAGACAACCTTCCTTTATCTCATCATGAATTAAGAGTTCAAACTCTAGTGTCGGCACGAGCACTATTTGATAAGACAAATAAATAGACTATGTAGAAATACGGTTTGATTACCTATCGACACTCTTAGTAAAAACGCGGAAGTATACCATTCAACAGCTTCAGTGTATATAACGTAGGTAGACATAATTCCGTTGTCTCTTCTCGCATTTCGCGTTTCTCGTACCAATCATATCACCCCATTACATAACTGACGACAGTGCTTGTTTTGAGCAATATAAAAGAATGCGCATTTTTTTTCACTCACTTCACACGCCGAAAGGCTACATGGCGATCCACGACGTTTGCCACGGTCATGCTAATAAACTTCAGGATCAGTTCAAAAGTCCAACCAAAATCAGACCGGCAAGGTCTAAGCTATTTCAAGGTGTTTGTGTTCTCTGTCGGTGTGTGGTATGATGCTGTACAGTTCTAGAAGGTGCAGCTTCTTCAAACTTTTCACCCTTTGCGAAAGGGGTCAGTTTATTGCTAATTTCCAGGGGCTCGCTACTGGGGAATCCCGACAGGGCCTCTTAGGTAATTTTTTGTGCGGCCAGGGTGTACTCCTCTAGGGCGCTGTTATTTCAAACCAAACTTTCCTGACATTGTGTCTTATCTTCCCTCCGTTACAGTGAGGTAAATAAAAAAATTCAGACCAGCTCTTTTAAAATTCTATGTGGTTTCGGATTGGTTTAACATAAGAAATTGGTGGGTCGGAAGTGGGTGATCATTCGACTCTACCATTTCATTTTTATTCTTTTTCTGTAATTTATTATTGCTCTATATTTTTCAAGCTGTTTACATCTAATCGCCTAACAACAGTGGAATCTCATTTATTAGAAAAAATAGTACAGAATGCAGGGCTCCATTACTACTAATCACCAATTAGTATCAATTACTGCAGTCGATAATAGCAATCTGCGCACAGAGAGCTTTGAACTGATTCGTCCCAGAGTTGTCAAAGTTCACCACAGGATTTCCGCGTAGAGTTACGCATCTGAAAATAAAAACATAAAATAGTTTCTTCAACTTATGGTTTACATTCGAATACATTTTGAATCAACATATTTGGCACAGTTAAGAATCTTATTTTATGTAGGTTGAGATTGGAAAACTATCGATGAATTGCTTTCTAGAAGAGAAAATGAAAAGTGTTGTTCACAGCTTAAATACATACAAATTTTCATTTTCTTTTGTATTCTGTTTATTATTTCAATAATTTATCCGGATTAATTAGAATTTTGAAGAGAGGTGAGATGTTAGCTACGCATGAAATACAATTCCATTATTTTACTTAATTTTATAGAGATATATCATCTGAAAGTAAAGTCACAAATGTATTCTATAAAAGTTATCAAACGGATAACCCTATGGTGAACATTAAACTCTCGACACATGGGTAACCCAGATAAAGCAACTAGATGAATAACCAAATAAATACCCAACATTTACACATGTACTGGATAAAGCTATGTTACTTTCATTCTAATTTATTATAAGCGCTGATAATTAGCTGTTTTGTTAGTTGGGTTTGTTGCTGATTGTATACGAAACTAGCTTGCAAACTAGTATATTTGCTTCACGTATATTGTAATAAGACACTAGTTTTTCAAATTGTTTTGCTATTTATTAATCTAATAGGTATAATGTTACTAGAGACAATTACATTATTTTGATTTATAAAGTTCAATTTCACAGAAATACGAATACTATTGGTTTACCAAGCTATAAACATGTTATTTCTGTATAAAATAAACAGTAATACTTGAGGATTCAATTAATATAATGGGAAGAATGTTCACAGTTTAACGACCAGAAATTCATAAAGACCTACTAATAATGTTTCATATTACCAAACCCTTGTTTGCAATGTATTAAATTACACGGTAAAAGGAATCCCTATTAAATACAAGGTACAGTAATAAAGTATAATCGGAGAATATTGCATAGAAAAATTACGTTTATGAGAAAAAGAACAAGTATTGAAAAGAAAATTGATATTGATTATAGTATAACTACATTCAATAATTGCTTTAATGTTACCATTAACTAGTGCATTTCATAGATACAAAACACCAGTAAAGTATTGTATAGTCTCCTATGTATATCATTCAATCCTAAACTAATAGACTGTTATTAAGCTTAGAATATAGATTCACGATATAAAGTTTAATAGCATTATATTTTTGTTTTAATCTTCGAATAGGGACATGAAGTGGTTCAAAACCTTTATTAGCGGGACATTTATTTACGCGTCTTGAGTCGGGCAGTCTTCTAATCTCTATTTATATAAAATTAGGTTGCTGCATGTGCTTATATTGTTGCATGTAGATGATTGACTTCTAAACAAATAACACCTTTACTGTGAGTTTTAAAATATAAACGGCGGACGTAACTTACGTCGTGTGGTCTACATCGCGTTTAATTTACGCTTATACAAAAGGTGGCAAAGAGGAAATAAAAACCCTTCGCGAAAATTCAGACACACTTGATTTTTGTATATCATTTACCTTATGTATCAATTAATAATAAATATTCCCTAAACACAATCTTTTAGAGTATTTTCAAGGGATTTAAAGGCATAATATGGGAAGAAACTCACATTTGAAATTCAATTATTTCAGATTTGCATTAAATTCGAAACGTTGTCATTAAACTACAATTACGCCAAATTTCCTGAATTTCAGTTCCTTATTAAGACACTTTATCTTAAGATTAAAATATTAGATAATTTAAAGAGCAAATTTGTGTTATAAATTTTTATCAAAATTTGAATCAGGATTCTATGTATAAGGTTTCGTACGATAATATCTTGGTTAAAAGGAGACATAAATATGGCAAAAACTGTTCTGTTTTGGTAATGAATTATCGTGTTATTAAAAAGGTTATGATAGCAGTTTCAATGTAAATATATTTAACGTTCCCTTCTTTTTCTTTTAACAAAGTTTACCCCAAACAAGGCATACTACCACTGTAGACGTAGGCGCTTTTGAAAATTAGGTGAAAGTATAAGGGATCATCCTAAATTGGGAATTATGCAGCGAGATGCTTGTTCACATTAGTTTTACATTTCTGAATATCGGTACAGTAGGGGAAAAAAGGGGCAGGGAGGGAGTTATAAAAGCCGGCAGCACGAGGAAAAAAGATATTGGAGCAGAAGGCTCTCCGGCATCTGGGGGCCTCCACAGTGAATGGATGGGATCTAGCTGATTGTCGGGTTGGTCGAGTGAATTTACGTGAAGGGGTCGTCATAGCAGCAATTCCTCGGGGCACATTTCATTGAAGTACTTGTAAAGCTAGGTTGATAGTGAGGGACTAATTAGATTAGCGACTCTTTTTTAGACCTTGTCTAAGAGGGAAGACTAGTGGATGATGCACCAGCCCAGATGTGACAAAAATACTATATGCATGGTCGGATGCTTGCTTTGTAGAGATATAGAATACTGTCAGGTGTGAGAAGTTTACTAGCACGGTAGAGGAGGCCCACATTCTTTGCAGCAGCCTTCGCAGTGTATTCTATGTATTTGTTTACTTTCATGCTACCTGTGAATGTAAGGCCGAGGAGGTTGAATATTTGACTCTCATGTAGGGTGTTATTTGCCTTAACAATCGGCGGCTGAAAAAGTTTCTTGTAGTCGTTAAAGGGAATAAGCGTTGTCTTAGCTGCATTCGCTGTAACCATCCATATATGACCCAAATCCACGACAGACTGGAAGTAACTTTCTAATGCTTCAGCCATTGCCTCGGATATGTACGGGCCCGTTTTACTCACAAGACTAGAGTAGGGCGTTATGTCGTCAGCAAATATGCCCATCTAAGTCACCAGCAAGGTCGTTAATGAAAATACTCCACAATAAAGGTATAAGGATTGATCCTTAGGGTACACCTGAATCTATGTCATATTGTCTGGATGAGCGGTCATCGAGGACAACCTAGGTCGTTTTTTTGTTAGAAATGGTCTAATTATATTAAATATCTGTCGAATAATACAATACGAATTGATTTTTATGAGAATCCCATATGCCAGACATTTTCAAAGGTGTTAATACATAAAGCTCTACCGTCCTTGCTTCACGTGCTTTGTACAGTGTTGTGAATATGCGTTTAGAGATGACCGTTAGGATATCCACAGTTGACCGTGCTTGCCTAAAGCCATACTAATGCTGAGAAAGAAGTTTAGCATTAACGAGGTGCCGAACAATCGCTAGATTGATAAAAGATTCAAAGATTTATGCTAAGAGTCTGAGTAGACTGATGGGGCGATCATTCTGAGGGTTTGTTCTATCTCCAGAATTCTTAAAGACTGGTAGAACACAGGTAATTTTACAGCTATCATGAAACAAGCTTGGTTAAGACATTTGTTGTAGAGCTTTCAGGGGGCAATTTATATT
>OY744530.1:57567038-57594538 GCA_963556195.1 Sepiola atlantica
TTCGAAAATAATTTAACAAATATTTTGGAATTTTCAAAATATTTAAGAAACTCATCTGTCGTCACATAATATACCCATTCTCCCTCTTAACATCACTCTCTCTCCGTTTTCGCTATTCCCCTTTTTAACTCGCTCTCTCTTCCCGTCTCTCCTCCGTCTCTCTCTTTTTACCGCCCTTCCTTTCTCGTTTATTTGAAAATTCGAAATATTTTCATTAATGTTTTGAAAACACAAAAATGTTTTAAAAAAATATTTAATAATATATGTAAACAAATTCACATTTAATTGGTGCTCCACTAAAATTAAAAATGGATGAACATCTTAAAACACGTGTGTAATATGGAGATACATGTAGTAAATATATGTAGTAAATATATACCTGTAACTTCTCCACTTACAGTCTTCTTTATAAATGTAAGGTCTTAGGGTTAAGGTAGCGACATTTCCCTGTAAAATATTCTTGATAGGAAAGCAGTCAAAATTCAAAATTCAAATGCTTATGAATGCGATGATACACTTTGACTGCTTCATATGTCTCAGGCATGGAATTACCTAAGTCTAAGTCTTAGTAATATGTGCAAATACTGCTCGTTTTTTTGTTTTTTAGATTGTTAGTTGTTGCTCTATGTAAGGTGATGGACATAGCAAGATATGTGTGCCTTTCTGAATTAACATATGTGAAAAAGATGTATGGAATGAAAAAAAAATCATATACTTGACCTTCGGCTATAGATTAGATAATAGGGTAGACTAGATTATCAAGCCTTGTGTGTACAACAAGTCTAGGAGAATGAAACTCCGAAATAACACCAGATTTCCTCTGGTTATTCCGGCATTTATTTTTACTTCATGAATTTTCATTACAATTAGACTAAAGCAATGCCGGTTCAAGGAGGAGCGACTCTGATTACGCAACCTTTGCTTCACTATACCCTTCTCGTGCATGCATCCTCACAGAGGATACCCATTGATAGACTCTACGTGTATGATTGACTCTACGTAGATGTTTTCTTTCTGTTTATATCCAGCATTTTTTTTTATGCACACAACAGATTTTGAGTAGCAAAATGGAGTATTTCGTCTTATACTACACTTCATCTTTTCTGTCTTCGTTCAGTGAAAGAGAAATCCTTCCAGACTGAGGCAATTTATATTTTTATTTCAATCCAGTGTGCCTCTTTCTGGGTAGCTGGATTTTCTCAACATAAATAAACGGCCTTGTTCCTAAATCTGCCCTCAGATTTTTGCAAAATTCGTCCACGCATCTGTCTGAGAACATTTGTCTGTTGGTCTATCGGTCCTCCCGTGGATCTCTCACGCTTAACTTTCAAATAGAAATTTCTTTGGTCTGTCACATTTCAGGTTAGACATCATTTCGTCAGTCTGCCACTGTCCAGATTTAAATAGACGCATCCCATTTTGAAATGCTGCAATTATTTCTATTATTCCTCCGCCTATCGGTAAGTTTGACAGATTTATGTTTGGAATATCATTTCTGGTGACCTAAAACACAAGTGTAGGATATTGATTTGATCGCTCATTTTTTTCTGGAACAATTAAATGCAAAATATTATTTCTTAAATTCAACATATCATAACCGTTGGTCTGTCAAACTTGAACTTGAAATAGAATTTCCGTTTTATCTAGAACCCTTAAATCGGAAATGTAATATCCGTAGGTCTGTCACACTGACATTTTGGATATAATTTCCGGTCGTTTGTCAGAGTTTAGTATGAAATAACATTTCCGTCGGTTTGTCACGCTTAAGTTTGGGATATCATTTCCGATTGTCTGTCACGCTTAATGGAGGATGTTGTTTCGCTCGATTGGTCACCCTTACATTTTATTAGCATTTCAAACGTTTGTCACGCTTAAGTTTGAAATAAAATGTTCGTCTGTCTGTGACACATATGTTTGTTATATGATTTACGTTTTTGAGTATCATTACGTTGGTCTGTCGAACTTAAATTTGAAATAGCGTTTCTGCTTTATTCTTAAACGCTTAAATCTGAAATATAACTTTCGTTTGTAAGTCACGCTTAAGTTTTAATAGTAAAAATAACCTTCGCTTTGTCATACCTAGGTTAGAAATAGGATATTTGTCGGTCTGTAACACTTAAGTCGGTCTGCCAGGCTTACGTTTTAAATAGCATTTCTGTTACTGTGCAACGCTTAATTTTGGAGCATAATTTCTGTCGATCTGTAAAATGTAAGTTTTAAATAAGTGAGCAGAATTTATTTCCAAGAACTACGCGCCTGTAGAATGCAATACCACGGGACTGCTTCCCAACTGACAACAATATAATAGTTTTCAAGTCGCATGTTAACAAATTCATCCTGAACTCTAAGAAGTCGTTCTCTTAAATAAGCAACTCCTGCCCAGCTTTTACCATCGTCTACAATCCTCAAACGTGTGTCTTATCAAACAAACTCAGTAACAGTTATCTTTGAGTGGCCTTTGTGACATTATAAGCAGTTACTCCTTAGTACAAGAAAAACATTTCCGTCGGCCTAAAGTGTTCAATATAATTTTCGTTGGTCTCTTAAACTTCAGTTTTAAATATTATTTCTGTCTGGTATGTCACGTTTATGTTTAAAATAACATTTGAAGGGACGCATCCTAGGAATATCGGTTCTTGTATTAAATATATAAAACTGTTTTTATTTTGTCTTTATGTAAATTTCTTTTCCCTGGTCCTTCTTTCCTTGCTCGCTTCCTTCCTTCTTTCGTATTAAACTTCCGGGTGTAAATTTTCTCCTCCTCGGGAGTGAACGACTCAAATAGATTTGCCGGTCAGTCTTGTTACTCGACACACCAAGACACAGCATGCTGGACTCGTACCTATTCAACGCCTTCAGCCGGGGCCTGCTTTCTTTTCTTTTTTCGCCTTTCTTTTCTGAAAGAGTGGGGACAAGGTGGTAGCGTCGCGGGTGAGGAATCAACGGAAATAGCAAGTCGTGTGTTACTCTAACCCCCGGGCATCCCAATTCTAACGGCTTGCGATTCGCCCAGCAGGACGTGTAGGGTTTCAATAAATGCACAACATATATCACTGAGCGAACATCTACACCTTTGTAAGCCGAAGAGTTAAGGAAGGACAACGAACAAGAATTACAATAAATAAAGCGCAAATTTAGATAGAATAAACGTTAAATAGATGACGTCCTTGGTGACAGCATAGAGCATAGTGTGTTGTGTATGAAGTGGCAAAGTGTAAAGTTGAGTGTTGTTGCCTTTGTTTTCGATATTTATAGGGTAGGTGTTAACGGTTAACAGTATGCGCATAGAAATAGTTATAATGGTTTCAGCATACGAATGAGGTGCATATATATATATATATATATATATATATATATATATATATACATATATATATATATATTTATATATATATATATATATATATATATATATATACACACATGATTCTGAAGAGAGGATTTTGTTTTTATGGTAATCTACATGGGCATTTTGTTTACTGTGCCAACTTTTTAAAACAATTGTGAATCCGTTGAGTGGCTTTGGGAATAAAGTATTTAAATATAGTATGATATTAAAAATCATGAAATGCATGCATTTATAAGGTCTATGTAATTGCTAAATATCGAGCTTGCCATTTGTAAAAGAAATTAGATTTCCATGTGATTTATACAATTAAATTTATGTTTCAACATTTTTTAGATGAAGGTTGATAATTTGTAGAATGTTGTATATTCGGACTACTGTTCTCACTTTGGGGTGTATTTATTACGATGTTTCGGCCGATTTAACCTCCGACCTTCTTCAGGTGTAACTTGTCGAACTCAGAAATATTTCTCTCGAACCCGGGAGTCTGGACGGAATTTCGAACGGAACCCTTTATTAAATCCCCGGGGGTAGCATGTTCTCGTCCCATCTGCCATGACTGGGAAGAAGTCTTCAGTAATTCGCAATTCTTCAGATGACTGTCATTTAGAACTGAATTTTACTCAGTACTATATCAATTGCGCCACAGGAAGATTTCGACAGAAAGATTCCCGAGTTCGGCAAGGTACACCTGAAGAAGGTCAGAGGTGTCATCGTCCGAAACGTTGTGATAAAAACACCCAAGATTAGAACCGTTGTCCGAATATACCAAATTCTGCACATGTAATTTATATTATCAAATGTTCTGTTATGTAGGTAAAACTCATTTAATATTTACTTAATAAATATAGTGTATATATGTATACACATAAGTATATATATACCCCCTATATATATATATATATATATATATATATATATATATATATATATATAGTGTGTGGGTGTGTGTGTTATAAATAAATAAATTCGAGGTGGAAATACGGCTATAAGAGCTCAATGTAATCAACAGAGCAAGAATAAAATAAAATATAGTAACACGAAATCACATAATCATTCAAAAATGTAATAATTATTTTCAAAAATGTAATCATCTCCCTTGGGTGTTTGACACTACCACATAGTTAAAATAAGTTATTGCATCGATCATTATGTGTTTTCGTGTTACTATATTTTATATATATATATATATATATATATATATATATATATATATATATATATATATATATATATATATCGGTCACTATGTTTTTATATTTCGAATTGATCTCTAACTCCATTTAAAATTAGTTTAACAGTTAAAGAAAAGACTACGTAAAATTATAATCTAACTGAAAACAAATACCTTTACCAAGCTACTTCTTTGCAATACAGTGGTTTAAATATGTTCTTGTAATAAGTTAGTTTTAAAGATCAAAATAGGTTTGGTAGATCAGGAAACGCCTGAGCAGTGATCAGGCGTAATCTGATCAAAGGTTGCAGACATAAAGACTCGTTTTGTATTATGATAAGTAGTTGTTGCAGTATTTATTGACGAATTTGACAGCTATCTTTATCCACAAAAGTTGAAATGAGTTTCAAAGCTGAAAAAGTTAGTATTCTATCACTAATTATAGTTTACATAAATAAAGTGTTTTCGCCATCAATTTAGAAGTCATTGTATTCATTTTCGTATGTGACCTACATCTACACAATTATGGATTACCGGTAAAAAATAGAATATATACACACCCATAACCCATATATATATATATATATATATATATATATATATATATATATATATATATATATATATATAAATATATATATATATATATATATATATATAATGAGAGAGAGAGAGAGAGAGAGAGACAGAGACAGAGACAGAGGCAGAGAGAGGGTGTGTGTGTATGGGTGTGTAGGTGTGTGTGTGTCAAGGTGTCTTGAAAAACATCAATAAAATCTAGATCGTAAAATTTGCGAGGTCAATTATTTTTTAAAATTATACATTACAGTTTCTGTAATAAAAAATAATAAGTTATATTAAATTATATTAAAATTTCACTAAATAATGAAAATCTATATAAACATTATAGAGACACACCGTGTACAAGGAAGTTCTCTGATAGAGGGACATATAAAAATAAGACAACGCCCATCCACATTTAAGATGGGTACTGACGAGCAAAGGCGGGTATATACGATATTTATAAACCCTGGTTAATACAGACGTGTGGTAGAATAGTTATTTTGATTGCAATGTAGCACCTCCTGATTTTTATTCCTGTAGGGCAAGTAAGTTTTCAGAATAAAAAAAAAATTATAGATTAAAGTCATCCATTGGAAAATAAGATTTTGATAATAACTCTGTAAATTTTAGAAAAAGATGATACTATTTATTAGTGAGTCGTTTGCAGGCGGCGTTCGCTCGAATTGGATACATTTAAAATATATATTGCTCTTTGTTTCTAAGTATTTGAAATATCTTTTTAATTTTGTTGTACAGCATGCCTTTTTTAAGACCATGAATATCTATTAATATAGAGTTGTGTATAAATACATGTATATGTTTATATATTTGTATGTATAAATGTCACTCCTGTATGAGCTAACTGATCATTATACATTTTGAAACACATTTGCTAAACATAAAGGTAGAAAATGTAGGGGAATATTTAGTTCAGTTTAGCTTCCTGCAAAGTGGGTAAAGATGGGATGGAAGCCATTCGGGGAAAATTAAAACACCGTCATTTTTTTGTGTGAAATTTTAAAAATAGTTGTTAAATATCAATTAATAAATATTCCGTATATGTCAGTTTTTCTCGTATTTTAAAAGGGTGTTTAGGGGGAATAATATGGCCACATAATCCCTAACTCGAACCCTAAGCTCTAACCCTTACAATAACCCACTTAAAAATAACAAATTATACAGATTTACATTATATTTGATTCATAGTTATTAGACGCAAGATTCCTTTAATTTCCATTTCTTTTTAAGAAGTATTATATTTATATTGAAGACAGTTTCTAGAAACCAAATCTTGTTTTGATTTTTAAGAAAATTAGAAGGAAGATTATAGACATTAGAAACAGTAGACTTATATCATGCCTTTAATTTACATAAGAAAGATACATTTGTGGAAACTATGTTAATCTTCGAGAAATTAATTTTAACCGTCCTGCGATCAGTAAGCATCTTATAACACATACCTCAATATGCCCAGCGATTAACTATTAAAATACATTTCAGAAAATATTCGATTTTATTCATCAAAATAAACTCCTAATAAGGTGAAACACTGAGTCGAACGTTTATCTAACTATTTGATGCTTTTTTTAGAACGCTTTTTCTCAAGCCTCTAAATACACCTTAGTTTCCGATAGCACTTCTTTATTGGTACTAACTCTCTTTCCCATGTGTATTTCTTGTAGTTACAAACGCCAAATAGTCGGTGGGTGAGATTTGGAGAATAGCGTGAGCGCGGAAGCAATTTAAAGTTCAAGTTGTGTGGTTTTCATATCGTGACGCTCTACCTGTTACACGGTAAATTGTCTTGGTGAAAGAGAATTGTTGTTTCTTCATTTGTAGTCATTTTGGAAAGAAAGTCGTCCTTCAATCGAACCAATAATTTTATGTAGTATTTGCTATGTGTAGCCCTTCCTTTCTAAAAGTATTCAATGAACAACATACCTTACACATCTAAAAAAAAAAGTGGAAGTCAAAACCTAACCTGCTGATGTTTACGTCTTTGGTCGCTTTGAAAGATATTCCTGTCTTCTCAGCTAACAGCTGATTTGGCGACGGAGTGAAGTGGTGCGTCCATCCTTCATCCATTGTCACATACTGATGCCAACCCCCTTAGTGTTAGCAGGTCATTGCACAACTTTAATCGCATTTCCGAATCGGAAACCAATACCTTTTCAACACACGCTATTTCGATTTTCGAAAATTTACAATAGAAATTTAACTTAAATAGCTGCAATTTTTAAACAAATAATCACATTAAAATCAGATATAGACACGTGTAATTTGAAGGTTAGTACTGTATAAAATTATATTGTTTTATTAGTAGTAACGTAATCTATGTGTCAAGCCTGATGTTATATATATATATGTGTGTGTGTGAGTGCGTGTGTATATTTGTGTGCGTGCGTATGTGTGTAAACTATATTTACAGTAGTGATATCCTAAATAATGCGTAGATATATAAAGGAGATATTATAGTAGAACATTTTTTTTAAATAATTAGAAACCGAATAGAATAAAACAGAGGCATGCTTTGATTCTATATATTTCGTCTTTTCTCCCCCCTTTAAATTTATAACAGTAACAAATAAAACGGGATGCTTAACTTTACACATTTTAAAATGTACTTGTCTTGTACCTTCTTTAATTTGTTTATTAACTGTTATTTTTCATTTATTATTATTTTTATTTATTTATTATAGTTTCATCGTCACATTCATCGTCACTTTTATATGAGATACTCTTTTACAATTCAGTTAGTATTGTTATAAAGCTCTATTTAAATTGACGTTAATACCTAACTGTATCCATAGTGTGCTTGCTTCAATCGGCTCATTTCCGATATCGATGAATTGTTGTACTTTATATATATATATATATATATATATATATATATATATATATATATATATATATATATATATATATATATATATATATATACACGAAGATATGTGCGTGTGTGTCGGTGTGTTTTTTGTGTGATAATCTACTATACGACAACATTGTTATATAATTCAATTCAGTTCTTATGGGAATTAATTTCCAAACAAAGCCAATCTCAATATTTAATACTTAAACAATGAAGTGTTTGCAATAGATACTCTCTTAGTTATTTCAGCTGAGTTTGTCTTAATATTTTCGGAGCTAGTTCGGTGGACTTTTCTTATATGTATCAGATTTTTTGTGACATTGGATTTTGAATATTCTAAGAATCAAAATAGTTCTTGTGTTACTTCTACAACGTCATTAAAGTTGCATGTACTTTCCTAAGTATTTAAAAAACCTTCTTTGCATACCTTTTTGCTTTAATATTGTAAGATTTCCATTTGACATTAGACTCCTAAGACAGAATGTTGGTGTGGCAACTTTAATTTGTTAAAGTATAATTTTAATTTTCCCAGAAACTCGCGTAAGTATTCCTTGCTCAAGAAATAAACATTAAATTACAGTATTATATTAAGTGTGTGTTTTATTTTAAAGATTAATATGTAGCAAACATCTGAATACGTTATAAATAGCGAAAATAGAAGCGTATTGTTCTATTGAGGGAATAATGGACGTTTTTTCCGTAAATCATTTCAGAAATAAGTTTGATTGTTTCATTTAAATCTAGATATCATACATTGTAGTTCGACTAAATAACAAACACGTATACATTATATATATATATATATATAGGTATATATATATACATATGTATATATATACATACATATGAATATATATATATATAAATATATATATATACATATGAATATATACATATGAATATATATATATACATATGAACTAATACACATATATGAATATATATATACATATGAATATAAATATATATATGAATATATATATATACACATACATATGAATGTATATATACATATGAATATCTATATATATACATATATATGAATGAATATACATAGTAATATATGTAAATATATACATATGAATATATATATACATACACATGAATATATGTATATATATACATATGCATATATATATATACATATGAATACATATATACACATATATATATATATATATATATATATATATTAGTTAATAAAGCAAAATATATGTAGATGTCACATGTTGGAAGAGCTATTTGTGTATATGTTATTAAATATACGTTTTCGGCTTATTTGAGTAATATAAGTTTGATAATAAAAAAAGTTATAATTGTAAGAGCGTTTATATATTAAAATGTTATCATTCAATATAGTTAAAACTTACTTAACAGATGTTAAAATATGAAAAAAACATAGTTTGCCAAAGTAATATTCCACACGTGGCATTTTCCTGTTTTTATATTTTTGAGAAATCTTACAATTTTTAGTTTCACATTACATTTTTTGTAAAAAATAATTGTACGTAAAGAAATATTATAATCAGCGGGTATAGTTTCAGAGTAAATCCGCCAAAGGAAAATCTGCTCTCATAGATCCACCTTAATAGTTCAATTACATAACATGTTATCTTTGGAAAACCAGTTCGAAAATAACATTTAATGAAAAATCAGCTCGACAAAGAAATCCATACATTTTTCAATCAGAGTTTTTGTTTTAACACCAATGACAATAGTAGAATAAAGTGTTTACTCATCTACAAAGAAAAAAAAAGGATTCAAATTATTATTTTTAAAACCGTGTTGAACTTAGTTCAGAGATATCAGATTAATGTGTGTGTGGATATCATTTTAAAGGAAATCTGAATCATTAAATTGAACGATTATTAATGTAAAATATTATAGTAATAACATTTATTTCCAAACAATACTAACTCAGCAACTACTACTACTTTTGCTACTATTACTGCTACATAAATAATAATTGACTCCTAAGGAGCAACACATAATAAATACAACCGCAGAAACCTGAAACAGTCGTAATGCGCAATAATCATTATACACCAAACCAACATCGAAATGAAACACAGCTATATAGTCAAGAGCCATTAACATCGACTCGGCGAAATAAAAATAAAGGACCGTTAACGTAGTTCATCCCACCGTTATTCACAAAACGTATCAACTAATATCTGTAGAGAGTTCTGCAAAACCATTGAAACTTATTTCACAACTATAAATATTACAAACCAGTTACCTAATTTGTAATACACTTCGAACGACTTTACAAACCCCATAATTCTCAAATAGTAAAAAGGAACGACTCTAGAAAAAGAAACACCGGTATATATTACTAGCCTGCACTCCAACTTGTAACTCTCTATGGCATTGTTTACTTATACTACAGTACGACTGTAGTACTTCTGCAGTGTGACCTTTTTCCGTATACATTACAAACCAGCCAGCCAATTTGAAACTACATATTCCCTTGTTCACTTACAGATATGTAACATTTATATCTCGTGATATTAAAAGTCTACAAAAAAGTAGTACTGTAGTAAAAAATAAAGCCGGGCCTTTCTCCGTATACATTATAAGCCAGTTATCCAATATTAACTACGTATTGCATCGTTCACTTACTGCAATAAAGCCTTTATTGTCTGTATGTTGCCCGTTCAAAATGTTAATATATATATATATATATTCAGTCAATATAACAAAACCTATAATAATCAAAAATTACTAAAAAGAACGGCTGTACTAACAGTGGAGCTAGGTCATTCCATGTATACATCACTAACCAGTTACCCAACGTGCAACTATCGATTGCATTGTTCACTTACACCATTGAACCCTTTTCTAATTGTATGTTGCACGTTCATGTTAATTATTAAATATCTTTAAAAACACATTACAAAACTAAATAATACTCAAAGAGTAATAAGGCGTGGGTGTGTAATAAACAGTACAGTAAATCATCACCCCCGCTATACATTACAATCAAATTATCACACGTTCTATTAAACTGTTCATTAACTCAACATAGCCCTTTTATATTTGTATATTGGCTGTTCGTTTTATTATTGAATAAGTTTGGACTACATTTCAAAAAACCATCATATTCGAAGAGAACACCTGAATATAACTGTAGTAGTAGTCCATTTGTTCGTTCTCCGTATACATTACCAGCCGGAATTAGTAACTAATTCTTGCATTGTTTACTTACTATTTGCATATTGGCCGTTCGATGTATTATAAAATCTATACAGACGACATTACAAAACCACATAATATTCGAAGAGTACAGAAAGCGTGGCACTGTAGTAAAAGGGCAGCTTTCCGTTCTCCCTATACATCACCAGCTAATTATCCCACTTTCTACTGAACTGTTCATTACACTACTAAACCTTTTTTTAAATATTTGTATGCTGGCAGTTCGATTAAATATCTTCGAAAACATTAAGAAAAACACTTAATGTTGAAGAGTACATCAGTGCAAGACTGTAGTAGTAGTAGTTCATCTTGGCGGTTCTCTGTATACATTACAAGGCAGTGACCTAAGTTATAACTACTTATTTGTATTGTTGAACACGTTTTTTTTATTTGTATGTTGGCAGTTCGAGGTTTTATTGAATTACCTCGGTTAGCATTCACCAATAATCTAAATATTACTAGTAAAATTAGTATTTGAGATATTTATTCGTTCACTTGTCCAAAACAAATATATGTCTGGTGCACTTGGTTTGTACTCAGTGCATGCCTGAATGCGTGCGCGTATCGAGGTGTACCGACACATACAGACACGCAGGCGCAAATACTTTGTGGGATTAAGATCAAACAATCCTTTACTAAGCTTTATTGATAATCAAATATCATAATGAACCCCGAGACAAACACTTATCACCTTTAATTGGTGCAATTTCAGTTTTTCCTTTAATCGCAAAAAAATAATGCGACGTAAACAATTTTTGCCGACTAAGCTATTAAAGACATTTTATTCTTCTTTGTTCGCTTTTTTTTAGGAGGGATCTATTTTACGGCATATACACCTTTTTTGTTTTATTTAAAGCCAAATAACATTTCAGTTTTGACAATCCAGTAATTCCTTCCCAATTAATGTCTGGAATAAAGTTTAAGTTTGAATGTAATTTGCTTTTAAATTAAAGTGCACTCTCCGAATATGAAGTGCTAAAAGAAAAAAAAAGTAAACTGTCATCCTCGACTACTCGAGCTAAAATATTCGCGAGAACCCTCTCGTGTTCCAAGAAATAACCGTTCAGCACTTTGTATCTATGTATAGTCTGACGACCTCGGCATGCTACGTTCGAATCCAATCGCTTCCCTATAACCACTTTCCCTATCGCAGATTGTAACATTAAGGTGCTCCTTCGTGCAATGTACGTAATTCTAAACAAATTAAGGAAACCGATACCAACAAGAGACTCAGGCTGATCAAAAACATTAAGATATTTACGTTTTCTGACCCTTCGCTACTATTTGATAGGCATCTCGTTTGAGTGTTAGAATGAGTAACTATAATACCTGCTCAACATGGCAGTATTCACTTCTAACCACTTCATATAGTAATTCAGAATGATTTCGTCACTTAGGACGTAGAGATTTGGAGTTAAAGTGACCTTTCATTGTTCGAATCGAACCACCGGTTTGAATAATTATCCATACTATGATGATCCCGAAAGAATGAAACGTATTCGTCTGTAGAAAATTGAATATTTATTATTAAACAATATATATATATATATATATACATATATATATATATATATATATATATATATATATGTATATATATATATATATGTATATATATATATATATATATGAGTGTGTGTATATTTATATATGTATATGTGTTTATGCATGTATATATATGTATATATATATATATATATGTGTGTGTGTATATATATGTATATATGTATATATTTATGTATATATATATATATATATATATAAAGATACATACATACATACATACACACATACATACATACATACGGCATAATCATGTTGCTGCAACGATTTCCGTTAGATCACCGAAGTTAAACTTGGTCAGTAATATGTGGGTGACCATTTCCAGCCGCTGTATGTAGACATCAAGTAATGGGCAAATATGGCTAAAAACCCCTGAATAACAGTCACCAATCGAGTGGACGGAAACCAGGAAGCGGTTTCTCCTTCAAGAGCGTTCAACACCCCCCTCCGTAGTGATGATATATATATATATATATATATATATATATATATATATATATACATATTTTTCTAAATGTGTGTTTTTTTTATTTGATTCTAAATTGCGTACATTATAAGTTCATTGAACGCTTAATTGCCCATCTTGGTCCCCCGATTTATAAAATCGGGAGACATATGTTTTTAGGCATTTCAGTCCGTCCGTCCGTCCGTATTTTTCTCCGCAACCATCGTTTGAATTTCTCTGAAATTTTGCATTAAGGTGTAACTTTGGGCAGGTTTGAAAGGGACATTCTCCGATTTTTGAAAAAAATCTGGTTAGCCCCCCCCCCCCAGGGGTTCCGAATGCCACGTACTGGCAAAAATGACATTTTTTGCCCCATAACTTTTCATCCATCAATTCAATTTCTCTGAAACTTGGCCAGAATTTGAAGACAATTGTTCCTAATAGAATATAAGTAACGGTAACCTTGGAAAACATCTGGTTCGCGCCCCCCAGGGTGTCAAAATCCCCCGAAAATGGCAAAAATGACCCTTTTCTCCCATAACGTTTGATCCATCCATTCATTTTTTTTCTGAAACTTGGCCAAAATGTAGAGGCAATTGTTCTGGCTATAAAATGAGCATCCTTGACCTCAGAAAAATTCTGGTTCGCGCCCCCAGGGGGTACAATGGAGGTCAAAATGCCCCAAATTGCCCAAATTTATTGCATTTTACACTCGCCACATCTAGTCACATACAGAGGGGGACCACGCATGCGCGGCTTGTTATTATTGGTCCCCCGATGTATAAAATCGGGAGACTTATGTTTTGAGGGATTTCCGTCCGTCCATCCGTCCGTCCGAATTTTTCTCCGCAACCATCCATTGAATTTCTCTGAAATTTTGCATGAAGTTGTAACTTTTGTCAGGTGAGAAAGTGACATTCTACGATGTTTGAAAACAAATCTGGTTAGCCTCCCTGGGGGTCAAAAGGTTCCAAAATGGCAAAAAATGACATTTTTTGCCCCATAACTTTTCATCCATCCATTCAATTTCTCTGAAACTTGACCAAAATATGGAGGCGATTGTTCCTAATAGAAAATAAGTATCGCTGACTTTGGAAAAAGTCTGGTTTGCGCCCCCAGTGGGTAAAAAGCCTCTAAAATGGCAAAAAATGACCCTTTTCTCCCATAACGTTTGATCCATCCATTCAATTTTCCTGAAACTTGGCTAAAATGTAGAAACAATTGTTCTGGCTATAAAATGAGCATCCTTGACCTCAGAAAAATTCTGGTTCGCGCCTCTATGGGGTACAATTGGGGTCAAAAATGACCCAAATTGTCCAAATTTATTGCATTTTACACTCGCCACATCGAGTCACATACAGAGGGGACCACGCATGCGCGGCTTGTTTATATAATTATAAAAGATCTTGTAATGATTTAAACCAATTAATTATAAGATATTTTAGAATTTTCAAATGGATACTATTGTTAGAATATATCTGGCTTTGATTTGTAATAGATATTTCCTGAATAAGTAGTAACATGTATGTTATTTTCCTGTATAGAATATTAATCTAATATAAGTTGTTTGTTTTAGTTGTGTTTTGTTTGCTGCCTTATAGTGTATATTTATGTGTGCGAACCTTGGATTGCTGAGGAGCACATGATCATTAAATTATCTACTCTTTTCAATAACTACTACTAAGAACCCAGGACGATGTCTTACAAGTCGAATTTGATACTCGTTAGGACGATGCCATCAAACAAGCTAACCCAGCGAGAAAATTTATATTATATTTTAATGTGATATATATATATATATATATATATATATATATATATATATATATATATATATATATATATATATATGAAGGTTTATAACTAAAAGATAACTTTTAGAGAATTATACCTATTGTGAGATTAGGAAAGCTCAATATACTGGATCGAGCAAAAATAAGGTGAGTCAATGAAAAATAGTTAGACCTGTAAATGGAAACAGATCAATATCTTCAGTTGTTCAGAACAAGGAGCATTTAGTAAATAAACATATTTCTTCTTCTTCTCTTTCAATTGCATTTTTTTAGCACGGCTTTTCAAAGATGAAAATCTTATCATCAGAGGAAGTAGTAATTGATAAGTTGACAGATAAGTCCTTAGAGGGGGGATCAGACAAAATTAGCCATATAAAGAAAACGCAGTTCTTCCTGTATGGCATATATGTTTGACATTCAACCAGTAGTGTCTAGTTCTATAACGAAAGAGATGCATATGGAAAAAGAGACTATTTTTATTTGCATACATATTCAGATGCCTTACACTTTGGAATTGTTTCTGAAACATGCCTTGAGGACATTAATATGATGTACGTATAATTAGGCACTTGGTTAGATTTCTAAATACACACATCACCTTACCGTGATGATATACTTCGCATGATAATTAACATGCAACAAAAAGAAACCCGGTGTTTGAACCGATTAAATTTATTAAACGGTAATCTAAAGGGGAGCACGGTTTCCATGTTTATAATAGATGACATTTTAATAGCATTATATTAGTACCGGTTGATCACGCCATAAGCAAGCAAGCCGTCGTATATTTATTGTCCGATGCTAAACCTTCCTAATTATCAACGCTTAAAAATGTGTTATGCTTTTACAAATCAAATGATTCGCTTGCGGTTAATCTTACGGTGTCTCTTTATTCCTGCCTTGTTTGGTAATTGTTATGCTATTAAAATCAAATGCATTTTAAATAGATAAGCATGTTGTTTGATGTACCCGTTTTGCCGATAGGTAAATGATAAAATAGAAATATGAGGCATAGTCAGAAAACATAAACCACGATCTTTATTCGTCATCTCAATGCGAATTGCGCGTTTTCGTATCTGCTTAAAATGTATAAACTTCTATACCTTATGTCTATAAATTGATTGTTGACTTGTCGTTATTACCTGCTTCATCGTCTGTAAATCTGTAAAACAAAAACGGTGAGTGGCTTGAAGAAGCCCGTAGAAAAAGGACCAAATAGAAACAAAATGCTGAGCAATTTAACGATTGCCAAACATATATGGCATGCTTACATGCTACGATAGAGCCTGTGATATTCTATATAAAAGAACTGGAAAGTTTATCTAAATATATGACTGCAATACGCTAAAAAAACTACTGGTTTAACGATTGGTATATCATATTATTTGCAACTGTTATTGTGTTTGCATCTACCGTTTGCCGCACGCTTCAGTATACTATATGGACAGCTCATATCCGTACATTACGCCCAGCCAACGTGATTACTAATTAGTCACATGTTTGCTATTATTCGCTATTAGTGCTGAATCGACTGTTCTATTTTGTAAGTAACTTCAGCCATTGATAATTCCATGTTATGTATCCGATATTGAGTCCTGCAAAAAGGAAACTTCTGATTTATATTAATGTTCAAGTAAGAATAAAGAAATGAGATACGTTTTACACTGCTATGTCATTTTTGTCACTATTTACTTGTCTACCCAGGACGACTAAATAAGACCTAAGGTGAGTAAATCGAGTTCCTCAAAGACGAATGCTCAAGATTGATGGACAATTACTCACTCAAAAAAGAATTACTTCAACCTTGACTAAGGAAAGAGCACTCTAGATCATAGCCGGAAAGCGTAATGTATGTATTTTCTTTTTAGCGAAAGTTATTTGTCTATGATTATCTTTCGATATGTTGAATATTTACAAATGTTCGCGAACTGACAGAGACTAATACCTTTCGATATCAAAATGAGACATTTCATTATTAATACGAAATTCGAATCATATAATATCATTATTATTTTCAAATTAACGTGCTATTAAACAGTAATTACGGATGACATATATATGTATATCACTGCTTTTCTTTCCAAGAAAAATGCTTATACGTGTATTTGTAACATTTCTATATTATTCTCGTATATATATTTGTCTGAATTTTATAACATCTTACGCGCACTCAAAAAAAACATACACACACGTATATATATATATATATATATATATATATATATATATATATATATAAACCACATGATGCTACATTCCAATGTCAAAGATTTCATGAACCTTAACAATCATTTTTTCAAAACTAAAAAAAAACTGCGTTACAATTACAAATCCGTTTCGTTCTACAGAAGTACACCCGACATTTGTATATCAATCTTGTTTAATTTCAATTGACTTATAAAAAAATAAAGTTTGTTTTATTAAAAAATTATTATTAGTAAGGAAAATACAATCTTGGTCATTGGGATGTAGCAAAATGTTTATTATTTACATCTGCTCTACTGTTATATGTTAACAATCATCGATCTTTCACTTTGAAAAAGTTTATATACATACAGGTTATATAGTATATGTCAAAATATATATATTCAAACACACACACACACACACACACATATATATATATATATATATATATATATATATATATATATATATATATATATATACGTACATAGATTATGAACAATAGCAAATATTTATTATTTGTCGGTCCTAGAAAAAGTAGAGCACTGTAAGTGTAGTATACACCCAGCATGGCGTCACTAGCTTTAAATGAAACGTTCCTTCCATTAAAAAAAAGTAGAACGCCGATAAAGTGTTGAAATTATAACAGTTTATTCGCTGTTCAATGTGGGCCGGGTGGTTAAGGCGTCGGATTTGAGTTGCCAAATACTCGTGATCCGGGGATTCGAATCGCATGACCGGTAGTGAATAGTCATATCTCTGTGCTGATGAGTCCCGATTATTAAGTACTAAACGTATACGTACATAGATAATAAACAATAACAAATATATATATATATATATATATATATATATATATATATATATATATATATATAAGCCAAAGCCCTCCGTTCAGTCTAGAGAGTCTATGGCTTGCGTGTAATTGTGAAGCAAGGGTTGCGCAATCTATAACAACACCTCTCCTCGGCACTGCTTGATTCCAATGGCAAGCAATTCAAGACAACTGGAAACAATGCCGAGATTAGCAGAGAACACATACAGAACCTGGTATACCTAGTTAGTCACCCATTTAGTACTGACTAGGCTCGACGTCGCTTAACTGCAGTGATCTAACGGGAATCGGTGTGTTAACGTGATTATATATATATATATATATATATATATATATATATATATATATATATATATACATACACACACACACACACACATATATATATATATATATATATATAAAATCCCGAAACAGTTTTCATGGTAAACAACTGACGATCCCTTACATATAAAAACATATATAAAAATATATTTATATTAGAATATATTCTTGGAAGTAAACTAAAATAGTGATTGCAGTAGATTGATTGACTTACTAGACAAAAATCTTTCAACAAACATTTTTTTTTTTTTCCTAGTTTTGAAGGTTAAAAGAACTTCCGAGACTATATATATATATATATATATATATATATATATATATATATAGATATATAGATGCTCAATAATTTAATAATAAGCAGTTACACTAGGCGTAAAGCGATGTGCCGACATATACTGTGTAAACCTATCTTACTAAGCATACTGTATATGTCCGCTGATTTTACATTTTCAGAATTTGAATTATTCTCATTTCTATGTTTATTAGCTTGGGGTTTGATATCAGGCTGCAACTTTGCAACTGCGTTCGATTTTTTCGAATGGTCGTAATTAGTATTACCTACACTGAAGGTTTCATAAGCATGAACCACTGGTCTCAGTGGGAAATAATAATAAATATTTGTTTAACGATAGTATTATCGCCCCATGTAAATCAAGGATAGGGCCTCTAGAAGAATTTAAAAATAAGTAGCCACATTGTGCGGTTGAATACTATCCAAATTAGCTTACTCAATATGTCCGTTTGAATCCTTCCACCGGCAGTAATTAACATATCCTACACTAAAGATGCATGAGAATGAAACACTGGTGTATGTAGGATGAATATATATATATATATATATATATATATATATATATATATATACACGTCCCTAAAAATGGGTCGACGTTGTTTATGTAAGGGAGGAAACTATCAAATGCTCAGGGAGACATAAGTACCAGAAACGGCGCACAACAATTTGACAATAAACACAACTATATATATATATATATATATATATATATATATATATATATATATATATATATACATATATGTGTATATATATATATATATATAGTTGTGTTTATATATATATATATATATATATATATATATATATATATATATATATATACATATATATATAAAGCAATCCAACAAAAGATATAAGCGTCAACTAATATATTATAATTAGTGAAACATCCGGATAAAAACTGAAGCTCAATATACTGGATAGTTTTGAAAACTCATGAGCTAAGGACTTTAGGATACTTTGCTTGAACTTTGAATTCCAATAAAATTTGATTGACACCTTATTTTATTACTTCATTTTATATTATAATATATATATATATATATATATATATATATATATATATATATATATATATATATATATATATACAATTGAAAAAATACATGATATATACTTATCAACGGAGGAGACAGACATAAACTGAAGCTGACATCCGGTACAGGAGAGCAACTATACGTCGTTTTTGTTTTAATTTGAAACCGACGGTACCACCACGTTCTACCGTTATGTGGGCCAAACGGACGCGCTCATATTCGAAGCACTGGCTGAATCCTTCAAAAATGAGTTCCAGTACCTAGTGGAATAGGGTCAAAAATGGATGGTAACATTTAATGCTGCTAAGACATAGCTATTTTCATTAAACCGCTACAAGAATCTTATTGAACCACCTATTGCCATGGTAAATAACACCCTACGTGGCAGTCCAACGTTGAACCTTCTCGGCCGATCATTCACAGGAAACAGTAATTGGAACAAATACATAGAACACATTGCTAAGGCTGCTAAAATAAAGGGGGCTCCTTCTACCATTCTAGCAAACTTCTCACACCTGACAATATCTTATATTTCTACAAAGCCAACATCTAGGCTAGTACACCATCCACTAGCCTCTCCCTTTTAGACAGGACCAAAAAAGAGTATCTAATGTAATAGTTCCTTTACTATCCACCAAGCGTTAGCTACTGCCCCATCGCCGCAATGTTGCGTGCTTGTGCTTGTTGTACAAGAATATGGTCCGAGTAACTTGCAACTCTGGTGCCCCCTCGACGTAAATACACTCGACCAACCCGACAATCAGATAGCTCCCATCAATTAACTGTGAACGTCCCCATATGCAAAAGAGCCTTCAACACCGATAGCTGCTTTACATGAGCTGCTGGGCTTTGGAACTCGCTCCATGTTTCCTGTTTCTCCGACTGTACTGACATGCCCGAATTTAAAACTAATGTATACACGCATTTCGTTGCACAGCTTCAAATTCAGGATGCCCCCTAAACATTCACTCTAATTTCAGTAACCACTTACGTCTAAGTAGCAACTTGCCTTTTCTGGGGTTAACTAAATTTTAAAAAAAACAAAAAAAAATCGTTACTAGAATCGAGATTTACAAATTACACCGTCTGTATCTATGCTTAAATATAACGTTTGATGTTATTTAACCTTATGTTCTTTTAAAGGAATCATAGATAATATATTGGTGTCGAAAGTAATCAAATTGCGTTTAGTCCATTCATAATTCTCAGTCCTCTCATAATAGTCATCATTATTCAACTGACTGTCCATGCATTCAAGTCATTAATCCTGATTGTCGATTAAACTTTTTTATAATTGATTACTGATCAGTAAAAGTAAATACAAAGAGTTTATGTTATATATATCACAGATTATGATATATTATTATTATTATTTTTATGATACACACTCAAGACAGGGCATGAAACCACTTGATGTAAGGAGATAATAAGAGCCAAATGCCTACTGACCATAGTCTTGAAAATACAAAGACAATAGGTACGAAGAAAACCATCTGCAAGAAAGAGAGTTCCACAATGCTGCAGTTGACTTTTATACTTTTAGTATAATTTTTAGTTAATAAATATGTTTCTTTTTGTGGCGTTAAAGTTACAGTGGCATACTCTTTAATATTATTAATATCTAAACAGTTTGATAGTTTCAATAAAGGCTACACAAAATAGGAAAGTATCGCGTGTAAATTTATTTATTAACATTGTATGACTTATACAGTTGATGGCTATCTATAAAGAAAACGCCGTTATATTTCTTAAATTAATTACGTCATATTTTCAAAGCCTTTGTTTATTCTATAAGTTTAGTAATGTATGTTCTATTTTAATGTAACAGATAAATAAACGGGTTACTGTTATTTCAATCAATACTACCACATACTATTTTGTATAATGTAGTACCGACGAACGATCCCAAGACAATTATTTGTATGACTTATTATCATAACTATTTTTAAACAGTTCATTTCTAATGTTATTGCCCCAATTTGTCTCTCTCAATCTCCCTATGTGCAATAGTTTCGTGGATAGTAACAGTAATTAATTAATATGATTTGATTAAAAAATCCCTCCCTGTAACATCGCTAACTAGAATTCTTACCGACAGCAAATAGCGAAAAGAGTAAAGGGAAAAAGCGGATGGCTGGTTTGATTTGATTTGATTTGATTTGTTGTCTTACTCGCTTACTCTCCCCCCCCGTCTCTCTCTCCCGCCCTCTCTTCCCTCACATCGTCTCTCCCCTTAACAGCACTGCATTTTTCTCTCGTTTGCTTTTCATTAGTGATTTATTTAAAAGATTAATAAACTTGTATCAGCATTACCAAGATACTAAAGTTTATTAGTTTATATGAATAAATGGGAAAATTTTTATTTTGTGTTTGAAATAAAGTTATGACTGAAATGCTATTTAAATGTTGGTTTCAAGTATTTAAAGTAGCGAACTTTACAAAGTGATAGCGAGCTGGCAATAGCATCTGTTTTCCATCTATAAAGGTTTCGTTCAGACAATGCATATAATTTTGAAAGCTTACAGAAAGACACTTAAACGTATATATATATATATATATATATATATATATATATATATATATATATACATGAGAGTTTGAATTACCAACTAGACACCATTCCTCGACTGTCTTCAGTCTCTTTGTAAAAGGGATTGTCAGGGAAACCTGACATTAGGATACTTCCCACTACAACAAAGTCCTGACCTAATAGGTAAATTAACACAGTATTCGAAGTCCAACGAATATCTCCTCGGTTTGACTATACATTAGCTTATACGAGGAAGGGTGCACCTTCTAGTGATTTTACCTAAGGTAACAGCACTTAGCTGAGTTCTTCACAATACTAGATACATTCTTATCCTGGGCACGGTTAAGAAAATAACATTCTAACATAGAAACGGAATCTCTACTGACAGCTGCACAGAACAATGTGATTAAGACTAACTACATTAAAGATAAAATATATAACACTCGAGAACGCAGTAAATGTACATTATGTAGACAAAGAGACGAAATAGTTAATTATATAATTATATAATAAGTAAATGCAGCAAACTAGCCCGAAAAAATACAAAAAATGACACAACTGCGTGGGGAAAGTAGTACACTGTGTACTATGCTAACGTCTCCATTTGTAACACGTTTACAAATGTTTACACTATGAACCGGGGACAGTACTGGAAAACGGATATTCATAAAATTATCTGAGACATTGAGATGCAAACATATAAACTTATACAGGCAAGGTGAACGAATGTCAGAAAAGTCAACAAGAAGGAAAAATCATGTCAAAACTTAGATTTTGTGTTCCAGGGTGAAGGTGAAGGAAACGGAAAAACGAAGCGAATACACAGAATTTGCCAGGGAATTGAAAGGTGCATGGTTCATTAAGAAAGTCAATATAACACGCATAATTAAAGAAGACTAGAAACATTGTCCAAAACTAAAAAAAAAGAATGGGAGAAATCAGAATCAAAGAGATGATTGAGACAATACAAAAGATGGCAATGATGAAAACAGCCGCAATTATATGAGAAATCCTAGAATGCGGAAATAAACGAGTATTAGTTACGAACGGTAACCAGTCCCATGGAAGTTCTAATAGGAAGAAAACAAAACCACACGAAGAACACCACCACGTGAACCAAACTAAACAGAAACTGCAAGGAATGTTCATAAACATGCCCCCCCCCCTAAAAAAATGATGGCACCAGTCTCGGCTGATACAACACAAAATTGTCTTGAAGGGTCAAAAGTGTTAGGAAACCGAGGAGGGAGAGCACTAACCAGACCTCACCTGGAAGAATGCGGAGAGTACTGTCACATTTGGGAGGTTTATTGTGGCCTCAATACCAGAGAAGACCAATGTACTGTAAATCTGAGGAGGCTTATTGTCACCCAGACTCCAGGGAACACCACAGGTTATTATCAGTGAGCAATCGCTGACAATGACTTGTGTGAGAACGTTTAGTGAGTACAAATATCAATCCATTAATACTATAGTAATAATGATGATGATGATGATGATGATGATGATGATGATGATGATGATGATGATGATGATGATGCAATGACAATAATACGAAAATAAGGAATAACGCCGAAGAAAACAAATTAAAAAATCACAAATGCGATAAAACATGATTGGAAGTTACATAATGATTTACATAAAAAACATAGTGTATGAACAATCACAATAAAACAGAAAAAAGATAAAGAAACCACGAAAATGCAAAATACTGTCAACACATGATACTTTACATATAATCAATGTTTTTTTTCAAGATTAAAGGAGTGTAGAGAAATTGTATATAGTCCTACTCCGACTTAAAATAAATGTTATTACGTCTTTAAAAAGTGAATATTTCTGGTTCGAAGTTAAAATCAGAAAGGTAGTCTTCGCACAGTGTTTTACGAAATAGGAGTGTTTTCATCGGTCAAATCTGAGATCTAAATTTAAAATTCTAGTGGGAGTATACTCTTCTCTTCCCTACAGGGTATTTATCACAGATAAAACGTTGTTAGTCTTTGTCAACTCGCTTGTTATTTTCATAATAGTTTGTTTGACTAAGCTCTAATTGCAGCTTTCCCTGTGTAAAGCATTCACAGCAAAACTCGTCTAGTTAAGACGACTGACTATGGTTGTCCGCTTTATTTGACATAAATAGGATTTATTTATCTACTTGTTGCATAACCGTTTGAATTAGTCACATCGGTTATAACGCTCAGAATTTCGTTAAAGGTTACGCGTGTTCCGGGGTTTGGATTAGTTCTAAGTCTCTGTCATCCGCGTTTTAAAAATTAAGTACAAGCGATACTAAGAATAAAATAAAAAATTACTTAAGATTTCTAACGGGTCTTGTCTGATAGAACAAGATCAATCAATCCCCTATTATCAAATAACGGATTCGAGTAGAAACTCCGCACACACTTCCCAGTTTGCTAAGACTAACCTGAAGAAGCGCAAAGGTTACCTCGGCAGAAACGTTCTGTTAATAATGTGCAAAATGAGTACAGTTATCCGAATAATTCAAATAATAAAGATAAAGAGATAGATTTTTTATTTTTTGTTTAAATCTTAATCATAATAAATTAGAGAGTTGAATGTTTATTTTCTATGTAAAGTATCATTAACTATTTGTCACCGTTTTAAACATTTTTAAACATTAAATCCATGAATAACGAGTTATCCATTTTTGGTGTTTAAACTTGCGTTATTTTTGTTCCTATATAAATTATTAATAATGAGAAATCTTTCGGAAAAAGTAGTTACACTGGCCCGTGTTAAATGTTGTATGTCAACCTTGAGCTAATTACTGCGCAAGAATATAAAATGAATTAATATATTCATATTATTTATTACAAGCAGGAAGATCCGAGATTGCTCGGGTTTGTATGAGGGCCACCACTATTCTCACTATATTACTTTTTGATGTTACTTCCCCACTAGTCGCGTTTTGCCTCTAATATTGCCAGAAGTAGCTGAACGGTTAGAAAACTCCCAGAATTAGTATATTATACATATTATTTAAGTTACATTAAAATTGCATATGCGTATTTTAAGTTTTAAGGGAGTCTTGTCCCCATGAATTACTTAGAGGTGAGGACACGTAGATATTCAGCACATTGAAGGTAACGTTGATATTCGCGACCGCTTCCCTTGTCTACCCCGGATAATTGCATACATATGATATAATATTCATCAAAATGAGATACATTTGAAGTTTTAAAAGAGGTTAGGTCCCCATAGCTCACTTAGGTTAGGAGGGCATTGTTTTTCCCGGTTAATTTTATACATATGATTTTAATCTCATTAAAAATACAATATATTTGAGGTTTTAAAACGGCTTTGCTCTCATAGTCCCCTTTGTCTTGCGCTTAGAGATTTGAATACACTTCCATTGTCTTTCCGGAAAATTTAACACACATGATTTTGATATCACAAAAGATAAGATATACTTCTACATGAGTATCCATTTTTTGATTTTATGTAGATTCTCTAACCTTTCTTTCTATACGGAACACACTAAAATCACACACACAGACATTGTGTTTTATATATATATATATATATATATATATATATATATATATATATATATATATATTATTTATTTATTTTTATATTTTAAATATAAGTTGTTATATGTATCTTACTAATCACTAATTCCAGTTGTTCCCGTTCTAAACATAAAACGCAACAAAAAGAACATACACGTATTTGAACTATTTGTTTATTTACAAAGAACAATACTCACCTGCGCACAACATTATATGGGAATTTAGAGTAAATTACTAGGTGAGAATATGTATAAATATAACAAATACATTTATATTATTTAAAATAATTGAATTTTTAAATTTGATTATTTAAAATATTACTTTTTAATTTGATTATTTAAAATATTACTTGCATATATCGCTGTTTCTTTTTACTATTTAAATTATCATTAGTAATACTTTAGCGTACCAAACATGAATCGCTACTGATACACACCTATACTTACACAGCGTGTTTGTTTGACAATTACATCATTTGTGTTTCAATCATTAATCATTAATAATATAAACTATTACAGTTAAAGAGACACACCCGCATGTGTCTAAAATTATATGGCAGTCCAAAGCTAATTACGCAGGAGAATATATTTATATTCTTATAATTATGTTTTTATCTTCTCACTTTTCGCTTACGAATATTTTGTTTAATGATTACTAAAATAACAAAGTTAGTATCTATTTATATGCCTTAGTTTTAGCTAAAAATGCTTGTGATTGTTTAGTAATTTAATATGTTTTATTTTTAATTTATAATTTGAGATTCGTCCGTTTAACATATTTATTGTTCTACTATGTATATGAAAAGAAGGCGCGAATGTTAACCTTCCCCAATTAATATTACTATTAATGATTTCAATTTTGATCATATATATTAAGATAAGGTTATATAGCATTCTTACGTTCAGTATTTTCAAATAAACACGCATGTATTTTGCATTTTTCATCAGGTTTTAAACATTCATTTTCAATATGCAGTTGTTTTTGTTTCTGCAATTACATAATTTGATATGACTATAATCACAACTACTGGTTGTCCAGGCTTCGAGAACTCTGTCAATGGCAAAAAGTGAAAATAACTTCTTGCAGCCTGGACCCTCGTCCAGCGCTCTTAGTAGCCACGGCTACTACTTTTCTTTATCAACCCATCATGTCAACCCAATATTTCGATGTACTTGCATGACATATTTCTTATAATTACCATCCTGAGGAAGTCTTACAATAAAAACGAAACGTTGAGTAATCTATAAAAAAATATCTCTTGTTCTTTTTCCTTTTTAGTTTCCCATTAGGTCGGATTGCTCTCATCCTTCTTTTCTCATATATATATATATATATATATATATATATATATATATATATGACACACACACTTCCATATGTATATCTTCGTATATGACTAAAATATTCATATGACTAAACTATTAATATTATTAAAATATTCATATAAAAGAATCGCACATCTTCATATTCTTATAATTATGTATTAATCTTCTAACTTTTCGCTTACGAATATTTTGTTTAATGATCACTAAAATAACAAAGTTATTATTCATTTATGTGACTTAGTTTTAGCTAAAAATTGTTGTGTTTGTTTAGTAAGTTAATATGTTTTTTTTAAATTTATAATTTGAGATTCGTCCGTTTAACATATTTATTGATGTATATGAAAAGAAGGCGCGAATGTTAACCATTCCCCAATTAATATTACTATTAATGATTTCATTTTTGATCATATATATTAAGATAAGGTTATATAGCATTCTTACGTTCAGTATTTTCAAATAAACACGCATGTATTTTGCATTTTTCA